>CM054134.1:93915029-93960029 GCA_028751875.1 Rapana venosa
TTCACCAAGTATCAGAGAAAGAAATTCTAGCGGTCTTGTGGGGGGCATTTTCTTCAGCTATAAACTCTGTCACCAGCTCTTTCAGACTTGCTAAAAACTAGGGAGTAAAACCAGTAAAAGAAAAAAGAAAAAAGAAAATGTATGTGTATGTATGTATCTGGAGAAAGTGTGTGATGTGTGTGTGTGTGTGTGTGTGTGTGTGTGTGTGTGTGTGTGTGTGTGTGTGTGTGTGTGTGTGGAGAGAGAGAGAGAAGAAGAAGAAGAAGAAGAAGAAGAAGAAGAAGAAGAAGAAGAAGAATAGTGTGAGAGAGAAAGAAATAATGAATGAATGAACGAATGAATGAATGAATATTTTTATTGAGGAAAAAAAATAAGCACAATGGTGACTTTTTCATCCAGCCCTCAGTCCAAAAGGTAAATCAATCACCCAATCATTCCATGAAACAAAATTAATAATAATGACATGTTTAAAGAATTAGGTAAAATGTAAATATGCATAAACAAACATAATGGAGATAGTTGTATACGCAAGACACAGAAAGAGAGAGAGAGAGAGAGAGAGAGAGAGAGAGAGAGAGAGAGAGAGAGAGAGAGCGGAGAGAGAGAGAGAGAGCGAGCGAGAGAGAGAGAGTGCGTGTGTCTGTGAGTGTGTGTGTCTGTGTGTGTGTTTGCTTGTGTGTGTGAATCCGTCCATCCATCTGTAACATTTGTTCACATACACACCGCACACACAGAGACAGATACACACAAATATATATATATATAATATATATATATATATATATATATATATATATATATATATATATATATATATATATATATATATATATATAATAATATATATAATATATATATAATTTTAATATCAGTTTTTGTTGGCAGCATTGGTAGGCCACAAGATTTTCATGGTATGCCTGTGAGAGGAAAATGCCTCTTGTATTTCAGAGAGGCGTTTCTCCTTAAGGTACCGGGGATGGTGAAGCAAAACCACCACCGCCGACACCTCTGATGATGGCTCACCCAGGAGTCCAAACCCCAGTCATGCCAGACAAATCAAATGGTCCTTAATGTCAAAGGGCCTCTGGTGCTATCGCCAAAATGTTCAATTCATAGAGTTTTCTTTTTGTTTAAATTTAATTTTGTTTATTTACCTCTTTTGGAAGCATTCTTGTAACGACAAAACAGTTGGAATGGTCACCTGCGCTTGTTTTTCTTCATTACTCTTTGTTGTTGTAAACACACACACACACACACACACACACACACACACACACACACACACACACACACACACACACACCACACACACACATATAAAAATACATACAATATATATATATATATATATATATACTCAGCTATACCTTTCGTTATGAAGTCTTTCAGACTTGGTAGAACTTAAGGAGTGCAACCAATTAAAAAGATCCTATTCAGAAAATGGTAGCAGAGGAAACAAGTGCAGGCAACCAGTAATAACTTTTCCATATCTATCTATCTATCTCTATCTATATCTATCTATCTATCTATCTATCTATCTATCTATCTATCTATCTATCTATATCTATCTATCTATCTATCTATCTATCTGATTATATACATACCTACATACACACACGCATCTCTCTCTCTCTCACTCTCTCTCTCTCTCTCTATATATATACATATATATATATATGCGCGTGTGTGTATGCATGAGAGAGAGACCTTCCCACCCATTATTTATCTACACACATACATATACATACAATCCAACCTGGTGCGGACCTCATGTTGACCTGACCTTAACCTCACCCGACCTGACCTGACCTATACCTAACCTTGACCTTTCCTGAAGATCTGACGCTGTACTATGCATACACATTCATACGACTGTTTTCAGGGATTTGGCCAACCATCCACGGAGGGATGTGGGAACTGAACTACCGGACCCGTAACCTGTCCACTTCAGTGCCCACTTGGCCCATGGGGGACGTGGAGTACATGGAGGAGAAGGAGTCCGACGACTGCCTGACTGAACTCTTTGGCACCTCTGGGTGAGTGTGGGACAGTGCGTGGTATCAGAATAATAATGATAATAATAAGAAGAAGAAGAGACAACAACAAAACAACAAAAGAAGAGAGAAGAAGAAGAAGAAGAGAAGACGAGAACAAGAAGAAGAAAAAGAAGAAGAAAAATAATCATAATGATAATAACAATAATAACAATACAATAACAATAATAATGTTAATAATAATGATAATAACAACAATATTAATAATAATACTAATAATATAATGGAATTATAATTATACCGCTGAATCTTGTCAAACAAACAAATCGAAGCGTTCAAATCATTTACAGGGATGAAACTTTCCTCAATTATCATAATTAAGATTTCAAATTTATGTGAGCGCACGCACGCATGCACCCCCACCCCCTACACACACACACACACACACACACACACACACACACACACACACACACACACACACACACACACATGCGCGCTAACACGCTTAGGTGGAGATGAAGAAGATGAAGGATGCTGTTGAAAAGTAAGGACAGATATGAGGGGAAAGTCTTAGGTGTGTGTAGGGGGTGGGGGTAGGAGTCACATGTAGGAACAGTCTTCAGATATTTGCTTTTTTATGTAGCGTCACTTTAGAGACAGCATTCCATATACAAAGCAAACAATCGCAATAGAAACAACAATAACAACCTTCACGCCCCCAAAACAACAAAAAAACCAAAAAAACAAATCTTCTACTTGGTAAATAACGAACACAATGCCACTGAGTGTAGATATATCATTACATAGGGTTTTTTGCCTGTGAGAATTCTATTGCAACTGTGGCGTTTTGTGCATCTTTATTCATGCCCATTATATTAATTTTGATACGCTAAATGCAGGAGGTATCAAGAAATTCGGGGGAGGAGGGCGGGGGTGGGGGAGTGGGTTATTTTTTTAATCTCATTTGAAAGACTAGCATCCAGACCCCCTTTCCCCTCCAACTGAGGTTGTGGATATTGGGAGAGGAAAATCAGACTTTGAGCCAAATTCTAGAGTTATTCACCAACTGGTCACCTTCGGTCATTATTTGAAATCTTCCTGCCGAAAACGACTTTACAGAAAGCCAGACACTGTGGTCAGTGCACTTCTTCATAATTATCAGGCATCCTTCTTCTCACTTGAAGCTAGTCTCAGAAAGAAAAACAATACTGTTGAGATGCTACAATAAATATTATTAATAATGAATCTCCTGCTGCGAATGTCTTGCGCGTGTCTGTTGCTGTTTGTTGTGTTTCCCCCTAGACAATTTGTACAATGTCACGTTTTTTTGAAAGAATTGTATAAACTAAACCCCTGTCCATTTTTCTCTGACATCACTTTCCTAACTCTGCACCTGCGTTTCCAGGAATCAGATTTCAATTCTGGGGGAAAAAAGTTCTCTGTCTGTCTGTCTGTCTGTCTGTCTGTCTGTTTCTCTCTCTCACTCTCTCTCTCTCTCTCTCTCTCTCTCTCTCTCTCTCTCTCTCTCTCTCTCTCTCTCTCTCTCTCTCTCTCTCTCTCTTCTCCTCGCTCGCTCGCTCTCTCTCTCTCGCTCGCTCGCTCTCTCTCTCTCGCTCGCTCTCTGTCTCGTTCAAGAGGATTTTCCCTCTGGAGTTAACATCAGTGCCGACTCCACTCTCCCCACCAAAAGTCTTTCGGATGAGACTATAAACCGAGGTCCCGTGTGCGAACGCACGCAGAACATCTTGCGCACACGTTAAAACTCGTTCCTCTTTTCGGAAGAGTAAGCCGTTGGGTTCCGGTGGGAACGGATGAAAAAATTTACAAAACTGCATACACACGGGAACGGGATGGAAAATAAAGCGCATGAGTGCTTATTTCATTATCCTCGAAATAAAAGAATAAAGTAAAAAAAATTTTTTAATCTCTCTCTCTCTCTCTCTCTCTCTCTCTCTCTCTCTCTCTCTCTCTCTCTCCCTCTCTCTCTCTCTCCTCTTTCTATTTTTATGCATTTGTGCATTGTCTTCATTATGTCTTTTACTGAAAGTGAGCTTGATATTGTGTATGTTATCCGGTTTTTGCCCACTCTGTGGCATTGTCAATTTCTCCTACGCCAACCATGTATTATGGCCGAAGGCCGAGATACATTAAATTTCTGAATTCTGAGTTCTCTCTCTCTCAAAGCTATTTTTTGGTTTTTACCTCGGACACTACACGGAGGTAAGGTACAAGTTTCCTATTCCATACAATGCAAGTTATTGTAAACTCATACACTTTGGCTTTGGCTACACTCCAACTTTGGCTTCCGGGTCAAGTACTTCAGGTCAAGAGAAGTGTCGTCTACAAAGTGGATTCAGAATTAGTTGTTGTCCTTTTTTTGTCGCTCCTTTTACAAGAGTGTTTCACAGCATTACAAATAATGCATTGTGTAAATGTTTTAGGGGGCGGGTGGGGATATTACGGACACAGAGCAAGACCAGGTAACAAAAGGAAGTTGGGAAATGACCAGCAAAATTAATGGGGATCGCTTGTGTTCCTATAGTTGTGTTGACTCTGCGCGTGTATATTGCGTCTTGGAGGCTTGCAGACAACAAAAGACTGAAAGGTTACAGTTTTGGCTGATTTAAAAAAAACCAACACAAAAAACTAATATACCAAAACGTATCAAATTTGTGGAAAATCACATGAGTTGGGAGCCAAGAGCCTGTCTGATACAAAATATGCCTTTAATTTTAAGAGGTGTGTGTGTGTGTGTGTGTGTGTGTGTGTGTGAGTGTGCGCCTGGGAGCGTGTGCGTGTGCTTGTGTGTTTATTTTATTCTTTTATTTCGAGGATAATGGAATAAGCGCTCATGTGCTTTTTTCCAACCAGTCCCCGTGTGTATGCAGTTTTGTAAATTTTGTCACCCATTCATACTGCATACACACGGGGACTGGATGTAAAAAAAAGCATGTAAATGCTTATTCTATTATCCTCGATATAAAAGAATTAAAAAAAAACAAAATGGCATAATCTTCCCAAAAGCGGAACGGGTTTTAACGTGTGCGCAAGATGTTCTGCGTGCGTGCACACGGGACCTCGGTTTATAGTCTCATCCGAAGGACTTTGGCTATGGCTATACTTCAACTTTAGCTTCCGGGTCAAGTTGTCCAGGTCAAGTAGCGCCAAGTGTGTGTGTGTGTGTGTGTGTTTTATGGTTAAACGAAATACATTTTTTTATACAAAAAGAGGTGGGGGGGGGGGGGGGGGACAAAACTTACAGGAGGAGGGAGGGGGGGGGGGTTGCAGCCTTTGCCTGATTGTCAACATTAGCGATAACTATCATCACACACAGCAGGACTGGTGCATGGACATGAAGCGTGTTTCTATTCTGAAACACCAGATGCCTTTGCTGCTGTTTCTGGCACATCCATCCGATTCTATCTGCCCAGTACTGCTTCTGGGATGGGGGAAGGAGGGGGGGAGAGGGAGGGGGAGGGGGGTAGCGTGGGCTGATCATGTTAGGGCTGTGGTAGTCACAGATGTGATGTTGAGCATCCTTTTTGTTGATGATTAACTAAGTATGCTTTGATGGCAACGGGAACAGTTGCTTCTGTGTGTGTGTGTATCAATCAGCTTTGTTGTTGTATGTTTCTACTATTGTGGTGATGTGATAGTCTTTGTAAAAAAAAGGAGTCTTATCTAATAAGCGAATGAAGAAAACGAATCAAACAAACAAAAGCAGAATGATAGAGGAGGGCATTGCACACGAGCGCGTAAACACACACGCACACACACACATACATGCACGCACACACATACACGCATGTGCACACACGCACGCATGCACACACCCAAACACACACACACAGACACACACGTCCTGAAAGCATCCTGAAAATTTCCATTTTCTTTGGCATAAAACCGCAGGCAATCTAGTTCTTCAGTTTTTAGTCGACATGTGAGCGAGTTGAATCCATCCATAGCCATCATGGATGAAAATTAAGATCAGAACTAGATTTTTACTCTATGAAGACAATTTTAACACGAAAAACAATCACTCATTGGGAAAAAAAACCTCCACGTAGATATTTTCTTACCATCAAAGAGTTTTTATAAGGTTCTTTTTTAATTCGCCTAAGTCAACACTTTAACAAAAAAGTGAAATTCTTTGATTAATACGACAGGATCATGACAATGGATGATTTACTACTTAATGGTAAAATGATTCACTGGCAGCACAAAACACTGTGGCCTCTCAAGTAAAACCTTTGTTTCCCCTCTTTCACGCAAAGCAACAGCAATCACACAAATTTGGTCTCTCTCAAAATCAACAGAAAAACAACAGGAAAAAAACCAAGTAACTGATATCTTGTACGATAAGACATAAATATGTTGATATTTAAAACGAAAATAAAGATATTAAGACATTTGGCATTCATCAAGAAATATTTGTTTGTTCTGCTTAACTGTTTGAGTGGTGCTGTTGATTTCGTCATAAAAAAATTAGATAATTGGCTTCACTGGATAGGGAAAGGGTCAGAAGGGAGTGGGGGGTATTGGCAAATTCCTGAAAATTAAGGGATTCACCCAAGCTTGCTTTAAACATTTTCTCAATATTTTTCTTCTGAAATTGTTTATCACAAAGTTTGCATCATGGTAACAAGCTTTATATAAGTGATCAGAAAAAAAGACAAAGGAAAGATAACAGATACTTGGGCAGTGACATTCATACGGAAATAAAACGCACCTATTCATTTCTTGCAAAATAATGGCCACTCAACCTCTCCCGCTTTTCCCATTTCTATCCAACCATCCCCCCCCCTCCCCACCTCTGTCATCCACCACCACCTACAAGACGCAATCAGGCCGTGGCAAGGGCTTAGCAAATGAGATTTATGCAGAAGACCTAGTACTTTACACTTTAGCATAATAAGTCACCAGAACTACCCAACGCTGGTGAATTTTTGTTTCTGTTTCACGCTGAGGAGGACCAGACGTTGGCTCATTAGCCCCCCCCATGGGGAGACATTAGCCTGCTGTGCAGTCTTCAACCTGCTCATCAGCGGCCATTGTTATGCAAATAGAATCACGTGGTTTTCGCCTTTCATCCAATCGTGTCACGCCAGGGGTGATAAGCTGGATACCAGCTGTATTTTAGCCCCATCAGACACACGTGTCTGGCTCCTCTCTCTCTCTCTCTCTCTCTCTCTCTCTCTCTCTCGTTTTTCCAATCTCCTACACAAAATCATTCCTCACAGCTGAACAATTTTCGTTTGTGCACTCTCTCAAAAGGATAGAATCGTGAGTAGGGGAATGCAAACAGTTTTTCTTTCATCAAACAAATTAGGGTAGGTAGTTGACATTTCACAAAAAAATGTCACTCAAGGAGTGGGAAGACATGTTTTGCTGAACTGTCACTTCTTGCTCACAAGATGAAAAAAGAAGTGGGTGTACTATTACCCTTTGTGATTGCTTTCTAAACGCAATAACCACCCATCCCACTTCTAACCAGCCCAAAATGAAATTTATGCGTACATTTAGTTTTGTCAGCACACAAAATAATCAACGATAAAGTGATCGCAGAGAAGGAGTGGAATTGAGGGTAGAAGAAGTTATACGATATTTGGTACACAACTGACACAAACGTAGGAATATGGTGAACAGATGTTTAGAGTGCCAAACAGTGAGTCTTCTTTGGAATCGAGGAAGGAAGACGTAAAATTCGAAATTTTGTTCATAAAGTTTTATTTTGCATTTCCCATGACGAGAAGAGATTTTGTCATTCATAGGTTGAAAACAAAAAGTTCAAAAGATCAGGCATGAACATTACTGTGCAAAGTGACAGAATTGTAAGAAAATGGTATAACAGATTGAGATGTCCAAAGCGGAAAATGTTTTTGTTGATCACACCACCTCCTCCAATCCATCCCTCCAATCCATCCCTCCATTCCATCCCTCTATTCCATCCCTCCATTCCATCCCTCTACTCCATCCCTCCATTCCATCCCTCCATTCCATCCCTCCATTCCATCACTCCATTCCATTCTCCATTCCATCCTTCCATTCCATCCCTCCATTCCATCCCTTTATTCCATCCCTTCATTCTCTCCTTCCATTCCATCCCTCCATTCCATTCCTCCACTCCACCCTTCCATTCCATCCCTCCATTCCATCACTCCACTCCACACTTCCATTCTATCCCTCCATTCCATCCCTCCACTCCATCCCTATATTCCATCCCTCCATTCCATCTCTCCACTCCACCCCTCTATTCCATCACTCCACTCTGCCCCTTGCTCACACACTCCAGCCATACATCATTCTCTGACCACGACCTAAGCGAAATTTGCCTACAACGTGTGGAGCTGAGGTGTATGCAAAGCAAATAAATGGTCCCTGAAACAGAACACACATTTACATAAATATTCCTTCACATTGCTGAAAAGCCGATGGCTCTTCAAGTCCACTTCAGAAAGCGGACCAGACATCCATCATTTTCTGCGATCAGTCAGACATCGTCGCGGCTTGTTGGAGGCCATTCGTATGCAAATTGAGTCATGTGGTTTTCGGATTACAGCCAATCGCGTTACACCTGGGCTGATAAGCTGGATGTCAACTGCTTTCATCTGTTGTAGTCATGAGTCTGATGTCTATCTCTGCACCTTCCTTAAAGTCTAAACACTTTCGGAATGGGGATTTTGGGTGGGGTTTGGGGGAGGGGGGGGGGGGTGCTGAAAGGACAATCCTCAGTGATAAATCTGTTGTATGTTCGCTAGAATCCATCAATGGTAAATCTGTTGTAAGTTTGCTAGAATCCTTTAATGGTAAATCAGTTTTAAGTTCGCTAGAATCCTTTAATGGTAAATCAGTTTTAAGTTCGCTAGAATCCTTTAATGGTAAATCAGTTTTAAGTTCGCTAGAATCCTTTAATGGTAAATCAGTTTTAAGTTCGCTAGAATCCTTTAATGGTAAATCAGTTTTAAGTTCGCTAGAATCCTTTAATAGTAAATCAGTTTAAAGTTCGCTAGAATCCTTTAATGGTAAATCAGTTTTAAGTTCGCTAGAATCTAAAAGTAACAACACATCTCTTTGACTTGTCTTCATGTTGCAACATGTCAACAGGCGCCGCATGTTTATTAAAACAACCTCGCTGTTTCCTGCCTGCGCAAAGATAAAAAACCGTTGATTATGGTGTGCAGAGGGTTCAATCGTTGGTTTAGTTGTTTTGCCTTTCTAAATATTTGTTATAATATTTTATATTTGGTTTGTTATAAATCTGTTTCGTTTATTTGGCAATTTGTTATCTTTGGTCAGTGATTTTTGCCGATCAAAAAAGAAATACAACCTGTTAATGCCACTCTCTCTCTTCTCTCTCTCTCTCTCTCTCTCACACACACACCCCACACAACCACACACACACACACACACACACAACCACACACACACACACACACACACAAGCCCCATCGCCCAAGAGGTAGAACTGTCCTGAAAACCTAAGACAGCAACCGAGAATCTGATTTTTGAAATTATACAAAAAGACAACCTGTGATAAAGCCATTATAATCAGCGGGGATATAAACAAAATGGAATAAAATAGAGGGAATTAAAAGAGTTTAAGATGGGGATTGTGTAACTTTGCATTCATGATATTTTTGTGCAAAAAGATGTTTTTGATACAGTTGATGATAGCTCATGAGTTAGTATGTCTAATTTCATAATTATGGTTATTTTCATTTGTATGTGTGTCTGTGTATGTTTTTTTTTTGTGGGTGGGCTGTACGGTTGTGCTTAGTTGGCAGTTTGCTTGGCTCATAGTCTGCTCGGCCGGTCGGTTGGGTGGTTGACATTTTTGTTGTCGTGGGCTTTTTTGTCACTATAAGCCAGGTACTGGTGTGTAAAAGGTAAAGTGTCCCGTAACCTATGTGGTCGTAGGGGAGCGAGGCGTCAGAGACCTCACTTCTCTAGGGGCCAGCATATTGAGGGCGGCGCCCACCTCTTTTTCCTCGCTGCTTTACCTTCACTCAGCTGGGTGAACTGGGAGGTGGTGGTGGTGGGGGGGGGGGGGGGGGGGGGGTGGAACTGTACTGAAATTAAGGCGCGCAAACGGTCACCCATTAAACCGGTAACCACGCTTGATGCTACTTAACCTTGGCTGGGGAAAGCGAGTGCTCTGACCACTGAGCTATCCCGTACCCTGCAACTGCTGTGTAAGGAAATGCAGTTTGAACTAATAAGTATTTCAGCTTGATTTGCTCGCTTGGAACATAATAGCAGACTATAGCCCTAACACAATTCATTCATTTATAAGCTGTAGCATGTTGATAATGAAACGTATGGTTGCATCACACTTTGTGTGTGTGTGTTTGTGTGGTGTGTGTCTATGTGTGTGTTGTATGTGTTGTGTGTATGTGTGTGTTGTGTTGTGTTGTGGTGTGGTGTGGTGTGGTGTGGTGTTGTGTGTGTGGTGTGTGTGTGGTGTGGTGGTGGTGTGTGGTGTGTGTGTGTGTGTGTGTGTGTGTGTGTGTGTGTGTGTGTGTGTGTTGTGTTTTGTTCCAGAAAAACGAATGAATCTTGCCTTATATCGAGCTGGTGTTGGGAGCAAATGACGAAACTGGGCTACAACCTGTATTCACTTACCCACCAGATATTTTATCTGCAACTCGGCGAGAGCGTAAGTAGACTCTATTGTTGTATGCATTCTTATTATGAGTATATCTATCTATCTATCTATCTATCTATCTATCTATCTATCTATCTATCTATCTATCTATCTATCTATCTATCTATCTATCTATCTATCTATCTATCTATCTATCTATCTATCTATCTATCTATCTATCTACCTATATGTGTGTGTGTCTGGATAGCAAGGACTATGTTCGGTTCTTGTTTGAATCTGAACTTTTCCACCATCCACGAGACCATAAGTGGTGGCCTGGGTGCTAGTCTGTCAGATGAGACAATAAGTGGGTCCCGTACGCAGCACGTTTAGCGCACATAACAAAACCCACAGCATCCATAGTAGCTGTCACTGGCAAAGCAAAATGTTGATAAAAGCCACCATCATCGGAATAAAATATACATAGAAACAGAAAAATATGTTTTTTTTAAAAATGGGTGGCAATGCTGACGTGGCGACACGCTCTTCCCGGAACAAGCACCAAGATTTACACGCAGAGAAATCTGCCATAAGTGAAGTAATATAAATACAATACGATACAATGAAACGGTAAAGGTGTCCCATAACCTATAAGGTCGTAGGGGAGCGAGGCGTCAGAGACCTCACTTCTCTAGGGGCCAGCATATTGAGGGCGGCACCCATCTCCTCTTCCCTCGCTGCTTTACCTTCCCTGACCCTAAAGAGGGCAGGTACCACTTACAGCTGAGTGAACTGGGGGACGGTACTGAAGCCAAGGCGCGCAAACTGTCACCCATCCAATTGGTAACCACGCTCGATGTTGCTTAACCTTAGCTAGGGAAAGCGAGTGCTCCGACCACTGAGCTATCCAGCCCCCTAAACGATACGATACGATACAAGACAAGACAAGACAAGACAAGACAAGACAAGACAAGACAAGACAAAACAAAACAAGACAAGACAAGATAAGACAAGATAAGACAAGACAAGACAATCTTCTATTCGGGATTCCCCTCGCTTCTAATGCCTGCACGCGGTGAGTTTCAAATCAAAGCCCTCGAGGGTCTGAAAATTCCACAGTAGAACACTAACCATTGAATTGACAGGACGTAGGCTATGCTATTGTCAATCCACTCCCAAGACACAGGGGCATCCCACTCAGTCTGGCTCCACTGCCTAAGCTGATAATCACCGCCATCAGCAGGAGAGGGCTTAGCAGGTACTACACCGCGCAATTATGTTGGCTCAGAAACAGACACTGCTGATCCCATATCCTCTTCACCATAGTATTCCATTGACAGTTGCAGGGCCTTCTGTTGACAGGTGGCCTGGAGGGAACTGGGGATAGCATTAGCCTGGTGGTTAAAGCGTTGCTCGTTGCGCTCGCGATCTGAAGGCCCGGGATCGATCCCTGGTTTAGGCTACTACCACTGAGACGCCCGTTCAAGGGGATTTTTTTCCCCCACTGGAGCTAACATCAGTGCCGACTTCACTCCACTAAAAAGTCCCTCGGATGAGACTACAAACCGATGCCACTTGTGTGCGAATGCATGCAGAACATCTCGCGCACACGTTAAAACCCGTTCCGCTTTTTTGGAAGAGTAGGCCATGTGTCCCCGTGGGAACGGATGTTAAAATTATTAAACAAACAACTACAAAAACACACGCATATTGGTGTCGTGTTCAGACGTCATCTCCAAAGTCGGAATGCGGCTACCTTCATGATGGGAAAAAACCCGGTCGCATACGCAAAAGTTCCCTATTGGTGAATCTCGGAGCTCTAGCTGAGGAATAATAAAAAGGGTCTTACAGCGGTCTAATGACAAACTGCTTTCTGTCAGTTCTTCGGGTGTCAGAGAAGGAGCCAGGGTGTCCATGTGGTGGTTTGGGGTCAGAGTGAGCGGCATGAGAACAGAACAGCATCATGGGCGCGACACAGGCTGTGATGTGCCAGGACACAGATAGAGAAATAGGGCACACAAACAGACAGGCAGACAGACAGACAGACAGACAGATAGATAGATAGATAGATATATAGACAGACAGACAGACAGACAGAGAGAAAGAGACAGAAAGACA
The DNA here is from genome assembly GCA_028751875.1 of Rapana venosa. NCBI lineage: Eukaryota > Metazoa > Mollusca > Gastropoda > Neogastropoda > Muricidae > Rapana > Rapana venosa. The sequence goes on from CM054134.1 coordinate 93,927,729, forward strand.
GAGACAGGGAGAGACAGAGACAGAGAGATCGTTTCATGACGGTTCGTGGTTTACTTTGCACTCCAAAGAATAACAGAGATTTAAACAAACAAACAAAAACGAAACTTAAAAAAAAAAAACCTTCCCCAAATTAAAAGAGAAACCTTACTCAAATAAAATGAACGTAAAAGAAAACTTCAACAACAACAAACAAAAAAGAAACCATCGCAAAACTAATGCAAAGAAGGAGAGTGGTAGAGAGAGAAATGCCTATCTAAAAGCAACGAAAACACAACTTACTGAACACCCATTATATTTATGTCAACACTTACGGTTACACAAATAACATTTTCCTCTCTTTTTGTTTGGCTTAGGGACATAAATAAATATAGTTTCCTTTCTTTTGGCCTTATTCTAAAGAAGGGAAATGTTTACAAGCAGATTTTGTTTTTACCTTGCTTGAGATGTGCTTTAGCTTTACAAATGTTTCAACTTTTATTTCAGATTGGTGTGATTTTTAAAAAAATATTTGTATTTTCATGTTTTTGTGTTATTTGTTTGTGGGTTCTGATGACGTAGAATCAAAGTAAAACCAAATGCAATTATCAAAAGATTCTCACTGTCTCATTGTCTTTTTGTATCTGTCTTGTCTGTCTCTTTTTGTGTCTTTTTTTGTCTCTGTCTCACACACACACACATGCACACACACACACACACAAGCACTCTCTCTCTCTCGCTCTCTCTCTCTTTCGCTCTCGCTCTCTCCCTCTTTCACTATCTCCTCTTCTCATCTCTCTCTCTACTATATTATTTCTTTCTTTTCTATTATCACAACTTGTTTGCGATTTATTTCAAACAACAAACCCTCTTTCTCTGTGTGTGTGTGTGTGTGTGTGTGTGTGTGTGGTGCGTGCGTGCGTGCGTGGTTGTGTGTGTGGTGTGTGTGTGTGTGGTTGATTCAGTGGGGGTGTTTAGGGGAGATCTGGCGGAAGCTGGGGAACTACAGTCAGCCAGGTCTGGGGTACCTGCAGGACCTGTTCTGTGCTAACATCCTCAAGGAAGCCAGGATTCTGGTGCAACAAGGCTACCCCGTCAACCGCCGAGACCTCTTCATGGAGCAAGGTACACAGCACACCACCATGAGGATGAGGATGAGAAAGAGGAGGAGGTGGAGGAGGAGGAGACGGATGATGATAGATAATAATAAATGGAATGTATATAGCGCTATATCTTGCAAAAACAAATCAAAGCGCTTGCATTCATCCTACTCTAGCACATGCAACAAGTTACAATTAACAGTTTTTACAAATTCAAATGTATACACACACGCGCTGATGATGAGGAGGATAAGGAGGAGGAGGATGGTGGTGGTGGTGGTGGTGATGGTGGTGGTGGTGGTGGTGGTGGTGGTGGTGATGATGATGGTGGTGATGATGATGATGATGATGATGGTGGTGGTGGTGATGATGATGGCGACGATGGTGACGGTGGTGGTGATGATGTTAATAATAATAAACACAACAGGACGACCACGATGGTGATGATAATGATGATGATGATGATGATGATGATGATGATGATGATGATGATGATGACAACGATGACGACTCTAGTTAGTTAGCACACGTAGACAACTTCTTGGCACTTAATTTGTTTTTGTACAACACACCAAAATGATTATAACCAACCAAGCAACATACAAGAAAAGTTCAGTCGAAAATTATATTAGAGTCCCAGCGGAAATATATCCGATTTAGGGACTGTGGTCGCTAGTCATCCCATTGGACCATTTTGACTAATCACTTTATACCTTCCGTTAGAAGACCCATACATGTCCATTATCACTCAGACAAGAATTGTTATGTAACGTAAGATCTCTTTGTTGACAAGTATGAGGAAATATAATCGAAATATACCTACCGTCAGTGTGAATATCAATAATTTTGTGATTCAAGTCATGTCGAATCATACAATCGAAATAATAATAATAATAATAATAATAATAATAATAATGATGATGATAATGATAAAAAGAATTTATATAGCGCTATATCTTGTAAAAAAACCACCAACAAATCAAAGCGCTTGCATACATTCCATTCCTACACATGCAACTAACAATGATTAACAGTTTTAACAAATTCAAATACATACACACGCACACGCGCGCCGCGCACGCACGCACACGCACACACCACACACCACACACACACACACACACACACACACACACACACACACACACACACACACACACACAGGTTATATGCTTCGGCAGGGTGATGGGAGTTTTGGCCATTGAAGGCAAGGTCAGATACTTATTAGATGAAACAATAGGGAAAAGTCTTAGGTTTGAAATAGGTATGTCTTGAGGCTGGATTTTTAAGTGTCGTACGTAAGTAGGCTTTTCGCGAAGGGAGGGAGTCGTTTCGGATTGATGGACCAGAAATAGAGAAAGAGCGGCGGCCAACGGTGGATTGGTTGAATCTAGGTATTCGTAAGCACAGGGTATCTGCAACAGAGTGGAGGGAACGAGAAGGAGTGTATAAGTGAAGACAGTCACAGAGGTAGGAAGGTGCTGTTTTGTGGAGACATTTGTAACAGAGGGTACTGATCTTGTACTTTACTCTCTGTGGCACAGGCAACCAGTGGAGATATCGCAAGAGAAGAGTAATATGCTCAATTTTTTTTCTTTTTGAGGACTTTCATCTTATACAGAAATAACTATAAAAAATATGAAATGGGAACTTTAAAAATTATCTCATGAAATGGAAATGACTTGAATGTGCTGTGTGTTGTGTAGCTAAAAATACAGAAGAGGAAGGGAGGAGGGAGAGTGAGAGAGAGTGAGAGAGAGAGGAGAGATAGAGAAGAATGAAATTTTAGTGTTTTTTTTGAGGTTTCAAGTGATGAAAGAATACGTGATCCCAAATGAATGTGAGAACTACCCAAATGACTGACGACACATGATTGAACTGTTGTGAAGCTACCACACGAAGACGAGAGAGGTAAGTAGACCTACCGAAGCAGATGACTGTGAGGACAACCCAGATGGACTGTGACACCTGACACTGAGCAAGAATGAGTACACCATCCCAGATGACTGTGACACACCCAATGACTGTGAACACCACCCCAGATGACTGTGACACAACACCCAGATGACTGTGACACCACTCCAGATGACTGTGACAACCACCAAGATGACTGTGACACCACCCAGATGGACTGTGAACACTCCAGATGACTGTGACACCACTCAGATGACTAGTACACACCCAGAGACTGGGACAACCAGAGATGAACTGGAACCACTCCAGATGACGTGACAACACCCAGATGACTGGACAACCACAGACTGAGACAACCACCACAGATGACTGGACACCCGATAAGAGACCACCCACAGATGACTGAGACAACATAGATAACTGTGACGACCACGGATACTGAGACAACCCACCAGATGACTGGAAAACCACCCAGATGACTGTGCCCAGGCGTAAATCTGAGGAAACCACAACAACAACCAACAAAACTGTGACGACGACCCAAATGACTGTGAAACGACTGTGACCACCGTTGACTGTGATGACAAATTTGCAAGCTTTGATCGACGACAGCAGGGCTGTACTGTACTGCACTGCACCAAACTGTACTGTACTGTACGACTGTACTGTACTGACACGCAACTGTACTGCAACTGTACAGTGACTGGCACTGTACTGCATTGTACTAGCAACTGTACTGAACTGCACTGCACTGCACTGTACTGCACTGCACTGTACTGAACTACACTGTACTGTACTGCACTGCACTGTACTGCACTGTACTGCACTGTACTGCACTGTGTGGTTGCAGCTGGTCTGTGTGGCATGTACGGGTACTGGGAATTCTTCCGCTACTCCTGGCTGGAGAAGATGCTCAGCTGGCAGAACCAGAGCAGCTGACTGTTACAGAACAGCAACTGGCCGACTACCTGATCGGGTATTGTAGCAGCCACGCTGGGGCGCTCTGTAATAATAATAATATATAATGATAATGTATATATAACAACAGTATATATAAATAATATATATATATTATATGTGATACTGATGTAATATATCATTACTATGAAAATATTATGATATAATTAATGATATATATTATAATTATATGAGATTGTATGATGTAGCGCTGAACCTCGGTGTACAACAACAAATCAAAGCGCTCAGATCGAAATTATATTTTATATGTAATAATGTGATGTTATTGCGTATTCTGTTTTATTTTTGTATAATTTGCATGCGTGTTGTATGCAGTTTTTTAAAATTTTGTTCATCTGTTCCCACCGGCAACACAAGTGCCTACTCTTTCGAACAGCGGAACAGGATTATGCTAATTACGATCGTTCAGAGAATTTTTTTTATTTTTTTTTTGTTGCGGGGAATTTTGTATGTTCATTCCACTGCGTTATGCGCAATGTCACTGGACAATCTTTTGGATTTTACAGGTTGTGTCTCCCGTCATTAAAATGTTGGGGATTTTTTTTTTCAGGTTGTGTCACTCCCCCCGTACGGATGCCAGGGCCTGTCAGGAGGAATAGCATTCCCCACTTTCTGGAAATTCTGTGCTAGGAATTCCCTCTTTTCTATCCCTCCTTTTGTTTTTGTTTTCCTTGTATCCATTTCTTCCTGTCTCATCCTTTTGTGTCTATATTCTGCAGATCTTCCTTCTTGGCCAATTCTGCTGCTTTTTTTTCAGAATGACTTAAAAGATAACAAATCTCTCCTACGCCGAAGTCGGATGCGCTGGACCTGACTTGTCAGGCGCTTCACGGCAGCGCAACGCTTTTTCGCTCATATGACAGACAACAATAGTTGCTGTCTGAGCGTTCGTTGACGAAGAAGAAGACTGGCGTGTCGCTATCTTTAAAACGTCTTTTTAAAGGTTGTGTCGCTACCTTTAAAACGGTTTATTTTCAGGCTGTGTCACCAGCAATAAAACGTTTTTCAGGTTGTGTCACGTTTTATTTCAGATTGTGTCTCGGGCTCTGCCATTAAAACTATGTTCAAGTTGTGCTACCATCTTTTCAACGCTTTTCAGGCTGTGACATCACTATTATAACTGTTTCAGATTGTATCACTACCATAACAACTTTTTCAGGATGTGCCACTACCATTTAAAACTTTCTTTAAGGTTGTGTCACTACCTTTAAAACGTCCTTTTAATTCGTGTCACTACCTTTAAAACATTTTTCAGGCTGTTTCACTTCTTTAAAGTGTCGTCCAGTTTGGACTTCTACCTTTGAACTGGCTGTCGTGTTAAGTGCTGGGTAGAACTAGCCTTATACAAAGGCTGTTTTTAAAACCGCTGTTGCAGCGGAGAAAGGTGATTGGTTTTATCCGCGACTAAAACCATCTTTTGCCACAGCTAAATGCTAGAACAGAGAGTAAAACCATCCTTAGCCTTTATAGATAGGTCTGTCATACTGAATGGTGAGGGAAAGTAGCATTGGCCAGGGTGGCTTTAAAAAAACCCTTTACTGCCAGAAAATACTTCTATGACTATTTCCAAATCAGTGGCAAGGACATCAGTGGAAATAACCGTGATACTCCAGTAATACATTTAGTCCGCCAGGGATTGTTTCCCGTTAAATCTTTCAGTCTGGTTTCCTATGGATTTATAGTTAGTTTTGGTCGTTTTTGTTTTTTTGATTCTTTTTTAAAAATGGTATCCAGTTTTTATGGTTGCACGTGCATCGTGCATACTGGGCAGTTCAGGACACCTGTCATACAAATCGGTATGTGGAACCACATCCTGGGAAAAACTCTGGCAAGATCCAACGCTGAACTACCATCCTGAGCCAACTGTTCAGGCTCTTTCAGCTTGCTTAGACAGCAAAGTGAGAGGCTGTATGACCAGTGGCTTTCCTTCCCATGGAAGTCCACTTTACAGCTTAGTCTTTAGTGGTCTACTATGACTGTCTGACTAGGAGGCTTGACTCGCACAGTCCTTATGTGCTGCAGCCCTGGGGGCTGGTTGTCCTTTGGAGAACATCTCCAACGCTGACTGTCCTTATGCCCACTTGACCGAGAGAGTGGGGATGTACTGTGGGCAAGGCATCTCCAATCTAATCAAATTTCTGCAACAATTTCCGAAACAGCAGCTGCCTCCTCTGCCGTTTTGGAGGTCATCGTCGAGCACGACGGACAAACATACAGATAGCGCAGACTGCCTTGGCTGGGCCAGGTCTACTGCATGGAGGATGGTTGCAACCCAAAAAGACATTCTCTGTGGAGGGTTGGCATCTGGGAGGAGAACCAAAGACCGCCCACAACTGCACTACAGCAAGAGCGACTTGATAGTACTCGACATCTACACCGACTCCCGGGAGGACCTTAGAGTCGACCCCGGGAGGTGGAGAAGCACTCTGAACCAACAGCTCAAGTCAGGAATAGGAAGGGAGGCTGATGAACACAGGGGTAGAAAGAAGGGCGTGCAGAATCTTATCTATACCACTTTAAGTCACGAGATTTCTCTGCGTGAAATTCGGGCTGCTCTCCCCGGGGAGAGAGCGTCGCCACAAGAGCAGCGTCACCCTTTTTTTTTGGTCTGCAATTATTTGTTTCCCTATCAGAGTGGCTGTGTTCTAAGAATTTTGCCAGGGACAACTCTCTTGTAGCCGTGGGTTCTTTTATGTGCGCTGAATAATTATGTGTAACACACGGGACCTCGGTTTATCGTCTCATCCGAAAGACTAGCACCCAGACCACTACTCAGGGTCTAATGGATGGGGGAAAAGTTTCGGGCCCAAACGGAATTCGAACCACCGCACGCTTCCGACCCGGACTTTTCGCATTCTAGACAGGCGCGTTACCTCTAGACCCACCCTGAATGGAGCACAACTACTCCAAGAGACCAGAGACCCCGCACAAGTGTAACCACCTTTGCGACAGAGATTGTTGTTTCTCCTGCATCGCTTCCCTCCAGCCACAAGCGACGCTGTCACAATCGAACAGACAGGACGACCAGAATGTACATCCATGATTTTGAACTTGATTGATGGAGGCGTAACTACTACTACTACTACTACTACTACTACTGTCTAATATCACACCAATGAAAAACTGTGACTCTTCTGTCTGCGTGCATAAATTGTCAGATTTTTCATTTGTTTTATTCATAGTTTTTGATAAATGTAGACACAATTTTCTGGGGAAAACCCCCCAGATTAATAATGAAAGCTTCTAAAAGGGAAGTAATTTGTCGCAAAGTGCGGTCAATAGTAAAAAGGGAATTAACTACAAGTGAGTCAGATAAAGACTAGCTTTCCTGTTTCTCTTCAAAATCAACAAATGATGATGTGATGCTTGTTTGGTTGCTTTGTAGTTGATTAGTTGGTTGATTGGTTGGTTGGTTGGTTGGTAGGCTGGTTGTGGTTTTGTTTTCAAGAACAGTTTTGATCAACAGAATTGGTTTTGAGAGAGAGGGGGACTCACTCACTCACTCACACCACACACACACACACACACACACACACACACACACACACACACACACACACACACACACACACCCACTCCCCCTTTACAAACAAACATCCCCTCACACTCACACACATTACACACTCACACGCCCTCATCCCTCTCCACACACACACACACACACACACTTCCCTATCCCCACCCCCACACACATACACACACACGGACCTCCCCCCCCCCCCCCCCCACCACACCCCCACCACACCTATATTCACACACCTTGACAAAATGCATACGAAACCCAGCGATAATCACTCGACCCCATTCAATTTTTCTTCCATTTCTTTTCTTTTCTTTTGTTTTTTTCCAGAAGGTTCCAGACGGCGGAAGAAGAGAGAAGAGCTGCGACTGGACAACGGCTGTTTAAGCCACATGACCACCGTAGCGGCCAGCGCCCTGGTCAACTATGTCCGCTACCTGTCCGAGGCCTTGCTCCACAACCTTGATCACCTCGGTGTGCACCAGCTGTATTGGCAGTGACCTCAAAAACATTTCTGTTAACTTCCAACAAATACTGATGTATATCAGACAACACAGGGCCGGCGCTTTGGTCGTTAGGTTTAGTTGTTGTTGGGGGTGGGGGTTGGGGGGGTTGGGGGGGAGGTGCGGTGGGGGGGGGGGGGTGGTGGTGGTGGAGGTGGGAGAGCACTTTTTAAAAAATCTTTCTTGTTTTTGTTGTTGCTGTTCTTCTTCTTCTTCTTTTTGTTCTTCTTGTTCTTCTTGTTCTTCTTGTTCTTGTTCTTCTTGTTCTTCTTGTTCTTCTTGTTCTTTCTTCTTGTTCTTGTTCTTCTTCTTCTTCTTGTTCTTCTTCTTCTTCTTCTTCTTCTTCTTCTCCCCCCTTCTTCTCCTTCTCCTTCGCATTCTTCCTCTTCCTCCTTTCCCCCCTCCTCCTCCTCATTGTCATAATCATCACCATCACATTCATTATAACTAATTTCCAATTTATCCTTAGAAAGGGTTAGGAAGAAAAGCAAAATGCAGTACATATTTATACAGCAAAGAAAAGGGGCAGGGTGGGGTGAGTTCTACAAGCATGCGTGCTCATATTAAATATATTATATATTTATTTTATAATATATATTTGAATTTCTCTGAGTTGGTAAAGTTTTTGATGTGTGTGATTGTGTGTAGTGTTAGTGTTTGTGTGTGTGTTGTGTGTAGTGTGTGTGTGTGTGTGTGTGCGTGCGTGCGTGTGTATGTATGTATGTGGTTTGTGTGTGTATGAGAGAGACAGAGAGAGAGAGAGGACAGGGGGGACAGGCTCTCGTATATGTTTGAAAAATACAGAACATATGTTGTTTTATGAAGACCTATATAATTATAGAGAAAATTTCGAAGTGGAAGACACATAAATCCGACACCGAAGACACAGATAGAGAAATAAGACAAAAAATCAATGATAAATATTTTATGAATGATTAAATGGATCAATAAAAACAAAATCAAGGACATGAAACTAGGGACAGTTAGATAAAGGGTGATCAATGTTGCATCTTGTAACTAACATAGAATGACATACATGTACAATCTCTTATTCCTCTCTTGACATAGTAAAACGAATATTAATTTGCCAATTTATTGCTATGATATAATAATTATAATTATCCAACTGTACTGTTACGAATAACAAAACTGTTGAAGAATGAGAGAGAAAGAAAAAGCAACGATATTTTCTGAACTGAGTTTGCTTGTTTGCATGTGCATGTGCTGTGCTTTCCTGCGCGCGTGCGTGCGTGCGTGCGAGTCTGTGTGTAAGTGTGTGTGTGTGTGAGTATGTATGTGTGTGTGCGTGCGTGCGTGTGTGTGTGTGTATTGTGTTGTGTGTAATGTGTGTGTGTGTGTGTCTGTCTATCTGTCAGTCAGTCTGTCAGTCAGTCTGTCTGTCTGTCTGTCTGTTTATCTGTCTCTCTCTCTCTCTCTCTCTCTCTCTCTCTCTTAAATTTTCGCCCCTTTTATTCTAGTTATTGCTCTGCTTCATTGATTGATTCATTGATTATTTGTTTGGCCGGTTAGATGCATTGTGGACTTAATGGACTTTTAAAACAAAATCCACGTTTGCTGCAGAAAAAATACCCTACCAGACCCGACTCTTTATAAACTAGTATTAGCGTACCAAGAAAGGTAACTCCTTCAGCGGGGAAACAAAGATAAGCAAGACTGAGTTGCACTCCCATAGAGTTTTCTTGCTTTGCTCCTGCGCTCGAACACATACACACACGTGCGCGCGCGGGCGTGAGCGGGCTGTCTATGCACACACAGGTGTATAACCATGCATGTAACATACACAAACACACACACTCAAGTACCGCCCCGCCCCCACCACCAACACACATAAAATGCAAACATACGTACCTACATGCTCGAATGATGCCCTATTGTATACAGGGGTACCCTTTCTTTCATACAGTTGTGCATGGGCTTAGATCACGAGCACAGAAAATAATGTGCTCCTCTGTGTGTGTGTGTGTGTGTGTGTGTGTGTGTGTTGTGTGTGTGTGTGTGTTGTATTTGTGTGTGTGCGTGCGCGCGCGTGTGTGTGCATGTGTGTGACTATTATCGATATAGATTAGATATGTGTGTGCGTCGGGTGTGTGTGTGTGTGTTTTATTTATTTTATTTATTTTATTCTTTTATATCGAGGATAATGGAACAAGTACTTATGTGCTTTTTTACATCTAGTCTCCGTGTGTATGCGGTTTTGTCAATTCTGTCATCTGTTCCCATCAGCACACAATGGCCTACTCTTACGAAAAACGGAACAGGATTTAACGTGTGCGCAAGATGTTCGTGCGTTCACACACGGGGCCTCGGTTTATAGTCTCATCCGAAGTGTGTGTGTGTGTGTGTGTGTGTGTGTGTGTGTGTGTGTGTGTTGTGTGTGTGTGTGTGTGTGTATGTGTGTATGCGCGTGTGTATGTGTGTTAATACAAAGAAAATAAACTATTTTATGCCTCGTGCATGCACCATCACAATTAAAAACAAAACAACTGATAAACACAACTGGATTTTAAACATTGTTCTTTATTTTATTTGAAATGATTAATATTATTCACATTTGAAGAGTTGCATCATGAACATGATATACAATACATATTGGTACATACATATATACATACACGGAAGAAAACATACACACCCTTTTAAGGAAAATGTGCACATAACGCGCATCAGTTATTCAGGTCCCCACATACATAATTTTTCAGTGCTGTGTCTAACGCCAGATATTATATTGATGAGGGAGGGAGGGAGAGAAGTCCACGCGCTCAGGTGTATGTGTGTTGTGTGTGCGTACCTTTTCATACGTGCATGCATGTAAACTTGAAATATCAAATGTGCTAGATTTACCTCATCTTCTCAAAACGCACTTTACACATAAAGCCATCAAAGTTTGGCCTATGTGTCAACAGTCTATTATTAGATACAACTCTCTCTCTCTCTCAAGACATACATGAATTGTTAGTTACAAGGCACAGAAAAAACAACAGACAGCAGGATTATTATGTGTTTATCAGTTGAACAGTCAACACACACACACACACACGCACCCATGAGCACACACACACACACACACACACGCGCGCGCGCGCGCGCGCGTGCGCGCACGCAACCATGAGCATACACACACACTAAAATGAGCTCATGATAGATTAGGGTATGCCTGTTTTTTCCTGAACAAAACCTGATATTAATAGGGAGTGTTAGTCTCAAGCATAACAGGCTGAGAACTATTGTTTTTTGTTTCAGATTCTCAAAAATATTTCACTCCATGTGAAGCATTCCATAAATGAAGTACCAGCAGCAGTAGTAGTAGTAGTTACAGCAGCAGCAGCAGCATCCGCTGCCGCCACCGCACTAGTACTAGTAGTAGTAGTAGTAGTAGTAGTAGTAGCAGCAGCAGCAGCAGTAACAGCAGTAACAGCAATAGCAGAAGCAACAGCAGCAGTAGTAGTAGTGGTGGTAGAAGTAGTGGTGGTTATTGTTGTGTGAGACTTGGGTGAGAAGTTGGCATGTATGGTGGTTTTCAAATGCCTCGCCATACAGGCAGCCATACATCGACTTCAAAGGATTTTTTTCTCCTTGACTTGTGACTATACTAAGAGTTTGTCACAAGTATGACAGCCCCCACACTAGCCTTAAAAAAAACACTATTGTAACGCAGGCCTTGGCATTTTGCTTACATTAGTGATCATAATTGATACTGCTTTTTTTGTCCCAGGCCTGATTTCATGTAGGCTATGCCGCCTCTTTCAAGAAAGCCACTCAGAGAAATACTGAGCCTTTATAGGGAGTAGGGATGGAGTGTGTGTGTGTGTGTGTGTGTGTTGTGTTTGTGTGTGTGTGTGTGTTGTGGTGTGTGTGTGTGTGTGTGTTGTGTGTGTGTGTGTGTGTGTAAGGGGAGGGAGGAGTATATGCACATGTAAAGCATCGTTGCCTAGAGGTCGGTTCTAGTTTGCATAAACCAGAAAGTGCTGACAAGAATTGTGAACTCTTCAATAGTTGGTTTGGGTGGTTTAATTGTATTGCAGTCCAAGTGGAGGTACTGATGTAGGGACTCTACCGCTACCATCAACCCCAAAATGGACCTTTTGAAGACTGTCTTTCAAGGCAAGACCAAAGCAAAAACAAAAAAGGCAGACCACCAGTTTCTCTCATCGGCAACATCACTGAATCCTGTGACATGAGAATCAATGAAGTCAGCAGGGCCAGTGAAGACCGGAGCAAATTAATGGAGGAGGATCATGTCGTGTTATTGGGTGCAGCAGGAAAGCCTTACCTGGTAATGCCGACAGGTGAGGAGAGACCATCAACCAACCATCACCTTACTGGTATTCTCTCTTATATGATTATGAAGGAGATCAGAAGATATGTTCATGATTTGACCTATAAGATAGAAAAAAATCTAACCTACCTAAAACGACCAGGTGCCGTCAAGACTCGAACCAGTGACTCAAGGGATTATAGGATTTGAAGTCAAGGTGCTTCATTTACATCTGTTTGTGACAATTTTCTTCTTCTTCTTCTTTTTCTTTTTCTCCTTCTTCCTCTTCCCACTTTTGTCTTTGAAGCATGCACTGTCTGTCAGGCAAAATGTCTTCTGCTTGTTTGTGATGCACACACTGAAGAGCTGTTTACCAAATTTCTCAAGTTATAGCGATGATTATGTTCCAAAGCCTGTATATCTGCAAATGATTTTATCCTCGTTCTGCATAGTTATAACTTTATTGACTGGAAATCTGCAACAAGACATTGGCCAAAAAAATATCAAAACAGGAGGAAAATGTGATTCCTTCTGTTAAATTAGTATGTGAAAATGGGATACAGTGCACAGTTAGTCGAATGCCTTTAATAACCTATCCCAGAAATGGGAAAAGTTTTGGCTGCAAACCACAAATGTAGTACCAGTCAAGTAGTGTCTTCAACATCGTGTTTCTGAGAGAATCTTCATGTTAAATGTTTTCAGAATGATAGGAAGAAAATATGTTGTGTTTTTAGAGTTTAGTCAAGAGAATTTTGTCAGATGTGTATAAGATAAAAGATGGAGATATTCATAGCTTAAGGATTGTCCATATTCCTATGATGAATACCTCTTGCATGCTTGGTTTTTGTAAAGAGGTCAGCAGATGACAGAATAGAAATGAAGGCATGTTTGGTTGAGAATATATATATATATATATATATATATATATATATATATATATATATATATATATATATATATATATATATATATGGGGATGGGATAGCCCAGTGGTCGGAGCACTCACTTTTCCCAGCCAAGTTAAGCAGCGTTGAGCGTGGTTACCACTTGGATGGGTGACTGTTTTCGTGCCTTGGCTTCTGTAAAGGTTTCCCAGTTCACCCAGCTGTAAATTGGTTAGGGTCAGGGAAGGTAAAGCAGCCAGGGAGAGGAGATGGGTGCCGCCCTCAATATGCTGGCCTCTTGAGAAGTGAGACCAAACCAAACTGCGATGTGTGACCTATACCAAAAAACGTAGCTTTTAGACTAAGGGACATAATTCATATCAGTTGTGTTACTTCCAGTCCACAAAAAGTTATTAACTTTCACCCATTTGACTGTTTCTGGTGCCTGGCTGTTTTTTTTTTGCTTGATCATACTGTATGATAAAGTCAACTGACTAGATTTAAGATTATAATATATATAACATAGGATTGAGCATACAACTTAAAAAGAACCCTGAGGAGAGAATAATGGTAATGATGATAAAGTCAATACATACACAATCATACGCTTGTGTGTGTGTGTGTGTGCACGCACGCATGCACCTGCGCGTGTGTTTATGAGAAAGACGCTGTCAAAAAGCCACATTTATTTACACAAATTCATTGTCAACCGTTCGTGCAAAAATACTCTGTATTATTCAACATATTGACAATCATGTAGAGATGGGTGCATACACATGCTGATCATCAAAGATGATGATGGTAATGATACTGACAGGAAGAAAATGTGACAAGGGTGATGGAGGGCTAAACAAAATAAATTAAAGAAAACCATGACAATATTTATTATAAAAAAAACTACTGCTACCATCTTCACTGTTGTTACAGCCAATGTTGTCATCATTATCATCATCATTGGCATAAACATCATCATCATCATCCTTATCTTCCTCCTCTTCATTACTGTCATCAACATCCTCCTCCTCCTCCTCCTCCTCCTCATCATCATCATCATCATCATCATCTTCATCATCACTAGCAGCAGCATCAACAGCAGTAGTAATACAAGTCAGTTAACTGTTCACAAATTTCCTGCCCCCTTCCCCCACCTTCCACCCACCTCTTTAGACAACAACACAAATTAAGGTGGGTTAATCATAATCAGCTTTTCTGACTCTAGTCATGCCATCAGTTTTAAAGCCATCTTGTCAAATTGAATCAGTTCAAAAAGATGTCTGGATGTAATCCAATCCATTACAAGAATACCCTCTCAAATACTTAAATCAGTGTAAGTCATTCTGTTTTTAATAACTTAATCAGTTCAAAAAGTAATCCTGTTATATTCATATAAGTTCAAACTCCACACTGATAAGATTTGATAAGATTCAAAAGAAAACCTGTAATATATTTGCAATGACTGAAGTCCTGTGTTAAATCTAAAAACCAACAGTTATGATAAAATTAAAAAAACATTACAGTGATGTAATCAGTTAAAAACTACCCTTACCTATTTCAAATAGCATTCTATGTGAATTCAATCAGTTTAAAAGCCACCCTTTACAATCCAACCAACTTGAAGACTATTTCAATGTGTTCAAATGCCACCCTGTCATAATGAAATCAATTCAAAAGCCATCCTGTTATAGTTAAATCAATTCAAAAGCCATCATGTCATAATTAAACCAATTCAAAAGCCATCCTGCTACAATGTACTCAGCTCATTCATTAAACATCCATTCTGTTACAATTCAATCAATTAAAAAGCCATCCTGTTACAATTCAATCAATTAAAAGCCATTATACTACAGTTTAACAAGTTCCAAAGTCATCTTGTTATAATTCAACAGTACCAAAGTCATACTGTTATAATTCAGTCTGTTTAAAAGCCATCCTGCTATAATTCAATCAGTTCCAAAGCCATCCTGTTATAATTCAATCAGTTCAAAAGCCATCCTGTTACAATTCAGTCAGTTCATAAGGCATCTTGTTATAATTCAGTCTGTTTAAAAGCCATCCTGTTATAATTCAATCAGCTCCAAACTCATCTTGTAATAATTCAATCAATTCCAAAGGCATTCCATTATAATTTCATTAGTTCCAAAGCCATCCTGTTATAATTCAATCAGTACCAAGGCCATCCTGTTATAATTTAATAAGCTCCAAACTCATCTTGTAATAATTCAATCAATTTCAAAGGCATCCCATTATAATTCCATCAGTACCAAGGCCATTCTGTTATAGTTCAATCAGTTTCAAAGCCATCCTGTTATAATTCAATCCATTCAAAAGACTTCCTGTTACAATTCAGTCAGTTTAAAAGGCTTTCTGTTTAAATAAAATAAATAAATGAATAAATAAAATTTAAAATAATTCATTTAAAAAAGCGTCCCTTTATAATTTTGTCAAATCAAAAGCCATCCTGTTACAGCACAATAAGTGCTAAATAAAACCCATCCTGTTCATAATTCACTGATTCAAAAGCCATCATGTTTCCATCCAAACTGCAAAGAGCATACAATTTCAGCATCAATGATGACTTATTAACACTGTATTACAATCCTTTTCTTTTACCCCAACATGCCATCTCATAGTCCATAAAAAAAATGGGGAAAAGGAGATGGAAGAGGGAGGGTGAAGGTTTTTTCTCTCCAGTTTTTGAATCAAAATTACATGCAAACCTGCTGAGGTGATCATGTTATGTAATCAGAATTGACACAGGTAGTTAAAGATATGCAGAGACACAGACAGACAGACACACACACATACATACACACACATACACACACACTACACACTACAACACCCACACTACACACTACACACCCACACTACACACTACAGCTCTTCAATCAAAACCTGACAATAAAAGAATACAGTCCTCACACAGGCGATGATGGTATAAATAAAAATGAAAATAAGTGGAAATGATCTGCTGCCCTGTTCGGCGCCACTATTTGCCCAGCCTATGCGCCAGCCTGGAATGTAAGGACATGTTGACAGTGATCCAGAACAACACACTCACACCGGAGATTGCTTTAGAAACCGAAGTCAGTCTCCATGGTTTCTAAGAAAACTGACTGAAGGAAACTCAGGTTTATATGATGTTATGTTTCCTTTTCTGCCTGGTTTATTTTTGGCTACACTCCTGCTTAAGATTTTGCCACTTTTCCTTCTGTTTTTTTTTTCTATATGACTTATATTAATAGCCTCGATTTCCCCCAACCAAGGTTAAGCAGCCTTGAGCGTGGTTACCACTTCAATGGGTAACGGTTTGCGTGTCTTGGCTTCAGTATAGTCCCCCAGATCACCTAGCTGTAAATGGGTACCTGCCTCTTTGGGGTCAGGGAAGGTAAAGCAGCGAGGGAGAGGAGATGGACGCTGCCCTCAATATGCTGGCCCTTAGAGAAGTGAGGTCTCTGACGCCTTGCTCCCCTACAACCTTATAGGTTATGGGACACCTTTACCTTTACCTTATATTCATACCACACGTACTAAGGCATCCATAGAAATAAAAACCACTTTTCTGTGAAAGACTAGCCTGTGACTCAAAATTCATGTGATTTTGCAAAATTTGGAAGGTTTGATTTGATTTTTGATTTTTCAGCAAACACTGTACCCCCTCAGTCCTTTGTTGTCTGTTATCTTCTTAACACCAATATGCATGCGCGGGGTCAACACAGTAGAACATAAGCAATCCTCATTATTATGATAGTCATTTCCAACTTTCTTGTGACTACCTGGTATTGCTCTGTGTCCTCAATCCCAAAAAACAAGTACACAGTGCGATTTTTTAACTTTAAAAAAAAAGTGAAAAATCACTAATTTTTTTCCCCCAACTACCACAAGATACTACATGACATGCTAAGCTAATACTGGAGTGTAACCTATGAGTAACATTGCAGCAGTGAAGACATAAGACTCAAATCTTTTGTCACATACAAGGATGCTGTGAATATTGAAGATTTTATCTCTAGCAGGGCATAAGGATGGCAGTTAAGAACAATAAGTGTTATTTTCTTCTTCATTGAACGTTCAGACAGCAACTATTGTCGTCTTTCATATGAGCGAAAATACGTTGTGCTGCCATTAAGCGCCTGACAAATCAGGCCCAGTGCATCCGATTTTGGGCTTGATTATATTCCAAGTTTTGTTACTTGATAGTGTGCATTGTTATGTGAGGCATATCTTCAATCCTCCTCAAGTCAAGTAATGCTGACGTCATTAGCAATATTTTTCTCTTAAACCATAAAAGTGTATAACTGTCTTCTCCTTCCACTAGCAAAGCTTACATACATTAGCTTTATGCATATAAAGTTAAACTTGAAATTATTATTTTCATTATCAGACACTTTCCGGGGACGTGTGGAAAATGTTGGTACTGCAACAACAAAAAAAGGATGATGAATGAAAACATGCTATAGGGATGACTAAAAAGGCGTATGTTGAATGTTTCTAAGTGATATTCTATCTAAGCGTCTTTTCTCAGGATGTCTGAATCTGTTGTTGTTTTTTACAGGAGCATGTTTTGGTCATAACATAACTAGATACTCATTTATGCCTTCATTCATTCATTATTTACAATATTCACGTACATGAAAAACAAGATAATATACATACAGCATACAAGATACCTTGAACGACATGCAAAGGGAGATAATGCTGCCATGCCACTGATTTTGAATAAATAAATAAATAAATAGATAAATAAATGTCATAATTCAATCTCTTTGAAATATCCGTCAGTTTCAAATTTTAAAAAGCCAACAACAACGTTTTGTTCAGAATGATAAGTGTACTGTTCCAAGATTGCTGGTTTTACGCCAGAAATCCGCTTTCCACCGGAGATGGTTACGTTTTGGACTGTCAGAGTTCATCATCCAGATGAAGGTCAATCTGAAATCAATGCACCCTGAAATAATATTCTGTACAGAAAGGAGACTAGCATAGAAACTCCACTCAAAATGTCACTCCGCTTCAATCCAGTCACAAGCAAGGCAACTCAGTCTTGTTTATAAAAAAACAACAACCCCAAAATAACCAACATGCCATATGTTGATAAAATCTCACTTGAAATGTTGCCAACGGTCCCACCAAGACTGTATGTAAACCATGTCCACACCCCGCTATGTTTTAAAAACCACTTTCATATTTCACCGAGTTTTTGTTCACAGTGTCTGTTGTAAGCGTGTAACGCAAGGGTTTTATGTTCATGTGGTATCATTGTTACATTTTTCAAAGAAACATTTATACGGGCAGCACCGATGCCTGAGTGAGAGAATCTCCATAGAAGAAAAACCCAGAAGAAAATGTATTCAGAAGGATATATTCACATATCAAATATACATTCAATGTGGAGGAGAGAGAATTCACACAAATATTGGTCTTAAGTTCATGTCTTGCCATCACAAACACAGAACGTCCCAGGTGAAGTTGTATTGTTAGGCACACAGATGTAAGATTGTTTTGCCATTCGTATGTTGAGGTATGAAAGACTCACACACACACAAACACAGAGGACAACACATGGAATAGGAACCTACCTAACACCTACCACTCAAGTACACGACGTTACCATAGTCATCTGAGAAGAGTGTATGCTAACACAGCAAAACACAAGACATCACGACAGTAAAAAAAACAACAACCCAAAAACCCACAGTCGATATGTCATATGCATAAAGTTACGCTGCTGTTGATGTGCGAAAAGAAGACAAAAATCTGTGTCGATGTTACAGACGATCTTAACCATGCTCTGGCAATATCCATGCCTATATAATCGAGAGTTGACACAGATATCCGCAAGGTATGTGCCTTTGTACACCTGTCTTTGCAGCTAAAGACTAGACCTTTGTAACCTTTTTTGTGAGTCAGCGCTGTAACTCAGCATCTCTTGCAATCGGTGAACAGACGTAGAATGCAACCCAGCATCTCCCGACATGTGACTAGATGTGAAACTGGTCCACTGTCTTTGATTTGACAGTTGACAAAAGACGTGAAACTTTGTAACTGACTGTCTTCAACTATTGACTATAGGCGTGAAACTTTGTAACTGACTGTCTTAAACTATTGACTATAGGCGTGAAACTTTGTAATTTACTGTCTTCAACTATTAAGACAACTGTATGTGAATTTTGTGGACTTCGAAAAGGCATTTGACAGCATACACAGAGACAGCCTTTGGAGTATCCTTCGACACTATGGCATCCCATCGAAACTGGTACACCTTATCAAAAGCTTCTATGACAACTTCAGATGCTCTGTGAGCCATAGCAACACTGTCTTCGAAGTCAAGACTGGAGTAAGACAAGGATGTGTGATGTCAGCAGTTCTCTTCAATCTGGCCATTGATTGGGTGATGAGGAAGACGACAGAAGACACCCCAAGAGGGATTCGCTGGAGCCTGTTCTCAACACTAGACGACCTTGATTTTGCGGATGACCTGGCGCTGCTGTCCCACACACACCAACATATCCAGGAGAAGACCAGCAGACTCCAAACATTTGGACAGCAAGTGGGGCTTCGTATTAGCACCAAGAAAACAGAGACAATGTCGCTCAATGTGAACACACCATCCCCTGTGAAAGTGAATGGAACTGACCTGCGCCAGACAGACAAGTTCACATACCTTGGCAGCATCATCAAACCAGAGGGCGGCACAAAAGGAGACATCCACAACAGACTGGGCAAGGCCAGGAATGTGTTTAGGGAGATGAACAATATCTGGAGATCAACTCAGTACAGCACCAACACCAAGCTGAAGCTATACCAGAGCTGTGTTGTGTCTACGCTCCTGTACCGTTCTGAGTGCTGGAGGATGACGGAAGTGGATCTTACCAAACTTCGATCCTTCCACACCATATGCCTGCGAAGAATTCTCCGGATCTTTTGGCCAGAGAAGATCTCCAATGAAGACCTACTACGGAGATGCAGGCAAGAAGACATGGGAACCATCATCACCAGATGACAGGGGAAGTGGATTGGGCACATCCTCCGAAGAGACCCACAGTCAATCACAAGAACAGCATTGCACTGGACCCCAGAAGGAAGGAGAAAGAAAAGAAGACCAAAAGCAACGTGGAGGAGAACTGTAGAAAGTGAGATGAAGGCCATGCAGCACTCTTGGAGATCAGTGACTAGGCTGGCCCAGGATAGGCAGGAGTGGAAGCGCTTTGTTGCTGCCCTACACACCACTGGGTGTAATGGCTAATGGTGATGATGATGTCTTCAACTATTGAAGACTATTGACTATAGACATGAAACTTTGTAACTCACTGTCTTTGACTATTGACTATAGACATGAAACTTTGTAACTCAGTCTTTGACTATTGACTATGGACGTGAAACGTTATGACTCTCTATGTGAGACGTTGTGACTCACTGTTTTTGACTATTGACTGTAGACGTGAGACGTTGTGACTCACTGTCTTTGACTATCGATATATAAATCGTTGTGACTCACTGTCAACTGACTATTGGCATAAAAGCATTGTGATTCACTGTCTGAATATTGACTATAAACGTGAAACTTTATGCTCAAAGCCTTTGACTATTGACTATAGACGTGAAATTTTGTAACCCATTTCCTTTGACAAGTGACTATACACATACAATTTTGTGATTTTCCCTCTGACGTTTGTCTATTGACAAAAAAAATACTTTCTGTACTTTACAATTGACTGTAGACGTGACCCTGTATGACTCGCTGCTTTTGACTATTGACTATAGATGTAATACTTCGCGACTCACGGCATTCTACTGCTCATCAGGCTCCCAGCTTTCAGAAAGGATGTTTATAAAACAAAATAGCAAACAAACAACCCCCAAAACAACCAGCAGCTGGAAAGTATTCCAGAAAAAAGAGAAACAACAACAACAACAACACTGACGCACCAGTGCAGCTTCAACAGTCCAGATGATAACAAATATAACATATCAATATTGAGACAATATTCCTTCATCAAAATAAATGTACCAGCAGCATACTGTTATCAATCACCGACAAAAAAATTTCAACAATCAACCCCCTGACACCCCCCCCCCCAACCCCCCCCCCCCAAACAAAACCAAAACAACCCTCACCATACACCACCACTCAAGTCCTCAAAAAAAAGGGGGGGGGGTGGGGGGGGGGAAGGAAACGCAGGAGGAAAAAAACCATAACAATGACACCATGCCAAAAGTTGATTTTTTTTGTTTTTGTTTAAGAAAAAAAGCAGATATTGTACGGTCACCGCGTGGCATCAATAGTAGAAAATATTCCAGAAAATAGCAAACACAACGCAGCCTAAGTAGACGGCCAGAGCTATCCACCAGACGTACTGTTCGTGCAGTTTTTGCTCAAAGTTTTTCAGCACTACCAGGCCTATGGTCAGCCCAGCCAAGGCCCCCATCAGATGGGCCGTGTAGCCCACAGGAGGGCCCTGTTCTCTGTAGCTGTAGCGGTCCCAGATGGCGAAGCCCACGTCTGCGCTGGCTGAAGGCACAAAGACACAGAGAGTGAGAGACGGATTGATTGAATGGTTAAAAAGGAGGTAAAGGAGTCCCATAACCTATAAGGTCGTAGGAGAGCGAGGCGTCAGAGACCTCACTTCTCTAGGGCCAGCATACTGAGGGCGGCGCCCATCTCCTCTCCCTCGCTGCTTTACCTTCCCTGACCCTAAAGAGGGTAGGTACCCATTTACAGCTGGGTGAACTGGTGGAACTGTACTGAAGCCAAGGCGCGCAAACGGTCACCCATCCAACTGGTAACCACGATCGACGCTGCTTAACTTGGCTGGGGGAAAGCGAGTGCTCCGACCACTAATCTTGATTTGTCTGTGCAAGATACAGCGCTATATAAATTCCATTTATTATTATTAATTATTATTATTTTATTATTCCCAAAGGTTACAGATAAATATTGACATACTTTATTTTCATCCATCCCTTGCCCTGATAAGGGACTATCCTTGATAATCAGAGCTAATAATTTCCAGAAAACGTAAGATAAAAAAAATAATGATGATTACTTTTAAAAAAAATCTAAATACTTGATATAAGAGAGAAAGAGAGAGACAGAGAGAGACGGAGAGAGACAGAAAGAGAGAGAGACAGAGAGAGACAGAGAGAGAGACAGAGACACAGAGAGAGACAGAGAGAGACACAGAGACACAGAGAGAGAGAGAGAGAGAGAGAGAGAGAGGGGAGAGAGAGAGAGAGAGAGAGAGAGAGAGAGAGAGAGAGAGAGAGAAGAGAGAGAGAGAGAGAGAGAGAGAGAGAGAGAGAGAGAGAGAGAGAGAGAGAGAGAGAGAGAGAGAGGAGAGAGAGAGAGAGAAAGGGTTAAGGTTGATGACTGAACTGAATACTTATGTTTCTGTCAGGAATAAAAACGTTATGGTACAACGTTGGTGATTAAAAGTACGCAAGTTCTTGTCGATGGTTGATGTTGTTGTTCTTCTTCTTCTTTGATTGTTCTTGCGCTGCATCTCTTGACATAAACATACATGCGTACACACACGCGCATACACAAACACACGTACACACACACGCGCGTACACACACACAAACGCGTGCATACACACAGAAAGACAGACAGATAGACAGATTAATAGATAGATACATAGAAAGAAAGATAGATAGATAGATACAGACAGACAGACAGATAGACACACACACACATACAGAAACACAGAAAGACACACAGACGAATAGACAGACACAAAGACACACACAGACACAGACACAGACACACACACACACACACACACACACACACACACACACACACACACACACACACACACACACACACACACACACTGAGAAGAAAGCATAAAAGGGGGTGGGGAAGGAGTTTATCGTACAAGGACTCACCTATAATAAGGACTGCTGCCAATTTGAGAACTCCTAGTTCCATCTGAGAATAATTCTGCACACAAAACAATCAAACAAAAAAGATGATGAATTATTAATTTTTTAGTCTATTGTCTTCCACAATAAGTCATGACAGATTTATCTGCGTAAAGTTCGGGCTACTCTCCACGAGAACTGCTCGTCGCCGCAAGAGCAGCGCCACTAATCTTTTCATTTTTTCCCCCTGTCTCCATGTGTATTGTCCATGGGTTCGATTCCCGTTCAAGGGGATATTTTCCTCTGGAGTTAACATCAGTGCAGACTCCACTCTCCCCAAAAGTCCTTCGGATGAGACTATAAACCGAGGCCCCGTGTGCGAACGCACGCAGATCTTGCGCACACGTTAAATCCTGTTCCGTTTTTCGTAAGAGTAGGTAATTGTGTGGCGGTGGGAACATATGACATAATTTACAAAACCGCATACAAACGGGGACTGGATCTTAAAAAAAAGCACATAAGTGCTTATTCCATTATCCTCGATATAAAAAATAAATATATATGTATATATATATATATATATATATATATATATATATATATATATATATATATATATATATATATATATATATATATATTCTCTCCTTTATTAGAGCGGCTTTTATTCTACACGCAAAATCACATTTTGCGAGGGACAACTCTCTTGTTATCGTGGAATCATTTACGTGCGCTGAATGCATGCACGTGTCACTTGAAACCTCGGTTTATCGTCTCGTCCGAAAGACTAGCACTCAGCTACTAGACCTCTCGCTTTCTAGGCAGCTGCGTTATCTCTAGATCCCCCAACGTCAGCACTGTCAAGTCTTCTTTTAGAAAAAAACAAACAAACATTTTTCTTGCAGACATGTACCCACGTCCGCGTGCGCACCTGGGCGTGGGGGACGGGATAGCCTCGTGGTTAGAACATTGCGCTCGCAATCTGACGACCCGGGTTCGATTCCCGTTCAAGGGGGATATTTTCACCTGGAGTTAACATCAGTGCAGACTCCACTCTCCCCCAAAAGTCCTTTGGATGAGACTATAAACCGAGGCCCCGTGAGCGAACGCACGCAGAACATCTTGCGCACACGTTAAATTCTGTTCCGCATTTCGTAAGAGTAGGCCATTGTGAGCCGGTGCGAACAGATGACAGAATATATAAAACCGCATACACACGGGGACTGGATGTAAAAAAGTACATAAGTGCTTATTCCATTATCCTCGATATAAAAGAATAAAATAAAATAAAAATAAATAAAATAAAATAAATAAATAACATAAAAACATAATAACGAACATACTTACCAACAAAATGTTTGCGAGATGTGCAGCCAGAAGGGCGTACACTCCCCCAGAGGCACCGACGAGAAAGGCATTCATGTCAAAGACTGAGGTACCTAAAGAGCCTGCAGACACAACAGAAAGGCTTTCATGTCAAAGACTGAGGTACCTAAAGAGCCTGCAGACACAACAGAAAGGCATTCATGTCAAAGACTGAGGTACCTAAAGAGCCTGCAGACACAACAGAAAGGCATTCACGTCAAAGACTGAGGTACCTAAAGAGCCTGAAGACAAGAGAAACAAAAATAAAATAAAGAAATTAGTCATATTTTCAGCCAAAAAAACCAAACCATTTAATCATCTTCGTCACATTTTTCGGATGAGACGCTAAATCAAAACAAAACACATTGTGTCACGACCTTTTCCTTTTTTCTTCTTCTAAAAAGAGGATTTTGTATACTGAACTTGTGATCTTCAACAAGCATGTTTACACACACACACACACACACACACACACACACACACACACACACACACACACACCCTGCGCACGCACGCATGCATGCACACGCACACACACATGTATTGTTTACAAAGATATTTTTCGAGTGCAATGCCGTTTGTTTGTTCTTTATAAAATAACACTTTTACTCCAGAAAGGATATGATTAATTTTATGGTAGCGATTATGTGGTAGTTATGGCATCTAGAGGGGGGATGGACTCCGCAGAATCAATGTGCTTAAGGTGTATATGTTCACGTAAAGGTGTTCCATAACCTATGCCGACGTTGGGGGGTAGAGATGTCAGATACATCAGCTTCTCTAGAGAGCCGGTATTTTGAGAACGGCGCCCATCTCCTCTCCGTCGATGCTTTACCTACCCAGTCCCTAAAGAGGGCAGGTACCGAATTTACAGCTCGGGTGAACTAGGGGAACTGTACTGAAACCAAGGCGCACGAAATGGTCACCCATTCAAAGGGGGTAACTACACTCAACAACTGCTTAACCTTAACTTAGGTAAGAGCCCGAGCTCTTAATTAAATCACCGAGCCATCCTGTCCCTGATGACACACAACCTGGAAAAACGACGCTGAAAACCGCTCCACAACCCTAAAGGGATTAAGACAGAAGTCATTAAAAAAAGTCAATATGGCAGCTTGCCCCAAAAACTGCAATACCCCGAAGTGGGATGCGGCTACCCCCTGGGGGGGCAAAAACGTCGCGTAATATTATACAAAATCTCACCAGGGGTGAACCCTGAGTTTTCTTCCAAGGAACGGGAAAAACAAAAAACAAACAACCGATCAAAATCCAATTTGCTTAACCCCCGACCATGGTCCTTTCTGCCACACTGCAAAGGGGCAACAAAGCTATTTAAAAACCGAGATTCAATGTCCACAAAGGGCCATTGGTTAAGCTGGCCATAACTATAACGGTACAGTTTTGATCAATAAATTTCATCTACCTTTTAAAAAAAACCTCGACCTGTATAACCCTCCAGTCATCCGAACTAAAAGGGGCAGGCATACAGGCGTCACCCCCATTTTCGGGTGTTCAAAATAAGTGTTTCTTTTAAACAAGATATAGTGCCTTACAGTTTACCGGGAAAACAGGATCGCTCAGTGTCAGAGCACTCGCTTTCCCCCCCCCAGCCAAAGTTTAAACAGCATCGGGCGGGTTACCAATTAATTGAAACCTTTTGCGTGCTTTTGGTTTCAGTACACCCCCCCTTTTTCCCCCATTGTAAATGGTACCTGCCTTTTTAAAGTCGGGGAAAGGGAAAGCAGCGAGGGAGAGGAGAGGGGCGCCGCTCTCAAATGCGGCCCCAAAAGCTGGGGGTCTCTAGGCCTCGCTCCACGACCACTTTAAAGTTTAACAAAAACTTTTTCCCAACACTGCGGGGGACGGGATGGGCCCGGGTGGTTAGAGGTTACAATCGAAATCTGCGGCCCTGGATCGATCCCAGGTACCACCAAAACGGCTGTTTGAGGGATTTTTCTCCTGAACTAACATCATGCAGACTCCACTTTTCCTCGAAATCCTTGAGAGACAAAAAACCGAGGGCCCGTGTGATAATAACGATACATACATACGTGAAAACTCGTTCCACTGTTTGGAAGAGAAGGCCCTTGCGTGCCGGTGAAAAAAGAATGACAAAAATTTAAAAAACAACACAAAAAAAAATATGCACACTTTGTCATGTTTTGAATCTCCCCCAAGCGGAACGGGACTGTCTATTAGAGGGCAAAAAAGGCCCCATACGCAACATCTACCATGTGAACCCCGGGGTTTTTTGCGAGAAACGAGAGAAAAATCTCAAAAATTTTTTTGAGTGTTTCTTAGATTCGTTCATTTCGCTCGACCAGTTTCAATCGCACGTTGAAAAAAAACACGACATCTACCTCTACACTCCCGCCCCTGTTAACACCTACCCACACACACACACACGCGCGCACACAAACACACTACACACAAAACACACACAACGGGCCCTACTACCTGCTACACTCCACCAGTTTCACACCACACAACACACACACACACCGCGCGCGCACACAAAAAACAACACACACATACACACACACGGCCAACATACTTTTTAGCACTTTACCAGTTAAAACACCCACACACAAGCGCCACAAAAAAAAACACTGCAAAACACAAACACACCATACACAACACACACACACACACGCACACCGCACGGCGCGCGCGCGCGCAACCAAACACACACACACACACTACCCACAAAACTTACACCCACACACACACACTTACACACACACACACACACAACACACCCCACACACACAACACACACACACCACACACCACACACACACACACACACCTGCTAGCACTCCAGCCATGTAAACCATAAAGATACGGAAGCTGCCATGAACCATTTCCAGAGGGATGCCCACCACTACCTGAACAATCACGTTGAACAACAGGTGGACGAACCTGAAAAAACACAGGTATAAACACAGGTATGAACAGTACAGTATGTTGGATGAAGAAGATGATGATGGTGTGTATGTGTGTTGGTGTACATGTATATATATCTATATCTATATATCTCTATCTATCTATTCTATCTTATCTCTCCTCTCTCCTCTCTCTATATATATAATATATATATATTGTGTGTGTGTGTATGTGTGTGTGAGTGAGTGTATGTGTGTGTGTGCAGTGTAGTGTAGTGTAGTGTAGTTTGTAGTGTGTGTGTAGTGTGTGTGTGGTGTTATTTATTTTTATTTTTATTTATTCTTTAATTTCGAGGATAATGGAATAAGCACGCATACGGTTTTTCACCCAGTCCCCGTGTGTATGCAGTTTTGTAAATGTTGTCATCCGTTCCCACTCGCACACAATGACTTACTCTTCCGAAAAGTGGAACGGGTTTTAACGTGTGCGCAAGATGTTCTGCGTGCGTTCGCACACGGGACCTCGGTTTATAGTCTCATCCAAAGGACTTTTGGGGGAGTGGAGTCGGCACTGATGTTAACTCCAGAGGAACGTGTGTGTTTGTGAGTGTGTGTGTGTGTGTGTGTGTGTGTGTGTGTGTGTGTGTGTGTGTGTGGTGCGTGTGTGAATGTGTGTGTGCGTGTATGTGTGTGTGAGAGAGAGTTATTCATTTTTATTGCTTTCGAGGATACTGGAATAAGCACTCTTGAGCTTTTTTTCATCCAGTCCCCGTGTGAATGCAGTTTTGTAAAAATGTACGTGTGTGTGTGCGTGCGTGGATGCGTGCGTGCGTGTAACATTGTGTCTAGAGGAAGAATTTCCTATATCAGAACAGTAGAAAACAGAACAGTAAGGCAGACAGACAGACAGATAGAAAAGCATATAATTATACACTGACAGACAGACAAACAGTCAAACAGACAGACACACAGACAGGCAGGCAGAGAGACAGATAGAAAAGCATATAATTATAGACTGACAGAAAGACATACAGTCAATCAGATAGACAGACAGACAGGCAGGCAGGCAGACAGATAGACAATCTCAGACAAGCATACATAGACCGAGAGTCAGTCAGTTAGCCAGCCAGCCAGCCACACAGACAGACAGCCAGCCAGCCACACAGACAGCCAGCCAGCCAGCCACACAGACAGCCACACAGACAGACAGCCAGCCACACAGCCAGCCACACAGACAGCCAGCCAGCCACACAGCCAGCCAGCCAGCCACACACACAGCCAGCCAGCCAGCCACACACACAGCCACACAGACAGACAGCCAGCCACACAGCCAGCCACACAGACAGCCAGCAGCCACACAGACAGCCAGCCAGCCACACACACAGCCAGCCAGCCAGCCACACAGACAGCCACACAGACAGACAGACAGCCACACAGACAGCCAGCCAGCCACACACACAGCCAGCCAGCCAGCCACACAGACAGCCACACAGCCAGCCATACAACAGCCACACAGCCAGCCACACAGACAGACAGCCACACAGATAGCCAGACAAAGTACCCAGCGTGGAGCAGCATGTAGAGGAGGAATCGCCAGAGCTCCACGCGTCTGTCAGGCCGGTAGATGAAGATGGAGTGGACGGGCACTGGACCGTTCAGCGTCATCATGCGAGACTCCATGCAGTAGTACACAAAGCAGCCCACCTGGTTGGTGCCAGAGAAAAGAGCAGAATGTTTCCCCGGCCGTGTCTTTTATCTATCTGTGTTTGTGAAGTGTTTTTTACTTCTGTGTGTGTGTGTGTGTGTGTGTGTGTGTGTGTGTGTGTGTTGTGTGTGTGTGTGTGTGTTGTGTGTGTGTGTGGTTTGGTGTGTGTGTGTATGTGTGTGTGTTGTGTGTGTGCTGTGTGTGTGTTGTGCGTGTGTGTTGTGTGTGTGTGTGTTGTGTTGTGTGTGTGTGTGTGGTGTGTGTTTGTGTGTGTGTGTGTGTGTGTGTGTGTTGTGTGTGTGTGTGTGTGCTGTGTGTGTTGTGTGTGTGGTGTGGTTGTGTGTTGTGTGTGTGTGTGTTTATTTATCTGTCTGTGGGTGTGTTTTTCTGTGTGTCGTGGTGTGTCTGTCTATCTATCTATCAATCTGTCTGTCTATCTGGTGTCTGTGTGTCTGTCTGTCTATCTCTCTCTCTCTCTATCTATCTATCTATCTATCTACTATCTATTTATCTGTCTGTCTGTCTGCCTGTCTGTTTTATTTATTTATTATTTTATTCTTTTATATCGAGGATAATGGAATAAGCACTTATGTGCTTTTTTACATCCAGTCCCCGTGTGCATGCGTTTTGTAAATTTTGTCATCTGTTCCCACCGGCACACAGTGGTCTACTCTTACGAATAGGGGAACAGGATTTAACGATGTTCTGCGTGCGTTTGCACACGGGGCCTCGGTTTATAGTCTCATCCGAAGGACTTTGGGGGAGATTGGAGTCTGCACTGATGTTAACTCCAGAGGAAAATATCCCCTTGAACGGGAATGGAATCCGGGTTCTATCTGTGTTTGTGTGTGTGTGTGGTGTGTGTGTGTGTGTGTGTGTGTGTGTGTGTGTGTGTGTGTGTGTGTGTGTGTGTGTGTGTGTGTGTGTGTGTGTGTGTGTGTGTGAGTGTGTGGGGTGTATGTTTTGCGTGTGTTGTGTGTGTGTGTTTGTCTGTCTGTCTGTATGTGTGTCTATTATCTGTCTATGGGTGTTCTGTCTGTCTGTCTGTCTGTGTGTTGTGTGTCTGTCTGTCTGTCTGTCTATCTATCTATCTATCTATCTATCTATCTATCTATCTATCTATCTATCTATCTATCTATCTATCTATCTATCTACCTAACTATCTGTGTGTCTGTCTATCTGTGTGTTTGTGTGCCCTGTGTGTTTTGTTTGCCTCTCTGTCTGTCTGTCTTTCGATCTATCTATCTATCTATCTATCTATCTATCTATCTATCTATCTATCTATCTATCTATCTATCTATCTATCTATCTATCTATCTGTCTGTCTGTCTGTCTGCCTGCCTGCCTGCCTGCCTGTCTGTCTGTCTTTCTATCTATCTCTCTATCTATCTATCTATCTTTCTATCTATCTATTTATATATCTATCTATCTACCTATATATTTATCCATCTACCTACCTACCTACCTATCTATCCATCTATCTATCTATCTCTCTTTCTCTCTCTCTATCCATCCATCTATCTATCTATCTATCTATCTATCTATCTACCTATCTATCTATCATTCATCTATCGGCCTGTCTGAAGAATTAAAAAAAAAACCCAACCCAAAACCAACTCAAACCTATTAAATAATATATGCAAAATCACATGAGCTTTGAGTCAGAGGCTAGTCTTTCGAAAACAAAGTGTGTGTGTGTGTGTGTGTGTGTGTGTGTGTGTGTGTGTGTGTGTGTGTGTGTGTGTGTGTGTGTGTGTGTGTGTGTGTGTGTGTGTGTGTGTGTGTGTAGTTTCAATAGTTAAGGCTTAACGTCCTCAGGATCACACCATGTGAGACATTTCTTGGTTCATTTTTTCTGGAATGTAAGGCGCGGTATGAATGTAACGTAACAGTGATATAGGAAAAAGGTAAAAAGGTAAAGGAGTCCCATAACCTATAAGGTCACAGGGGAGCGAGGCGTCAGAGACCTCACTTCTCTAGGGCCAGCATATTGAGGGCGGCGCCCATCTCCTCTCCCTCGCTGCTTTACCTTCCCTGACCCTAAAGAGGGCAGGTACCCATTTACAGCTGGGGGAACTGGGGCAACTGTACTGAAGCCAAGGCGTGGCGCAAACGGTCACCCATCCAACTGGTAACCACGCTCGACGCTGCTTAACTTGGCTGGGGGAAAGCGAGTGCTCCGACCACTGAGCTATCCCTTCCCCGATATAGGAAAACAAAAGGACAAAATGGCCAAAAATTTAAAGGTGGAGTGTAGCCCTCAGCCTCAGCCTCAGCCTCAGCCCATGACCTTACTCACCTCCATCAAGGTGATGATGGGCACGAAGAGGGGTGGCGGGCAGCAGGTGTAGCGGTCAGCGTAGTAGCGGCGGTCAGCCTCGTCCGTCAGAAAGTCCCTGGCCACTCGCCGGACCATCTTGTGCCAGCAGTTGTGCAGCACTCCCCCCTCCCCCGCCTCACCGCGCAGCACCACACTCCCCGTCCACACCTCCCCCTCCACCCGCGACTCCACCGCCAGGCGAAAGCTGGGGTTGCGGCGGTTGCTGAGCTGTGGGAGGGGGATAGAATGAAGAAGAACGACATGATGAAAGGATGATGTTCCACCCAGTCAACCAGCCAGTCAGGCAACCAACCAACCATCCATCCATCCATCCATCAGTCCAGCCAGCCAGCCAGCCAGACAGCCAGCGATCCATCCATCCATCCATCCACCCACCTAACCAACAATCCATCCATCCATCCAACCATCCATCCATCCATCCTCATAACCAACAATTCATCCATCCACCTAACCAACAATCCATCCATACATTCATCCAACCATCCTTCCATCCATTCATCCAACCATCCATCCATCCATCCTCCTAACCAACAATCCATCCATCCATCCATTCGTCCACCTAACTAACAATCCATCCATCCATCCAACCATCCATCCATCCATCCATCCTCCTAACCAACAATTCATCCATCCACCTAACCAACAATCCATCCATCCATCCAACCATCCATCCATCCATCCTCCTAACCAACAATTCATCCATCCTCCTAACCAACAATCCATCCATCCATCCAACCATCCATCCATCCATCCTCCTAACCAACAATTCATCCATCCTCCTAACCAACAATCCATCCATCCATCCAACCATCCATCCATCCATCCTCCTAACCAACAATTCATCCATCCATCCATCCACCTAACCAACAATCCATCCATACATTCATCCAACCATCCTCCCATCCATCCATCCAACCATCCATCCATCCATCCTCCTAACCAACAATCCATCCATCCATTCGTCCACCTAACCAACAATCCATCCAT
>CM054134.1:93962529-93985029 GCA_028751875.1 Rapana venosa
GCCATTGGCATTATTTGTCATCATCTGGTTTTTCTCTGCTCTGTGCGTTTTAGGCTTCATATGAACCTGACCAAAGTGTTATTCGTATCATCAGAATCCAGTCAAAAGCAAATTGATGATGCGATGACAATTTTAAAAAAACCACACACAACATCCCCCTCCCAAACCTACCAATCCTTTAGCAACCCTTTATGGCAAGATTCGCAATGCACTATAAACAAGCTGTTGAAAAAAGTGTGCGTTTTTTGTTTGTTTTGTTAAATGTCCATTCACTACTTAGTGATATAGACACACCCGCATTCAAACCAACAGCCCCCTCCCCATCTCTCCCTTATATAATATATATATATATATATATATATATATATATTATATATATATATATATATATATATATATATATATATATTCCTACTTACAGCTAACTATAGTAGAGGCCTTACTGGAGAAGAATATATAACCTCAGCAACTGATATTATGAATTGCTGAGAGCTATACATAACTTCTTGAACAGTTGCATATTTTTATGAATATTTTTTTTATGAATAGCTATTCCACTCCTTTTTAAAGTGTGTTTGTGTGCGTTCGTCCGTGCGTGCTTGCGTGCGTGCATGTGTATGTGTGTGTGTTTGTGTGTGCGCGCGTGCATGCGTGCATGCATATGTGTGTGTGTATATATCAAAAGAAGTAGGGTGGAGGGGCGAGTGCAAGGAAGGTGTGGGAAATCCGCTTGAAAAGTAAAGATGCACAAAAAGCCTCTTAATATTTTAGTTCTGTGCAAATACCCAATCGATTGTCCAGATGACTCACACCAAAGATGCAACAACAATAATATCGGTTTATCTGACGGCGACATTGGTCTTCTTTTCGCTCTTCTCCTTGCTTCCACCAATGCTGTCGTCAAACATGGAGGTACAGGTGCCCCTGGGCAAGACCATATCTCTGGCACCAAGGTGTTCCCTCCCACGCTATGTAAATTTGCTTCATGGCACCTTCAAATATACCTCCCTCCCCCACCCTCCCCTCCTTCCACTCCTTCCCCTTTTCCTCCTTATATGCGTATTAGTAGATATTGGGGTTTTCCCTTTTTTTAGGGTTAAAAATGTTTTGCTATGATGATACACTCTTTAACAAGGGTGGGGTGGGGGTGGGGGGGGGGGGGAGGGGGTGGATGTAAGAAAAACACGTTTGGAAGTGATCTTTATTCTGGACATAAAGAAGTTTGCCTTAGCTCTCCTCTTCCTTTTCTCTTCTCCTTCCCCTTCTTCCCCCTTCTTTCCTGTTATTTTGTGAGTTTTTTAAAGATTTTTTTCTGTATGAAATCATATTGTTGTAGTAGTAGTAGTCGTAGTAGTAGGAGTCGTAGTAGTAGTAGTAGTAGTAGTAGTAGTAGTAGTAGTAGTATTGGTGAAGGTGGTGGTGGGGTATTAGTAGTATTAGTAGGAGGAGCAGCAGGAGCAGGAGTAGTAGTAGTAGTAGCAGTAGCAGCAGCAGCAGCAGCAGCAGTAATAGTAGTAATTGTAGTAGTAGCTTACATAAAAGTAGTGGTAATAATAGTAGTATGAGCAGCAGTAATTGTGGTAGCAGCAGCAGCAGCAGCAGCAGCTGCTACTACTACTACTACTACTACTACTACTACTACTACTACTACTACTACTACTACTGCAGCAGCAGCAGCAGCCGTCGTCGTCGTCGTCGTCGTCGTCGTCGTCGTCGTCGTCGTAGTAGTAGTAGTAGTAGTAGTAGTAGTAGTAGTAGTAGTAGTAGCAGTTGTTGTTGTTGTTGTTGTTCTATATGTTGTTATTGTTTATAGTACTGTATATAATGTACGCAGGCAATTGTTTTTACCAGTAAAGTGACAGAATATTGATGGGTTCTCTTATAGTGCGTGCTAGAGCTCCACGTATCTATCTGACCTAGTGAAGCAGACGATGTACCGTTCCCTTTCTGATGGCACAGCGCTCTACGGGTCGATGACTAATGCGTGTTTGATGATTGTGTTCTTTGTTGTTGTTGTTGTCTTTTGTTGTTTTGTTGTACCGCAGAGTGACGATGCCTCATGAGAGAGAGATAGAGAGATGCTGAGGTCTCTGACACCTCACTCCCCATAGGTCACGGGAACACTAAATTTATATATTTTTTTACCTTTATGATAGATACATTCATTGGTGAGCGCTAGCTAGCCTGTTCAATTTTACATGCTCATGTTTGGTCAAATCTCTTGTCTTTGTCTGTCTGTCTCTGTCTGTCTGACTGACTTTCTCTCTCTGTCTCTCTGTCTCTGTCTCTGTCTCTGTCTCTGTCTCTCTCTCTCTCTCTCTCTCTCTCTCTCTCTCTCTCTCTCTCTCTCTCTTCTCTCTCTCTCAGCTCTTCGTTTCTTTTTTTTATTTACTTCATTTTCTTAAACAAATTCTCTCTCATTACACTTACTTGAAAATCATTACTCAGGGATATGGGCAAGATACAAAAATGCATGTCAATACTTATATGTAACCCTTGTGAATAAAGAGTAACAATCACAAAAATACACTCTCTCGCCCCCCCCCCCTCCCTCTCTCTCTCTCTCTCCCTCTCCTCTCTCCCCCCCCCCCTCCTCCCTCTCTCTCTCTCTCCCTCCCTCTGTCTCTGCGCAGAGAGAAGGGCAATGTGTGGTAAGCATATGAAAGTAGTGTCACACACACACAAACACACATACACACATCCCGTTCAAGGGGATATTTTCCCCTGGAGTTTACATCCGTGCAGACTCCACTATCCCCGAAAGTCCTTCGGATGAGACTATATGCCGAGGCCTCGTGTGCGAACGCACGCAGAAAATCTTGCGCACACGTTAAATCCTGTTCCGCTTTTCGTAAGAGTAGACCATTGTGTGCCGGTGGGAACAGATGACAGAATTCACAAAACCACATACACACGGGAACGGAATGTAAAAAAAACACATAAGTGCTTATTCCATTATCCTCGATATAAAAGATTTTATTTTTTTAAAAACACGTACGCACGCACGGACACACACATACATACAAAATTATTGATGAACGACAGAGTATTTTCGGCCACGATGAAAAATGGCTTCCACCCGATCCATTCATCGGATTGATTAATTTTTGATATTGTGTCATGACAGACAGACAAGTCATTGTCCTAATGGGTCCTCAACCAGTGTTCCATCATGCGAATAATTATTAACATTCAGAGATATGACCCAGGCCAAAAGCTGAGTCAGTTATTGATGTCAGCTAATGGTCAAGGCCTACACTAAAATGTTGTTATGTTGTGGGAAAAATTGTGTTGAGCTTGCCTTCAACCATGACAAGCTCGTAACATAATAACCCGAACTCTTCTTTAAAGGAGAAAAAAAACCTCTGAAGTCGGAGTATGGCTGCCTATAAATATGGCGAGGTACTTTAAAAAAACAGTCATACACGCAAATTTCTCATTCAGTGTTGCAATTTCAACCTCACAGTGATTCCTAGGTGAGGTGAGTCAGTCAGTCAGAGTGCACATTCTGGGTGATCCCCACAGAGTGTTAAGCTGGGGAACTCACAACAACAACAACAACAAGATCAACAACAACAACCACAACAACATTCAGAGACTGAATATACTGCAGCTTTTTTGCGGTATAGGTCATTTCAAACTAATGAAATAATAATAATAATAATAAGAAGAAGAAGAAGAAGAAGAAGAAGAAGAAGAAGAAGAATTATAAAAAAAATTATATTGTCGTTCCTCAGCTAGAACTCTCACTGCCCAGGTTTTACTTATTTATTTATTCTTTTATATCGAGGATAATGGAATAAGCACTCAAGTGCTTTTTACACCCAGTCCCTGTGTGTATGCGGTTTTGTAAATTTTGTCATCTGTTCCTACCGGCACACAATGGCCTACTCTTTCGAAAAGCGGAACAGGATTTAACGTGTGCGCAAGATGTTCTGCATGCGTTCGCACACGGGGCCTCGGTTAACAGTCTCATCCGAAGGACTTTGACATTCAGTCCGATTTTTTTGTGTCAAACTGGGAAGCAAGGGCGAGGTTGGGAATCGAACCCAGAACCTCAAGGTTAACTTGTTGGTAGGTGAATACAGTTGCAGACCAAAAGAAAAAAAGAAAAAAGAAAAAAAAAAGGGTGGCGCTGCTCTTGTGGCGACGCGCTCTCCCCGGGGAGAGCAGCCCGAATTTCACGCAGAGAAATCTCGTGACTTAAAGTGGTATAAAATAAAATAAAAATAAATAAAAATAAAGAACTGTCTTAACCATCCTGCCACCCTCCTTCCTTCCCAGGTTCACCAATGCTGAAGCTTTGCTCATACAACTGCCTTTGCCCACCACTAACGTAGCTGCATTCCGACTTCGGGGACGATGTCTAAACACGCTACCAGTGTGCACACAGGTTTCTTAATTTAAATTCCGAGTTTGTAATCCGTTCCTGCCTACTCTTCCGAAAAGCGGAACGGGTTTGAACGTGTGCGCAAGATGTTCTTACGTGCGCGTCCACACACGGGACCTCGGGTTATAGCCTCATCCGAAGGACTTTTGGGTGGAGTGGAGTGGGCGCTTGTGTTAACTCCAGAGGAAGAATCCCCTAAAACGGGGGCGTCTCGGTGGTGGCTCGAACCCGGGCCGTCAGATCGCGAGCTCAACGTTCTAACCACTAGGCTCTCTCCCTGTCCCCTGTTGACAAATAAATTTGCTCCCCGAGAGTTGTACACCATGTTTCTAAACAGCGGAATTTTGCTGATATTCATCTTTTTTATCGATACATAACTATAATTATTTGACAGAAGATTTCTTCATGTATGTGTGTTTTGCTTATGTCATAACTACATGTATTTCTGTAGACGGGTCTGCTATCAACGTTGAGAAGACAGTATAACTTTTCTTTAAAAATCACTTCGGGGGAAGATGGGGGTGGAGGGGGGGGGGGGGTAGCCTAGTGGTTAGAGCCTTCCGCTCGTAATCTGACGGCCCGGGATCGAGCCACCACGGAGGATCCTGTTTTGTGGGATTTTCCCGTGGAGTTAGCATCAGTGCTGACTCCACTCCCCCAAAAGTCCTTCGGATGAGACTAGAAACCGAGGCCCCGTGTACGAATGCAGGCAGAACATCTTGCGCACAGTCTAAAAACCCGTTCTGCCTTTTGGAAGAGCATGCCATTGCATACCAAAAGGAATAGATGACAAATTAAAAATTTAAAAACGCATGCACGCAGGTGTCGTTTTTAGACACCTTCCCCGAAATCAGAATGCGGCTACCTTAACAGTGGGTGAAAATGGTCCCATACGCAAGATCTCACTTTTGGAAAACCTCGGAGTTGTAGCCGAGGACCCCCCCCCCCCCCCCCCCCACCCCCCACCCCCGAAAAAAAAAATCACTTCAAAGTATATACTTCAAAGAATAGTGATGAAGCAAGCTTACTAAGGAACAATGTGCACTTGCATTGCATGTCCTGAAACCAAAACCACTTATTTGTGTGTGTGTGTGCCTTAGTCGTTTATTTGAGCTGAATACTTGCTAAAGATTTTTTACAAATACCAAGAACATGTAAATGTAAACCAGATTTAGCACCTGTATGCATAGATAGTTTGGTGGATATGATGTGTTTGTCTGTGTGTCCGTCTGTCTATCCGCTCGTCTTTATGTTTATTACCATGCATACCTGTAATATAATCATGTACAAGCTTTAAGTTCCTTACGCTGTTTTATGTGGATATTTTTTGTTTTTGTATTTTTTTTCGGTTACTTTTTTTTTATATACTTCTATAGAACGTGAACTTGATCATATTGATGGCGAGATCAAATCTTTACAGATTAAATGTTTTGTGTGCTATGTTACAGGTAGAAATGAAATGAAAATATTGGAGCGACTTCACCCCCCCCCCCCCAAAAAAAAAAGAGAAAAAAAGAAAAAAGAGCAAACCAAACCAGACCAAATCAAACAAGCAAAAACAACCACCAAAACAAAAAAAACGCACAAAAACAAGAACCTCCCTCTCCCAACAAACCACAACAACACATCATGTAAAAAAATCAACAGCCCTGTTTTTATGTCCGTTTGGAGATTCGGACTGCATTGTTAAAGAAAACTGTCTTCAATACTTGTCATTCCCAGGAAGCACGACATAGGTCTATATGTTTCTTTCCAGGTTCTTTTAAAACGAAAACGCCAAGCCGAAGTCGGATGCGCTGGGCCTGACTTGTCAGGTGCTTAACGGCAGCACAACGGCAGCATTTCCGCTCAAATTGACAGAAACGATAGTTGCGAGAGATATTGGTCAACAGTTTTCTCCCTTGATGTCACAACCCCACTGTGCGTTATCAACTATTCCTATTAAACATGTCCTTTTCCCAGTCATTTATTTCAAGACGAAATCCACAATAGACTGGGTGGGTTTTTTTTCTTTTTCTGTTTTTCCCCCAAAAGAAAAAAAATAAACAAACGAGGATATCTTCGTTCCTATTGTATATTATAAGCCAGTTTATTTACTATTTTGAATAATTATTATGATTAATACTTCGTTGTATTCATACTTCATGTGTTGCTGTTATACTGTTTTGAACTAATCAAATTCAGTTTGAAGTAATGTTTTGTAATATCATGCAAATAGATAAGGGGCCAAACAAGTAATTAAATTACTACTACTACTACTACCACTACTACTACTACTCCTACTCCTACTCCTGCTGCTGCTTGCGCTGCTGCTACTGCTACTGCTGCTGCTGTGCTGCGCTTTGCTGCGCTGATCTCTGCTGCTCCTCTCCTACTACTCCTCCCTCTACTCTACTACTACTACTAACAACTACTTCTTCTAACTAATACACACAGTAATAATGATAACGAGAACAACAATCAAGAATAAAAAAACAACAATAGAAAAATAAAGATAAAAATAATAAAAAATAAAACAACAACAACAACAACAATAATAATAATAATAATAATAATAATAATAATAATAATATCCGTTCCTCGGCTAGAGCTCCGAGGTTCATCAATTGTGAGATTTTTTGTATGCGACCATTTTCTCCCCCCTCTCCCATTTAAGTTGATACTACTGCTGCTGCTGCTGCTGCTGCTGTTGCTGCTGCTGCTGCTGCTGCTGCTACTACTACTACTAATAATAATAATGACGATTATAAAAATGATGATGATAACAATAGTAATGATAACGATGATGATGATGATGCTGAGGATGGTGATAATTAAAGCGATGTTGTTCTTACCCATTCGACGTATAAATGTGATGCTGACAAAGGTGACTGCAGCTGACGCATACACTCTATACTATAAACCCACAGCACTGTCGTGTGTATCCCACTGCTATCGTTCCAATCTCAAACACACACACACACACACACAGTCTGTAGGTCGGAGCGCTTGCAAGAACACGTAAAAAGTTGGACAATAAGGAATCACTGATTGCTAAGCAGACCAAAGAATACTAAAGTGTTCTTTTCCACACAACCTGTTCACACAATATTTCACGACTAAAGTATAAAAAGCTATGATTAAACTATGTTGAGATGGTTTTTTTAAAAATAATTGAATGAACCTCGATGTGAATCCGTGTAAGCTTTTTGTGTTTATCTGAAACTTGTTTCTTTCGCCACATTATTTCGAAAATAAAGATGGAAAATACTTTGTCTTTTTCTGCTATGTTCTTCACTTCTGATTATACACGCCAGCTAAATCTCTCCTTGATGTAAAGGATTGTCATCGTTCTATCTTTGCAGCCGTAGTTTTAAAGACATACCCAGGGAAACACTATAAACACACATACTGTAGAAAACTTCATCCAAAAGAAGTCTTTTGCTTTTACTTTAAATGCTCTGAACTGAAATTTAGATATAAGACTTTCATTTACAGGCAGAAGGCTACCAAACACAAAAAACTGTTTCTTTGAAGAAAACCTTTTCTCCTGCTGCTTTACATTGCGCTTTTATCATTCTGATTCTTTCCACTTCACTGTCTTGTTAAAATCACAAATGCTGTACATTCTCAAATACACCAGTCAAAACAGTTCAAAGAAGTGGACATGTTTTTTTCAGTCACTACATTAAGTGCTTACTGCGTTGTGTTTTCATCGCAGGAGCACGATATTAGCTCCATGTTTGTTGTTACACTCTCAGTCCTCTAATTACTGACGATGATGTGGGGGAAAAAAGTTGCGAACAAAAACAAATGTCTAAAACTATATGAATGTAATATGTCCAACAATCAAAAAGTAGAAAGGCCAGTGCAAGTTTACAACAACACGCAAACAAGCATCTCCTGATACGATGAAAAACACCCCCCAGGAAAACTCACACTTGACAGCACAAATCCGGCGCACTACCTCTGTTCTTCTCCTTCATCAACTAACACATTCTGCTACCCTGCCCAATCCTATATATATGTCGCCACGGCCTTCGCTATTCTCGCCAGTTTACGATAGTAATCGTCGTAGTAGATTAGGAATTTTCCCACAGCGTCCTCCCTGTCCCGTTAACCCTCCCTTCTCTCCCTCCCCCCCCACCCCCCCCCTAACCATCACATCCCAACACACACACACACACACACACACACACACACACACACACACACACACACAAAGGGCCAACAAAACAACATACTGGCAGTGAAAAGAGTGGGGTGGTGGTGGTGGTAGGGGAGGGCGGGAAAAAAAAAGAAAAGACAAGAAGCATTGCAATGCAAAATATTGAATAGGTTGGAAACGGACCTCCGACCCCATAGTAATGTTAAACAGCGGATTATTAATTCATAGCTCAAACAGCAGCCAACAGACAGCCACACAACAACAGCAGGAGCAAGCAGCAGCAGAACAGCAGCAGCAGCAGCGAAGGCAGGCCAGACCAAGCCTACTTCCCAACACCCCAGCCAGGCAAGGCCCTGGTAACGGGAGTCACGTGCAGTGTTGACAGAAGCTTGACAAGCTCTGGCCCGTCACAAGTGCAGGGACGGCTCAATACTCATCACCATCATCACCATCCTACCCATTCGCCGTCACAGGTGCCCTCCGACAGAGGCGGTAAAAGACCGCACAACGGTACGGTACCGAGTCTGGAATGCCAGGATAGGGAGGTGGGGGGTAAAATAATACAGGGGATCATTTCAAAAGGAAAAAAAACCACGTGGGAACAAAAAAAAAACAAAAAGGGGCCGGCAGCTTGTGTCCGGGCGAAAATGTGACTGGGAGAGGGTTTGGGCTGTGTGTGACCTAGGGAAATCGGTACGGTACGGTATGGACGATCGCCGTATGACTGTGGAGCGATGGAATAGGAGAAGGAGAGAGAGAGAGAGAGAGAGAGAGAGCGGGAGACAGAAGTGGATGAAGACAAGAAGTAAGGATGCCAGCAGACAGAGTGTGTGAGGTGAGGTTGGATGGGGTGGGGTTGAGGGGGGGGGGGGGGGGGGGAGTAGGGTTTAGAAAGAATGGTAGAAAGAAAACGAAATATAAGGAAAACGAAATTAGCAAATTAACAAGGGTATGGTACACTGTCGAGTGTTTTCATTTTTAAAAAAACCCACCTAAATTCTAAACTAAATAAACAAAACTAAATTTCAACAAATCAAATAGAAAGACGACGAGCAAATCCAAAACGAATACTATATGAATATTTTTTTTAAAAAGCGAAAAATAAACACACATAAAAACCTACCTATCCGCCCGCCCATCCAACCAACCATCTAACAAACAAACCAACCAACCGAACAACAAAAACAAATGAAAACACCCTTCCCCCTCTATGAAATGTATCAAAACAAACGGAGAAAAACGAACAAACAATAACATACAAAAGATAAAACAAAACATAAAACAGCCCACTTTCGTAAAGAACCAAGAACGACAATTCTCCACAGCGGCACAGGTAGGCCAGCCAAGCCGGCAGCTGATTGGTTGATGGAGGTGTCAGCGCGGACCAATAGAAAGCCAGCTGCCGGGTGAGGGGTACGCCTGTGACACAGCACACCGCTCCGCTGATGACGAAACTCAATCACCCGTGACAGCTGTGAAAGAAAACACCGTTTATCCCCCCCCCCCTCCCTCCCCTCCCCACCCCACTCACCCTCATGGCGCTATCGACTGCTGTTAGGCCTAGTGAAGAAACTCCTCCTCTCTCTCTCTCTCTCTCTCCTCTCTCTCTCTCCTCCTCTCTCTCTCTCTCCATCCAAGCGCTTCGATTTCATAATAATAATAATACATGGAATTTATACAGCGCTATATCTCGCAAAAAACAAATCAAAGCGCTTAGTTTGTTTTACAAGATTCAGCGCTATATAAATTCCATATATTATTATTATTATTGTTTCGCCAGTTATTCCGTAGTTTATTGTTATAAGCTTCCAATAAACATACAAGGATAAGCGTTTTTCCTTTACCTTTTTTTCTGTTGTTTTGCAATTTCTTTCAACTTTTTATATGAAATAAATGTATCAAGAATGTATGTGTGTGTGTGTTTATTCATTTACTGAATACTACGTGTATTCACCCGTGTATTTGTGCCATCGTTTAACTAAATCAAACGTTTATCATATTTATTTTATTTATTCATTGTCATACTGATTTATAGAAATCGAGCTCAATTCAAACAAAACAAACACACACAAAAACGAATAAGAACCCCTTCCCTAAAAAAACCCACCCAAAACAAACATCCCCCTCCCCGAAAACAACAACATAACTCACTATACAAAATACTTTTATCAATTTTATTTATTCACACGAAAGATTTGTATCCCACCCTTTGAAAATAAAACTGTCGTAGAACATACATCGTGAGGTAATATTATGTATTTACTATTTGGTTGGGTTTTCTTTTCGTTTAAATTTCTTGGCGTGTTCATAATTATGTGTTTAATCTGTGAACAGTCGGCCTTCAGAAAAAACTTTAAAAATGGTCTTCTCTATACTACATCTCGGCAGTTTTTAGTGGTGTTTGCTTTATTATTATTATTATTTGTTTTGTTTCGACATTTTGTCTCCCCCCCCCCCCCCCCCCCCCCCCCCGCTGTATTATATGCTTATTTTATACTTTTTTATAATAAAAAAATATAACACGCATAATATAAAAAACACGTAATACATTAATTGTATAACATTATAATCATATTATACATTTATAATGAGATGATATAGTATGATAATATGTAATATAATGATCTGTTTGATATAATTTTATGATATATGATTATAGTCTTTATAATACCTAATAATCATATATTCTTAAATATCTAATTAAAAAAAAAGTTCTATGACTCGTTTGTTTATTCGTTCATTTAATCCTTGCTTCTCTTATTTTAGCTGTGCACGTAAATAACAGGGACACGAGATAATGGCATTTTTCAAACTGAAAATTCTCTAAATATTATTTCAGCTTGATGTGACTGGTTAGTTAATACTCACACGCGCTTGTTATGAATATTTGAAACTGTCACACCAAAAGCAATATCAAAGCAGACAGAAGCAAAAGCAAACCAAAACAAAGACGTAGTAATTTAATTCATGCTTAGTGTTACTGTCATTAACTATCATTCTTATTTATTTATTCATTCACTTATGTATTTATTTGCTTATTTATTTAGTTAGTTACTTATTTATTCATTTACTTATTTATTTATTCATTC
Source organism: Rapana venosa (assembly GCA_028751875.1). Taxonomy (NCBI): domain Eukaryota; kingdom Metazoa; phylum Mollusca; class Gastropoda; order Neogastropoda; family Muricidae; genus Rapana; species Rapana venosa. The sequence continues at coordinate 93,974,156 of CM054134.1, forward strand.
AATGATTTATTTATTTATTTACTCATAAATTTAGTCATTTGTTAATTTACTTATCTGTTTATCTATTGATTTATTTGTCCCCTTCTTCGTGTGATAATAGATATTATGTTCTCTAAGCTGGTTAATCAAAATAATACTTAAAATCAAAGTATTTACTTACGTTGTGAAATAAATCTATCTTTCTGATTATCTCTTTTCCTCCTGTTCTTTCTTTCGATCCTTTCTTCGATAATTTTTTTTTTTAAACGAATCTGATTATCCTATAAGAGGTAAGAATATTTCATGTACTAATCTTGCTGAACAAAACAAACAAAATCTCGTTTGCTTTGAAATTGTCTTCGTAGTAGCAGCAGCAGCAGCAGCAGTAGTAGTAGTAGTAGTAGTGATCATAGCGTAACATTGAACTTGGTTTTGTTTTGCTTGGGGATTTTGTGCTTTTGTTTTGATCTCTTTTGCTTGTTTGTATATTAATTGTTTAAAGCTATGAGCCTTTACTTTTCTCGATTAAACAAGAAGAAGAAGAAGAAGATGATGAAGAAGAAGAAGAAGAAGAAGAAGAAACATTAATCATAATGATGATGATGATGATGATGATGATGATGATGATGATGATGATGATGATGATGATGATGATTATAAAACAATGGTATGATGATGATGATGATTTATGATGATGATGAAAGATGGCTACTGCTGCTACTACTACTACTACCAAACCACCACCACCACCACACCACCCACCACCACACACTACTACTAACTACTACTAAATAAAAATACACTACGACTACGACTACTACTACTACCTTTTTTTGTACGGGACTTTTCGCATTTTTAGGCAGGTCCGTAACCTCTAAACCACGGATCCAGTCTTCTGACGATGGCCATTGTGGTCGGCTGGGCCGCCGACCGACTGCACTGTGGCATGTTGAGGACCGGCACAGTTAACTAACTCCCTGATGATACAGAGGAGAGAGAGAGAGAGAGAGAGAGAGGAGAGAGAGAGAGAGAGAGAGAGACAATAGATTGAGAAGAAGGAAGGAGGGGGGGGGGGAGAGTGATGGGGAGGGAGGGAAGGGGTGGGGGGGCAGGATGGGATAGGGGGGGAGGGGAGAGAAGAGGGGGGGAGGGAGGAGAGAAGAAAAGTATCGCATATCTAGACTATAAAGCTTTCTCGAAGTCAGCCCGACACTGTTGCTATGCTGGCCAGCTTTTTACAAACATTACAGCCTCGTCGCCGTTTCACCCCAACCAACCCACATCCTGTGTGTGTGTGTGTGTGTGTGTGTGTGTGTGTGTGTGTGTGTGTGTGTGTGTGTGAGTGTGTGTGAGTGTGTGTGAGTGTGTGTGTGTGTGTGTGTTGGTGTGTTGTGTGTATGTCCGTGTGTGTGTGTGTGTGTTGTGTGTATGTCCGTGTGCGTGTGGTGTGTGTGTGTGTGTGTGTGATGTGTGTGTGTGATGTGCGTGTGCGCGTATGTAGTGTATGTGTGTGTGAGTGAGTGTGTGTTGTGCGTGCGCGCGAGGAGTGGAGCTGGTGTTGGTGTGTGTGTGTATTTTGTGTGTGTGTCAGAGAAGGAGGGAGAGAGAGAGAGAGAGACAGAGAGAGAGAGAGAGAGAGAGAGAGAGAGAGAGAGAGAGAGTGAGAGGATGGTGATAATTAGTTAAACACCTTTCCACTCTATGTGGCAATAGACGACAATATTAATTGGGAGGTAGCCTAGTGGTTAGAGCGTTGCGCTCGTGATCTGACAGTGGCCCGGGTTCAAGCCAGCACCGAAGCACCCGTTCCAGGGGGTGGGAGGGGGGATTTTATTATTCCCTGGAGTCAACACCAGTGCCGATTCCACTCCCGCGAAAATCCCTTCGGATGAGACAATACACCGAGGTCAGTACTGTGTGTGCGAACGCACGCAGAGCATCTTGCACACGTGTTAAAAACCCAGTCCACCTTTCGGAAGAATAGGCCATTAATTTTGTACCGGTAGGAAAGAATTGGGGAAAGTTTAAAAAAAAAAAAAAAAAAAAAAAAATATATATATATATATATATAACAATAAAAGCAGTATGAACACTGTTGTAGCGTTTAGGCATCATCCCAGAAGTCAGAATGCACCTACCTTAATGATGGGCCAATGATGGGCCCATTGCCTCCCCACCCCCTACCTTAATGATGCCACCCCCACACCCCCACACCCCACCCCGCCCCCCAAAGACCGGTCGCATACACAAAATTTTACCATTGGAAGACCTCGGAACAATAGCCGGGGAACTTAGAAAAAGACTACAGGGGAAAGGAGTATGAGAAGAAAGGGAGAGAGAAAAAAAGAGGGTAGGTAGAATATGTATGCACAATCACGAGCAATGTGTTTTCTTTGATGTGCATATAATGATATATGAGAGAGAGAGAGAGAGAGAGAGAGAGAGAGAGAGAGAGAGAGAGAGAGAGATTGCCTGTTTGTGCCTGTGTCCGTGTCTGTCTATGCACGGCTTTTGGTCACACGCCCAGCGATATCAAAATACTCTGTTATCTAGTTGGTATCACGGGGTGACCAGTCATGGTCAATGTCTCAGATTACTACTACACATCCTTTCGTCAAATTTAGTTCACTAAGCAGCTAGCTGGCTGGAATAAAACACGAACAAAAGACACCCCTCCCCCGAAAAACTTAGTTGCTACGGCCACGTGATCCAATTGTCTCGCTTAAGTTACTGTAGACGGAAGAAGACAAAGAAGTATACCAAATAATTATTTAAAATAATAAAACAAACAAATGAAACACAACAACACCAACCCCTACTCCCACCACCAAAAAAATAAGAAAATCCCCTTCCCCCTACCCCCCCCCCTCCAAAAAAACCACCCAACAACCAACAAATCAACAACCTAAGACTCCCCCACCCCCTAAATACCCAGTTAAAAAAAACCCACAAAAAACCCAACCCATAAACCAAACCAAACCAAAACAAATACCTTAACCTTACAGCAACCAAAAAGAAAAGAAAAAAAAAAACCCAATAAAAACCAAACTCATCGGTGGACGGACAGCGTTGCAGAATGAACAGGGAAACCATCTGTTGAGATCCAGGCTCTGGTATACACCCGACATAAATCGATTTGTTAAGCGCTTCGATTTGTTTATTTTACAAGATTCAGCGCTATATAAATTCAATATTTTTAAAATTATTATTATTATTATTATTATTATTATTATTATTATTATCATCATCATCATTATCATTATTATTATTAATATCATTATTATCATTATTATTATTATTATTATTATTATTATGAACAAAATGACTTCCAGTGTAGTATCCCAAATGACTTGCAATGAAATAAAGCAAAGAAGAAGAAGAATGCAAAGCAAATAAGAGGAATATAAAGAAAAAGAACGAAGCAAAGAAGAAGAAGAAAGCAAAGAAGAAGAAAACAAAGAAGAATAAAGCAAAGAAGAAGAAAACGAAGAAGAAGAAAGCAAAGAAGAAGAAAGCAAAGAAGAAGCAAAATGTGACGAGGAAGAGCACAAAGAAATATACAAAGAGTTTTAAAAATCTTTATTCCTTTATTTCCAGGATAATGAATAACTCTTCATGTGCTTCTTTTATATTTTACATCTGGTTCCCCGTGTGTGCGCAGCTTTGTGAATGTCATCTGTTCCCACCGGCACACAATGGCTTACTCTTCCGAAAGGCGGAAGAAATCTTAAATGTGTTCGCAAGATGTTCTGCATGCATTCGCACACGGGACCTCGGTTAATAGTCTCATCCGAAGAAGAAGAAGGAGTGCGTCGTATTGCTTGTATTGAAGTTCCTTATAGTGTATGTAGTGGAGTGGAGTGGAGTGGAGTGGAGTGGAGGGGAGTGGAGTGGAGCGGAGTGGAGTGGAGCGGAGTGGAGTGGAGGGGAGTGGAGTGGAGTGGAGTGTAATGTAATGTAGTGTAGTGTAGTGTCACATTATTGCATTTTATTACATCACGTTGCATTGTATCGTGTTGTTCTGTACTGTTCTATGCTATATTGCACTGCACAATACTGCACTGCATTGAACTGAATTGTAATGTACTGCACTGTACCGTACTGCATTGTACTGCATCGTATTGCACTGCACTGTAGTGCACTATATTGCATTGTACTGTACTGCACTGTACTGCACTGCACTGTACTGTACTGTACTGTAATGCACTGCACGACACTGCATTGCACTCCACTGCACTGCACTGCACGACACTGCATTGCACTCCACTGCACTGCACTGTCATTTTCATGCACTACACTGCATCGCACTAGAGTCACATGGAATTCGGGCTGCGATGCTCTCCTTCAGCAAAACGTATTGATCGCCACTGTATAGCGCCACGCCACCCATCTGTTTTAACTTTCCTGCAGACATGTGCCGGGCATAGTTCCCTTAACGCTATGACTCTCTCTTACCTGCACAAACCCAACAAAAGTTCTTCGTCGAACGCTCAGACAGCAACTGTTGTTGTCTGTCATATGAGCGAAAATGCGTTGCGCTGCCGTTAAGCGCCTGACAAGTCAGGCCCAGCATATCCGATTTTCGCATGGTGAAAAATTGTGATCTTTGAAGTCTTTCTGGACCAAAAAACCAATAAAAAGCCAGGAGAATGGACCAAGAAGGCCGAAAATAGACAAGAAAGAGATGACAGGAAGAAAAAGGAACAATGTAGAAACAAAGAGAGGGATAGAAAAAAGGGGATTCAGAAGCATAGGATTTACAGAAACTGGGGTTCCTATTTTTATACTGGCAGGTCCCCCCGAGAAGAGGAAGAAAAGGAACAAGGTAGAAACAAAGAGAGGGATAGAAAAAAGGGGATTCAGAAGCATAGGATTTACAGAAACTGAGGTTCCTATTTTATTTTTCTACTGGCAGGTTCCGCCCCCCCCTCCCCCCCCTCCCCCCCCCCCCCCCCCCCCACGACAAGAGGAAGAAAAGAAAGAAGGCAGAAACAAAGAGATGGATAGAAAAAAGGGAATTCCAAGCACAGGATTTTCAGAAAGGGGTGAGAGATGCTGTTTATACTAGCAGCACCCCCTCCCCTCCCCTCCCCTACTCCCTCCTCCTCCCACCGACAACCGATGACAGGAAGAAAAGGAACAAGGCAGAAACAAAGAGAGGGATACAAAAAAGGGATTGCTATTATGCTGACAGGACCCCCCCCCCCCCCCCCACCCCCCCGGCATCCCCACGGGACGAATGACACTGACTGTTCTTGGTTCACAGTCTCTTTCAGCAGTCCAGCCTCCAGACTACTTTCTTTCTTTATTTTATTCTTTTATATCGAGGATAAGGGAATAAGCACTTCTGTGCTTTTTTACATCCAGTCCCCGTGTGCTTGCGGTTTTGTAAATTCTGTCATCTGTTCCCACCGGCACACAATGGCCTACTCTTACGAAAAGCGGAACAGGATTTAAGGTGTGCGCAAGGTGTTCTGCGTGCGTTCTCACACGGGGCCTCGGTTTATAGTCTCACCCGAAGGACCTTTTGGGGAGAGTGGAGTCTGCAATGATGTAAACTCCAGGGGAAAATATCCCCTTGAACGGGAATCGAACCCGGGTTGTCTACTTGACGCTCTTCACTCCTTTCTGGTTGAAGTTACCCACTGAAGAGCTAATCCGCAAATTTCTCCATGAATTTATGTCGGTAGTGTGCCTAAGCCCGGGTCTCTGTGGCCATGTTTCCTTTTCCGTTCTGTGCCATTGTTTAGTCCTACATTTTGCTGCTTGTATGTGTATCTAGTACGTGTGTGTGTGTGTGTGTGTGTGTGTGTGTGGTGTGTGTGTGTGTGTTTGTGTGTGTGTGTCTGTGTTTGTGTGTGTGTGTGTGTGTGTGTCTGTTTGTGTGTGTGTATGTGTGTGTCTGTTTGTGTGTGTGTGTGTGTGTGTGTGGAGTGTGTATGTGTGTGTGTGTGTGTGTGTGTGTGTGTGTGTGTGTGTGTGTGTGTGTGTATGAAGTGTGTGTGTGTGTATGAAGTGTGTGTGTGTGTTTGTGTGTGTCTTTGGGGGAAGGGAGTAAATCTGGCTTGTTGTCTGTTTGTGTTTTTTGTTTTCTATCAACATTACTGTCTCCCTCTATTACTGCTGACCCGGGTTCGATTCTTGCTCAAGACAATTTTTCCTCTGGAGTTAACATCAGTGCCGACTCTACTTCCCCCAAAAGTCCTTCGGATGAGAGTATAAACCGAGGTTCCGTGTGCGAACACACTCAGAACATCTTGCGCACATGTTAAAACCCGCTCCGCTTTTCGCAAGAGAAAGCCATTGTATGTCTGTGGGAGCGGATGACAAAATTAACAAAACTGCATACGCACGAGGACTGGATGTAAAAAAACAAAACATGAGTGACTTATTCTATAAGCCTCGAAATAAAAGAATAGATAAATAAATAAAAATTATTCTTAGGAAAACTGCTATATGGAGGCCAGTGTGTTTTGTTTTCTGGCCTCATTGCCTTGGTGTGTCTAAAAAGGTTTCTCCGTCTGTTCTACATACAATAGTGTCAGTCCACTAGAAGATTACCAATAGTCATGTTATTTTTTATTGTGGACATTTAAAAGCATTTTTACCTGCTGTACCAAGTTGGTCACTGGATCAGATTTTGTCTGAACCATTGTTACTGTTGGACATTGTGTTAGGATTGATAAGAAGTCCGATAATTCAGTTTTTGTAGTATGTTAAAGTTAGTTTTTATTAAGTACTGTTATCTGACACTTTTCTACTATTGTTTGCGTTCTCTTGTTTAGATTACTTTTTTCTGTCTAAAATCACTCAATGTGAATAGACGTTAAACTGAAGATATCACTCGCGAACGCAGAGAGAGAGAGGAGAGAGAGAGAGAGAGAGAGAGAGAGAGAGAGAGAGAGACAATGACAATGACAATGACAATGACAAATTCTTTTATTTCGAGGATAATGAATAAGCACATATGTGCTTTTTTACATCCAGTCCCCGCCCGTTAGGGATACATCTTAATAATAATAGCCCAATACTTATACAGTCTCACAATAAAAACAAGGGAAATAACCCTTTTCAAAACAGCTCCCCCCAACAACCCCACCCACCCCCCCCCCCCAAAGCAAGCAAATAAAAGAAAGCCCTAAAATACCCACCCCCACCCCCACCCCCCAAAAAACTCCTAACCAAAACAAACAAACAAAAGAGAAAGAAAAACCAAACCACCAGAAGAAGATAAAAAAGAGAAAAAACAGACAAACAACAACAAGAACAACAACAGAGCCAAGAAAAATAACACAACCAAACTTAATAAGTCATAAAGATAAACATCTACACAATGTCAAATGGTACACATACTTGTTACACATAACTATAAGATATTGAAATAGGGCACTCATTAAAACTTAAGTACAGAGGCAAGTCCAATAAAGTATTGAAAATATAAAATATGAATCCTTCATCAGGATACACTATAACTATAAGCGAGACGATAAAAGGTGAGAGAGAGACAGAGAGACAGAGAGAGTGTGTGTGAGTATTTCAGAGATAATATCCAATATATAATTCCCAAAACAGTATGCGATCACATCAACACTCATTTTAGATTATATTCGTTTCAAATTATATGTCATGATAATGAAATAATTTTAATACCCATACATCCACACAATAAAAACAAGAAACAAAATAAAGAAGAAATCTAAACCTATACAGTCATTGAGGGAGAGAGTATGAGTGAGTGAGTGAGTGAGTGAGTGAGTGTGTGTATGTATGTGTGTGTGTGTGTGTGTTGTGTGTGTGTGTGTGTTGTGTGTGTGTGTGTGTGTGTGTGTGAGTGTGTGTGTGTGTGGGGGGGGGGGGGGGGTTCAGGGATAATACTAAATATGTAATACTCACATTAGCACACGATCAGCACAAACACTTTTTAATTATACTCATACAAATTGAATGTCATGATAATAAAATAAGTGTAATACCCATACACTCACATAATAAAGAGGGGGGAAAAGCCAATAAAGTCATAAAAAGAACATCTACACATTGTAAGTAATAGAAACAAATTCTTTTTTTCAGGATAATGAATAAGTACTCATGTGCTTTTTTACATCCAGTCCCCGCCCGTGGAGAGGGGAGAGAGAGAGAGAGAGAGAGAGAGAGAGAGGAGGAGAGAGAGAGAGAGAGGGGCCATACAGACAGAGACACATACAGACAGACAGAGAGAATATTATTGCCCATTAATTTACAACCACCCCCCACCCCCACCCCAACAAACACGAGTTATGAAAAGCAACAATAATACGCCATCATCGCAGAGGCTGACTGAGAGACTGAAATCCCAGTGTTTGGCAAATAATTCCGAATGGAGTGGAAATCCTCGACTGAATGCAACCAGAGTCCCGGTTGGCTATAATTGATGGGTCTTGCTGTGGTGAGCCACACAGGACGAACCAACATGCTTCGATGGTTTGTTTTGTTTTGTTTTTCTTTCTTGTTTTAATAACACATCAGTTCCGTATAGTCCATTCCAGGACTGTTTCAGAAACGAACTATAATAATAATTATTATTAAGATTGATAAAATTAATGTTCTTGGAATATTTTTCTCCTAGCATGGAGATTGTTGTGATAGTCTGGTTAGTTTCTAATTCGTTTTATTTATTTATTTATTTATTTATTTATACCACTTTTAGTCACGAGATTTCTCTGCATGAAATTCGGGCTGCTCTCCCCGGGGAGAGCGCATCGCCACAAGAGCAGCGCCACCCCTTTTTTGGGGGGTTTGCATCTGTATTTGTTTTAGGCTTTTCCCCCATTTTTCATGATTTTTCTCTTTTTTTCGTTTTCAGCATAAAAAGATAGGTATCTTTATTTTATTTTATTTCATTTTATTTAATTTATTTTCTATATCGACGATAATGGAATAAGCCCTCATGTGCTATTTACATCCAGTCCCCGTGTGTATGCGGTTTTGTAAATTATGTCATCTGTTCCCACCGGCGGCACACAATGGCCTACTCTTACGAAAAGCGGAACAGGATTTAACGTGTGTGCAAGATGTTCTGCGTGCGTTCGCACACGAGGCCTCGGTTTACAGTCTCATTCGAAGGACTTTTGGGGAGAATGGAGTTGGCACTGATGTTAACTCCAGGAGAAAATATCCCCTTGAACGGGAATCGAACCCGTGTCGTCAGATTGCGAGCGCAATGTTCGAACCACTAGGCTATCCCATCCCCCTATCAATGAATACAGAGGCAAGAATAGTTGATCTGAACAGAAACTCCAGAAAGAAAAGTATTGTTCGTCTTAAATAGAGAGGCATACCTCAAACCATTATTGTTTTTACTTGGTCATTGTTTTATTTGTCCTTCGGATGAGACTATAAACCGAGGCCCCGTGTGCGAACGCATGCAGAACATCTTGCGCACACGTTAAATCCTGTTCTGCTTTTCGAAAGAGTAGGCCATTGTGTGCCGCCGGTGGGAACAGATGACAAAATTTACAAAACCGCATACACACGGGGACTGGATGTAAATAAGCACACGAGTGCTTATTCCATTATTCTCGATATAAAAAAAATTTTTAAAAAGAAAAAAAAAGAAAAAAGAAAATGTTGTCTGAGCGCTTTGATTTGTTGCTTTACAAGATTCAGCGCTATATAAGTTCCATACATTATTATTATCATCATCATTATTATTATTATTATTATTATTATTATTATTATTATTATTATTATTATTATCATTATCATTATCATTATTATTATTATTTGGGCCATGTCAGGCCTGGCACGTTGTCGATTAAAGAATCGAACTTTGTGAACAAAATGTCAATCTTCCCCAAAGCCACGTCATATAAAAATCAATCTTCTCAACATATGCTTTCATTAACCTGATATTACTGTGGTCTGCTCTGTTTAAAGGATAATAATTAAGTTTCTTGCCGTTAAAGGGAAACAAACTATACAACCAAACACTCAAGTAAACGCTCTCTGTCTGTCTGTCTGTCTGTCTGTCTGTCTCTCTCTCTCTCTCTCTCTCTCTCTCTCTCTAACATGAAGCCTACGATAGTGGACAAACAGTAGAGTCTGGTTCAGTCCGTCCTGATTTTTCCTAGATGAATGGAAGGCGTTAATTACTGGACAGATGACTCATTAATAAGCTCTTGACTTCTAACCATTGGATGCATCCTCATGCGGTGTTCGTGATTATTGGCTCAGTTCAATAGGTAGTTAATGGAGACAGTGGGACTTCTGCCACGATCAATGGATTAGGTAGGAACAAGAAAAGTGACTATGTCTATTTTAACTGTCAATTCTTTTCTAGTCTGCGCTGGCTTTTATATGCGTGTAAACAATGGAATATAAGAGGCCATGTTGTCGGTTAATTCATTGCAATATATATCTCGCGCGCACACATACACACTCATACACACACACACACACACACACACACACACACACACACACACACACACATATATATATATATATATATATATATATATTTATGTATGTATATATATATATATATATAATATATATATGGTCATTCGTGCATTTCTCTATATTTTGATAAAAGTTTGGTGTTCTCTCTCTCTCTCTCTCTCTCTCTCTCTCTCTCTCTCTCGTGTGTGTGTGTGTGTGTGTGTGTGTGTGTGTGTGTGTGTGTGTGTGTGTGTGTGTGTGGTGTGCGTGCTTTAAATCATAATCTTAGGGTTTAATGTACGGTTTTAATATCGGGGACAGAATATTAAAAACAAACACACAAGTGCTTATCTATTATCCTTGAAACTACCAATTTTGCCATCTGCCCCTTCCTACCCCCCTCCGCCCCACCTCTTTGTCTGTCGATCTGTCGATTTGTCGATCTGTCTCTTGTGTGTGTCTGTCTGTGTGTCTGT
>CM054134.1:93990029-93992529 GCA_028751875.1 Rapana venosa
CACATGATGCATTTAACGTAATGAAAACCAAAAAAACCAAAAATGAGCTCTTATGAACGGATACGACTTTAAGCTCTGACGTAAACTCAGTTTCAAAATGAACACAAAGTAATAACAAGGATGAACAATAGGAACCAATAAGCAATAACTAAAATAATGAAAAGAACATTCTAGAATGCTATATTAGACCATCCATTGACATTGTATGTGAAATTTTCAAAAAATATTCTTGCTGGAGACTACAGCGTAATTATAAATGTTTCTTTATGTGTTTCACAAAATGCTGGAGTTTACATAATATAAATGTTACTTTAGTTTAGTCACAAATGTTAAGCTAATTGGAACTTAGCTGTAATTGTCTTAATTTCAGGGCTTCAGCAATAAACTTTGCAACCGATTTGATCACAATATCATCATCGGACGATAAGATAGAAAAAATATCTTGCCTTCGGAAAGCTTCTAGATTGAGAACACCACAGTTTTCACGTATGGAAACATATGATTGACAATGAAACAGGAAATGCACTTCATCATCAAGAATATGACCACACATAGGGCATGGGAACTGTGTGGACGTCTCAGGTTGAAACCATCTTTTGTTTGCATTGAAGCCGAGTGTTCTTAGTCGAAATCTTGCATAAATTAGTCGATGCCATTTGTCAGTGACTATTCGAAGATACTTTTCAGCTTGAAAAGCACACTTAAACGAAAAAAAACCAGCAGTATTTATCTTTACTTTCCATGTCCGAGTGCCAATTTTGTTTAAATGAACAAATGAGTCTGTCTTTCAATTCAGAAATAAACCCATGCTCGCTACCTACTTCCTGAGACAACCACACGATTCCAAAACCATGTTCTGATAAAAACTTTTTAACTTGATATGCCCAATTCTTCTTACCCAGCTCCATTTGTATAACCATCATGTCATAAGACTGCCTACATAAACGTGACCCTGGAAGTTTCAGTAGTTTTAGCCAGTACTTAATACACTTAACAGACGTTCTGATGTTTAAAGGATATCTTCCCGTTTCTCCATATAGTACAGTATTTGACGAATGGATTGGGACATTTAAGAAACGTTTGATAGCATATGTATGTATTTTTTCTATTTGTGGATTAACAGGAAGTCCCCATATTTCAGATGCATATGTAAGTAAAGGTTCTATTTGAACATCAAACAATTTCCAAAATAAAGAACAATCTACTGAATTCAGCTTTCGTAACGTTTTTAAGATTTCGATTACACCTTTTTTCCCTTTCCTGCAACATTCACGCCATGCAACATTCAAACTTAGCTTCGTTGAAAATGTCATCCCTAGGTACTTATAAGAATTCACGACTTTCACTTCAGCATTTCCATAAAACCATTTTTCACGCACTGATAAATGTCCACCCATTCTAAAAATCATGATGTTCGTTTTTTCCATATTGACTGATAAATCTAGGCGATCTGCCTCTTCCTTTAATATATCTAGTTGGTTTTGTAAACCTAGTACCGTGTCAGACAAGAGAATCATATCATCGGCAAATAGTAGTAAAAATACCTCCATTGCTCCTGAGATAAACTGATACCATGTTTTCCTTTTTTTGTTAATTCAAAGGCTAATTCGTTTACAAAAAAAGAAAATAAGTGGAGAGAGAGAGAGAGAGAGAGACAGAGAGAGAGACAGAGACAAATATACAAACAGAAAGAAAGATAAACGGAATAAAGAAAGAACCAAAGAAAAAGTAAATGCTGTACAACACAGTACAGTACAATGCAGTACAATGTAGTACCAAAACAAACAGAAAGCAAAAAACCAAGTCAAAAACCAAAGAATACTGGAACATTGCAATACATAATAGTGGATCGGTGGTCTAGAGGTAACGCACCTGCCTAGAAAGCGAAAAGTCCAGGTTCAAAGTGTGTGTGATGGTTCGATCCCCATTTGAGCCTGAAACTTTTCCCCCATCCACTAGATCGTGAGTGGTGGTCTGGGTGCTAGTCTTTCGGATGAGACGATAAACCGTGGTCCCTTGTGTTTCACATAATTATTTCGAGCACGTAAAAGAACCCTCGGCAAAAATGGAGTTGTCCCAGGCAAAATTCTGTAGAATAAATGCACTCTGATAGGGAAATGATTACAGTTTCAGACAGGAAAAGGTGCACCAGAATATTAACTAATACTGGTAAATGACAATAAAACAAAATGCACAACAGATTCAACATTGAAACACAAACTAACACATCACAACACAACACAACACATCACAACACATTAAAACAAAACACAGCACGACAAGACAAGACACAACACCACTAACAAAACAAGTGAATGCGCTTCTTCTAGGTTTACCCGTGAAATCCTTATTGTATTGCATTGTATTGTGTTGTGTTGTGTTGCATTGTGCTGTGTTGTGTTGTGTTGCATTGTATTGTATTGCGTTGCATTGTGTTGTATTGTGCTGTGCTGTGCTGTGTTGTGTTATATTGTAATGTGTTTGCTGTATTTAATTGTAT
>CM054134.1:93997529-94030029 GCA_028751875.1 Rapana venosa
GTGTGTGTGTGTGTGTTTGTATGTGTGCATGCACACACGCGCAAACTCACACGCGCGCACACGTGCACGCTAAATAAAGCACACACAAAAAAACCATGTGAAACCCATACCAAGACAGTTGTTTCAGATAAAACCTAATCATTAAACCTTCCCTAAGCCTTACTAGACAAAACAGACGATATCACACAAAACAATACACAACCCCCCAAAATCTGTACGTCAATATATAACAACATAACGACTAAGGAAACTCAGAATAGAATATCGATTGTTTCTCTTCCTAAACTGAACGGGAAAGAAAGTGGCACGAGGAAGGGAGCAAAGGGGAGGGAAGGGGGGGGGTGGGGGGGGGGGGGGGGGGGGGGGGGTAGGCGGGGAAGGGGGGGGGGGGAGTAGGATGGTCGTTGGCAAAAGGAGGCGGTAAACATAAAGAGGCAAATACTTTCCCTGGAAATGAAATCTCTCGGTATTTAAGTCACAGAAAATTATAGGGAGTAGGGGACTATTTTTATCGTTGGTATTGTGGCTGTGTGTCTGTCCGTTCGCTTTATAAAATACGTTTGTTTATTTATTTTGTCGCTTTCTTTCATTCTTTTTATCTCTTTTTCTCTTTTTTTTCTTGTTGATAGGGAAAAAGAAGACACCGCGCCGTTAAAAGAGTATCATCCTTACTCAAAGCCGAAGGGAAGCTTAAAGGTAGAAGTAGTCGAGTGTAGCATATTTTTCCCCTGAGATAGATGAGTTTTGTTTGGTTTTTATCTAAGTGACTTTCGGGAAAAACAAAAATGAAAACCACCATCACCACCACCACCACCACCACCACCAAAGCAGCAACAACAGCAACAGAAGCAGAAACAAAGCTCGAACAACAAAAAATAAAAACAAGTATACTAATTGGTTCCTCCCAAAGCCAACTAAAAGACCAAGCAATTGACCAACCAACCAATCAACCAAGCGCAAGCAAGCAAGCAAGCAACCAACCAACTAAATAATCTAACAAACAACCAACCAACCGATAATCCAAGCAACCGACAAGTAACAAGCAAACCAACCACAACCAATCGACCAGCGATGAAACAACCAACCAACCAAACATCCAACCTAACCAACCAACTAACCAAACCAACGAAGCTACCAAGCCAACAAACAGGCGACCAACCAACCAAGCAACCAACAAACCAAAACAAACAAAACAAACGAAACAAAAACAACCAAACAAAAACCCACAAACGAACACACAAACGAACACACAAACGAAAACACACAAACGAAAACGCACAAACGAACACACAAACGAAACCGCACAAACAAAAACGTACAAACGAACACACAAACGAACACAATAACAGGCTGAAGGAAATCCAGCACTCTTCTCTTCCCTTCTCCACTCTGAAGACTGTCGTGGATGTTGACTTTATTTGGTTTGACTAGGTGTCTAGGTCATTGACCTTTGTGTCGGCTTGTTATACAAGTTTTCTGCCTTAAAAAAAAAAAAGCTTTTGGGGGGAAAACTTGTAACATGAGCCAGAGAGAGAGAGAGAGAGAGAGAGAGAGAGAGAGAAGAGAGAGAGAAGAGAAGAGAGAGTAAGAGTAGAGAGAGAGAGTAGAGTGAGAGAGAGAGTGTGTGTGAGTGGTGTGTGTGTGTGTGTGTGTGGTGTGTGTGTGTGTGTGTGTGTGTGTGTGTGTGTGTGTGTGTGTGTGTGTGTGTGTGTGTTGTGTGTGTGACAAAGAAAAGAAAAAGAGATACAGATGGCCAAACAGACAGACAGCGACAATCAGAGACAGAGACAGAGAGAGTCGACAGGCAGACAGACATACAGACTGAATGATGTGGAACGAAAAAGACAACTCTAAAAATGTGATGAAACTGCCGCACATCTGAAACGAACAAACAAACCCCAAGCTATCCAAACCATCACACCAATCAGTCAACCAACCAACTACAAGCATTCACAAAGGGAGAACTTTTTAAGAGGAAAAAAGCCACGTGTGAAACCCATACCAAAACAGTTGTTTCAGATTAACACTGCAGTTTACATTTGAGAACATAGCCCAGAACTCTCTCTCTCACTATACGGGGACTAGATGTAAAAAAAAGCACATGAGTACTTATTCATTATACTCGAAATAAAAGAATTTGTCATTATCATTGTCATTGTCTCCCCCCACCTCTCTCTCTCTCTCTCTCTCTCTCTCTCTCTCTCCTAACATCATTCCATGTTCATTTTGCTAGTTTTTGCCTGTACGTAGAACAACACAAAAAAACCTGGCTCCACCTAACTCACTCAATTACATTCCTATGTGTTATGCTCTCTTCGGCATTATTTCTATATCCGTTGTTTTTCAACTTTCTTGAAAAATGGCTTAATTTGGTGCGAATGTACATACGAGAGAGAGAGAGAGAGAGAGAGGGACAGAGAGACAGAGAGAGATACAGACAGACAGAGGGGGAGACAAACAGACACACAGACAATCAGACAAGCACATACATAGAGAGAAAGAGAGAAAGCGAGAGACAGAGAGAGAGAGAAAACATAAAAATGCACACACACACACACAAAAGCAACGAAAACCACCCCTCTCTTCCCCACTCCACATCATCACCCCTCCCCCCCCCAAAAAAAAAAACAATAAACAAACAAAAAACAACCCCACACAACACAACAACAGACAAACCAAAATATATTTTTTAAAAGCCCTAAAGAAAACAAACAAAAGCAGAAACAAACTAAGAAAATACAAAACACGAAATCATGAACAACACAAAACAGAATAAAAACTGTCTACGAAAATAAATGCCAGGCTACATAGTTAATACAACTTTCAAATTCACCCTTTGGGGATATAAAGGGAAAAAAGTGAATTAGGAGCCGGGTAGGGGTGGAGGAGGGGAGGTATCTTTTTTATTCTACGTGCTTTTCTCCTTTATTTTCTTGACCTCGATCTTTGTTCATTTTGTGCTTTGTCCCCTGTAAGAGAAACAACAAAGGTTACACTTCTGTATTAGCCGGCAAATATCTGGTAAATAGTGCTAGTTGGGGGGGGAAATATTGGTGATCTTCACAGATGTTTTTAAAGTATTTTTAAAAAAGTGCACAGTGTTCTTGTTTTGGGAATTGAGGACATAAAGCAATACCAGGTAGGCACAAGAACGTTGGAAATGATCATAAAATGTGGATAGCTTGTATTCCTACAGCGTTGACCCCGCGTATGCATATTGCGGTTAGGAAGCTAGCAGACGATAAAGGACTGAGGGGTACAGTGTTTTCTGAAGAACTAAAAAGAAATCAAACCCACTAACATTGTGGAAAAGTTCTGAGTCAGAGGCTAGTCTGTTACACTGCAAACAGTGGTTTTTATTTCTGTAGATGTCTTAATACGCGCGGTGGGAATACAAGAGTAATAATTATAGGAAAACAGAAGGAAAAGAGGCAACAGCTAACTGTGGTGTGTACCCAAAGAGAACATCGATGGTAAGTAACTCGGTTCTTTTCCCCAAGCGTTATCTTCTCTTTAGCTTTTTCATCATTTGGTTCTCAGCCATCTTAAAAAAATAATTTTAAAGTATCTTGTCTTGTACAGATGTATAACTAAAAAAGATACGACGGTTTGACGGAAGTGTGTGTGCATGTGTGTGTGAGAGAGCGACAGAAAGACAGACAGACAGACAAAGAGAGAGAGAGAGAGAGAGAGAGAGAAAGAGAGAGAGACAGGCAGACAGACAGAACGCTGACAATGGTTAAATACCAATAACAATCCAGTCATTTTGTAGCCAGGAATTCAAGATTAGTATTTTTTTACAGCCACATTTCAAAAACAATGAATTAATGGGGTAAAAAAAGTAAACCCACTCGAAATGATACCTAACATAAATATAGACAACTAAGAAATCAAAGGGTCGTATACGTTGCAATGCTTAATTATGTTGTCTTCATATTCTTGAAAAGGGAAACTGTCCCAGTCCCAAACTAATATTCAGTATACTTTCCTCCTGTTTTTACAAGGAATGTCGACTGATTTCGCCATTTAACATCCTCCTCCTGGGTAAATACATTGCACTGCAAAGCAACATTTTATGGCGTACACACACACACACACACACACACACACACACACACACACACACACACACACGCACGCACGCACAAACACAAACACACACACCCACACGCACAAACACACACACACACGCACACACACAAACACACACACACACACACACACAAACACACACAAACACACGCACAAACACACCCACACACACACACACACACACATACACACACACAAACACAAACAAACACACACAAACACACACACACACAAACACACACAAACACAAAGACACGCACGCACAAACACACACAAACAAACACACGCACAAACACACACAAACACAAACACACACACACACACACCACACGCACGCACAAACACACACACACACAAATACAACCCCCCCCCCCTCCCACACACCACACACACACACAGCTCCATCGATTTCGTCGCTACACAAACAACAGGTTTCCAAAGTGGCCGATTTTCCTGTCACTAACCTCCTCACTCTCATTTCCGACTGCGAAATACTGCCAGGGATTTTCATTTCTGGCTCCGCTTAACTACCCTCTCAAGCAGAAGGGGGGGTTGGGGGGGCGGGGGGGGGGGTGGGGGTGGCGAGACAAATTTGAGATGCCGTTGTTGCCAACGTTATGATGATTATAATTTACCGTATACTGTAGTGAGGTTTTTTGCCATTTCTTACAAACTGTAATGGGATGGGGGTGTGTTTTTTTTTAACCAATTCTTACATATTGTAATGGGGGGTTTTACCATTGCTTTCATACTGTAATGGATTGGGATTTTTTTTTAACCATTTCTCAAATACTACAATGGGGTTGGGGTTTTTGCCATTTCTCACATACTGCAATGGGTTTATTTTGCCATTTCTCAAACACTGTAATGGGGGTTTTGTCATTTATCACTTGCTGTAATGAGGGATTTTGCCATTTCTCACGTACTGTAA
Source organism: Rapana venosa (assembly GCA_028751875.1). NCBI lineage: Eukaryota > Metazoa > Mollusca > Gastropoda > Neogastropoda > Muricidae > Rapana > Rapana venosa. The sequence goes on from CM054134.1 coordinate 94,002,553, forward strand.
TGGGAGTTTTGTCATTTATCACATGCTCTAATGAGGGATTTTGCCATTTCTCACATACTGTAATGGGAGTTTTGTCATTTATCACATGCTGTAATGAGGGATTTTACCATTTTTCACATACTGTAATGGAGTTTTTGTCATTTATCACATGCTGTAATGAGGCTTGTGCAATTTCTCACACACTGTAATGGGGTTTTGCCATTTCTCACATACTGTCATGATTTTTTTTAGGGGGGGGGGGGGGCGTAGCGGGGAGGGGGGGGGGGCATTTCTCGCATAATGTAATGGAGGTTTTGCTATTTCTCACATATTTGAACGTTTTATTGTGAAAACAACAGAGGAGGAAAAATAAGTGCAGGTAACCACTAACAATTAGAACAACAACAACAACAACAACTACTACTACTACTACTACTACTACTACTACTACTACTACTACTACTACTACTACTACTACTACTACTACTACTACTACTACTACTACTACTACTACTGCGCTCATCTGCTGTTGCTTTTACTACTACTACTGCTGCTGCTGCTGCTGCTACTACTACTACTACTACTACTACTACTACTACTATTACTACTACTACTACAACACTTCAACTACTGCTACTACTACTTAAACGACTACGACCACTGCCTCTGCTGTTACTACTACTACTACTACTACTACTACTACTATACTACTACTACTACCACCACCACCACCACCACAGCGCTCATCTGCTGTTGCTACTACTACTACTACTACTACTACAACTACTACTACTACTACGACGACGACGACGACGACGTCGACGATGACGACCACGACGACGACGACGATACATACAATTACAACAACAACAACTACGATGGTTATTTTTTTCATTTCCAGGTGTCTTGTTCTCTGTTTTTCATTTTTTGTTGCTACATTGTCCTGTTTTATTATGTTCTGTCACGCCTTAAGGAAACTTCAGAGACAAATAAAGTATTAACCTTCAACTTTTTTGGTTTTGGTTTGGTCTTCTTCTCTTTGTTACTGTTTCTTTATTTCTGTCTGTCTGCCTGTCTGTTTCTGGATGCCTGTCTGTTTTTCTTTCTTTGTTTCTTTTTTCTGTCCTTCTGATTTTCCGTCTGTTTCTGTAAGGTCTGTTCTGTCTTTCTTTCTTTCTTTGATTCTTTTTCTTTCTTTCTTTTTTTCCTGTCTATCTGTCTGTCATGTCTGTGTGTGTGTCTGTCTGGGGTTTGTTTTGTCTTCCACCGTTTTCTTCTTTTTCTTTCCCTTTCCGGTGTAAGCTATTTCCATTTCGGGAGTTTTTTCTGTCAATAAGTCTTGCTGAATTCAATTTGGCTCCTATCTGTCTGTTATTTTCGTTCATTTTTTGTTTATCAGTTTGCCTGTTTATTTATTTATGTATTTATTCATTCATTTCTTTATTTGCTCATTTTTGCCAGCGCGCCGTCATTCCTAATTTACTTCCGCTGTTCGTTTGCTTTGTTTTCATGGTCTAGTTTTGCACATGTTATGTTTTCCAATGGTTCATTAAAAAAATAAATGAATGAATAACTATCGTGTCCTGTTTCTTGTTGTTTTCTGACACCTGAAGGAAGACTTTAAAAAACCCGCAAATTAGCACATACCAAGATATCAAAACAAAAAGATTTCATACCTCCTCCTCCTCCTCCGCTTCAATTCTGCTCCACCCACCCCCTCCCTTTTCCCCAACCATTCCTCCGTCCCTCCCACCCCCCACCCCCACCCCAACTTCCATCACACACCCACGCTCTTACTCTGGTGGGTTTTGATTATATCAAAGTCCCAGTAGACTTATGGAATTTAGGGACTGTACCATCAACCAACAGCTACTCGAAGCGTCCCCCCACCCCACCCCCAATCCCACCATGCCCAACCGCACCCCTTTCCTCATTCACACACACAACACAACACAACGCACACACACACACACACACACACACACACACACACACACACACACACACACACACACACACACACACACAACACACACAACAAACACAACACACACAACAAAAACACACACACCATACAATATAAAACACAAAAAACACAACACACACCTCCCTCCACACACACACACACACACACACACACACACACACACACACACACACACACACATCTTTCGGATGAGACTATAAACCGAGGCCCCGTGTGCGAACGCAAGCAAAACATCTTGCGCACACGTTAAAATCCTGTTCCGTTTTTCGTAAGAGCAGGCCATCGTGTGCCGGTGGGAACAGATGACAATTTACAAAACCGCATACACACGGGGACTGGATGTAAAAAAGCACAAAAGTGCTTAGTCCATTACCCTCGATATAAAAGAATAAATAAATTAAATAAATAAATAAAAAACACACATACCTGTCCACCCCATTCATTCTACCCCGAAAGCCATCATCAATCAATACAAAGTAAAGGAGTAACACCCAAAGGTTTAAAAATATCACGGTAGTCTAGTCACACCTTCACACTTTTAATTAAAAGATAAAGGTGTCCCTTAACCTATGTGGTCGTAGGGGAGTGAGGCATCAGAGACCTCAACTTCTCAACGGGCCAGCATATTAAGGGCGGCGCCCATCTCCTCTCCCTCACTGCTTTACCTTCCCTGACCCTACAGAGGGCAGGTACCCATTTACAGCTGGGTGAACTGTGAGGGACTGTACTGAAGCCAAGGCGCGCACACGGTCACCCATCCAACTGGTAACCACGCTCGACGCTGGCTGGGGAATAAGCGAGTGCTCTGACCACTGAGCTATCCCGAGGATTTAAGCTAAGCGAGGATTTATAAACAGGGTCAGTCTGGCACTTTTCTTACCTGCTCCAGATCTACAGGCAGCAACATAGTGATGATGATGATGCTACTGGTTCTGTGCTGTTGCTACTGCTGCTGCTGCTGCTGCTGCTGCTGTTGTGGGGCAGTAGACTGTGGCCGACACAAGTGAAGCAGAATGGATCAATGATGAATGAATCAGTTAGATAGAAGTGCCTGCACTGATGCCTGGCCTGCTCGATCGCTCTCTTCTCTCCAAAAAAGAAAAACCCGACCAAAAACGAAAACGAAAAAATAAATACTAGAAGAAATAAAACCTACTTGAGGCTGCGTGAGAGTGCCAAGAGATCAATCAAGGCTTTTGGGTTTTTTTTGGTTTGGTGTGGGGTTTTTTTTAGCTTTTGCTGCTGCTGCTGTGAATCGGTTGACAGTTTTTCTTCTTTTTTGTGTTTTTTTTTGGTCGGGTGTTTTTGGTTTGGTTTGGTTAGGTTGGTGGGGTGTTTTTCTTTCTTTGTTTTGTTGTTTTCTTTCCTTTTCTTTCTCTCTGTTCACGGCTTTTCTGATTGCACGGAGAATCACTTGACACTTTTCTGTTTCTGTCCTTTTTTTAAAAATAAAGTTCTTTCCTTGTTTTATTTTTTCTATCTTTCTGCCTGTCTTTCTTTTCTTTGTTACTTTTACTCTTCTTTCTCTTCTTTTATTTTTAAACTTTCTTTCTTATGTTCTTTCTGTGTGTTCTGGTTTTTTTTGTTTCTTCCTTTCCTTTTTTTCTTGTTTGTGTTTCTTCTTTTGATCCCGTTCACAGTATATTTGATTACAGTTTGATGCAGGGGGCTAGAACGAAAGTGTTTGTGTTTCTTCTTTTGATCTCGTTCACAGCTTAGTTGATTACAGTTTGATGCAGAGGGCTAGAACGAAAGTGTTTGTGCTTCTCTTGCCGCTTTGGTTTCTGATTTTCTGTTTTCTAGGGGTGATGCACGTGTCTGTTTTGAAGTTGCGGGGGTTTGTTTTCTCCTGTTAGACTCGTTTGCGTCTTTCTTTCTACTTATCCACATATTATGGCTTCAATTTAGTTGGTTTTGTTTTTCGTTTTGGTCTGCTTTTATTTATCTTTCTTTCATTGGTCTTTTCAAATCTTATATTAAAGTGCTAGTGTTTAAAAAAAATGTTGTACATGTTTTTGTCTTTGAAGGGGAAAAGAGACGCAGAGCGGGTGAGGGGCAGGAGAAAGAGTTCAGTCTTGGGAAACAATGTCCATGAATAAAGAAAGAAAGAAAAACAGCTTGCAGCTCAATGCTACCCAAGACAGGAGCACTCAACTACAATGTTGGCTTGTTGTTGCTCACAATGCTTATCTATATTGTAGCAATGGGGGTTTTTCTGAATAAAAATCTCTTCGAACCAAGCTAAAATATGTATTCATGTAGAGGAAAACACAAGAGAGCACCTGCCTTTAGGCTGCTAAAACTGTATGTTTCTCTTGTCTTTCCTTTCTTTCTTTCTTTCTTTTTCTTAAAGGCTTTCGTTACAGAGTTCTACTTCTCATTCCAGTGATCTTTGATAGTTTATCATCACCAAACTAGCAGTAAGATTGATACAAAGGCACGCACTGCTCTACAATGAAAATTCTGCCTTCACACACGCTGCTCACCAAGTCAGCAAGTAATGTTCCAACTTCTCCAACAACAACAACAATAACAACACGACGAGATAAGCAGTTTCCTAAAGTGTCACCTGGTCGCAAAATCTTCAGTGGTGCCCCGACAGTCTACCAGACTACAGGACAGGTAAAGGTGAAGGAAAGTGTCACCGTTGAAGAGCACAAACGTGGACAGTATTTTCAACCCTACCAGTCAGAAACACGCAATCAAGAGGTTTTTACTACAACGAAAAGTAGCATGCACTCACAGGCAAAGTATAGACATTTTATCAAAGATGTCAGGGATATCTATAAACGTGGATACTATCCCAACCACAAAAGAATTATACACAAATTTAAAAAAAGGAAAAAATCTGTGTCAATGAACTGCACTATAAATGTGTCCTTTCACGTTCGTTTCACTGAACCCTCAGTGGTGGCCACTGGAGTTTCATTCACAAAGTCGATTAGCCAGAGTAATTAATATATTATTTTAGAGAAACAGATCCATGGAATGCTTTCTTTTAAAACTAAAAAGCACAGCGGAGACTCTCAAAATAAATCGTTGTATCATGCACACGCAAGAGGAGAACTGCACATATTTGTGAAATATTCGTAACACACACAAAATAAAACTCTCTTCACGAGTTCCTGTTGCTCAAAACCGAAAAAAAGTCATACTTTCATGACTTTATATTTTTTTTAAGATCGGTTTTTCTTGCTAGAAATATTTATTGGGTAATATTTAACTGAAAGAGACATACAAAATTCAAACTGTTTACCTAGTATCACACGCAACTTTACTCACTCAGAAAGCCTTATCAAATACACACACACAAACAGAAAGAAGAACTTTCACACCAAAAGTGGCAAGAAGCTCGGCAATGCATAATATGACAGCCACTGTCAAACTTTGCCCACACCAAATCAGCGATCGCTCCTCTTTCTCCCTCTCTCCCTTTCTCTCTCTCCCTCTCTCTCCCTCTCTCTCTAGGAATCCTGCATGCAGGACAGGCTCAAAGACCTGCAGACGCACACTACAGGGATTAGGTCACTCACACCACTGGTGCAGTACAGTGCAGTGCAGTGCAGTGCCTAGCTCCCCTAAATTCCAAACAGGACACACGCCCACCCACCCCACAGCCCATGTGCCTTGCCACAGAAGCCGGGTTGGATAGAGAGACTGAGGGAGGTGGCTGCTGGCTTATTAACACTCTGTCTCCTCTTCCTGTCATTGATCTCTCTGTCCGTCTGTGTGTCTGTCTGTTTGTTTGTCCGTCTTTCTCTCTGTGTGTGTGAGTGTGTGTCTATCTTGTCTGTCTTGTCTGTCTCTCTCCTCTCTCTCTCTCATCTCTCTCTCTCTCTCTCATCCCTGTCTGTCTCTGTCTCTTTCTCTCTCCCTGCTCTCTCTAGCTGTCTGTCTGTCTCTCCCTCTCTCTGCTTTTCCCTCCGCTCCCCCTGTGTGTGGTGTGTGTTGTGTGGTGTGGTGTGTGGGGTGTGTGTGTGTGTGTTGTGTTGTGTGTGTGTGTGTGTGTGTGTGTGTGTGTGTGTACGAGAGAGAGAATGAGAGAGGCAGACAGACAGATATAGATAGACAGAAAGACAGACAGAGACAGACTGGCAGACACATAACAGGCAGACAGATAATAGAGAGTATGTGTGTGTGTGTTAGAGAGAGAGACAGAGACAGACAGATATGTGGACAGACACACAGACAGAGACAGAGACAGAGAAGTGTACCATTGCTGCATGCACAATGGTTATCGATTAGACAGGATGCAGGTCTGTCCATTCACAGCTACAGTGCAATCAATGCCTGTGAAAGCTGTGATTACACTGATCCCTCAAATAAACACTGCCCGTCAACTGTCAGTGCTCTTGCAGTGTCGTGAGTGTGTGTGTGTGTGTGTGTGTGTGTGTGTGTGTGGTGTGTTGTGTGTGTGTGTTGCGTGTGTGCGTGCGTGTGTGTGGGTGTGATAATATCATGTACTTGATTAGAATATTTAGCTTTTTTCTCTCTCTCTCCTTTATCACTAATCAAGAAAATTGGTTTATGAGTTTCTGAATACTGCACTGCCACCTTGAAAAGGATGATGATAGGCGTGGTAGTGTGGTTGTGGTGGTGGTAGTGGGTTGTGGTGGTGGTAGCAGTGGTGGAGGTAGTAGAAGTAGTAAGAGGAGGAGTGGGAGCAGTCGTAGTTGTGGTAGTAACGGTCGCATACGCAAAATCTCCCATTGGTGAACCTCGGAGCTCTAGAGAACGAAAGTAAAAGTAGTAGTAGCTGTTGTTGTAGCTGTAGCAGCAGCAGTAGCAGCAGCAGCAGCAGCAGCAGCAGTAGTAGTAGTAGTAGTAGCAGCAGCAGCAGCAGCAGCAGCAGCAAGCAGCAGCAGCAGCCGCGGTAGCAGCAGTAGCAGCAGTAGCAGCAGCAGCAGCAGCAGCAGTAGTAGTAGTAGTAGTAGCAGCAGCAGCAGCAGCAGCAGCAGCAGCAGCAGCAGCAGCAGCAGCAGCAGCAGCAGCAGCAGCAGAAGCAGCAGCAGAAGCAGCAGCAGCAGTAGCAGTAGCAGCAGCAGAAGTAGTAGAAGAAGTCGTAATCGCCTGCAGCAGCAGTAGTATTAGCAGCAGCAGCAGCAGCAGCAGTAACATCAGCAGCAGCAGTGGTAGTAATGGAAGCAGAAGCAACAGCGGCAGCAGACATAGTAGTAGAAGCAGTGGCATTAGTACACCAAGATGCAGTGTCATTGCTCGACTCATAGACTACAGTTTGTCTTTTGTTATTTCTTAATAATAAAGTCTGGATCTGCCACCACCATTCCGCTTTTATTCCCAGACAACACTAAACAGAGGGTTATGGGTTGACTGAAAAGGGATCCCCAGATCTCCCAGGTCATCATTACATATCTGATGATCCTTGTAGGCATCTTTATCACCTCTTATTTTCAATTTAAGATACCGAATCATTATTATTTCTGTCAGATACAGAATAAAGCTAAATATAGTAAAGGTGTTCCCACAATATATTCAGTCGTTAGGAAGCGAGGTGTCAGAGACTTCAGCTTATCAAGGGGGCCAGCATTTTGAAGGTGGCGCCCATCTCCTCTCCCTCGCTGCTTTACCTTCCCTGACACTAAAGAAGGCAGGTACCCATTTACAGCTGGGTGAACTGGGGGAAACTGTACTAAAGCCAAGACGCACGAACGGTCACCCATCCACTTGGCAACCACGCTGAATGCTGCTTAACCTTAGCTTGATAGAAAGTCTAAAGGTAACGCATCTAGCTAGAAAGCGAAAAGTCCGTGCTTTAAGGATGTGGTGGTTCGATCCCCGTTTGCACCCGAAACTTTCCCCCCGTCCACTAGACCGTGAGAGGTGGCATACGTGCTAGTCTTTCGGATAAGACAATAAACCGAGGTCCCGTGTGCAATACTCATTTTTGTGCGCGTAAAAGAACACACGGCATTTTGTGCGCGTAAAAGAACCCACGGCAGCAAGAGAGTTGTCCTTGGCAAAATTCTGTAGAAAAAGCTACTCTGATAAGAAATCAAGTACATACACCGACATGAAAAAATAATGTGTGGCGCTGCTCTTGTGGCGATGCGCTCGCCCCAAAGACAGCAGCCCAAATTTTACGCAGATAAATCTGCCATGACTTAAAAGTGGTATACTATACTTAACTATAGTGACAACTGAGCTATACCCCCCTACCCCTCCTCCCCCGCCACCGATACTGATTGCATACAAACAAAAGAAGTTCCTACATTTCTGCATGAGCGTGCGTGCGTGCTCACGCGCGTGCGGCGTGTGTGTGTGTGTGTGTGTGTGTGTGTGTGTGTGTGTGTGTGTGTGTGTGTGTGTGTGTGTGTGTGTGTGCGCCCGCGCGCGTATGTATGTGTGTGCGTGCGTACGTGTGTGTGTGTGTGTGTGTGAGCGTGCGTGCGTGTGTGTGCGCGCGCGTGTGTGTACCCACGTGCATGTGTGTAGTCGTGAGTGAGTGATGGACTGGATGAATCCGTGCTCTACCCTGACAGACAAAGAGAGACAGAAAGAGAGACAGACAGACAGGCAGATAAACATCCTCAAGAGAGAAACGTCAAAACGGATTCCCATCATTAATGTATTGACTAAGGTACCGCACGGCTGGCTGCCACTCCACAGATGATGATAACAGCTAGCAGAGCATCACGTACCCTTCACCATGAAATAAACATTGGACATGCGTGGAGAGTAGTGTAGTACTGGATGCTTGACTACAGAACTTTTTTTTTCCATTCCACACTGCACAACGATATATTCTGATGGTTATGTCTACTGCGCCTTGCCACCACAGAATGGCAATTATAATTATCAGTACTAGACCAGACAGCCAATGAAATGAACTCACAGACTGTGAATGTTCCTGTGATGTTGATGGGATAGTGTCCAGACTGTCCACCTTCAATCCTGACCCCCCCTCCCTCTCTCTCTCTCTCTCTCTCTCTCTCCTCTCTCTCTCTCTCTCTCTCTCTCTCTCTCTCTCTCTCTCTCTCTCTATCTCTCTCCCTCTCTCTCTCTATCTCTCTCTGTCTCTCTGTCTCTCGTGTGTGTGTGTGTGTGTGTGTGTGTGTGTGTGTGTGTGTGTGTGTGTGTGTGTGTTATGTATGTGTGTGTGTGTGTGTCTGTCTGTCTGTTTTTCTGACTGTCTCTGTGTATATATAATTGTCTGCATGTGTATTATTAATATGTTAATACTTTTGTGTGTCGGCAATGCCTTTAAAGAAAACCCAAATTAACAGATACACAAACCAACAGACTCACAGACACACAGACAAACAGACTAACAGACAGACAGACAGATAGACAGACAAGGCCAAACAGACACAAAAACTTCAGACAACATTACAAAACCGACAACACAGAGAAACGCATAACTGTGGTGGGCATTAGTAATTCATACACTGGGCTCAACGGGTGGTGTCCTTCTCCACAGAACAACTGCAAAGCTTCCACCCCACCCAGACATCAAAGAAACATGGACCGTGAACTACCTAGCCGTTGTGCATAATGGCACACCTTCTGTTTCCACACAACACAAACAACATTAAACTGTAAAACCGGGACGGAATAACCTAGTATTTTATTTTTTTTATTTTTTTATGTCACCATATTTTATTCTTTTATTTCGAGGATATTGGAATAATACTCATTTCCTTTTTTTACAACCAGTCCCCGTGTGTTTGCAGTTTTGTTAATGTTGTCATCCGTTCAAACCAGCACACAATGGCCTACACTTACGAAAAGCGGAACAGGTTTTAACGTGTGCGCAAGACGTTCTGCGAACCTCCTCGGTTTATAGTCTCATTCGAAGGACTTTTGAGGTGGATTGGAGTCTGCATTGATGTTACCTCCATGAGAGAATATCTTCTTGAACGGGATTCGAACCCGGGTCAGCGGATCACGAGTATTGCACTCGTAAGGCAACGCTCAATGCGCAACGCTCTAACCACCACGCTATCATGTGCCCCAGTGGTTTAGAGTTGAGCTTGCAAACTGAGTGCTCGGGTTCGAGTCACCACCGGAGCACCCAATCAAAGGGATTTTTTTCCCTGGAGTAAACATCAGTAATGACTTCACTTTCCTGAAAGTCCTCTGGATGAGACTATAAACCGAGGCCCCGCGTGCAAAATGTATGGAAAACATCATACACACACACACGTTAAAACCTGCTTCACTTTTCGAAAGAGTAGGTAAATGCATGCCGGTAGGAAAGGATGCCAATTATTTTTCTTAACAGAGTGTCAAAGTCATAGTCAAACTTTTATTTTCAGATGGTACTTTGAAAACCATGCAATTGCTTTTTCATCAAGCCATCTATCTAAAAAAAAAAAAAAAGAAGACAATATAAACAGAGTGTGTGTAGGTGTGTGTGTGTGCGGGTCATGCGCTTGCGCTCTCGCTTACACACACACACACACACACACACACACACACACACACACACACACACACACACACACACACACACACACACACACACGCACGACTAAACTGAGCGGTTTAACTAACCCAACAAGAATTGTAGCCCCGACACAATGACTGCACATACTCATCAAATAATCATACAGCGACCCTGGACTCTCACTGATACCTGAACAGAACATTTCCATGAACACAATGAAGTGATGTTGTTGCTTGTTGCTGTTGTTGTTGCTGTTGCTGCAGTTATTGACGTTACTGTTGTTGCTGTTGTTGCTATTGTTGCTGCTGTTGTTGTTGTTGTTGCTGTTGTTGCAGTTATTGATGTTACTATTATGCTGTTTGTTGTTGTGCTGTTACTGTTGTTGCTGTTGAAGTTATTGCTGTTACTGTTACTGTTGTTGTTGTTGTTGGGTGTTCCCCAACTGAATTCTCTGCGGGTTATCTAGCGTATGTAATGACTCTCACTCGTTACACCTGGGCCGGGAATCACTATGAGACCCAGGATGAAAACTTTGCGTGTATGGCTTTTAAAAAAAAAAAATCTCACGATGTAGGCAGCCATACTCGGCCTTCAGATAATTTCTTCTCTTTTAAATGAGAACGTACAGACTGTTATGGTAAGAGTTACACATGGGTGAAGACAAAATATTTCAAGGCATACCCGATGTATCAGTGTCGGTTTGATACTCTTGCTTACATCAGTAATTGATAAAGCTTTTGGCTTGAGTACACATACACACACACATACACACACACACACACACACACACACACACATATATATATATATATATAAATATATATATATTTTTATAGTATATATATTTATAGTATGTAGTATGTGTGTGTGTGTGTTGTGGTGTGTGGTACGCGTGTACACCAATGTGTGGTAGTTTTTTTCTGGAACCAATTAAATTCAAGTCATATGTCCAATTTCTGTACCAAAAACTACTAACTCTTTTTCGGTCAAATTACACAAATACTGCCGAAGGAATACAAACAAATGCGATGGACCAGAAGGAAATTTTTCCACAGGGTCTGACTCTGATAAATCAACAAGCTGGCCATTTTCTTTTTTTTGGTTGCATGCATACACAGTGATCAGATCGGCTGAACGTTTTCTAAGGGCTTCATTTCTGAAGGGACAACAGCCCCATGCCTGTTGGCTTTAAACTGGAAATTCACGTGTTGATTCATTGTTCACATCACCATCCAAAGCCAAGATTTTGACAATCTCTGGAATAATTTCTTCATTGGTTCAGCGCGTAGGCCTGTTCGCAAACAGAAACACGCAGACAAACCTGATAAGGACAGTTCTCTAAGGTAAGCTTGAGAGCAGAAGGAAAAGAGGCAGACCACCAACATCCTCCTACTTTGTCAACATCACTGAGATCAGTGGTCATCAAATGGAGAAAAAACAAACAAAACCAGAAATACACCAGCGACTGAACCTTGCCTACCCTTTATTTTGACAAACTCTAACTGGACCAAAGAGCTCACTGCAAATCATAAGGATCTAAACATCCACTGAGGTATATAATTAGGTGAACCAAACCACCACTTCAAGGGTTAATCCAGCGAACTTAAATATCGGCATGTTTCTCCCTCTCTTCACATCACATTAAACAGAACACACATTTCAAATCTGGCATCACCCCCTCACCCTTTGCTCTCCTAGCATTCTCACAGGCAGGGAGGTGGAGGATGAGGGAGGGGAGAGAGAGAGAGGGAGAGAGAGATTCAAAAACCGAATTTTTGGCAAAAGAAATACAATGCTAGCCTAGCGCAAGACATAACAGTTTTATTACATTTTGAGGCACGTTTTGCAGAACAAAGTTATTATTACAAATAAAGCCATTATTTTGAAAAAAATGGGAACCTGTGCCGTTATAATCATACCAATCCGCAATCATGTTCTCGAACAGGGAGAAGCACGGAAAGAGTCTTAACTTGACATATCACAATCAACCCTAGTACAATGCATTCACACACCGTCTACAATAACACCAAACATTCACGTCTGGCGAGCGCAATACCATGCAAACCTCCACAAGCAAAGAGTCGATCCAGAGGGGCAGTAACTATTGGCATACTCCTCGCTCTCTTCACGCTCCATTGCACACAACATGACTCCTGCATCAGCAGTCAACTTGTTCATTTGCTTTTCTTTCGGGGGAGGAAGGATGGGGGGATAGGTGTGTGTGTGGGGGGGGGGGGGGAGGGGGGGGGGCTTCTTTTTCTGGCAGTCAGTCATCTCAGCGTCTGATATGATCTGTTTCCGTGCTGTCTGTCATTTAGAAGGCAAGGGAGAATGATCTGTTAAAAGGTAGACTGAAAGAGAAGAGAGACAGAGTGGTGTGTTAAAAAAGAGCGTGAAACTCACTTACTCCCTACTCCTCTTTCTGTCTGTCTGTCTGTCTCTCTGTCTGTCGGCCTGCCTGCCTGTCTGTCTGTCTGTCTGTCTGTCTGTATGCATGCATGTATGTATGTATGTATGTATGTATGTATGTATGTATGTATGTATGTATCTGACTGTCTCTGTGTGTGTGTGTTGGTTAAAAAAGTACAATTCTGGCATGAAGCTGCCTTTCTTCCAATATCTGGAAATAAAGTAACTGTTGAAATTTACCATTATAGATAAACCATTGCACTCATACACATACACACACTCATATTCTCGTTCACACACACGCTCATGTCATCTCTCTCTCTCTCTCTCTCTCTCTCTCTCTCTCTCTCTCTCTCTCTCTCTCTCTCTCTCTCTCTCTCTCTCTCTCTCTCTCTCTCTCTCTCTCTCTCTCACACACACACACACACACACACACACAATCTCTCTAATCGATCAGCACTGTCCTATCACATCTATCCAAAAACCAGTGATCTGTCTGGAAGGGGGGGGGGGGTTAAGTGGTATCATGCCCTCATCTCTTGAGTGTTTGCATCAGGCGACGTTTATCCACGACTTGTCCAGATTAGTCAAGACATAATCATAATCTCTTGGTCACAACCAAAAGTAGTATGGCTTCGGAGTCAAGAATTTTAGCAATTGAAATCATAGTGTTGTGACCAGAACCAAAATCACTCTGGCTTCAAAGTCAATAGCCTAGCTTATCTAATAATGTTGGGGGTTTTTTTGCCAAAGGTTTGAATTGTCTCGCTTTAAAGTTCAATAGTTGTAGTATACCTAGTCATAGTTTCTTGGACTTAAGCAAAAATTAATCTGGCTTCGAAATCAATAATTCTAGTATATACTTAAGGTTTCTTGGTCTTAGGCAAAATCAGCCTGGCTTTAAATCCAACAACTCTAGCATTCATAAGCACGGTTTCTTGGCCTTAGTCAAAGTCAGTCTAGCTTCAAAGTCAATGATTTAACCTTGTCTATTCATGGGTTCTGGGCCATAAGCAAAATTAGACTGACTTCAAAACTAATAATTCTAGCTTACATAATCATAGTTCTTGGCCATAAACAAAACCAGTTGGCGTTGTATTCAATTCTAACGTAGGTAATCATGGTTTCTTGGCCATAAGCAACAATAGCCTCGCGTAAAAGTCAATACCGCTTGCAATTTTTTTTTTTTTAAACCGCTTGCAAAATGTATCATAGTTTCTTGGCCATAACCCTAAACTATTCTGTAGTAAAAGTAAATAATTCTAGCATACGTGTTACAGTTTGTTGGCCTAAAACAAAATTAGTCAGGTTTCGAAGTAAACATTTCTGGCATACGTGACTATAGGCTTTTGTGCACAGCCGACATTATTTTTGGCTTCAAAGTCAATACTTCTAGCATCCCACCATCTCTGTCACGGTTCTGATGCTTTATGAACCGATCCATTGTCTGTAGTCATCTGCATAGTGATAATGATAGTGCCTATGATGATGTTGTTGATGATGATCATGATGGTGGTGATGATGATGACAATGATGTTCTCTGTGTATGTGTGTGTTCTTTTTCTTTCTTTTATTCTTTTATTTCGAGAATAATAGAATAAGCACTCATGTGCTTTTTCATCCAGTTCCCATGTGTATACAGCTTTGTCAATTTTATTATCCGTTCTCACTGGCACACAATGGCCTACTCTTCCGAAAAGCGGAACGGTTTTAACGTGTGTGCAAGATGTTCATGCGTGTGTGCGTGCGTGCGTGCGTGCGTGCGTGCGTGTGTGTGTGTGTGTGTGTGTGTGTGTTGACGAATCAATGCCTTCGTGCAAAATCGCAGTCATCTGTTGACGACAGGAAATTGCCTGGAAAGAAACACAGATTGAGAAAGAGCGAGGAGAGAGAGAGGGAGACAGACAGACAGAGAGACAGAGAGACAGACAGAGAGACAGAGACAGACAGAGAGAAACAGAGAGAGAGAGCAATAGAAGGGGAGATTACCACGGCTAAGTAAGACAGTGATGGGGGAAAGGGAGACTACAAACGATTTTTCGATCAATCAACCACCGACACCAGATCAATGTTGTAAAGTTCAGTGTTTTCTTTTCCCAACAGGTGTTTCTCCGCGATTGTGGTCTATTCCACATACATTCTGCTCACAAAAACAACGAATTTTTTTTTAGTAGGTATTCCCTATTTTAACAAGCGCGGGGACACCTCGAATAATGATGCACTCTTGTCTCATTCATCACATCTGAAAATCCAATTTGAAGTTGTTCGTAGACACACTGGGTCAGAAGTTTGCAAGTTGGACTGTTTTTCGGGTATCTCTCTATGAAGTCAGCCATGCTCCGCTTTCACTTGATTTTTTTGGGGGGTGTCTTTTGATGGAGGCTGCAGGTTGTTATGCTCAGAATTTGTCATGGCTGAAGACAAGTCTCGATAAAACATTTCAAAGTATATCAACACTTTAATGTAGGACTTGACACTTTTGCGTGCGCGCGTGCGTGCGTCTTCTTGCCTTCTTGCCTATTCCGAAGTCTCGTAGACCGTTGGGGGCATGGCACCACTGAAGATTTTGCAGCCAGCTTCCTCCATACACTCCTAACTTTGTCGCGTGGTTATTTGCGTACATTAATAAGTGATAAAGTTTATTGAACCGAGTCAACAGATAGGAATGATTCTGCATGCCTCCGGGACGTCTGGGAAATAATCATGTACATCACAGAGAGAGAGAGAGAGGGAGAGACAGACAGAGATAGACAGACAGAGAAAGAAAGACAGAGACATAGAAACAGATACAGACACACAGATAGACAGGAAGACAGACAGAGTGACAGACCGACACACACACATACCGATAGATATTCAGAGACAGGCAGGCGAGGATATACAGATTCGCAGACACCGGCAGTCAGAAACCAGAGAGAGAGAGAGAGAGAGAGAGAGAGAGAGAGAGAGAGAGAGAGAGAAGAGAGAGAGAGAGAGAGAGAGAGAGAGAGAGAGAGAGAAAGAGAGAGAGAGAGAGAGAGAGAGAGAGAGAGAGAGAGAGAGAGAGAGAGAGAGAGAAAAGAGAGAGAGAGGGAGGGACAGAGAGAGAGAAGAGAGAGAGTGAAGGAGAGAGAGAGAGAGGAGAGAGAGAGAGAAAGAGAGAGGGAGGGACAGAGAGAGAGAGAGAGAGAGAGAGAGAGAGAGAGAGAGAGAGAGAGAGAGTCAGACAGACAGACAGACAGACACAACAGCAGTAACTAACACAGAAAGACTAAAGACCCAAACACGTATCACAGAGCATCAACAGCAATGGAAGGGAGGCTATCCCCGCTTTAGAAAGACAGCAGGCAGCCCGCCCGAACAAAGGGAGACTATAAACGCTCTTTCGATCAATCAGCTACGTTGCGCCGAATCAGCGTTGTTAGCTTCCGCGTAACGTTTTTGTTGCTGTTCGAAGAGATAATTATCAGAGTGTGCAGAACATTCCGTATTGTACGCCACACTCACACAGACAAGGACCAATCCCAAGCGACAGATACGCCGTGACTAGTTGGTGATGTTGTTTTATGGTGAAGCGATTTCTTTGGGAAGAACAGGCCGCCCCCTCCCCCACCCCCAGAGCGTGCAAATCCAACATCACTCAGTCAAGAGTGCTAACTTTAGCACGCCCCTTTCTTTCACCTTGTCCAAGTGTGGTCAGTTCCTGCTCTAATATATAATTAGCATCAGCTGGGCTGAGCTGGGCTGGGCTGGGCTGGGATGGGATGGATAGCAGCTGAGAGTAGCTGAAAGTGGGGGAAACTGACAGCTGTACCGGCCGCGAGTTATGAAAAAAAGAGTTCTTTTCCTTTGATTGGACAATCATACATCATACCGTACTGGTAGTGAACAGCATGACCTTTCTTTCTTTCTTTCTAGGAAGGTGGCAGGATGGTTAAGACGTTTGCCTGCCAACAAGTCAACCGTGAGGTTGTGGGTTCGATTCCCAGCCTCGCCCTTTCTTCCCAGTTTGACCCAAAAAATCGAACTCAATGTCAAAGTCTCTTCGGATGAGACTATAAACCGAGGCCCCGTGTGCAAACGCATGCAGAACATCTTGCGCACGCGTTAAATCCTGTTCCGCTTTTCGAAAGAGTAGGCCATTGTGTGCCGGTGGGAACAGATGACAAAATTTTACAAAACCGCATACACACGGGGACTGGATGTAAAAAAGCACATGAGTGCTTATTCCATTATCCTCGATATAAAAGAATAAATAAATAAATACCTTAGCTAGAAGTCTGAGGTTCACCAAAGGTGAGATTTTAGCATATTTGACCATTTGGGGTTAGCCGCATTACGGGGAGCTGCAGACAGGGAAAAGAAAACAAAAGGGAAAAAAATGGGTGGCACTGCTCTTGTAGTGATTCGCTCTCCCCAGAGAAATCTGCCGTGACTGAAAGTGGTATGCAATACAATACTATACAATACAACACTATACAACACAACACAATACAATACAATACTATACAACAAACACAATACACACAACACAACACATACACACAACAAACAATACAATACAATGCAATACTATACAATACAACACAACACAACACAAATATAACACAACACAATACAACACAACACAATACAACACAACACAACACAATACAATACAATGCCATGCTATACAACACAACACAATGCAATACAACACAACACAATCAACACAACACAACACAATACATACAATGCCATGCTATACAACACAACACAACGCAATACAACACAACACAATACAACACAACACAACAATGCAATACTATACAACACAGCACAATACAACACAACACAATACAACACAACACAATGCAATACAATACAAGGCAATACTATAGTACCCAATTACGACCGTCCTTGTCTACCGATATATCAGATTAACGTGCTCTTGCACGTTTTTCTTGAGACTGTAGGAATTGTCTTTATTAATTTTTTTTTAAAATATCTACCGTCGACTTCACATCGTATTCATGTATTTATATACTTACAATCAGTTTCTGGAAAAGTCAACTCGAAAAAATCCACCCTAGCAATCCCAATAAACGCTTGATGTTTAATACTTCATACAGACTAGACTCTGTGATATTATCAAAACAATCACAAAATATGATGAGTGTTGACGTTAGGAAATCGCCCACATGACTAAACCCGAGTCCCCCCCAGACTCACAAGTGTAAAAATCCCTCGTCAAATCCAAGTCCTGCCAATAATTGACATCGTCAGGGGTGCCGTGTCTAAGAATCGGTTGCCATGGTCGTAAAGAGCGATTTCCTTAAAGGTGGTTAGAGCCCATTTCCTTCTCCCATGGTGGTGGTTGCTGGTGATGGTGCTTTCCGTTACACGCCATTACTGTAGTCTGCTGGTTATAGTGCCTTACTGGCGAGTTAGAAGGAAACTGAGGGAGGAGGAGGAAGAGGAGGAGGAGACAGACAGACAATTTTCACAATCTCACAATCAGCAGCAGCTAATTTTCACAATCTCACAATGTAGCAAACAATTTTCACAATGTAGCAGCAAATTTTCACAATCTCACAATGTAGCAGCCAATCTTCACAATCTCACAATGTAGCAGCCAATCTTCACAATCTCACAATGTAGAAGCCAATCTTCACAATCTCTTTATGTAGAAGCCAATTTTCACAATCTCTCAATGTAGCATCCAGACAGAAACAAGGGAGACAATACACCACAGACATTAGAAACAATAAAACAAAGCTTACTTGAAGAAAAAACAAAAGACAAACGGAGCCAAAAATGTAGATAGAGAAAGCGATGGCAAGAGCAAAAGCAAACGAGGCTAAACAGGGAAAGGGATTGAAAAGAGGAAATTTCCAGCACAGAAATTTCAGAAAGTATGGACCGTGTTCCATGAAAGACACTTTGGTATTCCTACTGGGAAACGCGAAGAAAGCAATGATTCATGAAACAGTTTTTACAGCCCTAGTCTTAAAACAAAACTATAGTATCCCCCCCCCCCTCCCAGCCATCATCCCTGTAGAGTCTCTCTGTGGAAAACGGCCCACTTTGCAATGTAAAAATATCTGCCAAGTCATCAGAAAAGTTCACCAACCAACCATATTCCACTGAGTTGCAACTGACTATGGGTTAATATAGTCCTTTCCCATAAAATGGGTCAATTGTCCATTTCCAGACAATGGATCATTTGTCTTTTTCCAGGCAATACCTCATTTGTTCTTTCCCAGACAATACGTCATTTGTTCTTTCCCAGACAATACGTCATTTGTCCTTTCCCAGATTGATCATTTGTTCTTTTCCAGACAATACGTTATTTGTCCTTTTCCATACAATGGGTCATTTGTCCTTTACCAGACAATCATTTGTCCTTTTCCAGACAATAGATCATTTGTTCTTTTCCAGACAATACGTTATTTGTCCTTTTCCATACAATGGGTCATTTGTCCTTTACCAGACAGATCATTTATCCTTTTCCAGACAATAGATCATTTGTTCTTTCCCAGACAATGGGTTATTAGTCCTTTCTCATTAGTCCTTTCCCAGACAATGGGATATTTGTCCTTTTACAGACAATGGGTAATTTGTCCTTCTAAAACAAATTACTGACAGCAAAGTAGCACCAATACATAAACTGAGTACAACAAGCAATCCCACACAATAGCTGACTTGTCTTTTTCCACACAATAGATCATTTGTTCTTTCCTAGACATTGGATCTCCTGTTCTGTCCAAGAGAATAGGCCATTTGTCCTGACCCAGACAAATGTCGTTTCCTAGACAATGGGACATTTGTCCTGACCCAGACAAAAGTCGTTTCCTAGACAATGGGACATTTGTCCTTTCCCAGACAAATGTTGTTTCCTAGACAATGGGACATTTGTCCTTTCCCAGATAAATGTCATTTCCTAGACAAGGGCCATTTGTCCTTTCCCAGACAAATGTTGTTTCCTAGACATTGGGCCATTTGTCCTGACCCAGACAAATGTCGTTTCCTAGACAATGGGCCATTTGTCCTTTCCCGGACAAATGTTGTTTCCTAGACATTGGATCACCAGTCTTTTGTTCTGTCCAAGGGAACAGGTCATTTGCCCTGACCCAGACAATGGGTCAAATGTTCTTTCCCAGACGGCATCTCAGATGACTGTGCCAGGTCCAAGCCTCCTCCTGGCGGACACATTAGCTTGATGGTGGAAGCGAGGCATTCGGAACAAAAACCAGGATGGGAAGGGATTAGGCTCAGCCTGATTGCCTCCCTTGATACGTTCGCTCTCTCTCTCTTGCTCTCTCACAAGCAGCTTTAGCTCTGCTCTCATATCAAGGAAATAGCTTTTCTATCCTGTTTGTTTGGGTTGGGTTGTTTTTAAACGTTGAGAGCAGTAAAATTAGCAACACAAACACTCGCACGCACGTACATATGTATGCATGCATGCAAGTACGCACGCATGCACACACACATACACACACACATACACACACGCACAACAACACGCGCGCGCGGCGCACACACACACACACACACACACAACACACACACACACACACACACACATCGAAGAGAAACATCTACACATGCTGACAGGTTGGTTGTATTTTTGTTTTAAAGCAAAAACAAAAATAGGAGGATCTGTACATGGCGCCCAAGCCGACATTCACTTCATCTTCACCTTCTTCCATCCCATAGTCCCGTGGACCGTGGAGGGCACCAGTGAAGATTTTGCAAACCAGCTTCCTCCACTCCCCGCGGTTCGGTCGACATGCTTTCCCCTAAGGCAGCTACCAAAATGTCAGGCAGTGAAGTTGATCATGTCTGTCAGTAGTACTCGGATAATGATACTATATTCTCCACAGCACAGTGTGGTCACCTGGAACTGGTCACTATCTTCCTCTGCACAGCACCACCGTGGCCCACACTGTTAGTGCACACAGACACAGACTGAGGAGGAGGACGAGGAGGAGGAGGAGGAAGAGGAAGAAGAGGAGGAGGAGGAGGAGGAAGAGGAGCAGGAGGAAGAGAAGGAGGAGGAAGAGAAGAGGAGGAGGAAAGAAGGAGGAGGAGGAGGAAGAGGGGGAAAGGAGGAGGAGAAGGAGAAAGAGGAAAAGAGGAGGAGGTGGAAGAGGGGGAAATGAGGAGGAGAAGGAGGAAGAGAAGGAGGAGGAAGAGAAGGAGGAGGAGGAAGGAGGAGGAAAAGAAGGAGAGAAGGAGGAGAGGAGGAAAAAGGAGGAGGAAGAGAAGGAGGAAGGAGGAGGAGAGGGGAAGGAGGAGGAAGAGAAGGAGGAGGAGGAGGAAGAGAAGGAGGAGGAGGAGGAAGAGAGAGGAGGAGGAGGAGGAAGGAGTAGGAGAAAGAGGGGAGGGGGGGGGGTGAATGATGTGTCGGGCCCAAATAGCAGGAGCATGGGGCAGAGGAAGAAATGGCGTCATTTATCCCATGAAAGATCCCCCCATACAATTATTGATGGATTGGTTGACAGCATCAGACAGCCTTCTGGGAGAAGTGGAAGGAAAATGACGCATGGAAGAAAGAAATGTGTGTTTGTGTGTGTGCATGTGTAGGGGTGCTTGGGTACGTGCGTGCATGCGTATGCGCGCGCGTGGTTTCAGAGAGTCGAATTTGTGATATGAGGTACTCTGAGGACGCTGGTTTGAGTCTTGTCAAACTGTCTAAGGGACACTACCCCCCCCCCCCCCCCCCCTTTTCCAATCCCCTCCTGGATTTAACAAACTTTTTGACTCCCTTCTCCAGTAAGTCCTTCGGGTGACACCAGAAACCTCCCCCGTGAGAGGATGCCGGGGGCCTCTCGGTATAAACAGCATCCCCAC
Organism: Rapana venosa; assembly: GCA_028751875.1. NCBI lineage: Eukaryota > Metazoa > Mollusca > Gastropoda > Neogastropoda > Muricidae > Rapana > Rapana venosa. The sequence continues at coordinate 94,024,149 of CM054134.1, forward strand.
CTTATGGAAATTGTGTGCTAGGAACTCCCTCTTTTCTATCCCTCTCTTTGTTTCTTCACTGTTCCTTTTCTTTCGATCACCCTTTTTTTTTTTTTTCTGCCTCTCTGTTTTTTTTCCTTTTTTATGGAAAGGACTTAAAAGACAATTTTCTGGTCCCATCCGAAGTCTGATGCGCTGTTATGGCAGATAACGCACTCAAAGCAATTTTCGCACATATGATGGAATTTTAGTTGCGTTTGAAAACATTCGACGCGAAGTAGAAATGAAGCCAGAAACTTGAGAATCTCACAGAAATGTTCAAATGTATTAAAACAGACTGTTTCCCTGAGTTGACATATATTTCGACTACGTTCCAGGGTAAGTCCTTTGAATGAGACGATAAAAGAAAAGGTCCCGTGTGTGACCGCAGCCACACAATTTATCTGTTAACTTGTTTTTTTAATTAAACCGTTTCAAGTCACGGCAGATTTCTCTGCAAGAAATTCGGGCTGTTCTCCCCGGGGAGGAGAGCACGTCGCCACAAGAGCAGCGCCACTTCTTTACCTGACTGTAACTGTAATTGTTTCCCTATCAGAGTGGCTTTCTTCTACAGAACCTTACCTAGAACAACTCTCTTGTTGCCGTGGGTTCTATTACGTGCGCTAAATAAGTCTATGTAACACACGGGACCTCGGTTTATCGTCTCATCCGAAAGACTAGCACCCAGACCACCCCTCATAGTCTAATGGATGGGGTAAAAAGTTTCGGGCCCAAACGAGGATCAAAACCATCGCACACTTCCAGCCCGGACTTTTTTTGCTTTCTAGGCAGGCGCGTTACCTCTAGACCACCGGTCCACTAATTCTGCTAACACATACAAATCCGTCTTCTTTGTATTCTATGACTTTTTTATTAAGTTGTTTTTGCATTGCACAGTTATAAGGATACAAAGCATATAAACATATTTTAAGAGAGATGAGAGAAAGAGAAGAGAGGAGAGAGAGAGAGAGAGAGAGAGAGAGAGAGAGAGAAGAGAAGAGAGAGAGAGACTGTCAGATAGGCAGACAGAGACAGAGAGAAAGAGGACAGTCTGACAGGCAGACAGACTGACCGAGATGTCCCAAATGGGCACAAAGCCCAATACAGGCATGACATGATCGGCTGCCAATACATTCTGTGCACTAAAACAGAATCAGGTTTGTTTGTGGTTTTACACATTTCGTACTAGTGTCTTTTTTTTTTCAACAGAAGGCCTCCATTGGATGGACCGTAGACAACATTGATATTCACAAATTAATGCTGACTGTTTTGACTACTGTCATCAAACAGAGGTTGATATGGAATCCACCTAATAATGAACTTGTTATGTGTAAAGTTCTTACGAGAAAAATCCGTCTTCTTGTTTTCGTAGAAAAGTAGGCCTGATGAGTGTGGTAAAACAGGCGACACGAACATGCCCAGCCTGCAGTCTGTGACCTGAAGGCGTGTGGGCTCCTTCAAGTTTGATTTCACCAAGTGCCGTGCCACATTGATTTCTCGGGGAGCTAAGGGATTTAGGAGAGTAAGAGAAAGAGAGACAGACAGATAGACAGACAGAGAGAAAGACAGAGACATAGAGACAGAGAGAGGGAGAGAGAGAGAAACACATAGAGAGAGAGCTGAATCTACCGGGTTTGCATAAAGATAAAGGCTGGACAAAGGGCTAGTAGACCCTTCCTGATAAGACATAAAGTGGGGGGGGAGCCCAGACACAAAGAATGAAAAACAGATAGATTGAATGAAAGAAAAAAGAAAGAAAAAAAAAAGAAAGAAAGAAAAGAAGAAAGAAAAGAAAGCCAGTTTTCACAACGTCGAAAGAAAGAAAAAAAAAGACAGACAGACAACAGACAGACAGACAGAAAGAAAGAAAGAAAGAAAGAAAGAACGAAAGAAAGAAAGCCATGTTTACACAACGTCGAAAGAAAGAAAACAAAAAACGAAGAAAGAAAGAAAAAAAAAGAAAGAAAAAAGAACAAAAGAAAGCAACAACAAAAAAGACAGAAAACAAGAAAGAGAGAAAGAAAAGAAAAGAAAGAAAACAAGAAAGAAAGAAAACCATGTTTACACAACGTCGACAAGAATATCGATAGATAGATAGATAGATAGATAGATAGATAGATAGATAGATAGATAGATAGATAGATAGATAGATAGATAGATAGATAGATAGATAAACCTCCAGTTCTGGGAAATGAAGGGCCCCTGGCTGAAGGATGCAAGGTTTTGGCCAGTGGAAAACACTTTGAGAACAGGGACACTTCCCCATCTTGTTTGAAGCAGCTGAAATTGGGATTTCAGACTGGAGAAAAAAAATGGCTTTAGCAAAAAAACAGCCCAAAGAACGCGCACAAATACATACGCCGAGCGCATGAACACCCCAAAACATAAACATATGCGCACAAACACGCACACGCGCGCGCACATACACACACACACGCCCGCATACAAACATACACACACGCACGCACGCACGCACGCACACATACGCACACCAGCACGTACACATACATACACAAACACACACACACGTATTCACGCACTCAAGCACGCACACAAACATGCACAGACACAAAAACACGCATAAACACACACACACACACACACACACACACACACACACACACACACACACACACTATACAGAGACAGAGATTTTGTTTATCAATTTTTTTTTATTTCGAGGAAAATGCAACAAGCACTCATGTGCTTTTTTTTTACATCCAGTCCAAGTGTGCACGCCTATTTATATATTTTGTCATTCATTCTCACAGGCACAAAATAATAAATGGTCTGCTCTTCCGAAAGGTGGAACAGGTTATAACGTGTGCGCAAGATGTTTGCCTGCGTTCGTAAACGGGATCTCGGTTTATCGTCTCATTCGAAGGACTAGTCTTATCCGACAGACCATACAGACAGACAGGCAGACAGTCAGACAGACAGGCAGACAGAAAGAGAGAGAGACAGAGAGAGATAGACAGACAGACAGAGACAGAGAGACAGAGAGAGACAGAGGCAGAGACAGACAACCAGACAGACTGCGAGACAGACACAGAGAGAGAGAGACAGGTAGGCAGGCAGGCAGACAGACAGAAGCAGAGAGAGAGAGAGAGAGAGAGAGAGAGAGAGAGAGAGAGAGAGAGAGAGAGAGGAGAGAGAGAGAGAGAGAGAGAGAGAGAGAGAGGAGAGAGAGAGAGAAGAGAGAGAGAGAGAAACAGACAGGCAGAAAGACAGACAGACAGACAGAGGGAGGAGCAAGAGTGATGAATCCTGTGCCAAGCTGAGGAGACGGGAAGATGGAGTAGACTTTTAATTGCATTAAGTGTCTCTTGAAAGATCAGCCTGCCCAGAAAAGATTGTTTATATGCATCGATCGTTGCCACATCCATCTTTCTGAGCGATAGAGGGGGGCAATGGGAGAGCAAGGAATAAATAAAACTAGACAGATAAGCAAAGGAAGGGATGAATAAGTGCACAGTATGTGTGTGTGTGTGTGTGTGGGGGGGGGGGGGGGGGGTTGTGTGTGTGTGTGTGTGTGTATGTCTGTCTGTCTGTCTGTCTGTATGTATGTATGTATGTATGTATGTGTGTATGTGTATGTGTTGTGTGTGTGTTTGTATGTATGTATGTATGTGTGTAAGTGTATGTGTTGTGTGTGTGTTTGTATGTATGTATGTATGTGTGTAAGTGTATGTGTGTATGGGGGGGGGGGTTGTTTGTTGTGTGTGTGTGAAGTGTGTGTGTGTGTGTGTGTGTGTGTGGTGCTGCTGTGTGCGTGTGTGTGTGTGTGTGTGCGTGTTTTTGTGCGTGTGCGTGTGTGTATGTGTGTATGCGTGCGTGGTGCGTGTACGTGCGAGTGTTCTCTCTCTCTCTCTCTCTCTCTCTCTCTCTCTCTCTCTCTCTTCTCTCTCTCTCTCTCTCTCTCTCTCTCTCTCTCTCTCTCTGGGTTGGGGTTGGGGGTTGGGGTTGGGATGGAGAGGTAAACCTGGCGGTACTTTCATCAATACATGCACAACCTACGAAGAGGGCAATCATTTACAAGAAGAGGCATTGTGGAGCGGTGGGAGTGGGGGGGGGGGGGGGGGGGGGGGGGACAAAGAACGCTCATAAACCAAAGGAGCAATGTTCAGATAGATCTTTATTAATCAATGTCCATGTTTTAATGATATATTGATCATTTAAACTGATCTTCAATCAATGCCCATGTTTTAATGATTATATTGATCACTGTGAAATCTATACAGATTTTGTTATGGTAAGAAAGGTCATTGCTTTATTATTTTTTGGAATAAAAAAAAAGTAAAATGTTTGTGTAATGAGCGTATCACTAGCACCTATTATGTTTTGAGTGTAATAGTCTAAAACCTATCTTTAACCTCTTTTTTTCTGAGAAATCACTTGGATGAAATATCTTTTTTTTTAAGTTCAAGTTGGCATTTGGTATAACATTTTCTTTTATTAAACAGTCCTATAGTACACTTGTTATAGATATGTCAAAATGGACTTTCACAGTTTTTAAAAAATTTATGTTCTTATTGTTGTTATCGTCGTCTAACCCTTTTCTGTGTATTGTCATGGTTCTGTAGCAGAAGATGCGTATAAATAACATCCCCACCGTCTGGAAAATCTTTACTTGGAATTCCCTCTTTTCTATCCTTCTCTTCGTTTCTGCCTCGCGCAGTTTTCTTCCTTTCACCCCCTTCTAATCTACTTTCATCCTTCTAGGTCTCCTGCTTTTTTCTTCCCCCCCAAAAAGACTTAAAAAGATAACAATTCTCTCCCACGCCAAAATTTGGACGCGCTGGGCCTGACTTGACAGGTACTTAACGGCAGCAGCGCAACGCAACGCATCTTTTACTCATAATTATGACAGACATCAATCAATAACTGCTGTCTGAGAGTTCCTTCCATAAAGAAGAAGTTTGCTGTTGATATTTCTCACTGTCGAGGCATTAACCCCGATATGACCCGCGCACGCCCGCGCTCTAACACCTAGATCAAGATTAATCTGGACTCCTCAGTGATGGTGATATATTATAGTCTGCGTTGTGCTGAAAAGGCAGAAGGTTAAAACAGAGAAACAAAACCAAAAAAATGATGACATCAAGTCTGTTATGAAAGATCACAGACTGAGGATGTTGTGTGTGTGTGTTTGTGTTGTGTGTGTGTGTGTGTGTGTGTGTGTTGTGTGTGTGTGTGTGTGTGTGTGTGTGTGTGTACGTGTGTGTGTGTATGTGTGTGTGTGTACGTGTGTGGTCGTGCGTGTGTGTTTGTGTGTAAGTGTGTGTGGTGTATGTTATTGTTGTTGCTTCGATTTTAGTCTGTTCATCAGTGAAATTAAACTATGTTTATCATTTTGATTATTAAGAATGTGGTGTGTGTGTGTGTGTGTGTGTGTGTGTGTGTGTGTGTGTGTGTGTGTGTGTGTGTGTGTGTGTGTGTGTGTGTGTGTTGTGTGTGTGGTGTGTGCGCGCGCGCGTTTGTGTGTGTGTAAGTGTGTGTGTGTGTGTGTGTGTGCATGTGTGTGTACGACTGATACTGGCAAAACTTTGGCCCAAGAGAGACAGATGATGTAAGGGTATGAAGCAACAGGAACTGAAAATCGATCCTGAGGGTTCACGCGTGCTGCGTCTGAAGAGAGAGAGAGAGAGAGAGAGAGAGAGAGAGAGAGAGGAGAGAGAGGAGAGAGAGAGAGAGAGACAGACAGACAGACAGACAAAGACAGACAGACAGAAAGACAGACAGAGACAGACGACAGACAGACAGAGACAGAGATTGAGAGAGAGAGAGACAGACAGACAGAGAGAGAGAGAGAGAAAGATTGAGAGACAGAAAGAGACAGACAGACACAAAGACAGACAGAGAC
>CM054134.1:94032529-94052529 GCA_028751875.1 Rapana venosa
TGGGACCACAGATCAAATGGACACTTCATAGATGGGACCACAGATCAAAGCGGAGCACTTCCATAGATGGGACCACAGATCAAAATGGAACACTTCCATAGATGGGACCACAGATCAAAATGGAACACTTCCATGGATGGGACCACAGATCAAAATTGGACACAGGCTTTAGATGGGTCACAATTTAAAAAACAAACACACAAACTTGGGACACACTAATAGAAGAAACAAAAGACAGAAGGAAGCATAGACAAAAAAAGAAGACAGGCAAAAAGAATGCGAAGAAGATTGCGAAGAAGACGAAGAGAAAGAAAGAGAGAAAGAAAGAAAGACAGGCAGACAGACAGACAGACAGAAGAAAGAAAGAAAGAAAGACAGGCAAGACAGCAGACAGAAGAGAAGAAAGAAAAAAAAAAGAAAGAAAGAAGAAAGAAAGAAAGAAAAGAAAGAAAGAATGAATGAAAGAAAGAAAGACAGACAGACAGACGGACAGAAAGACAGAAAGAAACGAAAGGAAACGAAACAAAAATGAAGAATGTGTGATTGTCACAAGCCGGGGCGCAATTTCTCTTTCTGTAAAGGGTTCCAGCTCAACCCTTTAAGCACATTTCTGTCGCTCTCTCTCTCTCTTTTTTTTGGCCACTTCTCCTAGCTCTCTAATTTGTCTTAAAGGGGGCTACAGCACTCAAGCAGAAGGGTGAGAGCGATAGCCATTAGGATCTGAAATGGGCTGCTGGGCGCTGCGCAAAATGACAGCAGTTGGAGGAACTAATGATGCATGCGTCTCTTCAATCAAGCACCTGGGAAATGATGGGGAATCAAATAATGGGGGCTTCATGGAGGATGGGACACAAATCTGCAAGAAAATTCTGTCTGCGTAATTACGTCCCTTGATGATTTTTACCCTCTTATCTCCTGCTTCGTTGTGTCTTCAATTTTGCCCTAAAAAAAACAAAACAGCTTGAAGTCCTGGGTCTTTGGTTTAATTCTTAGAAGTAGCTGATGGATTAAGGGGATGACGCTTTCAACTTTCTTCTAAGTTGATTTATGTGTAGACCTGCAAGTTTTGGGTTGTTGTTTTTTTAAAACTCTTCTTGTTGTATATCCTGTTTTAATGTGTATATAGTTGCACAGTTTTATTCTGAAAATTTAAAAGTTGATGAGGTGACAGCCATGATATGGCCTCTGTGGTCGGCGGGGCTATAAACAACAGGACTGGACTAGACTGGATTTTACTCCTCTTTGGTAGAATATCAATGATGTCTGATTATTAAAGGTCTCGTATGAATGTTCGAAGTTAAGTGATCCGCTTGGAAGCACGTGCATCTAAATAAGAACTAGAGGAACAGGGGTAGGAGCGGGGTGGAGGGCGGGGTGAGGGAGGGAAGGACGGGGTGGGAGGGAAGGACAAGTCTAGGAGTTGAAACAAAAACAGGGAGATTGATGAAAAGAAACAACTGAAGATAAGCGAGTGAGGGCAACCGAAGGAAAGAGATCTTGTCCCTTTACCTTCTTGTCTATCCCAACACTACACTAAAAAAAAATTATTAGAGTAGGCAAAAGTGAGACAAAAAATCCATTAAAATCTTTAACATCAAAGCCCCCCCCCCCCCCAAAAAAAAAAAGCTAAAAACAAAAACAAACAAAACAAACCACAACCACCACCACCCTCCCCCAAAACCCAGCCACTCATAAAAGAATGGGCTATACGCAATGAAGTATAATTACAAAACCACGCAGAAACATTTAACTTTCAAATGATGCCTTGCGGTGGGCTTGAAAATGCCTTATTTCTTCTCAGAAGGCAGACAGACTGAAACCTGTATAGGCCTGTCACCTTCACGTACAAAGCTAATGTCAGTGCAAAGACATTTTCAAAAAAAAAAAGGGAACAAAAGACTTTCACCTACCAGAAAAAAATCAATAGTCGATTAAAGCCAGAGTTTCAAAGAGTAAAAAGTAAAATGCCTTACAAATTAGGAATGATAGACAGACAGACAGACAGAGGGACAATGAGAGAGACAGAGGGACAGAGACAGACAGACAGATAGACAGACAGACAGAGAAACAGAGACAGACAGACAGTGAGAAACAGAAACTGAGAGAAAGAGAGACGAACGGACAGACAGACAGAGAGACAGGGAGGGACAGAGACAGAGAGACAGAGATAGAGAAACACAGAGAGACAGACAGACAGAGAGATAGATAGAAACAAAGAAAGAGGGAGAATGTCGAAAACATTCCAATGAAGGAAGCAGTAGTAAATCCACACTAAAAAAAAAAGTAAGAAAACAGCTAAAGCGAACAAAACACGGCCTCGATAACAGTGTTTTAACATGATACGATAACCAGTTCGGGAAACTATGACAACATTTCTTATCTCTTTGACACCCTCCAATTACATTATCAGCGTTATATTCGTTTCAAAAGGGAAACAAGAGCAGAGTAATGCAGTTTTCAAAGCTGGCAGAAACTCCAGTGGGGGTTTTTTCCCACATTAACGACCACTTTATCTCTCAACCCAAATGCCTGGGCTAGGCATGGCAACTAGAAATCGGAGATGCAGACGAGATAACAGCAAGCTTTTGTAGAATAAAGGAGGGGGGTGGGGATGGGGGTGGGGGCGGGGGAAATATCGTCCCTGCTGATATAATTGCTTCTCTTAATAACAGATTCGTTTTAGTCTGTCACTCAAGAGCTCTTTGGTTCAAATTGAATTTGTACTTGGATACGTCATTAGAGCGCTAGCAGTCACGATTTCTAGTTGCTGTTGTCTTTTTTTTAAATACGCACACGCACACACATGCATGCACGCACGCACGTACACTCGTACGCACGCACATACCCACACACACCCACGCACGACGTACGCACGCTCGCACATACACGCACACTTACACACCTAAAACACACACACACACACACACACACACACACACTCCAGACTCTTATGGGAGGTTTTTGGTTTAAAAAAGGGAGAAACATCAGCCAGCTAAACTTTCTTATGATTTTCAAAATCAATTTAGAATGTTGTAACCATTAGCTGTGGACCACATAGTGAAATTCTCACCAGTATAACACATGTGCTTATGATCATAATTATACAAGAAGAAACAATATGCAGACACTGAGCTAGCTGCAAAGAAGATAATTTTAAAAAGCTTTCTTTGTTTCAAAATGACTTAGTAAATTTCCACACATAACAGCTGGCTAGAGGACAAAAATTACTTAGCCTAAGATATATATATCTATATCTATCTATCTATCCATATATATATATATATATATATATATATATATATATAATATTCACCCAGGGGGGGGGATGCCGGGGATCTGTCAGTAATAAATAGCATCCCCACCTTCTGGAAATTCTGTGCTAGGAATTCCTTCTTTTCTATCCCTCTCTCTGTTTCTGCCTTGTTCCTTTTCTTCCTGTCACCTCCTTATCGTCTATGTTCTGCAGTATTGGTTCATTTTGCCTTTTTTTCCAAATAGACTTAAAAGATTACAAATCTCTCCTACGCTGAAGTCGAATGTGCTGAGCCTGACTTGTCAGGCGCTTAACGGCAGCGCAACGCATTTTCGCTCATATGACAGGCAACAATAGTCATTGTTGATTTGACAGTAATTCTAGTCTTGTGTGTAAGAATTTAAACGTATCTATTCGACAGAAAATCATCACGAGTTTGTTTTGTTTTTTCCTTTTTTTACCACTTTAAGTCACGGCAGAGTTCTCTGCAAGAAATTCGGGTTGCTCTCCCCAAGAAGAGCGCGTCGCCACAAGAGCAGCGCCACCCACTACTATTTACACATTATACAAGAAAATGAATGCATTCCACTGATATTCAACTTACCTATAAGATCTCAAATAGACGCAGTTTTAAACGTAAGTCTTGTCCACTGAGTCTGTGACATACAGTATAAAAAACTTTGCTTTTTGATTTATACGTTGATTAGAAATGTTATGAGTACTTTTTTCGAGCATATTTGTGATAGCATATTACTTTGAGATCACTATGTAAAGTTTCTGTTTGCATCATGAAATAAAAGTATTTCAAAAACATAAAACCGGCAAGAGAGATCCAGCAGCAATATGATAATTAAAAGAACATCAATAATTATACCACAGGCCATCATGAGCTTCATTGTCACCGCCATCCTCAGCAATGTCATCAAAGCCACGAAAGCCATCATCATCATCATCATCATCATCATCATCATCATCATCATCATCATCATCATCATCATCATCATCATCATCATCATCACCATCATCATCATCATCATCGTCTTTGTCCTCATCATCATAATCATCATCATCATCATCATCGTCGTCGTCGTCGTCCTCACCGCCATCATCATCATTATGAAATATCAAACCAACTAACAATTTATACATAGCTTACTATACAATCAATTCCATCAAAATTCTATAATTCCTTTACAACTCTCAAATCTGCACAAACTCGATCAAAACACACACGAACACACACACACACACACACACACACACACACACACACACACACACACACACACACACACACACACACCAGCAAAAACTATCACAAACTTGTCACCAAGAAGTCAGCATCAGCATCAGCATCAGCAAAAGGAACAATCACTGACAGCAAAGGAACCAGACAGACAGCCAGACAAGCACAGTCCTCAGACACAGTTCTCAGACAAAGACCTCAGGCTGCAAGTAGTGTGAGAAATGAGCAGCAGCAGCAGCACCTGGAAGGAGACTGGAAGAGGCAGACAGCAGAGGAGGGAGCACTATGGCAGTGACTGACTGAATGACACGCTTCATACGTCAGTGCAGGCCCCAGACAGAGTGTAAATCAGAATCAGCCCACTCCTTGTACTGGCTCCTTGCGTGGCTCCATACCCCCCCCCCCCCAACCCCCTCCCCCAACCTCCTCCGCCTTCCTCCCCTTTTCTTTTCTTTTTTGTCCAACTGTAAGGTGAGGGAAGTTGGTGGGCGAGGAAAATGAAAAGGGGGAAAGAGAAAGTGCATCAGAACAATTGTTCTATTTTTTCTTGATAAAAGAGACGGTGGCGTCTGCAACTTCATGATATATATACCAGTAGTAAGAGGGCTCTATAATGTATCTCCGGCACTAATCATTGTATTAATTATATCGGCCATTAATTATCATTTTCTGCTGCTGTTCGTTACAGATAGCGAAATCACTCTTCTGAGTTCTGTAGGCGAGAGCACACTCCCACATTATACTTGGGCGCGCACAAGCACACACACACACACATACACACGCGCGCGTGCGCGGCACGTACGTACGCACACACGCACACATCACCCAACCACACAATCTATACACCACATCCACACACACACACACACATCCACAGACACACAGTCACACACACATACACATGAAGGTACACTTACTGATTGGGGAGAAGCCTTTCATATTTTCATGTCAAATTTTGTTTTTAGGCCATGATCAAAATAATAAGCCATTCTGCTTAATCTATCATCCCCAGATGACGGGGGGGAAAAACGTATAAAAGGATAACAAAGCAATCAAAACTACACCTGAAAATGCCATTATGCGAAAACAACACTGCAGAATGGACACACTGTGCCCATCCCAGAGTTTAAAATATCACTACCTGGCTGCCAGAACAAAACGATACAGACAAAATGTCGTAATAAAGTCTGGAAAGAAAAAAAAATTGTTTGCCAGAACTGCTTAAGAAAAAAAAGCCAGAAGAATGGACTGGGAAGGTAGATAGATGATACGCATAAAAGAAAGGGAGAGAGAGAGGGGGGGCAGGAGGAGAGGAGAGAGAGGAGAGAGAGAGAGAGAGAGAGAGAGAGGGAAAAGGAGAGAGAGGGAGAGAGAGAGAGGAGAGAGAGAGAGAGAGAGAGAGAGAGAGCTAGAGAGAGAGAGAGAGAGGAGAGAGAGAGAGAGAGGAGGAGAGAGAGAGAGAGAGAGAGAGAGAGAGAGAGAGAGAGAGAGAGAGAGGAGAGAGAGAGAGAGAGGAGAGAGAGAGAGAGAGAGAGAGAGAGAGAGAAGGCAGGTAAGAAAAAAAGACAGCAACATAGTGATATAACGGGGAACTCTCTGCCAAAGGGACTGTCTGTCATTCCCGTGTGGGACCGACCAGCCACCACCTACGCTGCACCAGAATGAACATCTACAGCGCAACTCCATCGTCTTCCGAGACTGACGGATTTCCAATGTTAATCATTTTCCGAAGGTGGAGATGCCAATAATTAGACTGAAAGAGTAAAAGTAAAATGGCTCAGTGAAAAGAGAGAGAGAGAGAGAAGAGAGAGAGAAGAGAGAGGAGAGAGAGAGAGAGAGAGAGAAGAGAGAGAGAGAGAGAGAGAGAGAGAGAGAGAGAGAGAGAGAGGAGAGAGAGGAGGCAGGAAAAGAAAAAAACACCGCGAAAGAAAATACTTAAATCCTATTACAACAAACCAAAACGCTATTAATTTTATTAAACGTAAAAGACGAGACTGAGAGAAATCAGGCATAGTGAAACACTGCTTGAAAACATGCGGTTTTTTTACAAAAAATGAGCAAAAAGAAAAAAAAATCGCCTCTGCTATGATCTTGCAAAAAAAAAAAACCACCACATTCTATTTTGTATCCAAGGGCCGACACATTTTAGTCCTAATAGGGCTATTCACCTTAAAAAAAAAAGATAATTCTGACTCCGAAGACATCTTTTTTTTGTTTTAAGAAAGGCATAAACCTTCAATTAAAAACATCAATAGCTATTTCACTGTAGTACTTCAAATCCACACAAAAAAAATGGCTCGGTGAAAAGAGAGAGAGAGAGAGCGAGAGAGAGAGAGAGAGAGAGAGAGAGAGAGAGAGAGAGAGAGAGAGACAGACAGACAGACAGACAGATAGACAGACAGACAGAGACAGACAGACTGACACAGAGAGACACAGACAGACACACAGACAGACCGATAATACAACACAGTAAGCTATAAGGCAGACGACTCCCTTCCTACTTCCTAAAAGAAGTAGGGAGAGGGGGTTTCGTCTGACCTCTTTTGAACGAGACTCAAAACAACATTAGTGGGCGCCTTGGTAGCACCTTCATCTCTCTCCATTGAAACGTGGGGAGAGAACAGACAGGGAACTACGACGAAAATAACAAGTAATGGCAGGTCATATTAGAACAGGAATTCAGGGTGACGTTGGAAGAGGAGGAGGATGGAGGAGGATGAAGGATGGAGGAGAAGGATGAAGGAAGGAGGAGAAGGAGGAGGATGAAAGAAGGAGGAGGAGAAGGAGGATGAAGGAAGGAGGAGGAAAAGAAGGATGAAGGATGGAGGAGGAGAAGGATGAAGGAAGAAGGAGGAGAAGGATGGAGGAGGAGAAGGAGAAGAGGGATGGAGGAGAAGAAGGATAAAGGAAGGAGGAGGAGGAGAGGAGGATGGAGGAAGGATGGAGGAGGAGAAGGAGGAAGAAGGAGGTAGGAAGGAGGAGGAGGAGGATGAGGATGAGAGGAGGATGAAAGGGAGAAGGAGGAGGAGAAGGAGGATGAAGGGATGGAGAGGAGGAAGGATGAGAGGAATGGAGGAGAATGAAGGATGGAGGAGGAAAGGAGAAGGATGGAAAGAGGAGGAAAAGGAGGAGGAGGAAGGAGAATAGAAGGAGGATGAAGGATGGAGGATGGAAGAAAGGAGAAGGATGAGGAGAAGGAGGAGAATAAGGATGGAGGAGGAGGAGAAGGATGAAGATGGAAGGAAAAGGAGGAGGATGGAAGGAGGAGTAGAAGGAGGATGAAGATGGAGGGGGAGAAGGATGAAGGACGGAGGAGAAGAGGATGAGGATGGAGAGAAGAAGAAGAAGGAACGAAGAATTGGAGAGAAGACAGGATGGAATATGGCAAGAGAAAAAGAGAAGGCGGTGGGAAGGAATAGCAAGGATTAGACCAAAAACAAAACAAAAAACTACTGGAAAGTACGCTGCTCAGAACAGACACATGAATGAGTTCAGGCAGATGATCAGCAGTACGGCAGGACCTTCTGGCTGGTTAGCCAAAAGCAGCCTAAAACTAACACGATAATTTTTGGTGGACTCTGACCCTGAGAAGTGACATGATGCAGTTGCGAGGGATGGGATCATGATGCGACGTGGGCACAGCAGAACAAGAATGTTAAAAAAAAGACGAGGCTGCCAAAACCAGTTGGACAGAGATATGAAGATCAGAACAAAAGAATGTGGAGGATGAGTGGCAGTTGGAGGTTGAGGGATCATAATAATTCTTCTTTATCCTTTTATCAAACCCATCCCTAAAGTCAGAAATATCAGTAAAAGAAAAAAACACCAACCACTCCGGACAACACCAATTATAAAGACCACGCTAAAATACTAGCAGATCGAGCAACTAGCATCTGACAACCCATAAAAGAAAGAGTGGGAGCTGGGGAAAAAGAAACGGGGTGCAATCACTCACAGCCACAGCCCATTTCGAAACGTATCAAGGTAAGACAAACTGCCTCTGCAATGGCTTGTGAGGGCTTTTCAAAGAAGTGTGTGACACTCTAAAGTCTGAAAAAGGTCTATCGCCTTCACCAATTTAGGTACTTTACTGCAGTGAAGACACAAAACAGCATTAGTCTCTATAAGGGTGGGCTATTCACATTTTTTTTGTCGCTGCAAAAGTATATGTACAGGCATTCAATATTTCAGGCGAGAGAGAAGAGAGCAGAGAAGAGAGAGAGAGAGAGAGAGAGAGAGAGAGAGAGAGAGAGAGAGAGTAGAGAGAAGAGAGAGAGAGAGAGAGAGAGAGAGACAGACAGACAGACAGACAGACAGACAGACAGACAGTCAGAAAGACAGACAGACAGACAGAGACAAAGAGACAGAGACAGTGAGAGAGGTCAAATTCAAAGTGTTATTGAGAGTAAATGGATAAGCTCAGGGCTAAGAGAGACAGGGAGGGAGGGAAGGAGAGAGAGAGAGAGAGAGAGAGAGAGAGAGAGAGAGAGAGAGAACAGACAGGGCAGACAGACAGACAGACAGACAGTCAGAAAGACAGACAGACGACAGAGACAAAGAGACAGAAACAGTGAGAGAGGTCAAATTCAAAGTGTTTATTGAGAGTAAATGGATAAGCTCAGGGCTAAGAGAGACAGGGAGGAGGGAAGGAGAGAGAGAGAGAGAGAGAAGAGAGAGGAGAGGAGAGAGAGAGAGAGATAGAGAGACATACATACAGACAGAAAGACAGACAGACGATAGACAGACAAAGACAGAGAGAGAGAGAGACAGAGAGATAGACAAGGAGAGAGAGATGTCAAATTCGAAGTGTTTAATGAGAGTAAATGAATAAGATCAGGGCTAAGAGAGAGAGAGAGAGAGAGAGAGAGAGAGAGAGAGAGAGAGAGAGATGAGGAGAGAGAGAGAGAGAGAGAGAGAGAGAAGGAGGGAGAGACAGACACACATAGAGACAGAGACAGAGACAGACAGACAGACACAAAGGCGAATTGTTTTACATGAATGGATCAGCAAAGCAAAAAAAAGAGCAAAGAAGCGATGTAGAGAGGCAAAAAAAAGTGTGACCTTCCGGGTTACCACAATAGTGATACCCCACATTTGTCCCCTGAAAAAGTCAGTTTTTGTGTGTGTGTGTGTTTGTGTGTGTGGGGTGTGTGTGTGTGTGTGTGTGTGTTGTTGTGTGTGTGTGTGTGTGTGTGTGTTGTGGTGTTGGTGTGTGTGTGTGTGTGTGTGTTTGTGTCTCTTTTGGTGTTGGGGTGTGTTTGTTTATTTTTTGAAATCTCAACTACACTCATTTGACAACGAACAATCAAACTCCATCAAACACAACCCAAAGATGAAAGAAGCTAGAGATTCTCTCTCCCCCCCCCCCGTACCCGTTCCTCGACAAGAATTATGAGATTCGCCAGTGGTATGATTTTTGCGTATGCGACCGTTTTGCCTACCATTTAGGTAGCCGCATTCCAACTGCGGGATGATGTCTGAACATACCAACGTACGTTTGTATATATATATATATATATATATATATATATATATATATATATTATATATATATATATATATATAAAAATGCATATATATATATTGCTATCTATTTCTACCGACACGAATGGCTCGACTCCTCCAACGGTAGAATAGCTGTTAACTCCAAAGGAAAAAAAAATCCCCCTGAACAGGCCTCTCAAACCCCGGGCTCGATCCCGTGCTGTCAAATCACGAGCGCAGCGCTCTAACCGCCACGCTATTCCTCCCATCTACTCCCCACTACAAGAGAGCGTTGAAGAGGTCTCATGAATAATTTTAAAAAACAGATTAGCTATGAAACACAGAACAAAGATGGAACAAAAGCAAAAGAAGGGACACTAGCCAGAAATGAGATTCAGACCAGAGATGGGACACAGGACAGAGATGGGATACATGGCAGAGATGGGACACAGACCAGAGATGGGACACACAACAGAGATGGGACACTTAGACCAGAGATGGGACAGACAGCAGAGATGGGACACACAGACCATAAATGGGACACACAGCAGAGATGGAACACACAGCAGAGATGGGACACTTAGACCAGAGATGGGGCACTTAGACCAGAGATGGAACACAGACCAAAAATGGGACACACAGCAGAGATGGGATATACAGCAGAAATGGGACACAAACCAGAGATAGGACATATACCAGAGATGGTACACGTAGAAGAGAGACTGGACACAGACCAGAGACGGGACACAGACCAGAGACGGGACACACAGACCAGAGACGGGACACACAAACCAGAGATGGAACATACAGCAGAGATAGGACACACAGACCAGAGATGGGACACAGACCAGAGATGGGACACAGACCAGAGATGGTGCACAGACCAGA
This sequence comes from Rapana venosa, assembly GCA_028751875.1. Classification (NCBI taxonomy): domain Eukaryota; kingdom Metazoa; phylum Mollusca; class Gastropoda; order Neogastropoda; family Muricidae; genus Rapana; species Rapana venosa. The sequence continues at coordinate 94,043,401 of CM054134.1, forward strand.
GATGGGACATAGACCAGAGATGGGACACAGACCAGAGATGGTACACACCAGACCAGAGATGGTACACACAGACCAGAGATGGGACACACAGACCAGAGATGGGACACAGACCAGAGATGGTACACACCAGACCAGAGATGGTACACACAGACCAGAGATGGTACACACAGACCAGAGACGGTACGCACAGACCAGAGAGGGTACGCACAGACCAGAGATGGGACACACAGACCAGAGACGGGACACACAGACCAGAGATGGGACACACAGACAGAGATGGTACACAGACCAGAGATGGGACACACAGACCAGAGATGGGAAACACAGACAGAGATGGGACACAGACCAGAGATGGGAAACACAGACAGAGATGGGACACAGACCAGAGATGGGACACACATCGCAGACCAAAAAGTAAGACTACGGATCGAAAATGAGACACGCACCATAGATAGACATGACTCAAGAAAAGACAGAAGCCAAGTGACGATGCGTCATCTTCAGACCTCACAGACGATAATGCCAAAAAAGAGAATGGTGTTGAGTGTTCTATAAAACAAAAAAGGTAAAAGCTTATGATCAGCCAGACTGATTACACACTTTTGCACGTACGACTGTGTGGATGGAATTGGGAAGGGGCGGGATGGGGAAAGGAGAGAGAGAAGAAGAAAGACAGACAGGAGAAAGTAAGAGGAAGAAGAAAAAAAAAAGGAGAATTGGAGTGGAAGCGGAATGATGTCACATGCGTGTGATGACTGCCACGTTTTATACTGTCTGTACTTCCTGTAAAAGCTCTTCTTGTAATTGTTTGTCTTTTTATTTCAGCTGACTCATCCTATGTGACGTTCATGTTCTGCTGATCTCACGCCGTTTATTTCAATCTCCTCCACCCCAGCCATACCCAGATTTGTCATGTAGAATCCTCAGAGTGAGTAATCCTCATGGAGCCAATCAATGTTAGGCCGCCGTGTGACCACCAGCCAGAGGGGCTCTGCACTGCTGCAGGGTCACTTTGGTGGTGTTCTGTGGTGCTTGTTCTGAACTAACATACGCAGGACAACACCTACTAAGTTCCCTACCGACAAGAGTAATGACTCAGTCACGGAGCCAGGATGGTGAAACACGTACCCGAGGTGGTGACCACCACAACGTCCCTCCGTCGACCTTTTCCCGTGAACCCCCAACCCCGAAAGGCTTTGACACAAACTCGCCACAACCACAGAAGTGTGTTGAGAAACCGAAACTGAGGTCACCAAGAGACCAGAGTAAAGGGGACCACCGAATCAGAGACAGGGGTGTTGTTTTTATTTTTGCATGCTGATAAATGAAGATGAAGATGATATAGCGCCCCTGCAATGGAAGTTTACGTTTTCTGAGACTACTTGACAGCACTGAACTCTACGCTTACTATCATAATATATCGTGGCGTCAACCGGGCCTGGGAGATACAGACACCCGCAGTGCTGGTCACGTAATTTGAGCAACACTCTCAAAACTCATTCACACAGTGGAAGAAGCTCGCCTGTGTGGTCCCAGTCTTACCAATGATTCTATAGCAAACTCACTCTGGGTAGGACCCGTCCGAAGTATAAAAAAAATTATCCCTATGACTCTTATGGGATTCGAACCCGCGACCTTCCAGTCCGTACCCCTAAGGCGTTTACCACGACGCCATGGCGGCTGGCCTCTTGTCATTCTTGATGATACTTCTTCTGGCAGTGTCATTTGTCTAAAGATCTACACTCAGGCGGATGGGAAGGTAGAAAGTAACTATGATGAGGATCTAAAACGGGATACAGGGTGCAGTACTGATGACAGTTGTTGGAACTAATGACGCACGAATCTCCACCCAATCAAGCACCCCTAGAAAGAAGGAATAGAATGATGGGGGTTGGGGAATGATAGGGCAAAGTTGGAAAAAGAAGACCTTTGGCAGAACTGCCCGTCTTGATGAGCTCATTTTCCTTCTGTACACTGCTTCAACTATATCTGCACTGTGTATTACCCCTATGATTTGTTGGCAAGGGTTGGAAGAGGCCAAGAACCTGTTTCTTTTTCTTCAACGTCTTCACTATCACCCCTCCACCCCCCACCTCCCATCATCATCATCATCGTCATCATCATCGTCGTCGTCGTCGTCTTCATCATCATCATCACATCATCATCATCACTTTATCTTCTCCTTCTATCATATCTCATATCATCACTCATCTCTGCTCGCTATGCTCTGCTCTCTTCTGCTGCTACTACCCACTACTACTACTACTACTACTACTACTACTACTACTACTACCACACTACCACACCTACTACTACTACTACTATGCTGCTGCTGCGGCTCTCTCTCTACTGCTACTACTCTACTGCTGCTGCTGCTGCTGCTGCTGCTGCTGCTGCTGCTGCTATACTACTACTCTACTACTACTTCACTCACTTGGTTGTCTTGCTGTCTCTACTTCTCTTCTACTACTCATTGGTTGTTTTCTTCTTCTTCTTTGTTTCCAGGCCCTAGATTCTTCTTTCCAGATCTGTGCATATCTCATGTGCATACAGAGAAAAAAAATAAGGGCTACGTCCATGCACTCAAGATTTGATAAGAACAACAGAAAGGGAGAGAGTTTATCTGTATTATGCCGGACAAAAGTTTAACATCAGTGAACTGCTTGCGGGCACAATCACGCTGTGGATCATATTGAGTCCATCTGTGCAGTTCTACCATCATGATTTGGGCTGCATCAAGGTAAAAACAGCTATAAACGTTTGTATTGTATACTACTTTTTAAATCACCGCAGATTTATCTGCGTGAAATTTGGGCTGCTCTCCCCTGGGAGAGCGCGTCGCCACAAGAGCAGCGCCACCCATTTCTTTTTTTCTTTTTTCTTTTATTTTGCTGCCTCATCTTCTGACGACCCCCGTCCTACTGCTCCCACGCCGCTCATTCCAATCTCCCCGCCACAACCACACCCAGACTTGTCATGTCTCATCCTCAGGGTCAGAAGTCCACAGGGAGCCCATCACTATCAGGCCGCCGTGGGGCCACCAGCCAGAGGGGCCCTGCACTGCTGCTGGGTCACTTTGGTGGTGTTCAGTGGTGCCTGTTCTGAGCTAACATACGCAGGACACCACCTACTAAGCCCCCTATTAACGACAGTATTAGCTCAGTCGCGGAGCCAGACTGAGTGAGTTGGCCACCCCAGGTGGCAACCACCACAACGTCCCTCCAACGACCGTCCCCCGCGAACCTCCAACCCCAAAGGCTTTGACACAAAGTCACCACAGGCACAGAAGTGTATGGGCAAACCGAATCTGAGGTCACCATGAGACCAGAGAAACCGGGACCACCGAATCAGAGGCATTTTTTTTTAATGCATGATGATCAATGACAATGAGGATGACGTAATGATGCTGCTGTGGAAGTGCATATGCTTTGAGACTACTTGACAGGGTTGTACTCTACACTTACTATCATAATATATCCCGGCGTCAACCGGGCCCGAGAGATACAGACACCTGCAGTGTTGGTCAGGTAATTTGAGCAACACTCTCAAACTCGCATCCGTTAAGTGGATGAAGCTCGACTGTGTGGTCCCAGTCTTCCCACTGGGCCCACAGCACACTCACTCTGGGTAGGAGCCGGCCGGAGTCCGAAAAATCCCTATGACTCGTATGGGAATCGAACCCGCGACCTTCCAGTCCGTAACCCAAACGCTAACCACTGCGCCATGGCGGCTCCACCCATTTCTTTTCTTTTCCTGTCCGCATATGTGTTTGATTTCCTATCAGAGTGGCTTTTCTCTACATAGTTTTACCAGGGACAACTTTCTTGTTGCCGTGGGTTCTTTTACGCGTACTAAATGAGCGTTTCCATTTACATATAACTATATCAACGAGAATTGTGGAGGAAGCTGGGGAAAAAACTAGAAGACTTGAGACCAGACTGACAGGACTTGAAAGGAAAACTGAGAAAAGGAGAGTGTGGCTAGCTGCAAGAAAAGGTCTACTTCTTTTGCCTTAAAAATTAATATGACCCTCGTCAAAGTCACAAAAAGAGTAAAGAGAAAAAAATTGATAGATAAAATAAACTTAAGTCTTATCTCATCAAACACCAAAATATAAGAACTCTTTTATACATACAAGATTAGAAATAGAGATAACTCGGTATACTTACAGCCTGTTGAAATATATAATTGTAAAATATACTTATGCAACGGGTTTTTGTTCTTCTTCTTCGGTGAACGCTCAGACAGCAACTATGGTTATCTGTCATATGAGCGATAATGCGTAGCGCTGCCGTTAAGCGCCTGACAAGTCAGGCCCGGCACATCCGACTTCGGCATGGGAGAGAAAATCTTTTCAGTCCGTCTGGGATAAAATGCAGGAGAATGGACCAAGATGGCAGAAAATAGACGAGAAGGAGGTAACAAGAAGAAAAGGAACGAGGCAGAAACAAAGAGAGGGATAGAAAAGAGGAAATTCCTAGCACATGATTTCCAGAAGGAGGGGGATGCTATAGGGTTTGAAAATATCACATTTCCTATCAGAAGGTTAGACATTTCTGCTTTAATTAATAGGCTTTTCACCTTTACAAAGTACAGGTAGTTCAAACAATGAAGACAACCACTTCATGAAAAAATAATGGCCATCTCAGAGCAACTTTTGACGTCAAAATTAAAACGCTAATGAAACAACATCAAAGAGTGAGAGGGAAGAGAGATAGAGAGAGAGAGAGAGAGTGAGAATGACGAGAGAAGATAAGAGAGAGCGCTGAGATAGAAAGAGAAGAGAAAAGAGAGAGGGGAGAGAGAGAGAGGAGAGAAGAGAAGAGAGGAAGAGAGAGAGAGAGAAGAGAGAGAGAAAGAGAGAGAGGAAAGAGAGAGTGAGACATGACAAACAGACAGAGACAGACAGATAAGTCGAGACTCATAGACACAGAGAGGACAACAGACAACAGACTGAAGAGACAACAGATAGACTGACAGAATGACAAACAGACAGAGAAGAAACAGAGAGAGATAAGGACAGACAGACAGAGACAGACAGACAGACACACTGACTGACAGTCAGCGACAGGTACAGTGAGATATTGACAGACAGACAGACATAGACAGCCAGACAGACTAACTGACAGACAGTGACAGGAACAGTGAGATACTGACAGAGAGACAGAGACAGAGAGATAGTGACAGAGAGACAATGAGGGATAGAGAGCATAAAAGAAACAAAGAGCGAGGCAGACAGAGGGGAAACATTTTAAATCTCTTTGGTACATAATTATCACATCTTCGATTCTGTTTTTAAAAGGAAAGGTTACAGAGGTATAGGACCAGTATAGGCAGGTGACTCAGAAGAATAGAAAGTATAGTACCTTGCAGTGATGTGAAGAAGACAGTTTAGATCAATCAATCTGGCAAGCTGACTGGAAAATTTCAAGAAAAACCAAATAAGTACACACAGCTTCTTCTCCATTCTATTTTCATTATCCAAAATGATCGTAGGCTCTTTTGCTTTGATTTTCTAGACTCTTCTTCCTTTTCTTCTCCTCCTTCTCTTTCTTTTGATCATCATCAGCAGCAGCAGCACCAGCATCCCATCCTCACCATCATTATCATTACCATCATCATTATCATCCCATCACCATCCTTTTTTACTTAAAAAGCAAACAGTTTCTTCTTCTTCTTCTTCTTCTTCTTCTTCTTTCCATCACTACCACAACCATCATCATCATCATCATCATCATCATCATCATCATCATCACTATCATCATCATCTTCTTCATCATCATCACCCTCATCACAAAATAATTATCAGAGAAACAAAGTTCAAAGCACTACTCAAACACACCATACTCCAGCAAAACGGTTATCATTCATTTACTTACCATATTCTACAAATTCAGCCGAAAAACACAGCATGCACCAGCAAAAACGATCACCGACTCGTCACCAACAAGACACCATCAGCATCAGCATCAGCAAAGGAACAGTCAGTGCCAATCAACCAATCAATCAATCAAATCAATCAATCAGACAGTCATACAGACAGGCACAGTCCTCAGACAAAGACCTCAGGCTGCACGTGAGGTGAGAAATGAGCATCAGCAGCAGCCGCTGGAAGAAGACTGGAGGAGGGCAGACAGCAGAGGAGGGAGCACTATGGCAGTGACTGACTGAATGACACGCTTCACGCGTCAGTGCAGCCCCCAGACAAAGTGTACAATCACTACCAGTCCACTCCTTGTGCGGGCTTGCCGCTCTGCCCCGTCCTTTTATCATCAGACTCCTTTTTTCTCGGTCAGAGGGTGTGATGAGGAGAGAATGTGAGGGGTGAGGAGGATGAGAAAAAGGAGGAGGGGGGAGGAAGGGGGGGGGGGAGAAATGCAGCAGACTGATTTTTAGTGTCTCTTTCATTAAGGAAGGTGTGACGTCGGCAGCATGATGACGTAGGCATGAGATCATCTTGGTAATGGGTTCAGTGTTGTTAATTCAGAGAATGCTATCATCAGGTAGTGATGATTGTTTTCCGCTTCTGACCCCCCAGGTATTGATTGGTGTGTTGTGTTTGTGTTCGTCCGTCTAGGATGGAACGTTTTCCTCACAAGCTTTTTTTTTCTTCTTTGTCTTCTTTTTCTTCTTTCCACCTTCGTTTTTGTTTTCTTTTGTATTTTTTTTATCTCTTGTTCTGCTTTCATCTTTTGAATGCTCCTCCTTCTTCTCAATCAATCAATAAAGCAAGCAAGTAATTAAGGAATGAATGAATTGGTCAATCATCATCCTCATCATCATTTGTTCACAGGTTTCTGCTGCTTCTTTTCGCCCTCATTTTGTATTACATTCTTTTATCTTTTCCCCTTTAATCTCCTGAATTCTTCAACTTCTTTTTCTCCTTCTTCTTCTTCCTTCCTCTTGTTTTGTTGTTATTGTTGTTGTTGTTGTTCTTCTTCTTCTTCTCTTTTTTTCTTTTCTTCTTTTTGCTTGGCTTCATCTTTTTATCATTCAGTCAGTAAATCAATCAATCCAGTCATCACCATCATCATCATCATCATCATCATCATCATCATTGTCGTCGTCGTCGTCATCATCATCATCATCATCATCATCATCACAATCATCATCATTGTAGTCGTTGCCATCATTATCATCACAAAATACCATACCAACAAAAGTTCATAACAAGCGCTCAAATACAACAAAATCACATCACCTGTTATCACTTCTGTACTCACCATTGTCCACAAACTCCGCCGAAACACACTACACACACCGGCAAAACTATCACCAACTCGTCACCAAGAAAGCAGCATCAGCATCAGCATCAGCATCAGCAAAGGAACAGTCAATGGAGTCAGACAGACAGACAGACAGACAGGCCCAGCTCTCAGACAAAGACCTCAGGCTGCACGTGGTATGAGAAATGAGCAGCAGCAGCAGCTGGAAGGATACTGGAAGAGGGCAGACAGCAGAGGAGCACTATGGCAGTGACCGACTGAAAGACACGCTTCACGCGTCAGTGCAGCCCCCAGACAAAGTGTACAATCACTATCAGTCCACTCCTTTTATTGCCTGGTTGCGTAACCCTATACTTTTCTCTTTCTTCTTTTTTTAACTGTATTTCTTATATCAGTCAAAGGCTGTGATGAGAAAATGTGATAGGTACAGAAGATAAAAAGGTCAAGTAGGGGGAGGGTAAGAGGAGGGGGGGGGGGGGTGGGGGGGGGGGGGGGGTCAGGAAGGGCTGCCACGATTACATCAGAAAGATTTTTTTTTAAAGATCTCTGGAAGTAAGGAGGGAGTGACGTCAAAGATGCGTTTGTAGCAAGAACAGATATAGAGGCACAGGGTCATCCTGAGGACAGCATCTTTTTTGTTTTGTTTTGAGTAAGGAGGGAGTGACGCTAAAGATTCGTCATGTAGATGCAATAGCAAGAACAGATATTGGAGACATGTTTTTAGGGAGGGGGGGGTTAGCATCTCATCAAGTAAGGAGGATGTGACGTCAGAAACTTGGTGACGTACTACCAGCAAGAAGAAAGAAAGAAAGAAAGATGATGATGATGACGACGACGACGACGATGACGATGACGACGATGATGATGATGATGATGATGAAGAAGAGAAGAAGAAGAAGAAAGAAGAAAAGAAGAAGAAGAAGAAGAAGAAAAGAAGAACAAGAGAACAGAACAAGAAGAACAAGAAGAACAAAGAACAAGAAGAAGAAAAGAAGAAGAAGAAAACAAGAAGAAGAACAACAACAACAACAAGAACAAGAAGAACAAGAAGAAAAAGAAGCAGAAGCAGAAAAAGAAGAAAAAGGAGAAGATCATCTTCATTAGCTGCCACCTAAAAATCATGCTAGGAATGAGGTCAACAACGATCTTACTAATTACTGAGTGTTTTTTTTCCCCTCTCCTCTCCTCTGCTCTCCTCTCAGTCATCGAGGACAGAAGAAGACAGAAAAGAATGGAAGGAATCATCAGGGACACACAGCTAGTTGTCTGGCTCTTTTTCCTGTCACTCCTGCCAGCTTGACGAAGACGTTTCAGGTGGACTTCTCTAACTGCGAAAAAATAAAAAATAAAAAAGAAGAAGAAAAGTTCTGTCATGCTTCTAGTATGTAAAGTTTCTTTTTTTGTTTGTTTGTTCGTTTGTTTGGTTGTTGTTGTTGTTGCTTTTGTTGTTGCTTTGCGTTATGATCAAACTGCTTTGCGAGTGCGTGCACGTACTCACTCAGGCACGCGCGCGCGCGTGTGCGAACACACACACACGCGCGCGCACACACACACACACATGCACACACACACACACAAACACACACACTAATGCAGGATACGTTTAATGTTTTATTTTTTGTTTGTATCATTGCCTCTTAAAATTAAAAAAAATCACTAAACAAAAAAACAGAACAAAACGAACCGAACAGATTAGCAAAACCAAAGAAAAAACAGAACTCTCAAAGTCTAATCGAAATGAAAACCAAAAACAACTATAAAACCTCCCCCCTACACACACACACACACTTACACACACACACACACACACACACACACACACACACACGCGCGCGCGCGTGCGCGCGCGCGCGCGCACACACACACCACACACACACACACACTTACACAGAGAGAGATTTTA
>CM054134.1:94057529-94067529 GCA_028751875.1 Rapana venosa
GGCAAACATAACCACTAAGGCAAACACGCCAAGTAGAGGGAACAAATTTGAATAAAAGAGCGAGGAATTACACGCCAGCCAAATACAATTTGATTAACAGCACGAAAGTTGTACGAGATTTGCCACTTTGTAGAACGCCAACGTCAAACAAAACAAAAACCGGTTTCTTTTTGGGAGTCGCATCTTTCGTGCTGTGCCTTCAATTCAACAGGGCTCGACTTCAGTTCTTTCTTAATAATTATAACAGACACGTGAAGGTTCATTTTATGACTACTACAAGACTGCCAGTCCACAGGGAATACCTAGTGTTTTGTGTGGATATTGGGCTACTGGCAAGTACAGGCCCTGCGCTGACTTGCTGTGAAATCATTTCAATAGACTTCAACACGTGCTTGTTTTCAGTTCTTTCTTAACATAACAGACACGCGCAGGTTCATTATTACTACAAGACTGCCAGTCCACATGGAATACCTAGTATTATGTGCGTGGATGTTGGATTACTGGCAAGTACAGACGCTGCACTGACTGCTGTGAATGAAATCATTTCGATAGTGATAGCCGATAATTCTGAACTGATCTGAAAGTACAGCTATGATGACATGCGATTATACATTTCAACACTGACAACAACAATGCCAGCTGAAAAGGGTGTCCATTCTCCAGCGAAAACTTTGGGTCACGGCAGATTTCTATGCGTGAAATTCGGGCTGCTCTCCCCGGGGGAAGAGCGCGTTGCCACAAGAGCAGCGCCACCCGTTTTTTCTTTTTTCCCGTCTGCAACTGTGTTTATTTCCTTATCAGAGCGGCTTTTATTCTACAGAAATTTGCGGGGGGCGACTTTCTTGTTGCCGTGAGTACTTTTACGTGCGTTAAATAATTATGTGTAACACACGGGACCTCGGTTTATCGTCTCATAAGAAAGACTAGCACCTGAGTGTATGGTCTCCTGTACCAGTGTATGGTCTCCTATGCCTGGGTGTATGGTCTCCTATATCTAAGTGTATGGTCTCCTGTACCAGTGTATGGTCTATACCAGTGTATGGTCTCCTATGCCTGAGTGTATGGACTCCTATATCTGAGTGTATGGTCTCCTGTACCAGTGCATGGTCTCCTGTACCAGTGTATGGACTCCTATATCTGAGTGTATGGTCTCCTGTACCAGTGTATGGTCTCCTGTGCCAGTGTATGGTCTATACCAGTGTATGGTCTCCTATATCTGAGTGTATGGTCTCCTATGCCTGAGTGTATGGTCTCCTGTACCAGTGCATGGTCTCCTGTACCAGTGCATGGTCTCCTGTACCAGTGTATGGTCTCCTATGCCTGGGTGTATGGTCTCCTATATCTAAGTGTATGGTCTCCTGTACCAGTGTATGGTCTATACCAGTGTATGGTCTCCTATGCCTGGGTGTATGGTCTCCTATATCTAAGTGTATGGTCTCCTGTACCAGTGTATGGTCTATACCAGTGTATGGTCTCCTATATCTGAGTGTATGGTCTCCTATGCCTGAGTGTATGGTCTCCTGTACCAGTGCATGGTCTCCTGTACCAGTGCATGGTCTCCTGTACCAGTGTATGGTCTCCTGTACCAGTGTATGGTCTCCTGTACCAGTGTATGGTCTCCTGTACCAGTGTATGGTCTCCTGTACCAGTGCATGGTCTCCTGTACCAGTGCATGGTCTCCTGTACCAGTGTATGGTCTCCTATACCTGAGTGTATGGTCTCCTATACTATAGGTATATTGTTTCCTATACCTGAGTCTCCTATACCAAGGTTCCTGTCATGCAAAAGATCAGCTTTGAAAGAGCATTTAGACTGTTTTCCTCTTCACAGTGCATCAACTGGTAGATCGATATTTTATTTCAGCCTCTCTTTTGTTCTGGTTTTGTTGGGGAGGGGGGGGGGGCTGCTGTTAATTTGCTTGTTTTGCTGTTTTAGCTGTTGCTTGTGTGTGTGTGTGTGTGTGGTGTGTGTGTGTGTGTGTGTGTGTGTGTGTGTGTGTGTGTGTGTGTGTGTGTGTGTGTGTGTGTGTGTGTGCGTTTGTTTGTGTATGTGTGTGTGTGTGTGTGTGTGTGTGAGAGAGAGAGAGAGAGAGAGAGGAGAGAGAGAGTGTGTGTGCGTGAGTGCATGCGTGAGTGCGTGCGTGTGTGTGTGTGTATGCGTGCGTGAGTGCATGCGTGTATGTATGTGTATGTGTTTGTGTGTGTGCGTGTGTTGGATAGGTTTGGGTTGGGTTGTTTTTTGTTGTTGGTTTTTGTTTGTTTTTGTTTTTGCATTTTTTCGGGAGCGGGGAAGGGGAGAGACTTCTTGTCATATCAATATATTTTTCTGCCTTTCTACATAACTTGACACGCGGGAGGGACTAAACCTATGTCTATCTAAAAGAACTGATTTCTGCCAGCTAGCTTCTCTTCTGTCGCTACTGCCAGACATTAGCGAAAGCAGCCACAGCAGGGGAGGTAAGCAGGGCCTCTTCATGTCCTCTCGCAAAGGGTCACGAGAGGAGGACAAGAAAGAGGAGGGAGGGGAGGGAGGTGCAAGGTGGCAGGAGGGTGGGGGGGTTGAAATGTACAGAGAAAGTTACGTGAAGAAGAAATGGAAGACAGGTAATCGATAGTGTGTGCACGTGCGAGTGCATGTACGCGTTGTGCTAAGCTGTGACCCTTAGTACACACACACAGACATACGCATACACAACACCTTAATTTCACCATAAAGCGGCTTTTACTGACCTTCTAAACTCCTAACAACCATCACACCAAATCGTTACTCTTTATGACCCTCAATAACAGAGATGAAGGCAAAAACGAGGATGAAGATGAAATCTGGATGCCAAAGAGAGAGAAAAAAACAACAAACACAACAGCAGTAGAGTAATACTCTCTCTCTCTCTCTCTCTCTCTCTTCTCTCTCTCTCTCTCTCTCTCTCTCTTCTCTCCTCTCTCTCTCTCTCTCTCTCTCTCTCTCTCTCTTTTCTCTCTCTCTCATCTCATCACATACACACACATACACACACACTCTCTCTCTACTTCTTTCTCTCTCTCTTTCACATACATGTAGGCCATTGTGTGCCGGTGGGAACAGATGACAAAATTTACAAAACCGCATACACACGGGGACCGGATGTAAAATAGCACATGAGTGCTTATTGCATTATCCTCGATATAACATAATAAATAAATACATACATACAAATACACACACACTAACACGTACACATGCATGCGCGTGCGCGCGCACACACACACTCTCTCTCTCTCTCTCTCTTGGTTTGGTTTTTCCTTCTCTTTTGTTTGTTTGTTTGTTTGTTTTGGTTAGGGTTTTTTGGGGGGTGGGGGTAGGGGTGGGGTATTCTTAGGATTTTCTTTTAATTGCTTGCTTTGGGGGGGGGGAGGGTTGTTGGGGGGGGGGAGCTGTTTTGAAAAGGGTTATTTCCTCTTGTTTTTATTGCGAGACTGTATAAGTATTGGGTTATTATTATTAAGATGTATCCCTAACGGGCGGGGACTGGATGTAAAAAAGCACATGTGTGCTTATTCATTATCCTCGAAATAAAAGAATTTGTCATTGTCTCTCTCTCTCTCACACACACACACACGCATAAACACACACGCGCGTGCGCACGCGCACACATGAGACAAAGACATAGAGACAGACAGACAGATATACAGGAGAGAGAGAGAGAAAGAGTACCTGCGTGTATATGTGTGTGCGTGAGTGCGTGCGTGTGTGTGTGCGTGTGTTTGTATGTGTGTGTGTGTGTGTGTGTGTAAGTTTGAGTGTATGTGTGAGCATGTGCATATGCATGTGCGTGTGTATGTACGTGCGAAAATATATTTGTACCTGTGTGTTTACACGTGTGTGTGTGATTATGTGTGCGTGCGTACTAATTCTGTAACCACATGCAATGTGGCCGAACCTCAAGAAAGATGTGACAACCAGCAAATCCTTTGCAGAGAATCCAACAGCACAAGAGCAAACACTGAAAATCCTAACAGGGTTGTCAATGTAGAATTGGTGCATGCATACTCAGAAACTGAACAAAAGAAGCCCGTCGTTATTTATTTTATTCATTCTTTTATTTCGAGGATTATGGAATAAGCACTCATGTGCTTTTTTTTTTTTACATCCAGCACCCCTGTGTATGCAGTTTTGTAAATTTTGTCATGCGTTCCCACTGGCGCACCATGGCCTACTCTTCCGAAAAGCGTAACAGATTTTAACATGTGCGCAAGATGTTCTACGTGCGTTTGCACATGGTCCCTCGGTTTATAGTCTCATCCAAAGGACTTTAGGGGGGGGAGGGAGTGGAGTCGGCACTGATGTTAACTCCAGGGGAAAATATCCCCTTGAACGTCGACAGAGCATGTGTATGTTCAATCCTGCTGAGGTCAGGCTGGGTGTGACGTCACCGGTTAAAACCACATTTTACTATTAAAAATATATAAAATTATCTGGTAGCTATAGTATCAACTGAAGGATCAAATTTCAGGATAGCCCAGACCACAGATGCAATGACCAAACTAAAATTCCTCTGGAACGACAAGAATATCGCCATCAGCTTCAAGATAGACATGGTTCCCTGGTCATGTCCGTATATTTTGTACGCATGTGAAACATGGACCATAACAGCAGACATACACAGAAGAATTACATGCAATGGAGGTGAGACGCTTTCGTAAATTTCGTGGTATATCATACAGAGATCATGTCACTAACGAGGAAGTTTGTTTTTTAAAACAGAACTGAAAACACCATCAAGCAATATGAAGAGCTCCTAACTCCAGTGAATAAACGCAAACTAAAGTGGTTGTGGCATGTCACACGAACATCTGGACTGGCCAAGACTGTCCTACAGGGAACAGTACAAGGAGGGGAACGAAGAAACAGACAGAGAAATCGATGAGAAGACAACATCCGAGAGTGGAATGGCCTTGAGTGGAACGACATACTACAGAAAGCTGAGAACCGCGAGGAGTGGAGAAAGCTGGTTCCCAAACCTTCAGTGGTGCCCCTACGGTTTTCTAGACTACGGGTAGGTGAAGGGTAAAAGTTATAAAGTTTTCTCTTTAACTAAAACCAAAAATGTAAACACAGCATTTTTACCCATGCAGCTGTCAGCTTTTTCGGTGGACAGGAAAAAATACATAAGTTTCCATGACATCATATCTAACAGCACTTTAAGAAGACTGAACATATAGCTGTCAAAAGAACTGACTTCTGCTGACTTCCCTTCTGCAACTTCCACACAGAGCTCTGCGGAAGCAGCGACGGCAGGGGAGGTAATTAGGGCCTCCTCATGCCCTCTCCCAAAGGGTGGGGGGGGGGGGGGGGGGTGAAGTTGGAGTGGAGAAAGTTAGGTGAAGGGAGTAATGGAGGACAGTATGTAATCGATAGTGTGTGCATGGGCGTGCGTATTGCGCATAATGCAAGCTGTAACTCTAAAAGCCCCTGCCCCCTCCCCATACACATGGACATATTTATTCAGGAAGACACATATCATAATACATAAATAGTAAGTGATCAAACATTCATACACATCATGCATCAGTTAACGTGTGTGTGTGTGTGTGTGTGTGTGTGTGTGTGTGTGTGTGTGTGTGTTGTGTGTGTGTGGTGTGGTGTGTGGGGTGTGTGGTGTGTGTGTGTGTTGTGTGTGTGTGTGTGGTGGTTGTGTGTGTGTGTGTGTGTGTGTGTGTGTGTGGGGTGGTGTGTGTGTGTGTGTTGTGTGTGTGTTTGTGTGTGGTGTGTGTGGTAGTGTGTGTGTGTGTGCGTGTGTGTGTTCACGCATGTTCGCACATCTCTGCTTTAATTTTTTTTCTCATACCTCCCTGTACGTATGCCATCTTTTTGGTCACTAAAATTGTCCGTCATTGGCTCTTAACAAGGACTTTCATCTGTCTGTTTTCTTCATCGTCCATTTGCCATTCAGTAACTGTAGTAAGAGTACTGGATAACTCAGTAGTCATAGCACTCGCAAGTCCCAAGCTACGGTCAAGCGGCATCAATCGTTATTTCAAGTGGATGGATGACCGTTTGCGCGTCTTGACTTCAGTACAGTTCCCCAGTTCATCCATCTGTTAATGGGTACCTGCCCTCTTTAGGGACAGGGAAGGTAAAGCAGCGAAAATAAGGAGACGGGCGTCGCCCTCAATATGCTGGCTCCTGGAGAAGTGGAGGTCGCTGATGCCTCGCTCCCCTACGACCACATAGGTTATGGGACACCTTTACCTTTTTTTTTAAATGGGTACCTGCCCTCTTTAGGGTCAGGGAAGGTAAAGCAGCTAGGGAGGGGAGATGGGCGCCGCCCTCAATATGCTGGCCCCTGGAGAAGCAGAGAATTCTGACGCTTCGCTCCCCAATGACCGCATAGGTTCTGGAAACACCTTTACCTTTTTTAACATTACTAGCACACAGCTACTTATTTGTACATGATGCAGTCACCTTTCGGGGTGAGGTTTGATGCTTTGCTCGCTCTCTTTCTCTCATATGTACGCAGATGTAGGTGTATGCGCACGCATATATTTTTTTTTTTTAAATTCTTTTATATCGAGGATAATGGAATAAACTTATGTTCTTTTTTTACATCTAGTCCCCGTGTGTATGCGGTTGTGTAAATTTTGTCATCTGTTCCCACTGGCACACAATGGCCTACACTTATGTGCAAGCACGTTTATTACTCGTTACGCCTTACTTGTCCTGTATATACAAAAGCATAGCACATTTTTTCGAGAAAAAAGATAGACCATAGAACATACACGGTGAAGATTTCACTGTCTTTTACATTCTCTTCATCAAGACCCCCTCATTCATCCATTACAGTTTACGACCGTGCAGTAAAGACATCAAAATGGAAACTAAACAGCAGAATATTGAAACAGAAAATGAGCAAACCAGAAGGGAGTAAGGGAGAAAACCCTCTCTCTCTCTCTCTCTCTCTCTCTCTCTCTCTCTCTCTCTCTCTCTCTCTCTCTCTCTCTCTCTCTCTCTTGTGACTCACTCTGTTTCTCTCTAGCTCTGTGTCCATGTATGTTTGCCTTTCTTTTCGTCTTTATCTCTCCATCTCTCTGTCTCTGTTTGTCTGTTTTGCATGTGTGTCTTGTCTGTCTCCGTCTCTCCCTCTTTCATACATACACACACGCACGGACGCACGCATGCATGCAAATGCACATACAAACGCATGCACACACATACACATACACACACACAATACACACATGACCAACACTACCTACACCACACACGCTATGCAACACACACACACACTACACTCTACAAACACAACACACACACACACACACACAGCATAAACTTAATTTCATTCAAAGCCGTTTTACTGACCAAACACCTCCACAATCAATATAAAAATCGTACAGTTTATAGCGTCAAAGGAGGTACATGGCACAATCAACAATGACATGGAAAAACAAACTTTTCCAAGAGAAAAACCTAAAACATTATTAAGAGAGAGAATGAAATCAACATACAAACGGAAATGGACAATAGGAAAAACACACAAATAATGCAAGGTAGTAACAACCCTCCCTCCTTCCTCTCTCTCTCTCTCTCTCTCTCTCTCTCTCTCTCTCTCTCTCTCTCTCTCTCTCTCTCTCTCTCTCTCTCTCTCTCTCTCTCTCTCTCTCTGTTTCACACACATATTGTGTGTGTGTGTGTGGGCGTCGCAGGGTACGTGTGTGTGTGTGTGTGTGTCGTGGGAGAGAAGGAGGCGGGTGCGAGAGAGAGAAAGAGGAGAGAGAGAGAGAGAGAGGAGAGAGAAGAGAAGACATGCAGAAGATCAGAAAGAAAGAAACAAAAAAAGACGTACTGAAGAAGAAAGAAAGGAAAGGAGAAAATAAAAAATAAAAAAAACTAAATGAAAAAAAAAACAAAGAAAAATAAGCCACAACGGGAAAAAAGACAGAAAGAAAGAAAACCAAAGAAAGAAGAAGCCAAACAAACACACAGGCAGAAAAGAAGGATAGAAAAATAAGACTAAAAAAAAAAAAAAACCCACCGAACAAATCAGTCAGAGATCATAATATTTCTAAGTCTGTACGTGGCCTGGGTGCAGAACAGCCTTATGCCCCACGATGCTGCGCTGTAAACTACCTGCTCTGCCTCTCACAGAAAGTAGGCAAAAGGAGGAACAGTTGAAGAGGATGTTTAGGGCTGAAGCTTTCTTACACCCTCTGTGTCCTGGACCCTCCCTCCAATTCGCATTATAGGAGTTTGTATAGGTATGTTGTTGTTTTTTTGTTCTTTGCAGTGGCCATGTGTGTGAATTTATAATATTATAATATAATGATAATAATAATAAATGGAATTTAAGATTCAGCGCTATATAAATTCCATTTATATAGTTATATATAGTAGTATAGTATATATATAGTATAGTATAGTTGTTTTTAGTTGTTATTATTATTATTATTATTATTATTAATTTCACAGCAAGTTCTTTTGTTCGTTCTTTTCGATTTCACGTCTGTTCACTATAAAGTGATATTTGTCGAGGGGGAGACAGATAGGGAGAAATGTAGAAGAAAAGCAGACACTGAAAGTTTGCGTTTTGTTGCCTGTATAGTAGTGTGTGTGTGTGTGAGTGTGTGTGTGTAAGTGTGTGTGTGTGTGTGTGTGAATATTTGTGTGTGTGTGTGTATGTATGCGCGCACATAATGATATCAACTAAGAAGCATAAAAAATATCAAAGTTAATGGAAACAAAACTGCATTTGAAGCTAAGGAAACAAAAAGAACTTCACTTGCTAGCAAGTGTGTATGTGTGTGTGTGTGTGTGTGTGTGTGTGTGTGTGTGTGTGTGTGTGTGTGTGTGTGTGTGTGTTGTGTGTGTGTGTGTGTGTGTTGTGTGTTTGTGTGTGAGTGTGAGTGTGTGTGTGAGTGTGAGTGTGTGTGTGTGTGAGTGTGTGTGTGGTGTGTGTGTGTGTGTGTGTGTGTGTGTGTGTGTGTGTGTGTGTGGTGTGTGTGTGTATGTGTGTGTAAACGCTCATGAATGTTGCATGTGAACGTAAGTGTTCGTCTTCGAATCAAACCTTATAAAAAAAGAAACTCAAGAAATTATATCCAAATAGACCCCAACCAATTTTAAGAATCAAACATTGAAGCGGGAAATGAAAGAAACAATAAACCAACAAACAAAAACAAAGAAAGGAATTCTGGAAGGAATTCAGACAGAAGTGCACTGAAAAACAAAGAGTAAAGAAGAAAGGTCAGAACAAAACGCTTCAGAAAAATGAAAGGAGAAACATTTCACGAATGATTGAACAAAACAACGATAAACATAAAAACCAGACGCGCAAATAAAACTGACTTAATGAATGAAGAAACGCGAGCAACAAATTCAAAGAGACAGAATGGACGAAAACATCAGATAAAGGAAAGAAAAGACAAGAGAAACAACACTGATAAAACAAGTCCTATTTTGACAGCAGCAGTAGCAAAAAAAAAAAAAATCCCCCAAACAAAAAAAAATCCTTAAAAAAAACAATAATAGAAAGGCAAAGAGAGGATAAAAATAAAGGAAGAATGAAACAAGAAGAAGAGAAGATGAAAAGCCTCATTCACAGAAACATTTCGCAAATCCCCAGACAGTGGACAATTAAAGGATCATTACACATCTGGCCATTCCCACCCTCATAGAATACAAGACCCACACGTCACAGTCCACGTCTGCGCTGCTATGCCACGTCATTCTAGTTTCCTAAGCACTATGGTTCTCCGTCTGTGTCAAAAGTCTGAATTAGATATTACCTTTTATGCAAATCCAGTGTGAGGATGTTCTTGGGGACAGCAGACAGACTTTCACGCAGAGAAATCTGCCATGACTTAAAGGGGTATGAAATTAAAATAATGAAAATATGAAATGAAAATGTTTTGATGAACAATCATGCACGATGGAAACTCTTTTCATTAAGCTTTAAGCTTTTTGTGTTGCTTTTAAATCTGAAGTATCGTGGCTATCATTCCTCATTAGAATATATATATAGATC
>CM054134.1:94072529-94080029 GCA_028751875.1 Rapana venosa
CTGGCATTATCTTTTTTTTTTCTTCTAATTCATCGATTTCTTTATTATAGATCCGGCGAACATTAGGATGTACGCCTATAAAGAAAAGATACCAATATCTAGAACTTAAGCCGGTGGGAACAGATGACAAAATTCACAAAACTGCATACACACGGGGGCTGGATGTAAAAAAAAAAAGTACGAGTGCTCATTCCATTATCCTTGATATAAAAGTTTTTTTTTTTTTAATTTAAGCGGTTTTCTTTTTCTCTTGAGTGTTTTCGGGTATACGTGCTGGTATGTGTGCAAGATGTTCTACACGAGTATACTGGTGCTGGTAGTGGTATCTGAAGAACTTTAAAAGGGAGCGGATTCAGGACTGATGCTAACTTCGAGGGAGAAATCCTCTGAAAGGGTTGGTACAGCGGGACACAAACCCTTGCTCGCAGATAACTTTAAATCATGAATCTGACGAGTTAACCACCCAGCTAATTTTCCCCGTAGAGCTACATTCTGAAGATAAAAGGGACGAATCTACCGCAGTCACAAAGTAGGACTTGATCTTTGCTTAGTTGTTTAAAACTCCAATTCTTTGACCCTGTAGGCACTGCCAAGATTCAAACCACACCGCTTAGGGCATGCACCTTTAAACATGTTATCTACTTGGCTTCCAAGCCCATTACTTCCTCTCTCCCTCGCCTCCACATTCCTTACTCCTCAAAACTGCCCAAACTTGCAAACAAAACAAACAGAAAATACCTCTACCCCCTTCATCCTAAAAAAAAACCCACGTGTGTCAAAACTGCTTTTCTTGCAAGCACGCAACCCAACCTTCTTCGTCCTTCTCACTTTACCTCCCCCCTCTACCTCCCCCCCCCCCCCCCCCCCCCCCCCCCCCCCCCCCCCCCGACCAGAAAACCCCAAAAAGCACTGAAGACGATCGATTACAAAGTGCACGACAGTTGAGAAGGAAAAACTTTGAAAAAAGAACGATTACTGTGAACCAAGAATCCGTTACAACAAACACAGCCAACTTCACAAAAACGAAGACACGGCAGAGAGAAAAACAAACAAATAAGCAAACAAGCGAATGAACAAACAGCACAAATCAAAGCAAACAGAACTTTTCTTTTTAAACTTTCTTTATATTATCTTCCCACAGAATCCAATACCCGAAGAATATAGTCGGGGAGGGGAGAGGGGAGAGAGAGAGAGAGAGAGAGAGGGGAGAGAGAGAGAGAAGAGAGAGAGAGAGAGAGGAGAGAGAGAGAGACAGAGACAGACCCGAGACAGAGACAGACAGGGGACAGACAGAGACAGAACAGAGAGAGTATACATACTCTAATTTTCAAAATAACTGGGTCCTCACTGGAAGAAGGAAGAAAGACAGAAAAGAAGGAAGACAGAAGAGAGAAAAAGACAGAAAGAAGTGAGAAAGAGGTTTAAAAAAAAGTGAGAAAATGAAAATGAAAAAAAAAAAGAAAAGAAAAGCAAGGAAGGAAGAAGAACAAGAACGAAAGAAAGAAAAAAAGAAAATGGTGAACGAATGAATGAATACAAAAGGAAAGCAATATAAGAAGAAGAAGAAGAAGAAGAAGAAGAAAGAAGAAGAAGAAGAAGAAGAAGAAGAAGAAGAAGAAGAAGATCAGGGAGACAAGAACAAAGAGGAGGATAAGGAAGAACAAAGGAAAGAACAGACGAAAAAGAAGCACAACAACAACAACAACAAAATAAAAGCAAGAAAACAAAATACAGTTTAACTGAATTTGATTCCATTCAGCTTCCAACAGATTTTATTGTCAACATAAAAGACATATACAGCAAAAAAACTTTATTTCAGGTTTATTGAGGTACCTTGTTTGAAGCAAGACAAACCAAAACGAAACACACACACACACACACGCACACACACAAGACGCACTAAACAATGATAAAAAAAAGCAGAAATGGAAGAACGGGGCAGAAGAATAATTAAATAGGAGGTGGAAAGGGGGAGTGGGGGAGGGAGAGAGGCATGGGAGGAGAGGAATGTTTAAGTGGAAGGAGAAACAATAGGAGGGCATTAAAAACTTGCAAACAGAGAAACGCTGAAAAATGAAAGGAAAAGAGGAGAAGAAGGCTGGAGTGAATTGTATTGTATTGTATTGTATTGTATTGCATTGTATTGTATTGTATTGTATTGTATATTACTATAAGTCACGGGAGATTTATCTGCGTGAAATTAGGGCTGTTCTCCCCAGGGAGAGCACGAAACCACACGAGCAGCGCCACTCATTATTTTGTTTCTTTTTCTGTCTGGAAATGTATTTGTTTCCCTCACAAAGTGGCTTTTTTTCCCGCAGAATTTTGCCAGGGACAACACCCTTGTTGGCGTGGGATTTTTTTACGTGTGCTAAATAATTATGTGTAACACAGGGGACCTCGATTTTATCGTTTCATCCAAAAGACTAGCGCCTAGACCACCACTCACGGTCTAGTGGAAGGGGGGAAAGTTTCTGGCTCTAACGAGAATCGAACCACCACACACTTCGAACCCGTACTTTTCACTTTCTAGACAGGTGTGTTACCCTCTAGATAACCGACCCACTGAAGGAGAGAGAAGATAAAGAAGACAGCACCCAAAAGCGAGCGACTAGAGAAAAGCTGAAAGATGAAACCACCTATCTTCTTCTTCTTGTCGTCGTCGAACGCTCAGACAGCAACTATTGTTGTCCATCATAATTATCATGGAAAGTGCGTTGCGCTGCCGTTAAGCGCCTGACAAGTCAGACCCAGCGCAGTCGACTTTGGCGTGCGAGAGATTTGTAATATTTTCAGTCTTTTTCTGGACAGAAAGGCAGGAAAATGAACCAAGAAGGCAAAAAATTAGACAAGAATGAGGTGACAGGAAGAAAAGGAACAAGGCAGAAACAGAGAGAAGGCTACTGAAGGAGTTTCTTACACAGAACCAGAAGGTGAGGATGCTGTTTATTGTGTGACCGGCCCTTGGCATCCCCCACAAGGGGGAGAACCGTGTTTCTGAAAGCAATTTCAGTCTCTCACTTAAGGGTCAGATTGGGGGAAGGCCAGTGGCAGACCGCTGCAGGCAGTGTTTAGTTCAGTTGTCACTGCAGACAACACCAGTATTGATCAACGTCCACCTTTACTCTACCAATGCGTAGCTGTTTAGGGTTTCATAGATGTGTTGGCTTGTCTTTGCGTGTTCTTAATTGGTAAGGTGCTTTTTTGTTTAGTTGTTTTTTCGATTGTTTTGGTGTTGTTGTTGTATGTGTGTGTTTGAGTGTTTGGGTGAGGGGGGTGGAGGGTGAAGGAGGCAATTAACTATAAACTATAACTTCAAACTTAAAAAAGAGTTCTTCTAAACTTTTATTGAAATATAAAAACAACATTAATTTTACTGGAAGACCTCACCTTGTGCTAGGGTCTGGTCTACTCTATCGAAAACTGCTGAAGACTTTGTTTTTCACCATTTATAATCGTTATTTTTTAAATGATGAATACTATTCATAAAAAAAAGAAGAATTGTTTGTCCCTTGGATAAGGCTCCCACGTTCACTAACGGGGAAATTTTGCGTATGCGACCTCTTAAACCCGCCATTAAGGTGGTGAATTCCGACATTCGAGATGAAAAGATATTTTAAATGTATGCTTTACTGTTTGATGTTTAAACGCATGCAAACAGCAACTTTCACTGGAAACATTGATCAGTCTTGATGACCAGCAGCTTTCACTGGAAACATTGATCAGTCTTGATGACCAGCAGCTTTCACTGGAAACATTGATCAGTCTTGATGACCAGCAGCTTTCACTGGAAACATTGATCAGTCTTGATGACCAGCAGCTTTCACTGGAAATATTGATCAGTCTTGATGACTAGCCACTTTCACTGGAAACATCGATCAGTCTTGATGACCAGCAACTTTCACTGGAAACATTGATCAGTCTTGATGACTTTGACATCTTTGGAGAATAATTATTGGAAACAAATCTGCTATAAGAATACTACTTAATAATTATGCCAAAAAACTACACATGACTGAAGGCACTTGTTTTTTGGTTTTGATGTATGCAGTTTTCTTACACTATAACAGTGTTGGTTTTGTTTGTTTTGGTTTGATGTATGCAGTTTACTCACACTGTAACAGTGTTGGTTTGTGTTAGCATTCATTTCTTTTTCTGTCTTGCCTAGGAGGCAAGGGAAGATTTGTTAAAAACTTGTTTGTTTCGTTCCTCAGCTAGAGCTCCCGTGGTTCACCAATGGTGAGATGGTTGTGCATACCGCTGTATTCCGTTCCAGCTTGTTTGAGTATGTGTGTTTGCTTTAGAGATGGGAATAAGGATTTTTTTAATGAGAGAGAGAGGGTGGGGGAGAACGAGAAAGAGAGACAGACAGACAGACAAACAGGCAGAGACAGACAGACAGACAGAGACAGACAGACAGACAGGCAGACAGACAGACAGGCGAAGAGAGAGAGTGAGTGAGAGAGACAGACAGACAGAGAGATAGACAGAGAGACAGGCAGACAGACAGGCAGACATACATACAGACAGACAGACAGGCACAGAAAGAGAGAGAGAGAGAGAGAGAGAGAGTGAGAGAGACAGACAGACATACTGACATACAGGCACACACATACACGCACACACACATACACACGCACAAGCACAACACACACACACACACACACACACACACACACACCACACACACACCACACACACACACACAACACACACACACACACACAGCGCTGTGTGAATTACTGTGAAAAAAGGAATATCATTCCAGTAGCCCAAGCAGGTTTTAGAAAAAAATAGATCAACAATAGATCATCTTATTAAACTTACCACTCACGTGAAACATCAATTTGCCAGAAGAAAAAATGTACTTGCTACTTTCTTTGATATCAGGAAAGCCTATGATCAGGTATGGCATGTACGATTGCTTCATAAGCTTAAACAGATTGGTCTGTCTGGATGCATGTACAATTATTTTAAAACATTTTTGAGTAATAGATCTATTCAAACAAGAATTGGAAATGCATATTCCAATCCAAGATTTATAGATATGGGGATCCCCCAAGGATCAGTAGTGGCACCCATACTCTTTAATATCTTAACATATGATCTTCCCAATATAGTGTCCAACAATATTGAATTGGTTCAATATGCCGATGATTTATGCATATGGATGAAAGTAACCATGAAAAGACACACTCCAATAAGATCTCTTAACTATATTAGAAAGGTTTATCAAAATGAGTTAAATAAGATATATAAATTTATGAAAGAAAATGGATTAATGCTATCTCCTGACAAATCCCATATGATGCTTTTCAACACTGGCTACAATCCACAGGCACTGCCCTTCTTTAAAATAGGAGATTCTGTGTTAGAATATAAAGAAAATTTAAAATTTCTAGGGGTATTTCTCACCACAAAACTATCATGGAACAATCATATTGAATATGTCCTGACCAAAGCTAGAAAAAGTCTTAACTTGCTAAAAATGGTGAGAAAGCAATACTGGGGCCAAGATATGTCATCTCTTATCCATTAAGCAACAGCACTTGTTCGATCTAGATTAACTTATGCACAGGAAATTTTTTTCTCTGCTCCTAAATGTTTGCTAAGAAAAATGCAGAGTGTAGACAGTAAATCATTCAAGTTGGCAATTGGTGTTCCTGTACACGCATCAACTTTAAAAATGTATGCTGAAATAAATATCCTACCTTTTGAAGAACAAATTAAACTTGCCTCGGCAAAGTATATTCTAAGAAGTTCGACAATTCAGAATTCTAATATCAAAGAACTTCATTTAAAATCGGATGTAGATTTTCCTAAAAGGGCTAAATCCATACAATCACTAACAACAATCAGTTCTTACACCTCTGATCTGTTCACATCTTCAGGAATGAATATCAGAAATGTAGCATCTCGCCCAGTTTTCTCCACAATTCCAAAGTGGGAATTAAACAGGGCTGAGTTTGATATTGATTATTCTATTATCAAAAAAGAAGAAAGTCCCGCTGTTGCTGCAATAGCTAGAGCTCACATCGATGAAACATATAGTGGTTATTTTAAAGTTTTTACTGATGGTTCGGTAGTCGACTGTGGTAATGCTGGATCTGCTTTTGTAGTTCCTGCATTAAAGATGGAAAAATCTTATCATTTAGGCAAAGATTTTTCGATCTTTACTGCAGAACTTATAGCTGTATTAATGGCCTTAAATTTTTTATTAAATATTCATATCAATATATTTAAGGTGCTGTTTTGTATCGATTCTAAGTCGGTTTTGCAAGCATTAAAAGCATTTAATACTATGGTAAGAGGGGAATTAATCATTGAAATTTGTCACCTTATACATTTTCTTTCCTTACGAGGTACTACCCTTGCCTTTTGCTGGATTCCGTCACATTGTGGAATCCACGGCAATGAGAAAGCTGACCAGTTAGCCAAAGCTGCTGCCATGGACTCGGACTCTGAAGTTACAGCACCTCTGAACCTTCCACTCTGTCTTCAGGAGGGCATACTTCTGCTGAAAAAAGCTTCTTGGAAAGTTTTCTTTACGTGAACATTCATTAAGTGTCAGAGTGTGTCATTTTCCTAACAGACTGGTGGGAAGTATAATCTACAGGTTCAGATTGGATGCATTTAGGACTAAATTTGTAAACAGATAACTTGTATATGTGGTTCTGACTTATCACCTAAGCATGTTATTCTTCATTGTGAACTACTTCGACCATACTTTTCTGGTACAGTTGTAGGTAAGATTTCAAATATGTCATTTGAACATTTATTGGCCGATAATGTGGTTATGTTGGAGATAGTTAGTTGTTTAGTTAAAAGCCCTGTTGGAAAACTTTTGTAATTGTTCTTGCTGCAATTTAAGCTGTTTCAATGCCCCCCTCACTCCCGTCCCTCCCATAATTTCTTTGTATTTTTTTTTCTTCTTTTATCTCGTGCACAGACACTAATAGGTAAACACACACACACACACATACACGCACACACACACACACACACACACACAAACACACACACACACACACACACGCACGTATGCACACCACACACACACACACACACACACACACACACACACACACACACACACAAATACTCACACACACACGTTCTGTATATATTGTAACACTATCTTTTGTCTAATATCACCTTGAGTGAACAGACGTTAAATTAAAGAAAGTACACACACACGCACACACACACGCACACACACACACAGATTCACAGACTCTCTCTCAACAACAACCAATCAATTTATTTTCAGATCTTACTCCCGCCACCAAACTTTCACAAGCAACAAAAGGACCCGACCACACGATCACGAAAACAAACAAACAAACCAACAAACAAAAATCAAAACAATTCCCTCTATAGTGGGAAAAAGAAAGCAAAACTCAGGAACGAAATCACCTTTTTGCACTTGACAAAATTTAGTGCCCTCTTTATTCTTGGCTGATTTACTGCATTGAGATGTTAGCTACAATAATTATAGCA
>CM054134.1:94085029-94095029 GCA_028751875.1 Rapana venosa
CTGGTCTGCCAGCATCATCTATCCACTCCCTTCAACGCATACAAAGCTCTGCAGCTCGACTAGTCCTCAAAAAGAAACAAATCTGAGCGTATTACTCATCTCTTGCGATCTCTCCACTGGCTGCCTGTGCCACAGAGAATAAACTATAAGATCAGTATCCTCTGTTATAAATGTCTCCACAATACAGCACCCTCATATCTCTTTGAATGTCCTCACCTGTACACTTCTTCTCGTTCCCTCCGCTCTGCTGCAGATACCCTGTGCCTACGAATACCTAGATTTAACTAATCCACCGTTTGCCGTCGCTCTTTCTCTGTCTCTGGTCCATCAATCAGGAATGACCTCCCTCTCTCCTTTCGCGAAAAGCCTACTTTCGACACTTTTAAATCCAGCCTCAAGACATACCTATTTCAAACCTAAGACTTTTCCCTAATGTTTCATCTCATAATTATCTGTCTCTGCCTTCAATGGCCAAAATACCCATCATCCTGCCGAAGTGTGTGACCTCTTTGTGTGTGTGTGTGTGTGTGTGTGTGTGTGTGTGTGTGTGCGTGTGTATGTGTGTGTGTGTGTGTGTGTGCGTGTGTGTGCGAGAGAGAGAGAGCGTGTGAAAACTGTTAATTATTGTTGGTTGTATTTGTAGGAGCGGATCGAATGCAAGCGCTTTGATTTGTTTGTACAAGATATAGCGCTATATAAATTCTATTTTTTATTATTACTATTATTATTATATTATTATTATTATTATTATTATTACTTTGCTTGTTTCTATCCTTGCTTATTTGATCTGTGCTGCAATGCCATGGATTGATGATTGCTTTTCACTTTTGACAGATATGATGTGCCATTGACTATGACACTGTTACATAATTATGGTGAACAATGGAAAATGGCATCACCAAATAAAAAAACCAAACTCTGCCAGTAATTTGGCAGAATTCAATCTCGCATGACAAAAATTGTTTTAGAGGCATGTGGTGAACACACCTGTGAAGAAAATGAGACCGGGGCCTTTATTCTTTATCGGAGTTACAGCGCACAATATCTCTGACTCGTTTTACTGATCTTTCTATACTCGCCATGCCAGCAGGACTTCCCCACAAATATAATTCCAGAACGGCTAATATTATTTTGAAGAATAGTTCAGCCCACCTCAGAAAAAATCCCCAATTCTCTTGCTCCTGCTGACAGACAGAATAACTTGTACATCTCTGTAACGTTTTGGAATCTTTCGAATTTTCAAAGCTATTTGCAACACAAGCACGTGTTAGGTAGTAATAACACTGCCACAGTGTCGTTCGTCCTCTTCTGACAAACTGGCGCCAGTTTAGTGATGATGGAGTGTATGCAGAGTTTGTGATATATGTCACTAGGACTTTTGTAGCCAGTATTGTTGAAATCCCAACAGGGCTGGATAGAGATGTTAGAAAAGAAAAGGAAAAGAGTCGGGATCGGCAGAGATTAAAGACACCTGGGTCTTTCAGCGGTTCTTTGTCATCTTTTTCATCCTCTCTCTGAGTTATGTATCTTTTTCATCCACATAGTTTGTTTGCTTGCTTGCTTGCATATTCTGGTTGGTTGGTTGGCTGGGGAGGTTATTTTTTTGTGTCTTTTAGGCTTGTATTTTTGGGTGCTTGTTTGTTCATTGGTTTGTTGGATTGCTGGTTTATTTATGTTTTGCTTCTGTGTTTTAACTATGACTGAAGTTTTTCCACAGGTAATGAACCGTAAGGTGTCAATTATCGATTCTCTTCTGACGTTGACAGTCAAACACTACTGAATTTTACATCGGTGTAGAAGGCAATAGCAAAAAACACCTAATCACATGGAAACGCAAGCTAACAATTAGTGTACAATTTACGACTTATCAGAAAATGCAAATCAGGGGATTTTCTGCATTTATCAGATATTTGTCAAACATAACAGACATAGTTTGGGGACATATTTTTAAACAATGATGAAGTCTATCCCATGAGAAAATAATATGTAGTTCGGGGACATATTTCTTAAACAATGATGAAATCTATCCCATGAGAAAAAATATATAGTTTGGGGACATATTTCTCAAACCGTACTGATATCTATTCCATGAGAAAAAAGTTTGGGAACATATTTCTCAAACAATACTGCACTGCAACTTATCCCATGAGAAAAAAATATATATAGTTTGGGAGGGGGGGAACATACTTCTCAAACAGTACTGAAATCTTTCCCACGAGACAGAAATGTCAAGGGAGGTTTCCATCACAGAACTGCAGACGTGCAGGCGACGACATACCAAACTGGTTTACGGAACTCATCAAACAGCCCAGCCAAGCACACAGCCCCATGAAATCAGACTCTGGAACAGCTGCTCAGGAAAATAAAACACACACACACCCACCCTCTCCTGTGGACACACAGGCTGAAGCTGCATCTCCCTACATCGTTTCTTGGTGTCTCTAACACGCTCAGCATTCTCAAGGATGCTTGTAACACCAGCCTATGTTGGGAGGTGATGCTGGCTGCCGAGGGGAGCTGAACTTCCCTCTATTGTAGCAAGCTGTGGCAAGTTGTATTGATTATGGAAGGTATGCCATGTTTCTGATACATGGAGCTGTGGGACTTGAGTTTTCTGGATTTCTTTCCTAAGTGGGTCAAGACGGAGATATTGGACTACAAAACTAGATTTGAGGGTGGGGGTGGGATGGAGTAGGGGTAGAGGGACAGGAGATAGAGCTGATGCATTTTTTTGTGCATCCCCTTCAAACCTGAACACTTTTTATCCTCACGTTTTGGTTGTTTGCTTTTTTTTTTGTCTGTTTGTTTGTCTATTTGCTTGTCTTTTTGTATGCTTGTCTGTTTGTTTGTCTATTTGTTTGTCTATTTGTCTGTTGTCTGTTTGTTTGTTTGTCTGTTTATCTATTTGCTTGTCTTTTTGTCTGTTTGTTTGTTTGTTTGTTCGTCTTAGTTACGATGGAAGTTGTGCTACATCTGATGGATCCCTATGTCGTCACTAACCTCACTTCGCCTCACCTCATCTCACCCATCCCGTAGTCTAGTCGACCGTTGGGGGCACCACTTAAGATTTTGCAACCAGCTTCCTCCACTACTATAATCTGCTGAAAACCATGATGCTGTGCTGACTTTTAGAGCAGCATGGTAAACAACCACATAACATCCTAATGAAAAAGGCAGAAAAAACCAAAACAAGGTGAAAAAACAGAAAATAAAGAAGAAGAAAAAAAGAAAAGAAGAATCACATATTAAAACTACTTCAGCATCTGCCAAATGTTTGGCAGTTGGCAGAGTTAAATCAAGCATGACAGATTTATTTTGAAGGCCTGAAAAAAAATCAGGTAGAAATGGGGGGGGGGTGACTGAATTTCTCTCTAGGGGGGAAATGAGGAGGAGGAGGAGGGAGGGGGATTTCCTTAAAGGAACACCGGCCTTGAAACCTGATGACATTCCAGACTAGTTTACTGGTCTCGCTATTCAAGCCGCCCTAGCAGAAATTCCCTGGAAATCAGATTCCGGGACAGCTAAGTTATTTTCTCTCTGGAGAACAGTTAGAACCGGGCTCACAGAAACTGACTTTTTTTGGTCAGTGTAAAAAATGGGAGAAGAGAGCGTGTTTCTACTATTCCAGTTGTTCGGGGGTCTGTAACGTTCTCAAGCATGTTGCCGATAGAAAATGACAAAGTGTACTTTTACTATACCGTGGCAGGCGGTGATAAGCGTATTGATGATGGAATAAAGGTAAAGGTAAAGGAGTCCCATAACCTATAAGGTGGTAGGGGAGCGAGGTGTCAGAGACCTCAACTTCTCAAGAGGCCAGCATATTGAGGGCGGCGCCCACCTCCTCTCCCTCGCTGCTTACCTTTCCCTGACCCTAAAGAGGACAGGTACCCATTTACAGCTGGGTGAACTGGAGCAACTGTACTGAAGCCAAGGCACATAAACGGTCACCCATCCAAGTGGTAACCACGCTCGACGCTGCTTAACCTTGGCTGGGGGGGGAAAGCGAGTGCTCTGACCACTGAGCTATCCCGTAGAATGGGTAAAGTTTCTGAGGACAATGAGTTGAGTGCAAGCGCTTTGATCTGTCTCTGCAAGATATAGCGCTATATAAATTCCATTTATTATTATTATTATTATTATTATTATTATTATTATTATTATCATCATTATTATTACCATTATTATTATTATTATTATTATTATTATTATTATTATTATTATTATTATTATCATCATTATTATTATTATCATTATTATTATTATTATCATTTATTTCTCATTCAAGAAGCTGAGTTCTTGTGGTTCTGGCCTTAAATGGAAAAAAGTGCCAGACAGGATGATGATGAAAAGAGGGGAAAGGGGAGGAGACGAGAGAGAGGGAGACACATCACGCCTGACATGCCAATGGGTACCTGAATGTTAGTCATGATACCCTGAGTCATGCAGCACCCCCCCACCCCCCACCCCCCACCCCCACCCCCCACAGTGTGTTAGTTCGTTTTGCTTGGTAGAGTTGGTCGTAACGGACAGAAGTCGTGCTGCACCTAAGAATCCTACGATGTCATCAGTGTGTGTGTGTGTGTGTGTGTGGTGTGTGTGGTGTGTGTGTGTGTGTGTGTGTGTGTGTGTGTGTGTTGTGTGTGTGTGTGTGTTTTACGTGTGTTTACGGTGTTTACGTGTGTGTGTGTGTGTGTGTGTGTGTGTGTGTGTGTGTGTGTGTGGTGTGTGTGTGTGTGTGTGTGTGTGTGTGTGTGTTGTGCGCGGCGTGCGTGTGTGTGTGTGTGTGTGTGTGTTTGTGTGTGTATGTGTGTGTTTAGTGTGTGTGTGTGTGTGTGTGTGTGGTGTGTGTGTGTGTGTGTTGTGTGTGTGTGTTTGTGTGTTTGTGTGCGTGCGTGTGAGTGTGTGTGTGTATCTGTGTGTCTGTGTGTGTGTGTGTGTGTGTTGTTTTACGAGTGTGTGTGTGTGTGTGTGTGTGTGTGTGTGTTTACGTGTGTGTGTGTGTGTGTGTGTGTGTGTGTGTGTATGTGTGTGCGTGTGTGTGTTTACGTGTGTGTGTGTGTGTTGGTGTGTCGTGTGTGTGTGTGTGTGTGTGTGTGTGTGTGTGTGTGTGTCGTCGTGTGTGTTTACAATGTGTGTGTGTGGTGAGTGTTTATGTGTGTGGATGTTTGTGTGGTGTGGTGTTGGTGTACGTGTGTGTGTGGTGTGTGTGTGTGTGTTGTTTACGTGGTGTGGTGTCTGGTGTGTGTTTGTGTGTCTGTGTCTGTGTTTGTGTGTGTGTCTGTGTGTTTCTGTGTGTGTCTGTGCGTAACATCTATTTCAATCTGGCAAAGTGACATCTCGCATAATAGATCTATTAAGAGATGGGTGAGGGAAATGTTTATGTGATAATGTTTGAATTATCCCTGGGAACACGGAGACAGAGACATTTCCACTGTGGAAGACAGACCGTCTACCTGACGACATGCCAGACTGGTGTACTGACCTTCCTGTACACCTCCACGTCCGCAGAATATTCCCCAAGAAATCAGCTTTCTGGAGAGCTTTATAGCGCTACAGAACGATTCGCAACAACTCAATAGCAAAAATAAAGACAAGAAAAAGAAACGCCAATCGTTTCTGTTGACAAACAGAATAAATCATGTACAGTATTGTATTGAAGGGTATTGAATGGTATGGTATGGTATGGTATTGTATTATATGGTATCGTGTCGTGTATCGTATTGTATTGTATCGTATCGTATCGTATCATATTGTATCGTATCGTATTGTATTGTATTGTATCGCATTGTATTGTATTGTATTTTTTGTATGGTATCGTATCATATTGTATCGTATATCGTATCGTATCATATTGTATTGTATCGTATCGTATCGTATTGTATTCTATTGTAATGTACTGTATCGTATTCTATTGTATTGTATCGTATTCTATTGTATTGTATTGTATCGTATTCTATTGTATTGTACTGTATCGCATCATGTCGTATCGTATTGACTGTACTGTATTGTATTCTGTTCTATTCTTTTCTATTGTACTGTATTGTATTCTATTCTAGTGTACTGTACTGTATTGTACTGTATTGTATTTTATCGTATTGTATCTACATCTCTGCAGTTCTCTGAAATCTTGGAAATTCTCGATGATGTTTGCAAACAGATCATAATATGATATGCTGGGTAAGTTGGTGATGCTAACCCAAGTGTTGCTTCCATTCTGCTCAGCCGGGACCGGAGTATTGATTGTGTTATGCATACAATCTTTTCATACATGCAGCTGACAACTGGGGTGTCTGGCTTTGAATCGCAATAGGGGCAGATAGAGGCTTGGAGAAAGAAGAAGGAAAAAAGCGGTGTGTGGGTGGTGTGGATTGAGGTTACAGAAACAGATTCATGGTGTTCGGGTATTTCAACAGTTTTTTTCACGGTTTTTTTCCTTCCCAAGAAGGATATAATTGTCATCCACACATTTTGTTTTTCTTCTTCTGTTTTTGCTATTTCTCTGTGTATTTTTCTCTTAATTTAAACGGTCACTGATGCCATATTTCAAAGCTTTTCATCCACACGTTTCAATTCTTTATTTGCTATTTTCTTGGGGGTTTCTTTTTAGTTCAAACCATGACTGATGTCCTATTTCAAAGCTATCGACTCATACAGTCATTGTCAATAGTTTACTGCTTCGCACTACTGTCAGACATAATTCATCATTAAATTTTACAGCGAACGCCGTAAACATCTGCTAAGTAGCTTATGAAAAAAGTCCAACAGAATCATGTGTGAGATAAACTTTCAGCTGCATCTGCCTAAAATGTTGCCCAAAAAAAGTTATACAATTTATAGTCTGTCTGAACTATTTTGGCTGCTTAAGTTTGTAAGTGGTGAATTTATCTTTGGGGAAAAAATGATTTAAAAGTTTTATTTTTGTATGATGGCACATTGGGCGGCCAACCGACAAAGTTTCAGACTGGCTTACTGACTCTTCCAGACACAGCAATAGCGGAAATGTCAATTAAAAGATTTTTCTATTCCTTGGCTAGAGTTCCGAGGATCATCAATGGTGAGATTTTGCGTAAGCGACCGATTCCTCCCCCCCCCCCCCCCCCCCCCCCCTCCTCACTATCTGGGTAGCCACATTCCAACTTCGGAGATGGTGTCTATACACGACAACTGTGTGCATGCGTTTTTTGAACTTTTGTTATCCCTTCCTTCCAGCACGAAATGGCCTACTCTTTCGAAAGGCATGACGGGTGTTAAACGTGTGCGCAAGACGTTCTGCGTGCATTTGTACACGGGGTCTCGGTTTATAGTCCTATCGGAAGGGCTTTGACGGTCAGTTCGATATTCTCGTCAAACTGGGAAGAAAGGGCAAAGGTACCTTAGAACCTCACGGTTTACTTTTAGGCAGGTGAACATCTTAACGATCCAGCCACCTTCCTTCTTCATTATAAGAAATGATTCCAAGAAGCCTGCAATCTCCACAATGACTGAGAGAAGTCTCACTTGTTCTAGTGGAAAAATAGAATAAACTCTGAATTTCCAAGTTGTTTTTTTTCCAGACCTTTGCCATTTTCAAGGATATTTGCAACACCGGCATTGAGAGGATAGCAATGGTGCTGCCACCAACGTCTGTTTCAGTTCTGACAACTTTTTGATTATAGACTGTGTCGAGTTGTTCTGATGTATGTGACAGGCACTTGTGTTTCTTCCAGCTGTAGATCCCAGTGAAGGGTTGGTGATCGTGGAGATGGGGGGGGGGGGGAGAGAAACAACTGAAGAAGGGGGTAGGGATTAGCAGAAATGTGTCATTCTTGTGCATTTCAAGGGATCCTTAACCGTTTTGACAACCTCTCCATCTCTCTCCCCCTCCTCCCCCCACCCTCCCCTTCACATTTTTTTTTCACTCCTTTGCTAGTTTGCGGATTTTTCTCTTCTTTTTTTGTAGAATCACGCTAAATTTTGTGATCTCTCTCTCTCTCTCTCTCTCTCTCTCTCTCTCTCTCCTCTCTCTCCTCTCTCTCTCTCTCCTCTCTCTCTCTTCTCTTTCTTTCTTTCTTTCTTTCTTTCTTTCGTAAGTTGTTTTTTTCTTTCTTTTGTTCCAAGGAGAAAATCCCGCAGCTGGCGAATCATACACATACACCGTCACTTGTTCCTTCGGATGAGACTATAAACAAAGGTCCCGTGTGCGAAAGCACGCAGAACATCTTGCGCACAATTTTTAACCCGTTCCGCTTTTCGGAAGAGTAGGTCCTTGTGTGCCGGTGGAAATGGAAGACAAAATGTACAAAACTGCATACACACGGGTACTGGATGTAAAAAAAGGTCATGAGTGATTATTCCATTATTCTTGAAATGAATACTACAAAAAATACTAAAACTAATATTCCGCTGAATTTTACAACGCTTTAGCAAAACAGCAAAATGACAATGAAACTGAATCGGGAGAATCAAATTTACAGAATTTATTTGGGGTTTTTTGTTTGGAATTTGCCAGAAATTTTCAAAAAAGTTCAATTAAGCAAGACAGATTTATTGTAGAGGATATGTTTTTAAACTATGTTGGATTTGTCCCCAGGGAAAATAAGAAAGGGGGGAGGGGGGGGGGGTATTTCCATTAAGGAACGCGCGGCTTCCGACCAATGACATCTCTGACTGCTTTACTGATCTGCCCAAACAATCGGCATCGACAGAATTTCCCCATGGAATAATATTCTGGGAAAGCTGCGTCCCCCGTCCTTCTCCCCCTCCCCCCCCCCCCCCCCCCCCACCCGACCCCCACCCCCCACCATCCTCGCCACACTTACCTCGACTTTCTAAGAAAAATTACCCGCAGCCCAGAAAAAAATTATTTAAAAACCCCAAAACCCCTCTTCTTTCGAATTTGCACAGACAGATTAATACGTGCATCTCTTTATTTCAATAAAAAAAAAATTTTTGGTTTTACATGTTCCCATCATAGTGTCACAACTATAGTGGTCAAAATAAAACACAATATTGCTCCCCCTCCAAAAAAAAAGCGGTGGCCGATAGTAAGAATTGATCCTGCGACCCTTGGATCAAGTGTCCACTAAGCCACCCTCAACCCCCCCCCCCCACCCTCCACCACCACCACCACCCACCACCACCACCACCACCACCCCAGCTCTGCTCGGGACCTGCGGTCATTGTGGCCTCCTCAAGAGGCATCCTCTCCAGTGGACTCCAAGGATTAGGGTCATGGCTTGCATTCTCAGCACTGACCGTCAGAGAGAGAGAGAGAGAGAGAGAGAGAGAGAGAGAGAGAGAGAGAGAGAGAGAGAGAGAGAGAGAGAAGAAGACAGACAGACAGACAGACAGACATACAGGCATACAGACAGACAGACAGAGACAGAGACAAAGACAAAGACAGACAGACAGAGGCAGACAGACAGAGACAGACAGACACAGAGACAGATTGAGATATAAGGACATAAAGACACAGATAGAGAGTGAGAGACAGAGACAGAGAGAGAGGGGGGGGGCCTATTATAGAGAGAGAGAGATAAGGACTGACAGAGGCAGACAGACAGTGAGATAGAGACAGAAAGAGAGAGACGAGAGAGAGAGAGAGAAGAGAGAGAGAGAGAGAGAGAGAGAAGGACTGACAGAGGCAGACAGACAGTGAGATAGAGACAGAAAGAGAGAGAGAGAGAGAGAGAGAGAGAGAGAGAGAGAGAGAGAGAGAGAGAGGAGAGAGAGGAGAGAGAGAGAGAGAAGGACTGACAGAGGTAGACAGACAGTGAGATAGAGACAGAGAGAGAGAGAGAGAGAGAGAGAGAGAGGAGAGAGAGAGAGAGAGAGAGAGAGAGAGAGAGACATAGAGACAAACAGACAGACAGACAGAGACGGAGACACAGATATTTTTTTTAAATTTATTCTTTTATATCGAAGATAATGGAATAAGTGCTTATAAGCTTTTTTACATCCAGTCCCCGTGCGTATGTGGTTTTGTATATTCTGTCATCTGTTCCCACAGCACACAATGACC
>CM054134.1:94100029-94107529 GCA_028751875.1 Rapana venosa
ATAATAATAATAATAATAATAATAATAATGTATGGAAGTTATATATAAAAGAATAAAATATAAAATAAAATATTAAAAAACTGTGACCTTAAAACTGTGCAACTACAATACAAGAGTAAAACAAGAGTAAAACCAGCCCTTCTGTCATGATGCTCCTTATAATTATAAATGCCTTAGCCAACCATGATCAGTCAGTTGTCGTGACGTACACGTTGATCTACAAGACTTGGTTACATAGCATCAACAGCCCACCATATGAACGAAGAACCCAGAAGTGGCTATTGATCCACAGGGTTACATAGCCAACAAAGTGCTTTGTTTTCTAGCCGATAGTAATCACCCCTGACCTTTTGACCTTTCCCGCCTTTTGCGCTCATGAATTAAGTCAGTCAGCCAGGATACTCACTGACCCATATATGAATTGTTATGTCATTGTTGAAAGATTAAACTAGCCATTAGGTTCATTTAGTATGAGTGTAAATGATTGGTGCTTAACGATGTTGACCTTGATTTTGTTGGGTTTTTACCATTCAGATTATTTGAAAACTTGTCTCTCTGTCACTGTTTGTCTCTACCTATCTCTCTCTGTCTGTTTGTCTGCCTGCCTGCCTGCTTGCCTGTCTCCTCTCTCTCTCTCTCCCTCTCTCTCTCTCTCTCTCTCTCTCTCTCCCCAAGACGACTGTTGATGCCAATGAATGAAGTCAATCCATGAAGGTGCTCACTTATCTACATGAGCATTGTTGACTTATCACTAAAAAAAGGTTATCTGAAAGGAGTTTGTTAACTTTCTATATAATCATGACCACATAGAATGTTCTGTAGTGAATGTGATGTGCCTGTTTTATTCAGGAATACAGAGGGGGGAAAGTAAAACCACATAACAGGATAAAAATACCCTGTACAGATACACTTCCCCCCAAAACCACTTCGTATAGCATTCATTCAAATGAGTAATATGCTGAATTTCTTTTAGCCATGACAGAAAAAAGCCCCGAACAAAATATCATCAAAAATATTGTTTCCACAGAAAGTGACACAAAAATATTACTGTGCTGACCATGATATATAGCACCAACAAACATGGTGATCAGTTTTGTTTGTATTGAAATGATATACTAATCACTGCCTTGATTATGATGTTTGACACTAGCCAATCAAGCAACTGATCAGTCAGTCAACCAATCCAGTCCTGTCATATTGTTTAGAGCCATGCTGACCATAAAAACCACGTCAGGACTGTCACCTCATTAAAGTTGAAATCTCAGATGAGAACTGTGCAACTACATACGGGATTAAAACAGGAGTAAAATCCAACCCTTCTGTTGTTCCTGCTATCAATGCCACAGCTAACCATAATCAATCCAGTTGATATACATGTCTATCTACAATACTTAGCTACAAAGCAACAACAGCCCACCATAATTATGAACGAAGCACCCAGGAGTATCTATCGATCCACAGAGTTACATAGCCGACGAATGGCTAGCCATGTATTCTGGTCGATCGTAATCAGCCCTGACCTGTTGACCTTTCACACTGTTTGTGCTAATGAAGGAAGTCAATCAGCCAGGATGCTCACTGACCCATAGACACATTGATAATGTCATTGTTTAAAGGTTGTACATAAAGAAGTTGTTAGTTTTTTCAAGTATCAGTGTATTTAACCAATGCTTAAGTATATTGACTTTGTTTTCTTTAACCATTCAAACTATGGAATCTCTATTGGGTATACCAGGAGTTTGTCAGTATAAATAACATCCCCACAATCTGGAAATGCTGAGCTAGAAATTTTCTCTGTTCTATCACTAAACTATTTCTGCCTCGTTCCTTTTCTTCCAATCACCTCCTTCTTGTCTACTTTCTGCCTTCTTGGTCCATTCTCCTGCCTTTTTTCAGAAAGACTTAAAAGATAGCAGTCGTCTCTTATGCCAATGTCGGATACACTGGGCTTGACTTGTCAGGCACTTAATGGTAGCCTGAAGCATTTTTGCTCATATAACAGACACTAGTTGCTGTCTGAGCATTCGACGACGAAGAAGAAGAAGAAAATTATCAAAATCCATTTATGTTTGTCTGTCTCTGTCTTTGTCTGTCTCTGTCTATATCTCACATTATATTTTTAGGGACAGTTTGTAAAAAAAAAAAAATCACACACGCACACAGAGACATACAGACACACTGACAAACACACACACACAAACACTCACACACACACTCACCACTCTCTCACGCACACACACAATCCATAATAAATCATCACAGTAAACACGTATGGAAAAAAATAGTAACATACAAGGAAACTATTTGAATTCAACATAGGAAGCTATTTCACATTTCCAAGAAAAAGGTCACCATAGGGACAATGAGAAGAGAAAAGAGAGAGAAAGAAAGAGAGAGAGAGAGAGAGAGAGAGAGAGAGAGAGAGAGAGAGAGAGAGAGAAAGAGAGAGAGAGACAGACAGACAGACAGACAGACAGACAGACAGACAGACACAGCGACACAGTCAGAGACAGAGAGAGAGAGAGAGAGAGAGAGAGAGAGAGAGAGAGAGAGAGAGAGAGAGAGAGAGAGAGAGAAAAACATAGAGAACAGGAGAAAAAAAACTCGAGAGAGAGACAGAGAGACAGACAGACAGAATCCGGACAGACAGACAGAGACAGAGACAGACAGAGACAGAGAGACAGACAAACACACAGACAGACAGAGACAGACAGACAGAGACAGACAAACTGAGAAAGAAGTGGAGGAAGAAGGAGAGTGAAGCAGAGGAAGAAAGGTCGAGGGTGCAAGAGTGTGAGAGGGAGAGGAAGAAAAAGGAAGAGAGAGACAGAGAGAGAGCGAGAGAGAGAGAGAGAGGTATACACAGAGATGGACACAAAGCTATAAGTATCTGGGAACTGTTTTTGACCACAAGTTAAACTGGGACGTTAACATTGACGCTATTGTCAAAAAGGGACAACAACGTCTGTATTTTCTGAGGAAACTGAACTCGTTTTTTGTAGACAAAAAGATTCTTTCCTTGTTTTACAAGTCTTACATAGAGAGTGTTTTAAGTTTTGCTTTCATTTGTTGGTACAATAACCTTAGTGTTAAAAACAAGAATGGCCTGCAGAGAATTGTAAGAATCTGCTCAAAAATAATTGGAAAAGAACAAAGAGATCTCATGTCATTCTGCAATCAGCAGCTTGTACGCAAAGCCACAGCCATTTTGGCTGATCATACTTTGTTTCCAGAATTTCAAATGTTGCCTTCGGAACGCCGTTTTCAGTGTCCCATCAGCAAAACTAACAGAAAAAGAAATTCTTTTGTGCCAGTAAGCATTCGAATTCTGAATTCACAATGATGTTGACTACCTAGTTTTTACATTTCTCTGAATTACTTGCCTGATTGTCATTGTTATGAGTGTAGTCAATACATAATTATGTGTGTGGGTGTGGGTGGGTGCGTGGGTGTGTGAAATAAGTCTGTCTTCTAGTCAACGGTCTTAAAACATTGAATTCATATGTTGGTGTATGGTGTGGGTGTGCGTGGGCGTGTTCGCACACACACACGTACGTGCCTGTGTACGTGCTGCGTATATGCGTGCGTAAACATAAGTTTTTATGTCTTCTTGTCAATGGGTTTAAAATTGTGTTCACAATTGATGTGTGTGCGTGCGTGCGGGTGTTTGTGTGTGTGTGCGCATGCGCGCGTGTGTGTTGGTGTGTGTGTGTGTGTTCGTGACATTTTATTTGAAAACCAATATGAAATATAGCTTTTGAGTCTTTGATATTTGATGTGTATCAATCTGCCTGTCAGTATTGTAATTGCCCTTCATGGGATGATTAAAGTGTTTTTGACTTGACTTGACTTGACTCTCTCCCTCTCTCCCTGAAAACAAACTTTTCAATGTTCAGTGTTTTCTGTCTGTCTCTATCTCTCTGTATTTCTCTCTCTCTGTCTCTATCTGTCTCTGTCTGTCTCTCCCACCTCTCTCTGTCTCTGTCTGTCTGTCTGTCTCCCCCACCTCTCTCTGTCTGTCTCTCCCACCTCTCTCTGTCTCTGTCTGTTTGTCTCTCCCACCTCTCTCTGTCTCTGTCTGTCTCTCCCACCTCTCTCTGTCTCTGTCTGTCTCTCCCACCTCTCTCTGTCTGTCTGTCTGTCTCTCCCACCCCTCTCTGTCTCTGTCTGTCTCTCCCACCTCTCTCTGTCTCGTCTGCTGTCTTGCTCTCCACCTCTCTCTGTCTGTCTGTCTCTCCCCTCCTCTTCTCTGTCTGTCTGTCTGTCTCTCCCACCTCTCTCTGTCTGTCTGTCTCTCTCCACCTCTCTCTGTCTCTGTCTGTCTGTCTGTCTCTCCCACCTCTCTCTGTCTCGTCTGTCTGTCTCTCCACCTCTCTCTGTCTCTGTCTGTCTGTCTTCTCCCACCTATCTTCTCTGTCTCTGTCTGTCTGTCTCTCCCACCTCTCTCTGTCTCTGTCCTGTCGTCTCTCCCACCTCTCTCTTCTGTCTGTCTCCCCACCTCCTCCTGTCTGTTCTTCCTTCCTCTCCTCTTCTCTGTCTGTCCTGTCTCTCCCACCTTTCTCTGTCTCTGTCTGTCTGTCTCTCCCACCTCTCTCTGTCTCTGTCTGTCTGTCTGTCTCCCACCTCTCTCTGTCTGTCTGTCTCTCTCCCCCTCTCTTGTCTCTGTCTGTCTGTCTCTCCCACCTCTCTCTGTCTCTGTCTGTCTCGTCTCTCCCACCTCTCCTTCTGTTTCTCCCTCTGTCTCTGTCTGTCTGTCTCTCCCACCTCTCTCTGTCTCTGTCTGTCTCTCTCTCCCACCTCTCTCTGTCTCTGTCTGTCTGTCTCTCCCACCTCTCTCTGTCTCTGTCTGTCTCTCCCACCTCTCTCTGTCTCTGTCTCTGTCTGTCTCTCCCACCTCTCTCTCTCGTCTGTCTGTCTGTCTCTCTCCTCACCTCTCTCTGTCTCTGTCTGTCTGTCTCTCCCACCTCTCTCTCTTTCTGTCTGTCTCTCCCACCTCTCTCTCTGTCTCTGTCTGTCTGTCTCTCCCCACCTCTCTCTGTCTCTGTCTGTCTCTCCCACCTCTCTATGTCTCTGTCTCTGTCTGTCTCTCCTTCCTCTCTCTGTCTGCTGTCTACTCTGTCTGTCTCTCTCCCCACCTCTCTCTGTCTCTGTCTGTCTGTCTCTCCCACCTCTGCTCTCTGTCTGTCCTCTTCCTCCACCTCTCTCTCTGTCTCTGTCTTGCTGTCTCTCCCACCTCTCTCTGTCTCTGTCTGTCTGTCTCTCCCACCTCTCTTCTGTCTCTGTCTTCCTGTCCTGTCGCTCTCCTCCCTCTCTCTGTCTGTCTGTCTGTCTCTCCCACCTCTCTCTGTCTCTGTCTGTCTGTCTGTCTCTCCTTCCTCTCTCTGTCTGTCTGTCTGTCCTCTCCCACCTCTCTCTGTCTCTGTCCTGTCTGTCCTGCTTCTCCACCTCTCTCTGTCTCTGTCTGTCTCTCTCCCACCTCTCTCTGTCTCTGTCTGTCCGTCTCTCTCCACCTCCTCTCTCTCTCTCTCTCTCTCCTCTCTCCTCTCTCTCTCTCTCCCCCTCCCCCCCTCTCTCTCTCTTCTTTGCGTTCCCTTACCGGGTGGTATGCCTCTGTCATGCCTGGTCTTCTCCTGTGCTTGAGACCTTTCAGCAGAAAGTCTGCCCACTGGCCTCAGCCCACACATTCCCGACTTCAGAGCAGCTCACTTTTCATTGTACAGGCTGCATGCTAGGTATGTTCGTGTTTCCGTAACCCACTGAACACTGACATGAATTACGGGGACCTTTATAAAGCGCATAATTATTTTGATCTTCTGCATGCGTATATCATTAAAGGATAATTAAAGCACCGACGAATCTTCGCTGGAAGCTGACCTGAAAGAATGTCAAAATCTCGACCCTTAATTCACCGGACATCACCGAGATTCGAACCCGGGGCTTCATGGACCCTTGGGATTGAAGTCAAACGGTCTTAACCACTTGGCTATAGCCTCCGTCAGAAGTTCGATACAACGCTCTTGAGTACGTGACCCCATTAGAGAAATAACGTTTACGTAAGAAAGAATAAACAAGACTACCCCCCTACCCCCCCACCCCATTCCTCTTTCGAGTCGCTCTCTCTGTCCCTGTCTGTCTGTCTGTCTGTCTGTGTGTCTGTCTGTCTGTTTCTCTGCCTGTCAGTCTGTCTGTCTGTCTGTCTGTCTGTCTGTCTCTCTCTCCTCTCTCTCTCTCTCTTCCTCTCTGTTCTAAGGCTAATTTATAATTATATTAAATACTTTCAGAGTTCTCTCTCTCCTTCTCCCCCTCCCCTCCCCCACGCACAACTCACACACACACACACACACACACACACACACACACACACACACACAGAGAAAACTCATACATACACAAACACACACAAACACATACACACATGTGCACGAACGCACGCATGCTATCAGAATCATCATAAACTTGGTATTGTCAGATCTACTTAAAGTTACAATGGCAAGGGATTTCTGTTTGCTGTCTTCTTTTCTTTGTTTTAGCTTGTTTTTTTTCTAAAAAGTTGGAAAAGTTTCGTTATAAATCACCTTAATCGAAGAAAACAAACAAAAGAGCAAACTAATAATTCATTATTGATAAAACAAATGTTTCCATTCGACCAGAAAAATGATTGAAAACAATACAGGATTTTATGAAGATAAAAAGACAATTTGTGTGTGTGTGTGTGTGTGTGTGTGTGTGTGTGCGTGCTTGCGCGCGCGCGCATGTGTGTATGTGTTCGTACGTGCAAGTCTGTGTGTGTGTCTGAGTGTCTTTGTGTCTGTGTATCTGTCTGTCTGTCTGTCTGTCTGCCTGTCTGTTTATTTTATTTTTATTTTATTTTATTCTTTTATATCGAGGATAATGGAATGAGCACTCATGTGTTTTTTTACATCCAGTCCCCGTGTGTACGCGCTTTTGTAAATTCTGTCATCTGTTCACACCGGCACACAATGGCCTACTCTTACGAAAAACGGAACAGGATTTAACGTGTGCGCAAGATGTTCTGCTTGCGTTCGCACACGGGGCCTCGGTTTATAGTCTCATCCGAAAGACCTTGTGTCTGTGTGTCTGTCTGCCTGTCTGTCCGTCTGTGTGTGTGTGTGTGTGTGCGTATAAGAGAAAGAGAGACACAGACAGAGGCAGACAGAGGCAGACAGACAGACAGACAGACAGAAGGAAAGTTTCTCAGCAGCCCCCAGTAGGTTCTGACCCCAACACTGAGCCAACATTTACTGAGGGAAGATTAAACAAGACTCAGGAGGAGCACCTCTCTAGCCTTGCTCTGAGTCCATACCTCTACGTGTGTCTGTCTGTCTGTCTGTCTGTCTGTCTGTCTGTCTGTCTGTCTGTCTGTCTCCATGTCTGTCTGTCTGTCTGTCTATCTGCCTATCTGTCTGTGTGCCTGTCCGTCCATCTGTCCGTCCGTTTGTCTGACTGTCTGTCTGTCTGCCACCCTCTCTCTCTCTCTCT
>CM054134.1:94112529-94135029 GCA_028751875.1 Rapana venosa
TGTGAAAGTCAAAGTCCAAGTCGAAGTCAAATTTTAATTTCCAGATGGTACATTGAATAAGCAATGCATTCGCTTTTTTTTCTTCCAGCCATCTATCTAGGAACAAAAACAACTTGATCATTAAAATCTAACTATTTTCATTACGACAACCCATAACAATAAAAAATAAAAAATTCAATCGAAAATCCCAATAGACAATACACTGAAACACACACATTCACAAACACACACACACACACACACACACAAACACACAAAACACACCGCACGAAACGCACACACACACAAAACACACACACACACACACACACACACAAAACCAACACACACGCACA
Source organism: Rapana venosa (assembly GCA_028751875.1). Classification (NCBI taxonomy): domain Eukaryota; kingdom Metazoa; phylum Mollusca; class Gastropoda; order Neogastropoda; family Muricidae; genus Rapana; species Rapana venosa. The sequence continues at coordinate 94,112,865 of CM054134.1, forward strand.
CACAAACACACACACACACACACACACATTAGATTTTTTTTAATAGAAAAAAAAATCATGAAATGTCTAACAAACTATATCTGTGTGTGTGTTTGTGAGCGTGTGCGCCCGAGCGCCCGAGCGTGAATGCGTGTGGGCGCCCACGCGCGTGTGTTTGTGTGTGCGTGCGTGCAAGCGTAGGTGTGCGTGCGTGAATGTGTACGCGTGCGTGCGTGAATGTGTGCGTGCGCGCGCGTGTGTGTGTGTGTGTGTGAAGGCAAGACGTGATGTCAGGAGTGAGTGACTGTTATTGTAAGACAGCCCTCACTCAGACGCTGCCATTTTCCGGCTGCCAAATGTTGCCCCGGATACCCGTCCCCTATGATTGGCCCAGTCTAGTAGACCCATTACCATCAACACCCGGTGTGTCTTTCTTTTTTATATATAATTCATACCAGCCACCGTAGCATAATGGTTATCCCATTGACTTTTTTTTTTTTGGTCGGAAGATCGTGAGTTTAGATCCGTCATCCCCCCGTGGGGATGCTAGGTGCCTCTCAGTATAAAAAAAAAAAAACCATCTCTGTCTTCTGGTGTTTCTTTGCTAGGAATTTCCTCTTGTCTATCCCTCTCTTTTTGTTTCTGCCTTGTTCTTTTGCTTCCTGTCACCTCTATCTTGGTCTGTGTTCTACCTTCGTAGTCCATTCTCCTGACTTCTTTTTCCAGGAAAGATTTAACAGATAACTTTTTCTCTCCCTTGTCGAAGTTGGATGTGCTGGGCCTGACTTGTCAGGCGTTTAAAGGCAGCGCAACGCATTTTTTCTCGTATGACAGACAACAATGGTTGCTGCCTGAGCGTTCGACGACGGTGACAATGAAGAAGAAGAAGAAGAAGAAGAAGAAAGAAGAAGAAGAAAGAAAAGAAGAAGAAAAAGGGAAGAAGAAAAAAGAAGAAGAAGAAGAAGAAGGGAAGAAGACGAAGAAGAAGAAGAAGAAGAAGATGAAGAGGAGGAGGAGGAAGATAAAGGGAGGAGGAGGGGGAGAATAAGATGTAGTAGTGGTAGGTAGTAGTTGCAGCAGCAACAGCTAGAGTTAATTTGCGAAAGCAAGCAGCAGCCTCCGGTCGTCGGTCTAGTAGTAGTAGTAGCAGCAGCAGCAGCAGCAGAAACAGCAGCAGCAGCAGCAGCTCAGAATGTAGCGTAGTAGTAGTAGTAGTAGTAGCAGCAGTAGTAGAGTAGTAGTAAGTAGAAGTAAGTATTTAGTATAGAAAGAGTAGTAGTAGTAGAAAGTAGTAGTATTTGTATTTAGTAGTAGTATAGTAGTAATAGAAGCAGCAGCAGCAGTAAGCAGCAGCATTAGTAGTAGTAGTGAGCAGTAGGAGAAGTATGTAGCATTTAGCAGAAAGTAGCTAAGCAGCAGCAAGTATTTGTAGCAGTAGCAGCGCAGCAGCAGCAGCGGGCAGAAGCAGTAGTAGTAGTAGTAGTAGTAGTAGTAGTAGTAGTAGTAGTAGTAGTAGTAGTAGTAGAAGCAGCAGCAGCAGCAGCAGCAGCAGCAGCAGCAGCAAAATATTAGTCATAAAATAAAAGATTCAAGCCTAATAGGGGCAGAAATGACTGTTGTTACAAATTTAATTATAGTCTTTTCATTCTTATCACTTTCGGCATCGTTGTTACTGTTGAATGAATAAGAAAATGAATGAAAGGATGAATTAATCACTCGGTTAGTTGATATGTCAATCAATCAATCAATATATATATATATATATATATATATATATATATATACGCGCAGACAGAGAGAGAGAAAAGAGAGGGCGACAGACAGACAAACATTCAGACAGACAGAGACAGACAGACCGACAGAGACAGACAGACAACCAGAGACAGACAGATAGAAGAATGGACAGACAGACAGACAAATTTTATTTATTTTATTTTATTCTTTTATATCGAGGATAATAGAATAAGCACTTACGTGCTTTTTTACATCTAGTCCCCGTGTGTATGCGGATTTGTGAATTCTGTCATCTGTTCCCACCGGCACACAATAGCCTACTCTTAGGAAAAGCGGAACAGGATTTAACGTGTGCGCAAGATGTTCTGCATGCGTTCGCACACGGGACCTCGGTTTATAGTCTCATCTGAAGGACTTTTGGGGAGAGTGGAGTCTGCACTGATGTTAACTCTAGAGGAAAATATCCCCTTTAAAACAAACAGAGAGACAGACAGAGATAGAAAGACAGAGAAACAAACGAACAAATCTTTTTGAATGATGGAAAAATATAAGCACAAACAGGCTTTTTAGCATCTTGCCCTCAAAGAGAGAGAGAAAAAGAGACAGAGACAGACAGACAGAGACAGACATACAGAAAGAAAGACAGACAGACATACACAGAAACAGACAGGCAGACAGACAGACAGAAAGAAGGACAGACGGACACAGAAACAGACAGTCAACAGACAAACAGCTTTTCCTATAAAAAAAATAAACAAAGTCAAACTCTTAATCCATTCAGCAAAGACAGACTACTACTCTTCCCAAGTTCTCTGTGCTACATCCATAAAATATCTTTTTTCCCTCACCTCAAATCTCCTTGGATCTGCAAAAACAACTCGTCTGCCTAACACCCACTGCCTGTCTGAACTTCCATCCATATTTTCTGCCTTCTTTTTAGACAAAGTTCGAAACATACGCTCCAGACTGGATCAGACTCAATTCCAGCCTGCGCCTCCTGATCCCCAGTTCACTGGCACTCCTCTCTTTTCCTTCCATCCCACAAGTGAAAAAGAAATCATGACAATTCTGAAGGAAATGACTATAAAATCATGCGACCTTGATCCCATACCTGCTCCTGTTTTCTCACAATGCCTTCCACAACTTGTACCTAATATCACTAAAATAGTAAACTCATCTCTTGTGTCAGGAAATTTTCCATCAGCTCTTAAAACAGCAATAGTCACACCTCTATTGAAAAAGCACGACCTCGATCCCAACATTCTGAAGAATTATAGGCCTGTCTCAAACTTACCCTTTGTCTCTAAAGTACTAGAAAAAGTCGTTCTCAAACAGCTCAACAGTCACCTTCATTCCAATGATCTCCTTCCCACTTTTCAATCTGCCTATCGCCCCAACAACAGCACCGAAACCACCCTAGTCTACACTTTAGATACACTTCTACTTGCTTCTGATGCAGGAAAAATCTCCCTCCTCACTCTTCTTGACTTATCTGCAGCCTTTGATACCATAGATCACTCAATTCTTCTTTCTCGCCTCCAAAATACGTTTGGTATTAACGGCACAGCCCTCACCTGGTTTACTTCATACCTCACAGACAGGTTCCAGAAAGTTATTGTAAACAAAATTCAATCAAAACCTGTCAAAATGGAATGTGGAGTCCCGCAGGGATCAGTCCTGGGCCCTGTTCTCTTTACTCTCTACACTGCTCCACTCTCACATATAATAAACAACCACCATATTGATCATCATTTCTATGCAGATGATACTCAGCTTCAGTGCAGTGATACTGTTGAAAACTTGCCTTCCCTCCTGACAAATATGTCCTACTGCCTTCAAGACATTCAAAACTGGATGACTCAGAACAAGTTACAACTTAATGCCGATAAAACCGAAGCCATGCTCATAGGGACCCAACATAAACTTTCCTCTATCGCAAAAACTTCAATAGAATTCGGCAATACGTCAGTTCCTTTGTCCAACTCTGTGAAGTATTTAGGAGTAGTTCTTGACAACACACTCTCTATGAAAAAAATTCATCACCCAGACCTGCCAGTCTTGCTACTATCAATTACGGCGCATAAGCGCGATTCGCAAGTATCTGTCCACTGATGCAACTTCCAAGCTTGTCACATCTCTCATTCTTTCACGTTTAGACTACTGTAATTCTCTTTTGGCTGGCCTACCAGCATCATCTATCCACTCTCTTCAACGTATACAAAACTCTGCAGCTCGACTGGTCCTAAGAAAGAAAAAATCTGAACACATCACTCCTCTTCTGCGATCTCTTCACTGGCTGCCTGTCTCACAAAGACTGGAGTATAAAATCAATACCCTCTGTTTCAAATGTCTCCACAAATCTGCACCCTCTTATCTCTGTAACTGTCTTCACCTGTACACTCCATCCCGTTTCCTTCATTCAGCCGCAGATACTTTGTGCTTTCGAACACCCAGATTCAAACAAACCACTGTTGGCCGTCGCTCCTTCTCTGTTTCTGGTCCATCCACCTGGAATGACCTCCCTCTTTCACTTCGCCAAAAGCCTTCATTTGATACCTTCAAATCCAGCCTCAAAACACACTTATTTCCTACCTGAGACTTTCCACCCAAATATCTGTCCCTAATTTTCAACAGCATCTTTCACCTTCTAAGTGTTGTTCCGAGTGTGTTTGTGTGTGTGAGTGTGTGTGTGTGTGTGGTGTGTGTGTGTGTGTGTGTGTGTGGTGTGTGTGCGTGCGTGCGTGCGTGCGTGCGTGCGTGTGTGTGCGTGCATGCGTGCGTGCGTGCGTGCATACGTGCGCGCGCATGGTTTTGAAATCTGTTGTTCATTATGTTTAAGGAGAGTTGCATGCCTGTAAATGATTGAGTGCAAGCGCTTCGATTTGTTTGTTTATTTACAAGATTCAGCGCTATATAAATTCCATATATTATTATTATTATTATTAAACAGAAAGAAAGACAGACACAGACACAAAAACAGACAGGCAGACATACAGACAGACAGACATAGACAGACACGGACAGATGGACAGACAGACAGACAAACAGTAACAAGGAAACAGAAAGAATAGTGAGGTTCATCGGAAACAAGTGCTTTAGGCGTACCCAGCCAGCAATACCGTAACACGATGCTTCTTACCTAGCCTATCAGTGGTCAGTGAAAGTTGTAAGAGAACAACGGGGAAAGCTTTTCTTTTAAAACAAAAAGTAAGCAAAGACAAAAAATGATACCAGAAAACAAAAAATAGGTCAGTCTCTTTATTATTAGCTTTATATTTTATTACAAAAAGAAAGAAAGAAGGGGGAGAGAGAAGGGGGGAGGGATGAGAGAAAGAAAGAAAGAAAGAAAGAGAGAAGAAAGAAAGAAAGAAAGAAAGAAAGAGAGAGAGAAGAAAGAAAAAAGAAAGAAAGAAGAAAGGGGGAAGAAAGGAAGAAAGAAAGAAAGGAAGGAGGACGACAGACAGACAGATATACAGACAGACAGAAGGAAAGAAAGAAAGAAAGAAAGAAAGAAGGGGAAAAAAGAGAAAGAAAACAAACAAAAAGACAAAGGTTAGAAAAAACAGCCACCATGGCACAGTGGCTAGCGACTTGGGCTACGGACTTAAAGGTCGCGGGTTCGAATCCCATCGTGGATCTGTTGGTACAGAAACCACACTGCAATTCAGGCAGACTTGCTCTGCAAGTACGTGGAGCCTCTTCGGTACTACTCGTGCAAAGACTTTCCCCCACGATGCTGAGGAGGGACATGATATGATAGTTATCGCAATCGTTTCTGTCACCTTTTGTTTTTGTATAGTATGACAACGTTAGCATCCCTCGTGTCTTGTGGTACTTCGCCTTCCCTCCAACAGAAGCAGAGGATTTCATGCAACTCGGTGATGAGTGTCTCGTTGCAGCACTTCAGTACTTTGGCAGGAATACCGTCTTTCCCAGGAGCCTTGCCAAAGGCAAGAGAATCCAGGGCTTTGCCGAGTTCATCTATGCTTAGTTCTCTGTCAAGCTCTTTCAGTTCTGATAGGCACATTATGGCATCCAGAGCATCTTCTGTGACTACATTTTCCCTAGCAATATTATAGCTCAGTGTAGTGTTCTGTCGTTCTCTGTCCTTAATCACCTCCCCAGTAACTGATTTCAAAAAAGGCAGTGTTCTTTTGCGTTAGGCCCAATGCCTGCTTGATGTCGTCATACAACGCCTTGATGTTGCCTGTGTCAGCTGCGAACTGAATCTGGAAGCAGAGCTGAATCCAATAGTGGTTAGCGCATTCTCTGGCACACTGCTGGACTCTGCTGTGAGCAGCACGGAGAACCTGGAGGTTCTGCTTGCTGGGATTGGGTTTGTATGCTGTCAAGGTGTTTCTCTTGGCCTCGATGACTGGTGATTTTTCTTCTGAATGGGCTTGGAAGAAATTAGCTGGCTTGCTGGTCTTTTTGCTAAAGGCGGACATGGGGGCGTTGTAGACAGCATCTCTTACTACTACTACTACTACTACTACTACTACTACTACTACTACTACTGCTGCTGCTGCTGCTGCTGCTGCTGCTGCTGCTGCTGCTGCTGCTGCTGCTGCTGCTGCTGCTGCTGCTGCTGCTGCTGCTGCTGCTGCCGCCGCCGCTGCTGCTGCTGCTGCTGCTGCTGCTACTACTACTACTACTACCACCACCATTACCACTACCACCACCACCACCACTACTGCTGCTACTACTACTACTACTACTACTGCTACTACTAACTAACTACTACTACTACTACTACTGCTGCTGCTGCTGCTGCTGCTGCTGCTGCTGCTGCTGCTGCTGCTGCTGCTGCTGCTGTTGCTGCTACCACTGCTGCTGCTGCTACCACTGCTGCTGCTGCTAGCTGCTACTACTACTACTGTTGCTGCTGCTGCTACTACCACTGCTGCTGCTGCTGCTACTAGTAGTAGTTAGTAGTAGTAGTAGTAGTAGTAGTAGTAGTAGTAGTAGTAGTAGTAGTAGTAGTAGTAGTAGAAGTAGTAGTAGTAGTAGTAGTAGTAGTAGTAGTAGTAGTAGTAGTAGTAGTACTGCTATTGCTACTACAATTGCTACTTTCATTTCCTCTGTAAGCCACACATCTACCACCGAAAACTAAAGTTTACTCTTCATTTTAAGAAATAGCAACATCAAGAAGGAAACAAATCAATATAATATGAGCACACACACACACACACACACACACACACACACACACTACAGAGCAAAGACGCAAACGAACACTTCATCAATATCAGTTAACATTTATCTCTTGGTGTTTCTAGTTCAACAACAAAAAATAAAAATGAAAAAGAGTTAAAGTGGACTTTGATTTTAATTTTGAATAATCAATAAAAGACCACCAAAACTGAAAGACAGAAATGCAAGAACCAGAAATAGACGTCAGAGAAATCAAAGGCAAACTAAGGAAAAAAGAGATAAAAACAGAAAGAGAAAGCAGGGAAAGAAAGGAAATAAAGAACAGAGCAAACATAGTAACAAAACCTAACCAAAAAAAAGAACCAAAGTAAAAGAAAGAAAGAAAGAGAGAAAGAAAAAAGAAATAAAGACAGACGGACAGAAGGAAAGAAAGACAAACAGGCAGACAGACAGAAAGAGAGAAAGACAGAAAGAAAGAAAGAAAGATAGAAAGAAAGAAAGACAGACAGACAGAAAGAAAGACAGACAGACAGACAGACAGACAAACAACAAGAAAGAAAAACAGACAGACAGAAAGGAAAGAAAGAAAGAAAGAAAGACAGACAGACAGACAGACAGACAGAGAGAAAGACAGAAAGAAAGAAAGAAAGAAAGAAAGAAAGAAAGAAAGAAAGAAAGAAAGAAAAAATACAGAAAGACAGAAAGAAAGAAAGAAAATACAGAAAGACAGAAAAACAGAAAAGGGAGAAAAAGAACTAAATAAAAATAGCAAAAAGGAACAAGTAAATAATTATGTATGTAAGTAAAAAGAGCGAATTAAAATTTCCAAAAAAACCCAACAGACATGAAGAGAGGAAACCAACCACACAAACAAGAAGCAGAACTTCTGAAGAAAAAAAAACTCGCACAAAAATAAACAAAAGATGATTAAAAAGGAAGGAACGAAAATTAGAATGTACAGGAGGAAAGAAGAAAGATAGCCAGACAAACACACACACAGACACACTTACACAACAAAACACTACACCGACACAAAGAGACACAAACGCAAATACATAAATAAACATACTGACACACAAAGCACAAAATACTACATCACACAACGTGACACAAACACAAACACATAAGCATACTGACACTGACACACAAAGCACAAATTACTACATCACACAAAATGACACAAACACATAAACATACTGACACTGACACACAAAGCATAAAATACTACACCAACGACACAAAGAGGCACAAATACACAAACATACTGACACACAAAATACTACACCGGCACAAAGAGACACAAACACAAAGACATAAATAAACATACTGACACTGACACACAGAACGCAAAATACTACACCGACACAAAGAGACACAACACAAATACACATACATACGGACACTGATGCACAAAATACTACACCGGCACAAAGACACACAAACACAAAGACATAGATAAACATACTGACACTGACACACAAAACACTACACTAACACAAAGAGACACAACACAAATACATGCACATACTGACACACAAATACAAAACTCTACACCAACACAAAGAGACACAAACACAAAGACATATACATACTGACACTGACACACAAAACACTACACCGACACAAAGAGGCTCAAAGACACAAACATACTGACACTGACACACAAAGCATAAAATACTACACCCACACAAAGAGACACGAGCACAAACACATAAACATACTGACACTGACAGACAAAGCATAAAATACTACACCGACACAATGACACACAAACACAAAGACATAAACATACTGACACTGACACACAAAACACAAAATACAACATCGACACAGACACACACACACACACACTGAGAGAGACACAGACTCAGAAAGGTAAATGTCCTACCCTCTTCACCTCACCCCCCTTTCAACCCCTCCTCCTCCCCCTTCACACACATACGCACACACACAGCACACACACACACACACAACACACACACACACACACCAGGCATCTTGTAGTAAAATCAATAACTCCTTTCCAACGAACAGCCTACTAAAACTCTCTTCTCCATTGCACTATTTTTTTTCTTCTTTTCTTTCTTGTTTTAACTGAGGGAAACTCTTGTCACTGATCCAGCCACTATCACACGATAATGTAAAAAGACAGCCTTACCAACAATAAACTGCAATTCTGTTCGAATCTAGAGAGGCATATAGACGAACAAGGAGATATCATGTTTTCTCAATACAACCAATGTTTTCTGTGTTGTTAGTTCTTGACTAGTTTTCAAAGGTAAAACAAAAAACAAGTGCTTGGCCAAAGTGCCCCCCCCCCCCCCCCCCTTACATCCACCTTCCCCATCCCCCCCCCCCCCTTTCACGAAGATGTTTTAAACAATGTGTTTTTTCTTCTGCAATTGTTTGTTTTTAATCAAGAATAAATCTTGGGTGAACTCGTTCCTTTCCATGCAGTATATTTGATTTGTATGGTTTATCATTGATTAGGTTTTTTATTCTATGTCTGCATAATATTGTCTTTGTTTCTCTCTTTATTTTCTTTAGATAGATGGCTTGAGGGGAAAAAGCAAATGCACTGCTTATTCAATGTACCATCTGAAAATAAAAGTTTGACTTTGGCTTTGACTATAAGCGTATTTCGTGCGATATTACGGTTTATCGTTTATGTTAAGAACTATATGTGTATTCATCTAGACAGGGCTTCAGTAATAAGATCACTTATTGTGTTGTTAGATTTACAAAATGGCACTGCTATGGGATTAAATTTGAATTGAAAAAAAATCTTTATAAACCAAAAAAACACTAGCCAGTCAGGCCACCACTTGATGTCTTGCGGAGTGATGAAAATATAGTTATACAGCTTCGGGCCAGATCTGAACTGCAGATCTCTAGCTTCTTAAGGGATATGATTATTACCCGTTAACCATAAAAGCATGTGTTTTCTATCTATAAGATGTGGGGGGGGGGAGGTGCAGATAGAGGCCTAAATAAACAACTATACATATATTCATTATATATAAACAATAAACTCCGTTGGAGAAATTTTTCTTTTCTTTTTTCCTAGAAAGGGTTGGAAAAGGGACTTGAAAAGATACAAAGGTCACATCGTGATGCGCGCGAGCGCGCTGCTTCTGAGTACGCGCACACAAACAAAACCACACACGCACACGCACCCCACCACGCAGCACGCACCACGCCGCACGTTTTTTTGCTAATATCACTTTGTGGTGTGTGTGAAAGGATTGAAACTGAAAAAAACCAACACGCACATTTGCATTAATCCCCTTGGAACAAGGGAACCACTCACCCCAGGATCCCACCCAAAATTTCCCCCAAAACCACTGCCACACTAACCATGTTAAGCTTACAAATTTTTTTAGCTCTTTTTTCGTTTATCTCACCCCCCCTCTCCTCTCTCTCATCTCTCCCCCTCCCCTCTCTTCCTCTCCTCTCTCTCTCTCTCTCTCCTCTCTCCCTCTCTCTCCCCCTCTCTCTCTCCCCCCCCTTTTTCTCTCTCCCCCCCTTCTCCCTCTCTCTCTCTCTCTCCCTTTCTCTCCTCCCCTCATCCCCCTCTCTCTCTCCTCTCTCTCTCTTTCCCTCCCTCCCCCTCTCTCTTCTCTGCCGTCTTTTTGTTCCCGATATAAAAAGCGCCTGTTATGTTTTCACAAAAATTTGTGTCCCTTTCGTGTGTTTAAATACAACCCGTCCCTCCAGTTTAACCCTTGAATTTCCTTATCGCTGTAAGCCACTCTGCAAGAATTAGGATTTGTTGTTGTTGTTATTTTGTTGTTATTTTGTTGTGTGTTTTGTAATCGTGTATCGATTTGCCAGCTCAGCAGCTAGAAAAAAGTCTTAGACTCGTTACAGATAATGATAATAGATAGATAATAGATAGTAGATAGCAGCAAGCAGACAGACAGACAACACAGAGAGATATAGACATGTAGATAATAGATAGAGTAGATAGATATAGATATAGATAGATAGATAGATAGATAGAGATAGATAGATAGATATAGATAGTATTGCTTTCACGAACCATTGAAATGGTATAGGCCATACAACAGGCATAAAGCTGTCAAGACAGTCTGCAGGAATGTGGAAGAGCAAGGAGCAGGAGACCAGCAAAGTGATATCCAACATCAAGGATGGACGCTCACGTACAACCGAAAGACCAGACAGAGCATTTGGCGTCACTTGCAGCGTACGCGGGTACCAACGGTCTCCGACCAAGATGATGATGAGATATGGAAGTCGTCTTAACTTGAATAACCAATGCGCATTTTATATAAATATAATTATATATAATATAAATATATATATTATATATATATATATATAAGCTCTGTGTGTGTGCCATCCGTTCTTTCGGAAGGGATATTGGACAACATCCCTGCTGAGGTGTTTACACATGGTGAAAAAGAGACTGTAAAGATGCTGACAACAAAACTTTAGGCACAGAATCTGGGACACCAAGATTCGGCCTGCAGAGTCAAGTTAATTCAAGTCCAAAACACTTTAATCATCCCGTGAAAGGAAGTTACAATACTCACAGGCACATTGATAATGGACGTAATCTTTAATAATCCCACTTCCTAAGAAAGATAATTCTAAGGCAATGCCAGAACTACCAAACAATCCGCCTCATAAGCCATCAAAGCAAGATGATGCTCAGGGTGATTCTGAATAGACCAAAAAAACCCAGAGACAAGCCGAAGAAGTACTTGCAGAAGAACTTGCCGGTTTCAGACCTGAAAGGAGAACAGTTGAACATATTTTTTGGCCCACAGAGATGCCGGTGGGGTCTGTCAGTATAAATAGCATCCCCACTTTCTGGATATTCTGTGCTAGAAATTTCCTCTTTTGTATCACTCTCTTTGTTTCTGCCTTGTTCCTTTTCTTCCTGTCACCTCCTTCTTGTCTATCTTCTGCCTTCTTGGTCCATCCATTCTCCTGCCTTTTTTTTCTCCAGAAAGACTTATAAAATAACAATCTTCACCCACGCCGAAGTTGGATCCGTTGGGTTTGATATGTCAGGCGCTTAACGGCAGCGCAACGCATTTTCAGCTCATGTGACAGACAACAGTAGTTGCTGTCTGAGCGTTCGACGCAGAAGAAGTAGTATTAGCAGAAGAACAAGCAGGTTTCAGACCTGAAACGATCATAATTGCGGAGATTTTTTTTTTACCTGCAGGTTTACCATCCAGAAGCACCTCCCTGCACCAAAACCTAAATACACTTGACTATCGTCATGCTTTGATCTCATGTCTGTTTTCTTGCCTTCATGCAATAATTACTGCTGCACGGACAAACCTCCAAACCAGAATACACGCTCGCTATATTTTTTGTAATCAATCTTTTGTTTCAAAATGGCAAAATGAAATTAACGGCATCACCGTTTCTTAAACAAGAAACTAGGCCAGTGACTTCTTTTTTTTTAATTAAAATAGTTTGAACTAGTGAGATTCGTGAGGGTTTCCTGCTACGTATTAACGATTTGATGCTCTGTTTCAATGCACCTTGTTTCGCTAATTGGAGCCGTTTTGCATCTAAGAAGCTCGCTAGAGACGAGCTGAGCAGCTAGAAACACTACCACTCTCTGAGGTGGGTTTCTTTTTTATGAAGCAGGCAAGAAGTGGCCAGACAGGTAGTTTGAACTTCTTCTTCGATATGGTTATCATTATCATCATCATCATCATCATGTTCTTCTTCTTCTTTTTCTTCTCCCCCCCCCCACCCCCCATCCTTCTCACCCTCCTTCTTCTACTGCAAGTACTATATCTTTTCATCTCTCCATTTTTCTCTTCACACACACACACACCACAACACAACACACTACACACACATACACACACTCGAACACACACAAAACACACGCACACAACACACAAACATACAAACACTCGAACATACAACCAAACACAAACACAACACACACACACACACACACACACACACACACACACACACACCACTACCACCACCACCACACCACCACACCTCTCTCTCTCTCTCTCTCTCTCCTCTCTCTCTCTCTCTCCCTCTCTCTCCCTCTCTCTCCCTGTTTTGGAAGAGTAGGCAATCGTGTGTCGGTGGGAACGGATGACAACATTTACAAAACTGCACACACACGGGGACTGAATGCAAAAAAACAAGAAAGCACATGAGTGCTTATTCCATTATCCTGGAAATGAAAGACTAAAATAAAAATAAAGAAATGAATTTTAAAAAAATAATAAACACATACATACATGCACGGACACAAACAAACACAACACACACACGGATCACCCCCCCCCACACACACACACACACCACAACACGCACCACACACCACACAACCACCACCCCCACCACACAACACACACACACACACACACACGGATCCCCCCCCCCCCACACACACACACACACACAACACGCACCATACACCACACAACCACCACCCCCACCACACACACACACACACACACACACACACACACACACACACAACACACACACACACACACGGACACACACCACTCAACCACCACCACCCCCACACACACACCACAACACGCACACACACTACACACAACACACAACACACACACCCTACCCCTCCTCCCCCCCCCCCCCCCCCCCCCCACACACACACCACACACACACACACCCACACACACACACACAACACACACACCCTACCCCCCCCCCCTACCCTACCCCCCACCCTACCCCCACCCCACCCCCACCCCCCACCCACCCACACACACACACACACACACAGACAGGGGTGGGGGAGGGGGGCGGGGGGAACAAGACTCAAGAGAACACGAATCTCCAATCTGGTGAAGGTGGGGGATTTTTCTTCTTCTCACGCACGCTCTAGCGGGTCCAGTAGTAGAGTCCCTCTCCTCCAGTGCCAGAGTGAAGTGGGAATTGGGAATGATTGTTCGCTGAGGCGAGGGAGGGAGGTAGGGAGGGAGGGATTGAGGGATTGAGGGAGGGAGGGATTGAGGGAGGGAGGGAGGCCTGGCGGCTATTGGGGATAGAGCCACGTCACGCCTTCCTTCTTTCTTTCCTTCTTTGTTTCTTTGTTTCTTTCTATCCTTCCTTTCTTTGTTTCCTTCCTTCCTTCCTTTTTTCTCTGTTTCTTTCTTTTTCTTCTTTTTTTTCCTTTCTTCTTTCTTCCTTTTTCTCCTTTTCTTCTTCCTTCTTCTTTCTTCCTTCCTCTCTTCTTCCTTTGTCCTTCTTCTTGTCTTCTTTTCTTTCTTTCCTTTCCTTTCTTCCTTCTTCCTCTTCTTTCTTTCTTTCTTTCTTTCTTTCCTTCTGTCTTTCTTTCCTTCCTTCTGTCTTTCTTTCCTTCTCCTTCCTTCCTTCCTTCCTTTCTTCTTTTCTTTCCTTCCTTCTTCCTTCCTTCTTCTTCTTTCTTTCTTCTGTCTTTCTTTCTTCTTCCTTTCTTTCTTCTTCTTCTTTCCTTCCTTCTTCCTTCCTTCTCTTCCTTTTGTGTCTTTCTTTCTTTCCTCCCTTCCTTCTTTCTTTTCTTTCTTTCCTTCTTTTCTTCCTTTTTCTTCTTTCTTTCTTTCCCTTCCTTCCTTTCTTTTCTTCTCTCTTTCGTCTCCTCCTTCCTCTTCTTTCTTTTCTTTCCTTCCTTCCTTCTTCCTTCTTTCCTTGTCTTTCTCTTCCTTTTCTTTCTTTCCTTCCTTCTTCTTCTTTCCTTCCTTTTCTTCCTTTTTTCTTTCTTTCTTTCTTTCTTTCTTTCCTTCCTTTCTTCCTTTCTTTCTTTCTTCTCTTTCTTTCCTTCCTTTCTTTCTTTCTTCCTTTTTCTGTCTTTCTTTCCTTCCCTCCTTCCTTCCTTCTTTCTCTCTCTTTCTTTCCGTTCTTCCTTTCTTTCTTTCCCTCGTTCCTTGCTTCCTTCCTTCCTTCTGTCTTTCTTTCCTTAGTTCTTTCTTTCTTTCTTTCCTTTCCTTTCTTCTTTCCTTGCTTTCTTCCTTCTTCTTTCTTTCTTCTTTCTTCTTTCCTTCCTTCCTTCCTTCCTTGTGAACGTGGACGTACCCTCTTTTCCGCCCGCTGCGCTCCACACTTCACCACGCTACGGAGAAGAATTTCTCTTCTTTTCCTTTTTTTTTTTTTTTTTTTTTTTTTTAAATCCTTCCACTTCTGTGTGTCGCCTGTCAGTTTGTTTCCTGTGCCTCTGTGTCTGTCTGTATGTCTGTGTCTGTCTGTCTCTCTTCTCTCTCTCTCTCTCTCTCTGTCTCTCTCTCTCTCTCTCTGTCTCTCTCTTTCTCTCTCTCAATTCGAGCTGCTTTTCAAAGAAAGAATGCGTTACCCCATAAACTTTTTTTTTATATATATCTGTCAGAATTTGTTTCCTCATGAGATAAAATTGTTGCCAGTAACAACTTCTCTGTTGCCGTGAGCCCTTTTCCGTGCGCTGAATGCGTCGTGCATTTGTTTTATCGCCTGCCTTATTGGAAAGACTAGCACCCAGGCCATCATTCAAGGTCTAGTCGATGGGGCAAAACTTTGGGCTCAAAATGCAGATGAAACCAGCTACTTTTACCCTTTCAAGACGGATGTTGTACCTCTTGTGGAGATGTTCGTGTTTCGGCATTTCTTCTAATGCTGGGGTGAATTTTAGGGATCTTTACTGTGCTCTCTTCTTCATACATGTATATACGAATGAGAGTAAAGATTCCTCCCTTTCAGTGACAGCTGACAAGAGGGATAGTTTAGCACTGAGGCTATTTCAGTTTAGAATGTTCCTATAGCATGTCGTCCTAAAGTGCACGCCTAGCTAAATATTGATATTTCAAACAGTATAAAATGACATAGTTAAAGAGTGGTATCTTGATCAGTATAAAAATGTTTTTAAACGACATAACTAAGGACTAATATCTCCCTTAGAGTAAAGCTGTTGCTAAATGGCATAACTAAAGATTCATATCTTCATCAATATAGAATGCACTGTCACAGCTAAATGATGTTTGTCTACTGCTACTGACACAATTAAACATTGATGTGTTCAACAATACTAAATTGTTACTGACACAACAAAAAGTTAGTTATGTCTTTATAATTTTAAAACTGTTTGGGGTTTTTTGTTGTTGCTTTTCAAGACTTGAACATCTTTACTTCTTGCCACACCATCAATACACTTCTATATCTTTATGTTATACCATCAATATACTTCAACATTTTTATACTTCATACCACACCATCAATGCACTTCTACATATTTACTTCATACCACACCGCTCTATTTTTCTACATCTTTACTTCATACCACACCATCCGCACACTTCTTCATCTTTACTTATACCCATACACCACCACCATCAATACATTTCTACATCTTTACTTCATACCACACCATCAATACACTTCTACATCTTTACTTCATACCACACCATCAATACATTTCTACATCTTTACTTCATACCACACTTTCAATACACCTCAACATCTTTACTTCATACCACACCATCAATACACTTCTACATCTTTACTTCATACCACACTATCAATACACTACAACATCTTTACTTCATACCACACCATCAATACATTTCTACATCTTTACTTCATACCATCAATACACTTCAACATCTTTACTTCATACCACACCATCAATACACTTCTACATCTTTACTTCATACCACACCATCAATACACTTCTACATCTTTACTTCATACCACACCATCAATACACTTCTACATCTTTACTTCATACCACACCATCAATACACTTCTACATCTTTACTTCATACCACACCATCAATACATTTCTACATCTTTACTTCATACCACACCATCAATACATTTCTACATCTTTACTTCAACACCATCAATACATTCTACATCTTTACTTCACCATCAAAAACATTTCTACATCTTTCTTCATCATACCATCAATACATTTCTACATCTTTACTTCATAACCATCAATAAAATTTCTACATCTTTACTTCATACCATCAATACATTTCTACATCTTTACTTCATACCATCAATACATTTCTACATCTTTACTTCATACCATCAATACATTTCTACATCTTTACTTCATACCATCAATACATTTCTACATCTTTACTTCATACCATCATACATTTCTACATCTTTACTTCATACCATCAATACATTTCTACATCTTTACTTCATACCATCAATACACTTCTACATCTTTACTTTATACCCACCATCAATACATTTCTACATCTTTACTTCATACCATCAATACATTTCTACATCTTTACTTCATACCATCAATACATTTCTACATCTTTACTTCATACCATCAATACACTTCTACATCTTTACTTTATACCATCAATACACTTCTACATCTTTACTTCATACCATCAATACACTTCTACATCTTTACTTTATACCACACCATCAATACACTTCTACATCTTTACTTCATACCATCAATACATTTCTACATCTTTACTTTATACCACACCATCAATACACTTCTACATCTTTACTTATACCACACCATCAATACACTTCTACATCTTTACTTCATACCATCAATACATTTCTACATCTTTACTTTATACCACACCATCAATACACTTCTACATCTTTACTTATACCACACCATCAATACACTTTCTACATCTTTACTTATACACACCATCAATACACTTCTACATCTTTACTTTATACACACATCAATACATTTCTACATCTTTACTTTATACCACACCATCAATACACTTCTACATCTTTACTTTATACCACACCATCAATACACTTCTACATCTTTACTTCATACCATCAATACATTTCTATATCTTTACTTTATACCACACCATCAATACACTTCTACATCTTTACTTTATACCACACCATCAATACACTTCTACATCTTTACTTCATACCATCAATACATTTCTACATCTTTACTTTATATCACACCATCAATACACTTCTACATCTTTACTTCATACCACACCATCAATACATTTCTACATCTTTACTTTATACCACACCATCAATACACTTCTACATCTTTACTTTATACCACACCATCAATACATTTCTACATCTTTACTTCATACCATCAATACATTTCTACATCTTTACTTCATACCATCAATACATTTCAACATCTTTACTTCATACCACACCATCAATACACTTCAACACCTTTACTTCATATCACACCATCAATACTTCAACGTCTTTACTTCATACCCCACCAATCAATAAAGTTTAAAACTGTTACTGACACAACTAAAAATCAAGGCCTCCATCAGTATAAAACCGTTACTAACTGAAAATAAAAACAGAAAAACCAAACAAATGACCATTGAAACTAATAAACATAAGATAACGATGAACAAAAAACAAAAAATGACAGTAAGGTAACAGAAGGTAAAACTTCGATCGAAAGAACCGAGGACGTCTAAATAAGATAAAGAGTTTGCATAACTCCACAAGTGTGCGGGGAAAACACAAACCAGTCCTATCTTACATCAAACCAGACACTGTGTTGGCAAGCAGCCATATATATGGACTCCAGGCACATACATGTGTACGTGATAAAGATGGCTCCATACAAGAAAGGACAGGGGAAAAAAAATTAAAAACCAGCATGTACACCATAAAATAAATACGTAAATCTTTTGTTTTTAGAGAATCTCTTGCATTGCGTGTGTCGTAGTTTGTAATTGCACAGAGTACTTTGTTGTAATGTATTGCAATGTAATGTGTTGTGTTGTGTGGAGTGCCATCAATGAAAAACATGATGACTTATAAGGCCTGATCTAGTAAAATATAGCAACGTCATAGATTTTTACAAAGTAACCATCCATACCTAAAAAAATGAAAAGAAAACAGCATTGACATACGCTAAAACTATCACATTTGCGTGCACACACACAATCACACACGCATCCACTTCCCATCACCCACCCACCCACCCACCACACACACACACACACACACACACACACACACACACACACTACACACACACACACACACACACACACACACTCACTCACTCACTCACACACACACACGTACACACACGCACGCACTACAACAATTCACATACACATAAGTATTGAACGCGCGTGTGAAGTTTGTGAGTGTGTACGTACAAGCAGTATAACTAAACACTGCTTGCTTCTTGTTTGAAGGCAACCAGGAAACAAAACGCCCGCGAAGAAAAGAAAAAAAAAGACTATTCGTTATAAGGGGGGGAAAAGCCAAACAGTTAGTTCTCCGTTCTTTTCTTTCTCGAGTGGCTCTGCCCCACACGCTTTTATATAATAATATATCCTGCTCCTGGTTTTTTTCAAGTGGCTGAACTTGAATCTAATCTCTCTCTCTCTCTCTCTCTCTCTCTCTCTCTCTCTCTCTCTCTCTCTCTCTCTCTCTCTCTCTCCTCTCTCTCTCTCTCTCTCTCTCTCTCTTTAAAGAAAAGAGAAGGGTTGAAAAAGTAAAGGTAAGGGGGTTGGGGTAGGGGAAGGAGATGATAGAAGCAGGTAGAACAAAGTCTCAAATCTTGATGATTTTGTTTTGCTTTGTAATGAAAAGCTTGGACTCTGCAAGGGAAGAAAACATCATAGAAAAGTAAGAAGGAAGGAAGAAGGAAAGAACAAGACAAAGAAAGGCAGACACACAGACAGAAGAAAGAAAGAAAGAAAGAAAGAAGAGAAAAAGAAAGAAAGAAAGAAAAGAAAGAAAGCAAACAAGCAAGCAAGAAGGAAGGAAGGAAGAAAGACAGAAAGACAGAAAGAGAGGAAGAAAGACAGAAAGAAAGAAAGAAAGAAAGAAAGAAAGAAAGAAAGAAAGAAAGAAAAGGCAGGAAGGAAGGAAGGAAGGATGGAAGGAAGAAAGATGGACAGAAAGAACGGACAAAGGCCTCCCATTCTCTCTCGCCACTTCTTCCAAACAAATGGGAAAATACAGTGTAAAAGAAAACGACAAAAAGGGAGAGAGACAGAATGACAGAGTGCCAGAGACAGAGTGACACAGAGAGAGTGACAGAGACAGAGTGCCAGAGACAGAGTGACAGAGAGAGAGTGACAGAGACATAGAGGCAGAGACAGAGTGACAGAGACAGGGTGACAGAGACAGACACAAAGAGAGAGGAAGAGAGACAAAGGGAAACGGCGATTCCACGTTTTTTTCGTGCTGTGTGAATCAATTCATTCGTTGTGTGTGTGTGTGGTGTGTGTGTGTGTGTGTGTGTGTGTGTGTGTGTGTGTGTGTGTGTGTGTGTGTGTGGTGTGTGTGTGTGTGTGTGTGTGTGTGGTGTGGTGGTGTGTGGTGTGGTGGTGTGTGTGTGGTGGGTGGTGGGTGTGGGTGTGGTGTGGTGTGGTGGTGTGTGAGTGTGGGTGTGTGTGTGTGTGGGTGTGTGTGATGTGTGTGTGTGTGGTGTGTGTGTGTGTGTGTGGTGGTGTGTGTTGTGTGTGTGAGTGAGTGTGGTGTGTGGTGAGTGTGTGTGTGTGAGTGTGTGTGTGTGTGTGGTAGTGTAGTGTGTGTGTGTGGTGTGGTGGTGTGTGTGTGAGTGGTGTGTGTGGTGTGGTGGTAGTGGTGGTGTGTGTGTGTGTGTGTGGGTGTGTGGTGGGTGTGTGTGTGTGTGTGGTAGTGTGTGTGTGTGTGTGGTGTGTGGTGTGTGTGTGGTGGTGGGTGGTGTGGTGTGTGGGGTGGTGTTGGGTACGGTGGTGTGTGGGTGTGGTGTGTGTGTGTGTGTGTATGTGTGTGTTGTGTGGGTGTGTGTAAGTGTGGTGTGTGTGTGGTGTGTGTGTGTGTGTGTGTGGGTGGTGGGTGTGGGTGTTCTTTTTATGTGTATCAGGTGTATTGTGTGTTTCAAGTGATGTAATTGAATGTAGTGTGTGGTGTGTGGGTGTGTGAATGTGCTGTGTGTGGTGTGTGTGGTGTGTGTTTTTCTGTAATTTGCTGTTCAGTCAAGTGGAATTGTGATAGGGTTCAAAGTAATGAGTATGTTGTAAAGTGTGCGGTTTGTGGTGTTCTGCTATGTTGCGTGTTGAATTGAGTTGGTTTCATTTTATAGCAATAGATAACTGTGCAGTAGCAGCATGTAATCAAGAAAGTGAATAATTGTATGCCGTGTGTGTGTTGTGGTGTGTGTGTGCGTGTGTCGTGTGTGTGTGTGTGTGTGTGTTTTCGTACGTGCCATTGTTGTTGTGTGTGTGTGTATGTGGGTTTCATTAATCTATTGTTTTATGCTTTTAATTTGAGATAACTGAAATATGAGATTTCATTTTTTAAATTAGAGAAAGAGAAACATGACGCCAGTAGGCAGCACAATGTAACAAGAAAAGTGAATTGATGGGGTGTGTGTGTGTGTGTGGGTGTGGTTGTGTTGTGTGTGTGTGTGTGTGTGTGTGTGTGTGTGTGTGGTGTGTGTTGTGTATGTGTGTGTGTGTGTGTGTGTGTGTGTGTTTTCTATTTAATTTTGTTCATTTATGCTTTTATTTCGAGGATAACGGAATAAACACTTTTTCACATCCAGTCTATGAGTGTATGCAGTTCTGTACATTTTGCTGTCCGTTCCCACCGGCACACAATAGCCTACTCTTCCAAAAAGCGTTTGTGTTTGTGCGTGTGTGTGTGTCTGTACGCGCGCGCGCGTGCGCTTGTGTTTGTGCATGTGTGTGTGTGTGTTTGTGTACACGTATGTGTGCGTGTTTGATTAATGAAGCAAATGTGTATGCCACACAATCATGTATGTAATGTTTAAAGTGCAAGTAATATAAATGTTGTGAACGTGTACGTGCCAGAACTATAACCTTGCTACCTTCTTGTTTGAAGTCAAACAGGAAACAGAACGCCCGGAAGAGAGAGAGAGAGAGAGAGAGAGAGAGAGAGAGAGAGAGAGAGAGAGAGAGAGAGAGAGAGAGAGAGAGAGAGGGGGGGGAAAATAAAAGAACACAACATTCCTTCCAAGAAAAGTCCTCAAACACAAATCCATTCTTTTCCTCTCTCCACAGGCTCTACACCTACGCTTGTATATCCCGCTTCTGTTTTTCGAGTGGCTGAACTTGAATCTCATTTCATTCTCTTCTTTCTCCTGCCTCTCCTCAAGAAAAGCAGAAAGGAAGGAAGGAAGGAAAGGTGAAAGGAAGGAAGGGAGGCAGGAAAGGAAGGAATGAAGGAAGGAAGGAATGAAGAAAGAAAGGAAGGAAGGGAGGGAGGTAGGGAGGGAGGAAGGAAGGAAGGAAGGAAGGAAGGAAGGAAGGAAGGAAGGAAGGAAGGAAGGAAGGAATGGTGACAGAAACAAAGTTTTTTTAAAAGATAAAAAGGCAACAACAACAAAACTTTT
>CM054134.1:94137529-94140029 GCA_028751875.1 Rapana venosa
AAAAAACCCTAACCAAAACAAACAAACAAACAAAAGAGAAGAAAAAAACAAACCAACAAAGATGATAAAAAAGAGAAAAACAGACAAACAACAACAACAAGAACAAGAACAACAACAGAGCCAAGAAAAATAACACAACCAAACTTAATAAGTCATAAAGATAAACATCTACACATTGT
The DNA here is from genome assembly GCA_028751875.1 of Rapana venosa. Classification (NCBI taxonomy): domain Eukaryota; kingdom Metazoa; phylum Mollusca; class Gastropoda; order Neogastropoda; family Muricidae; genus Rapana; species Rapana venosa. The sequence goes on from CM054134.1 coordinate 94,137,709, forward strand.
CAAATGGTACACATACTTGTTACACATAATTATAAGATATTGAAATAGGGCACTCATTAAAACTTAAGTACAGAGGCAACTCCAATAAAGTATTGAAAATATAAAAATATGAATCCTTCATCAGGATATACTATGACTATAAGCAGGACGATAAAGGTGAGAGAGAGAGACAGAGACAGAGAGACAGAGAGTGTGTGTGTGTGTATTTCAGAGATAATATCCAATATATAATTCCCAAAACAGTATGCGATCCCATCAACACTCATTTTAGATTATACTCGTTTCAAATTATATGTCATGATAATGAAATAAATTTAATACCCATACATCCACACAATAAAATCAAGAAACAAACCAAGAAGAAATTTAAAACTATACAGTAGTTGAGGGAGAGAATATGAGTGGGTGAGTGAGTGAGTGAGTGAGTGATGTGTGTGTGTGTGTGTGTGTGTGTGTGTGTGTGTGTGTGTGTGTGTGTGTGTGTGTGTGTGTGTGTGTGTTGTGTGTGTGTGTGTGTGTGTGGTGTGTGTGTTGTGTGTGAGTTTGTGTTTGTTTGAGCGTGTGTGTGGGGGGGTGGGGTGAGGGGGGGGGGTGTTTCAGGGATAATACTAAATATGTAATACTCACATACCACACGATCAACACAAACACTTTTTAATTATGCTCATGCAAATTGAATGTCATGGTAATAAAATAAGTGCAACACCCATATACTCACATAATAAAGAGGGGGGGAAAGCCAATAAAGTCATAAAAAGAACATCTACACATTGTAAGTAATAGAAACAAAATCTTTTTTTCCAGGATAATGAATAAGTATTCATGTGGTTTTTTACATCCAGTCCCCGCCCATGGGGTCACATTTAAAAATGCACTCAGTACTCATACTTTCAAGCAGAAGAAGCAAAGGAAAAGAGAGAGAAGAGAGAGAGAGAGAGAGAGAGAGAGAGAGAGAGAGAGAAGAGAGACTAAGAGAGATAGGTAGACAGAGAGTGAGAGAGAGACTAAGAGAGATAGGCAGACAGAGAGAAAGAGAGAGTGAGAGAGATACTAAGAAAGACATGCAGACACAGAGAGAGATACAGAGAGAAAGAGGCAGAGAGACAAAGATAGGCAAAGACAGACAGACAGACAGACAGAAGCAGTGATAGACACACAGAGAGACAGAAAGATGTCATTTCGACAGTTTTTCACGATGTGTGGGATTCAACATCTCATTAAAAAAATTTGTTTCGTGCAGCAGACTTCACACTTTTTTCCTAATATTTATTTTCAAAGAATTTTACTTTGCAACATGTTAAATGCTGTGAAATTAAGAGATGACACCTTTTCTGATAAGGGGGTTGAAATTCAATCGATGAACTTTTTGGAAATGTAGGTCATCATTCCGTTTCAATTGCATACTTCTTGTGTGTTTACACAAAGTTGATTCTGAAACTGAAACTACTTTTAAAAATATATATCTGTTCGATACTTTTCACAGAGAAAACAAGTAGATCGACTTTCTCTGTCTCTTTCTCTGTTTCTGTCTGTCTGTCTGTCTGTCTGTCTGTCTGTCTCTCTCTCCTCTCTCTCTCTCTCTCTCTCTCTCTCTTTCTGTCTCTCTCTCTCTTTCTGTCTCTCTCTCTCTTTCTGTCTCTGTTTCTCTCTCTCTCCCTCTCTCTATCTCTCTCTGTCTCTGTCTCTTTATGTATCAAACACAAACACACACGCCACACACAAATACACACATACACAGAGAGAGACTAAGAGAGATAGGCAGACAGAGAGAGAGAGAGAGTGAGAGAGATACTAAGAAAGACATGCAAACACAGAGAGAGATACAGAGAGAAAGAGGCAGAGAGACAAAGATAGGCAAAGACAGACAGACAGACAGACAGAAGCAGACATACACACACATACACACATACACTCGCATGCACGCACACACATTCACACACACACACACACACACACTCACACACACACACACACAAACACACACACACATACACACACACACACACGCACACACACACACACACACACGCACACACACACGCATACACACACACATACACACACGCGCGCATGCTCGTAAAACATACTTCCCAAAACCTGACCATTCACATAAAAGTCAATACAGAAATGACAAAATACGACAATCAAATTACAAAGTCTTCCATGCTACAGAAAAGAAAAGAAAAGAAAAGATGATCAAGTCTAGCACCACCCCGACCTTCAATTCTTAACGGCGCATCAGGCAGGGAATAATGTAACACGTCTGCAAAGCCTACGTGTTTATGTGACTGAAGCTAAACACATATGGATTATATTTTCTG
>CM054134.1:94145029-94150029 GCA_028751875.1 Rapana venosa
CCAAATATAAGAATATTTTATTTTCAATGTTTGCAATCACCGATTTCTGTGACAGCATCATAAATCTACATCATTGTTGTGCTGTGCGTGCGTGCGTGCGTGCGTGCGTGCGTGGCGTGGTGCGTGTGTGCGTGGTTGCGGTGCGTGTTGTGTGTGTGTGTGTGTGTGTGTGTGTGTGTGGTGTGTGTGTGTGGGGTGTGTGTGTTGTATGTGTGTGTTGTGTTGTGTGTGTGTTGTGTGTGTGTGTGTGCGTGCGGGCGTATGCGTGTATGTGTGTGCGTGCGTGTGTGTGAGAGATTTTTTGATAATGATTCTAACAAAGATTTTAAGCTACAAAGTCAACAATATCCCCCTCACACATACACATACACACACAAAACCACACACAAACACACACACACTCCACGAAAAAGCCAGAAATCAAAAACAAAGGAAACTGTGGCAAAACCCTAAAAGGAAATCGCAATGCAAAAACCTTAACCTTACCTTACCCAAACTCAAAAAAGCACAGCCCCGTAAAATCCAAAGACAAAGAATAGAGGGCGGGATAGCCTGGTGGCTAGAGCGTTCAACTCGTGATCTGACGGCCCGGGTTCGAGCCCCTACTGAGACACACCCATTTGAGGGGATTTTAACTCTGGACTTAACATTATTACCCACTTCAATCCCCCGGAAAGTCCTTTAGATGGGACTATAAACCGAGGTGCTGGGTTTATTTATTTATTTTATTTATTTATTTATACCACTTTAAGTCACGAGATTTCTCTGCGTGAAATTTGGGCTGTTCTCCCTGGGGAGAGCGCGTCGCCACAAGAGCAATGCCACCCTTTTTTTCTTTTTTCTTTTTGGTTTGCAACTGTATTTGTTTCCCTATCAAAGTGGCTTTTTTTCTAAGAATTTGTCCAGGGACAACTCTCTTGTTGCGTGGGATCTATTACGAGCGCTGAATAATATTGTATAACACACGGGACCTCGGTTTATCGTCTCCTCCGAAAGACTAGCGCCCAGACCACCACTCACAGTCTAATGGATGGGGGAAAAAAGTTTCGGGCCCAAACGGGATTCAAAACCACCGCACACCTCCGACCCAGACTTTTCGCTTTCTAGACAGGCGCGTTCAACTCTAGACCACCGATCCACATATTGGGTGTCAAAGCTTTAAAATCCGTTCGGCCCTATGGAAGAGAAGGTCATTGCGTTCCGGTAAGAATGGATAAAATGCGCGTGCACACAAGTGTCGTGTTTCAGATATCAACCCCTGGAAGCTGGAATGCCTTAATAGTGGGTAGAACGGTTGCATACACACAAAAAACGATCGCATACGCAAAAACTGGTCACATACGCAAAAAAACGGTTATATACGCCAACAAAATCTCACCTCGGAACTCTAGCCGAGGTACGGAAACAGAAAAAGAGAAACAAGGAAGAAATAAAAGCAAGGTCAGACAAGAAACACTGCAAGCTTAATACCAACACGCACACCTCCACACAATACTCACACACACCTCCACAGAATACTCAATGCCAGCACAGTTAGAGACGCTGTCAATAAAGAGAGGCTGAATCCCAACGCTTTGCTGACTCCCAAGTCATACTATACGGCTACCTTTGTGCTATGTCTTCTCTAACAAGATAGTTTTTTGGGGGTCTGTGTGTGTGTCGCACCGCATTCAAAATCGATTGCTATACATACATACGTACATACGTACATACGTACATACATACATACATACATACATACATACATACATACATACATATATGCACACATACATACATACATACATACATACTTACATACATACACACATACATACATACACACATACATACATACACACATACAGACTACATACATACCTATATACCTAATTATACCTACTACATACATACATACATACATACATACACCGTAAGTATGTATGTACATACATACATACATACATACATACATACATAATACATACATACATACATACATACATACATACATACATACACACACATACACACATACACACATACACACACATACAGACCTACATACCTACATACCTACCTACCTACATACGTACATACACACACCGTATTTCCTACTATGTTTTTGCCGTATATAACACAGCAATGACGTTGTTAACTCCCATTTTTCTTCAAAAAGTTTCGAGAACAAAGTCTCACTTTTGTTTTCATCCAGTGATTTAAGGACAACAAAATGTGTTGTCTAGAAATTCGATCTAGTTCACATAGCTGTAACGTGTCACCTTTCGCAAAGTGCGTTTTAGGATTAAACAGAAAATTGGCTTCGTTCTTTTTCTCTTTCTCGAAGCTCAAGGAAAACGGAGTTGGTGTGTTTTACCAAGAACTTTGAGGGTACAGTATTTTTTATTTATTTTACTTTATTCTTTACATCCATTCCCGTGTGTATGCAGTTTTGTAAATTGTCGTCTGTTCCAACCGGCACACAATGGCCTACTCTTACGAAAAGCGGAACAGGATTTTAACGTGTGCGCAAGATGTTCTGCGTGCGTTTGCACACGGGGCCTCGGTTTATAGTCTCCTCCGAAGGACTTTTGGGGAGAGTTGGAGTCTGCACTGATGTTAACTCCAAGGGGAAAATATCCCCCTTGAACGGGACTCGAACCCGGGTTGTCAGATTGCGAGCGCAATGTTCTAACCACTAGGCTATCCTGTCCCCCAGTAAGGTGAGGGAGACCGAGCGTTAGCTTGTTTCTTGACCGAATGGGTTTGTTTAAAGTGTGTTGACTGTTGGCGACATTATGGTTTATGATAGGAATGATAAAACAAGACACAAAAAGCGAAGGAAAGACGCAGAAGGGAAGGAAGGCGCTTAGTTAAACCAAGCCAGTTACAACACCCACTTTAACCCAGCTGCTACGATGCAATAACTTCATATGTGCAGCAATTTTAGCCAGAAGATCTCGGGTTCAAATCCTGTAAAAGTCATAAGGGGGATGGTAGGGATTGGGAGGGACTCTGGCCGGCTCCTGCCCTAGAATGAGTTTGCTAAAATGGGCTCAGTGGGAAGATTTGAACCACATAGTCGTGTATCATCCGCTTCACGGGTGTGATTTTGATTGTTGTTCAAATGGTGGATGGGTGGTCTTAGAGGTAATACATCTGCCTAGAAAGCGAAAAGTCCAGGTTCGAAGTGTGCGGTGGTTTGATCCCCGTTTGGGCCGGAAACTTTTCCCCCATCTATCGGACTACGAGCGGTGGTCAGGGTGCTAAGTCTTTCGGAGGAGGCGATAAACCGAAGTCCCGTGTGTTACACATATTTAGCTCACGTAAAAGAACCCACGTCAACAAGAATGCTGTCCCTGGCAAAATTCTGTACTAAAAAAGGCCACTGATATGGAAACAAAATAATACAATTGCAGACAGGAAAAGAATAAAAATAATGGGTGGCGCAGCTCTCGTGGCGACGTGTCCTCCCCCGGGAAGAGCAGCTCAATTTCCACGCGGGAAAAAATCTGCTGTGGTTTAAAGTGGTATACAATACAACACAATACAATACAACACAATACAATACAATACAACACAACACAATACAACACAACACAATACAACACAACACAATATAACACAACACAACACAATACAACACAATACAACACAACACAACACAATATAATACAATACAACACAACACAATACATCACAACACAACACAACAAAACACAACACAATCCTGATCCACACCCCAGGCGTCTGTGTATCTCAGGGACCCTGCTGACGCGGCAGGCAAAGTATCATGCTACGAACCGTAGTGTACAACCCTGCCCATCAGTCTCAAAGCCGGTGTACCTCCACCACCCCCACCCCTCACACGCCCTCCCACCCCAAACCACCCCACCCCGCAACTGCTTCAGTACTACAGTAATTATCCTAAAAAGTCACAGTTTCTGCCAGCGAAACCACGTTGCAGTGTGCATTTGACAGAAAGACTTCCTGACGATGCCAGATCACCTCACAAACACTTACGGGGATCAGCCCAGTCTTCTTTCCCCTTTGGAGGATTCCTGGGGGGGGGGGGGGGGGGGGGGGGGGAGCTGTCAGTATAAATAGCATCCCCACCTTCTGGACATTCTGTGCAAGAAATGTCCTCTTTTCTATAACACTCTTTGTTTCTGCCTTGTTTTTTTTTTCTTTCCTCCTATCACACCTCTTTCCTGTCTATTTTCTGCGGGGTTTTTTTTGGTCCATTCTCCTGCCCTTTTTTCCCCAAGAAAGACTTTTTTTTAACCAATTCTCTCTTATGCTTGGAGTCTCAAAACTGCTGGGCCTGACTTGTCAGGCGCTTCATGGCAGCGTGACGGATTTTTGCTGATAATATATAATAGCAATAGTTGCTGTCTGAACGGTCAACAACGACCACGACGACGACGACGACGACGACGACGACGACGAAGAAGAAGAAGAAGAAGAAGAAGAAGAAGAAGAAGAAGAAGAAGAAGAAGAAGAGAAGAAGAAGAAGTGTTCTGATTTTGGAGGTTAGCACTTTGCTGTCAGGGCACACACAGCCAACCAACACCACAGGCATGTGACGCTATTGATTGATCAGAACAGTGCTGTGCTGTGCTCTCTCTCTCTCTCTCTCTCTCTCTCTCTCTCTCTCTCTCTCTCTCTCTCTCTCTCTCTCTCTCTCTCTCTCTCTCTCTCTCTCTCTCTCTCTCTGTGTTGAAGTGTGTGTGAGTGTGTGTGTGTTTGTATGTGTGTGTGTGTGTGTGTGTGTGTGTGTGTGTGTGTGTGTGTGTGTGTGTGTGTGTGTGTGTGTGTGTGTGTGTGTGTGTGGAGAGAGAGAGAGAGAGAATGAGAGAGAGAGTGTGTGTGTGTGTGTTACTGTGTGTGTTGATGTGTTTGTGTATGTTGTTGTTGTTGTTGTGTGTGCGTGCATACGTGTGTGTGCGTGCGTGCGTGCGTGTGTGTGTGTCTGCCTGTCTATATGTCTGCCTGTCTGTCGGTCTCTCTTTCTCTGTCTC
>CM054134.1:94157529-94162529 GCA_028751875.1 Rapana venosa
CTCTCTCTCTCTCTCTCTCTCTCCTCTCTCTCCTCTCTCTCTCTCTCTCTCTCTCTCTCTCTCTCTCTCTCTCTCTCTCTCTCTCTCTCTCTCTCCTCTCTTTCTCACATACACACACACATACATGCACGCAAGCACGCACACACACGCACGCACGCATGCACACAGACACACACAGACACACAGATAAGGAGAGAAAGACACAGAGACACACAGACAGACAAAAAGAGGTAGACACAGACAGACAGAGAGACAGACAGACAGACGGACAGAGAGACCGACAGAGAGAGACACACAGAGAGAGACACAGAGAGAGACATAGACAGAGAACGAGAGATTGAGAGAGAGAGAGAGACAGAGACAGAGAGACAGACAGACAGAGAGAGATGGGAGTAGAAATAGAAGTCTCACAATACGTACGAAAGACCACACAAATGGAGACAGACGACAGGACAGTGGGCGAGAGCGAAAACAGCACAAACCGAAAACAAAGAGGCGTCGTGGCTTCAAAGGATTAACTAAAACAGAAAAAGACCAGACATCTCTTTTTTCAGTGATGTGAAGCTTCCCACCACACATTTCTATCCACAAAAAGATCACCCACCCCCCACCCCCAAAAAACCTCACCAATTCAAGATGCAATACTTCTTGTCTTTGGTTTCATGTCTATTTACTTTCAGGTGATTTAAACAAGCAAAACTTTTTTTAGAACAAAACTATCGATTAAATGAGAGGGGGGGGGGTGGTGGATTTGTAGAGTCTTAGAACAGACTTTAGTAACCTTCTCCCCATTCAATGATATCGTTGTCACTACCAACAAGCTTAGCTTTTTATTCCTGATTTTCACCTGTATGTGTGATAGGATACTCTTAGCACATAATTATGCGTATGCCGTACTTCAGAATCTAAAACGTATTCATCTACCGAACTTCAGAAGAAGAAAGCGAGGAGGTGTACAAGAATAAACTTAGTAATAAAGTTTCTTTTTTTTTCAATTGCACAATTCAGCATATAACTTTCGGGGGTGTTTTATCTGACAGACAGACAGACACAGAACCAGTCAGGGACAAAGTCATAAAGCATGTAGCAAAATCATTACGGAAAAGAGGTGGACAAGATTACTCGCCCTGCTAACGATTAAGCAAAGGGACCTTGGGGATGAGACATAACGAATCTGGGGATGGCTGTGGGATTGGGATGAACGGCGTGGCAACAGCAGGACGGGGATGTCACAGAAGATGAGGCAGCCCCCCCAAAAAAAAGATTAAGCATGGGGTTTTTTTAGGCGTTTTTAGATGAAGTTCTGCTATATTCTAGAAACACAGAAAAGACAGACAGAAAAATGTCGAGACAGTTTGACAGACCAAGACAGACACACGGATAGACACGCACAGAGAAAGAGAGAGACAGAGACACAGGGAGACAGAGACAGACAGTAAATACAGACAGACAGAGACAGGCAGTCAGACAGACTCAGAGACAGAGAGAAACAGAGAGACAGAGAGAGACAGCTTAATACAATTATAGAAACAAAGAACGACAGAAACAGACCATTCCAAATTGCACACAACAAAACCACTCCATCACTACTAATTAATTTTGTAACACAGTTCCGAAAATTAGAAGGACAGGGTGAAAAATGAGTTTTTACTACTAAAGTCAGACAAATCAGACACAGGAAGATAATATGAAACCTAACACAGGCCACAGAAATTAAATAAAAAGGACAACTAAACATGACAACTAAAAATGGCAAACGTTTTCTTTCATTTTTTTAAAAACAACATCCGTACAAAAACTGTAATAATAAATAAATAAATAAATAAATAAAAAAGGTTGCACTTTTGTGTTGGCACCAAACACAAATTGCTCTCCTCCCGTGGGGATGCCGGGGGTCTGTCTGTACGAATAGCATCGCCACCTTCTGGAAATTCTGTTTTCGAAATTCCCGCTTTTTCTATCCCTCTCATTGTTTCTGCGTTGTTCCTTCTCTTTCAATCACCTCCTTCTTGTCTATTTTCTGCCATACTTTCCCATTCTCCTGCTTTTGTTTCCAGAAAGACTTTTTTTTTTAAATCTCTCCCACGCCGAAGTCGGACGTGCTGGGCCTGATTTGACGGCAGTGCAACGCATTTTTGCCCATATGGCAGACAATAGTTGGTGTCTCGGGTGTTCGGCGAAGAAGAAGAAGAAGAAGAAGAAGAAGAAGAAGAAGAAGAAGAAGAAGAAGAAGAAGAAGAAGAAGAACAAGAACAAGAACAAGAACAAGAAGAACAAGAAGAACAAGAAGAAGAACAAGAAGAACAAGAAGAGCAAGAAGAACAAGAAGAAGAACAAGAAAAGAAGAAGAAGAACAAGAAGAACAAGAAGAACAAGAACAAGAAAAGAAGAAGAAGAAGAAGAAGAAGAAGAAGAAGAAGAAGAAGAAGAAAGAAGAAGAAGAAGAAGAAGAAGAAGAAGAAGAAAGAAGAAGATTGTTGTAGGCGGTGGACTGAGAGCCTGACTGATTGGTGACAGAGTGCTATGTGAGGAGATGCTCCAAGTGTTCCTTCAGCCCCGTAATTAGAAGGCCAACCTCCAGTGCAGTTATTCAGCCATGTCAACATGAAGAACTATATATATTGATTAATTTTGTGAGAATGCGATCTCTCTCTCTCCTCTCTCTCCCTTCTCTCTCTCTCTCTCTCTCTCTCTCTCTCTCTCTCTCTCTCTCTCTCTCTCTCTCTCTCTCTCTCTCTCCTCTCTGCCTTACTCTCTGTATTTCTGTCTGTCTGTCTGTCTTTCTGTCTTTCTGGAACTGGATGTAAAAAGCACATGAGTGCTTATTCATTATCCTTGAAATAAAAGAATTTGTCATTGTCATTGTCTGTCTGTTCTCTCTGACTTTCTGCCCGTGTCTGTCTGTGTCTGTCTCTCTGTATATGTCTCTGTATCTGTCTCTCACTCCCTCTCTCTCTCTCTCTCTCTCTCTCTCTCTCTCTCTCTCTCTCTCGCTCTCTCCCTCCCTTAATGGCAAACGGACATTCATTACAGGCACAAAACTGGACAGTTAATCCAACACGTGACCAGGTAAAAAGGAGTGACAAAGGGAGACAAACACAAACTAACAGACTGACAGGCAGACAACGACACATGAGCAGAGAGAGAGAGAGACAGACAGACAGACAGAAACAGAGACAGAGACATATAGACAGACAGGACAGAAATAAAGAAAAACAGAGATAGAGAGGGACAGAATAGATGAGATATAACGTGCGAGAGCGAGAGGGGGGGGGGGGGGGATGGGAGAGAGAGAGACAGAGAGAGAGAGACAGAGACAGACAGACAGGGGCAGACAGAAACACAGAGAGGGAGAGACAGTGATAGACAGAGAGACACAGACAGAGAGATAGAGACACAGAGAGGGAGAGAATAAAGATGTATATGCGAAGAATGGGAATGATTTATTCAAAAGGCCTTAGCTACGTTTGAAGAGGAAAACATAGTCACATCACACCCCACACATTTCAACAACTCAGATCGTAATTTGGCAATTTCCCAAATCAATTGACATTGCCATCGCAGACGGAAAACATGTTGTCCTGGTTTGACCTGTGTTTGGGGAACTCAGAGAGCAATGCATACCCTTCAGAATTCTTTACCTCGATCATCGTCTTGATAGACTCATTCTGCTCCTTACGATATAAAAAAAAAAATACAGAAGTTACAAAACAGGGTGCTCTTTATTAATTGTACAAGGCTTGTAAACGAATGAATGCTCTTGTTAACTGATTTGAGAGAGAAAAGGAGAGAGAGAGAGAGAGAGAGAGAGAGAGAGAGAGAGAGAGAGAGAGAGAGAGAGAGAGAGACAGGCAGACAGATACAGAGAGAGAGGGAGAGAGAAATAGCCAGAGACGGGGAGAGGGAGGGAGAAAAAGAGAGAAAGATAGACAGACAGACAAATAAACTGTCTGACAGACAGATACACACACACAGACAGACATATATACAAACAGACAGATAGATACACAAACAGACAGACAGACAGAAGCACAAATAGGCAGACAAATAGACAAACAGACAGACAGAGACATCCTTTCTTTTCAGTTGACAAAAAACTGAAGCAATCAACAAACTACAATAACTTGTTATTTATCCAGCTCTTAAAAGTAAAATGTCTTTTTATAAAAAAAAAATTTAAGACACCAATGTAAACAACACAGACAGACTGACAAACAAGCAGACCAACCAACAGACAAAACAAATTGAAGTGACAGAAGTAGCAAGAGTCTGGGCAAGCAAACAGAAAGATAGATATTGAATGAAAAAAACAGCCGCCATGGCGCAGTGATTAGCGCTTGGGTTACGGACTGGAAGGCCGCGGGTTCGATTCCCATAAGAGTCATAGGGATTTTTCGGACTCCGGCCGGCTCCTACCCAGAGTGAGTGTGCTGTGGGCTCAGTGGGAAGACTGGGACCACACAGTCGAGCTTCATCCACTTAACGGATGCGAGTTTGAGAGTGTTGCTCAAATTACCTGACCAACACTGCAGGTGTCTGTATCTCTCGGGCCCGGTTGACGCCGGGATATATTATGACAGTAAGCGTAGAGTACAACCCTGTCAAGTAGTCTCAAAGCATATGCACTTCCACAGCAGCATAATTACGTCATCCTCATTGTCAATGATCATCATGCAATATAAAAAAAAAACCCACCTTGCCTCTAATTCCATGGTCCCAATTTCTCTGGTCTCATGGTGACCTCACATTCGGTTTGCCCATACACTTCTGTGCCTGTGGTGAGTTTGTGTCAAAGCCTTTGGGGTTGGGGGTTCGCGGGGGACGGTCGTTGGAGGGACGTTGTGGTGGTTGCCACCTCGGGTGGGCAACTCACTCAGTCTGGCTCCGCGACTGAGCTAATACTGTCGTTAGTAGGGAGCTTAGTAGGTGGTGTCCTGCGTATGTTAGCTCAGAACAGACACCATTGAACACCACCAAAGTGACTCAGCAGCAGTGCAGGG
>CM054134.1:94167529-94170029 GCA_028751875.1 Rapana venosa
TGTATGTGTGTGTGCGTGTGTGTGTATGTGTGTGTGTGTGTGTGTGTGTGTGTGTGTGTGTGTGTGTGTGTGTGTGTGTGTGTGTGTGTGTGTGTGTGTGTGTGTGTGTGTGTGTGTGTGTGTGTGTGTGTGTGTGTGTGTGTGTGTGTGGTGTGTGTGTGAAGAAGAAAATTAATTGAGGTAGAAAACTTTGCAAGACGTAGTAGAAAAGTTCATCACATTAAACCCCAAAAAATTGTTAAAAAACGATATTATCGCAAATGACGGGAAGAAACTGTTACTGCGTTTCAATCACATTGTAACATCTCTCTGTCTCTGTCTCTGTTCTGTCTGTCTCTCTCTCTCTCTCTCTCTCTCTCTCTCTCTCTCTCTCTCTCTCTCTCTCTCTCTCTCTTTTCTCTCTCTGTCTCTCTCTCACTATCCAAAGTTTCAAATTGAAGTTAACGAAAGTCGTTATTTGGCCTTATTGGTTTGGGGTGGAGGGTGGTTTTTTTGTAAAAAAAATATTTGGGTTATTATGTATGTCTGAAACTATGCGCAATTTTTTTTCTATCGAGGCTGTACCTATGTGAACCATAGTATGTGTGTGTATGTGTGTGTGTGTGTGTGTGTGTGTGTGTGTGTGTGTGTGTGTGTGTGTGTGTGGTGGTGTGTGTGTGTGTGTGTGTGTGTTGTGTGTGTGTGTGTGTGTGTGTGTGCTTGCACGCCGCATGGATGGATATATGTGCATGCATCTACCTATCTATCTATCCATGGCGGGTAAAATCGGTCACATATGCAAAATCTGTTCATTGGTGAACCCCGGAGCTAGCTCTAGCCGAGGAACTGAAAGAATCTAATGGTATATATAACAAAATACTATTCGACATTGTGGAACAACAGAGACTATTGCCTAGATAGATAGATAGATAGATAGATAGATAGATAGATAGATAGATAGATAGATAGATAGATAGATAGATAGATAGATAGTAGACATAGATAGGTGGATAGGTGGATAGGTGGATAGATAGGTGGATAGGTGGATAGATAGATAGATAGATAGATAGATAGATAGATAGATAGATAGATAGATAGATAGATATAGATAGATAGATAGATAGATAGATAGATAGATAGATAGATAGATAGATAGATAGATAGATAGATAGATAGATAGATAGATAGATAGATAGATAGATAGATAGATAGATAGATAGATAGATAGATTCCAGTTCAAAGAAAGATATTTTTGTCGTTTTTACAGAAAAGGGAGAGTCCCAAATAGTTTTCGCTGTCTTGGTGAGGACGCATAACGGTGGCATATTTGAGGGCAATCTTTTCATCAGACCAGACACCACAAAGCACCACTTACATTGAGCCAGCGGGGCGGGATCTCTTCCATTGGGTGGCCTTCAGGAAAAGCAATCACTGACGGTTCTACGTGGACTGATGAATGTGGGCATGCAGGATGGTAGTAGTGTGAGATCAATGAACCTTGGTCTGTCTGATTAGGATGAGATCAATCTGACATGAGTTGGGAGCAATGATATTGAGGCAGCAGAGTTGAAAAGGTGTAAAGATAGTTAAACAAAAAAACAACAACAAAACAACAGCAACAGCAACAGCGACAACAAAAATAACACGAAAGCTTTCATTGTGGTGACAGTCGTAGTAAATGTTGTTACTTTACTCTCACCGACATCACTATTTTGTCATATGCTTCAATCCTGTTACAATCGTTACCAAAGTCATCACAGGCATTATCGTCCAAAAGTACTGCACAAACACACGCACACGCACGCACGCACGCACACACACACCACACACACAGACACACACACAGAGATACACACACATCCTTCGGATGAGACTATAAACCGAGGTCCAGTGTGCGAACGCACGCAGAAAATCTTGCACACACGATAACCCTGTTCCACTTTTTGGAAGAGTAGGCCATTTTGGGCCGGTGAGAAAGGATGACAAAATTGACAAAATCGCATACACGCGGGTACTGGGTGTACAAAAGCACATGAGTGCTTACTCCATTATCCTCGAAATAAACAAATAAAATCAATCAATCAATAAAATTAATAAATACATAAATAAATAAATTGAAAAATCAATCAATCAATCAATCAATCAAAAAGTAAAACCACAAAGTTCACCATCTTTTGCAACTCCCCACCCCCACCCCCCACCACCCCCACCACCCACTCCATTCCACCTAACCACCCCCACCATCCCTTTCCCCTGCTCGAATAATTATAATAATCATATCAGCTTTGGAACTCGTCCCCCAAAACAGTGCCAATAATTATATTATCTTTCTATCAGACTCCTCGCCATTCTTGCTTGTCACTTCATTACTACTGTAGGTCCTACAATAACAAAAGACAATAAAATCAAAGCAGCACTTGGAACCTTTAGTCGTATTCAACGAAAATGACAACAACAGTAATGGAGTAACTAGATCCCCCCAAAACACACCCAAAAAACACATCGACACTGACTGATTTTC
>CM054134.1:94175029-94182529 GCA_028751875.1 Rapana venosa
TCCCTAAGGGTAGGGACTGGACGTAAAAAAACCCCACATGGGTAGCTTATTCATTATCCTTCGAAATAAAAGAATTTGATTTGGTTTGTTTTGATTCTCTCTCTCTCTCTCTCTCTCTCTCTCTCTCTCTCTCTCTCTCTCTCTCTCTCTCTCTCTCTCTCTCTCTCTCTCTCTCTCTCCTAACACAAAATATTGATGCAGTATAGTAGGACTGTTTATCAAGTTCCATCATTGTTCAAGATATGGCTATCGCGATGATGATCCACAAAGAAACGGTTATTGGTTTTCATGTTAAGTTTTATCACATTTTGCATACCAATGAGTTTGGGTTTTCTCCTTTTCCCCCAAACTCTGTGTTTTAGGGTCTAAGGCCAATGTGCGTTATTGAAACCGTTCAGAGTTTAGAGTTCTCTCTCCTCTCTCTCTCCTCTCTCTCTCCTCCTCTCTCTTCTCTCTCTCTCTCTCTCTCTCTCTCTCTCTCCTCTCCTATCTCTCTTTCGTTTAGAGTTTTCTTTATCTCCCCGCCTCTCTCTCCCTCGTTCAGAGTTCTCTGTCTCTGTCTCTGTCTCTCCCTCTCTCTCTCATATTCTAGATACAACTATTGTTATACACAAGGACAAATACCCCATATATAATCAAAGGTAAAGAAGAATACCTCCAAACTCTTTGATCCCAGACTTTGATAATTGGTACCATTAACAATTTCTTCAAAAGAAGACCCTTTTCTTTTGTCTCGCTAGCTTTCATCGCTGATACCTTCCATCACGCTACGTTACATTCGTTCATTACAAAGAACTTGCTTACTTTCCGTGTTGCCATTTTTGTTCATTCAATACTTTTTTTTAAACTGAAGACATTACATTTCAATTATCTGGATCTCTTTTGAAATTGCGTCTAATGCCTTTGTCATAGTGACAAGAAAGTGTTTCTGGTATCTGTCTAGTCCACGTGGGAAAAAACTATTATTGGGAAACACAATTCAAATCACTTGTGACAGATTTCTGCATACGTAATCATCGTGTAGGGATTTTTTCGAAATATATTTGAAAAATGTATATTTTAGCTGTTAAATGACGTTACTTATTGCTATGTGACTTTCATACTTCTTTGTTGAAAACTCAGACAGCATCTATTGTTGTCTAACTTCTGTCATATAAGTGTAAATGCGTTGTGCTGCCATTAAGCGCCTGACAAGTCAGGCCCAGTGCATCCGACTTCGGTATGGGAGAAAAACATTATTTTTTTAAGTCTTTCTAGAAAAAAAGTTGGAGAATGAACAAAGAAGGAGATAACCGAAGAAAAGAAAACGAGCAGAAACAAAGCGAGGGATAGAAAAGAGGGACCTCCTAGCACAGAATTTCTAAAGGATAGGGATGCTACTTATACTGACAGGACTTCGTGGCAAAATTCTGCAGAAAAAAGCTATTCTGATAGGAAATCAAGTGCCGTGCAGACAGGAAAAAAAAGGTGGCGCTGCTCTTGTGGCGTCGCGCTCTCCCCGGGGAGAGCAGCCCGATTTTCGACACAGAGAAATTTGCCGTGACTAACAATACAATACAATGTAATACAATACAATGTAATACAATACAATACAATACGATTGTCATGTCCTTCCACAAGAAGTGGACCCTTGCTTCCTTGGTCAGCATTTCTTCACCTACTAAAACCAAACAGTTCCGATTCAAATCAGGAAAAGCGGGGACATGTTCAGCACTTGGGTGCACGTACATACATGCATGCACCTGGGTGTGTGTGTGTGTGTGTGTGTGTGTGTGTGTGTGTGTGTGTGTGTGTGTGTGTGTGTGTGTGTGTGTGTGTGTGTGTGTGTGTGTGTGTTGTGTGTGTGTGTGTGTGTGTGTGTGTGTGTGTGTTGTTGTTGTTGTTGTTGTCTTCAATTTAACGTCTGTTCACTCTTAGTGATATTAGACGAATGTGTGTGTGTGTGTGTGTGTGTGTGTGTGTGTGTGTGTGTGTGTGTGTGTGTGTGTGTGTGTGTGTGTGTGTGTTGTGTGTGTGTGTGTGTGTGTGTGTGTGTGTGTGTGTGTGTGTGTGTGTGTGTGTGTGTATTTGAGCGTGTATGTGTGTGTGTTCTACTTTCTTTTCTTCCTTTTTTTCTTCATTCCTTCCTTCTTTCTTTCTTTCTTTCTTGACAGTGTTTGATATTGATATATTTAATAAATTTCTACCCCCCAAAAAACAGACTCTGTTTATCTTGCCGACATTAATAACCAATTATTTGATAACGCTATTCTTTATCACTCGTGTTTGTACAATTTTTGTTTTGCTGTTGCGTGTTGGGCTGCTTTTCCTGTATCTTGTCTTGTTCAATATGTTTTTTTTAAAGCCAGAATAATCAAAACAATATGAAAAACAATGATCTCAAGTTGTGTAGATACCGAATCTCTTGGGAATTTTTTTTAATGCCTTTAGGACATCTGTGCGACAAACAGCATGTCATATATCATTTTCAAGACAGTATTTCTTTCCATTTTCACTTTTTCTTTAATCACTTTCCACTTGAAAAAAAATTAATACAGTGTTTTACGAAAAAAAAAATATAGAAATCGCGTCGGATTTCCGTTGTCCGTTTAAGGAATATATTGTTTACGGTTTTGATCAATCTCTAGTTTCAATCAATTAACAATCATCGTGTACAGTCATATGACTTCCTTACATAACGTTTATCCAAACACTACGGTGGAAATTTTTGGCAACAATTGCTTTGAAATTCAAAATTCAGAACAAAATTTCGTGTTTTAAATTTTCCTCACAACGGAAATTTAAAAACAAACTTGTCGTAAGGGAAAAACATAATAATAAAAAAGACTTTGCCAAGAAAAAAATCCACAGATACAAAATAATAACACCCCAAAATATTAATACAAAACAAAGACCAGTTATGGAGTAGTCAGTTGCGCAATGGGGGTAGTGGATGGCTGACGGGAAAGGAATGGGAGGAAGAGAGGAGATTTTAAAAAAATAAAAAGTTCTGTCCTGGATTTAGCTGTGTCCCTATGGAAAAGCAGGCGAGGCAGGCAGTGTTGTGTGGAGGAGGGGGGTGAGGTGGAGGGGGGGGGGGGGGGGGGGGGGTCAATGGATTTGTCTGCCCCAGGACGGATGTCATTTGTTCATCTGTCGACTGGGCTGGGCTGTCTGTCCCTTTTTCAAGCTTTCTACAGCAGTCAGACGCAGCCAAAGGCACTCCATGGCCTGAACTCTGATTGTTGTCTCTGCTCTGTCTCTCTCTCTGTCTGTCTGTCTCTCTCTCTCTCTCTCTCTCTCTCTCTCTCCTCTCTCTCTCTCTCTCTCTCTCTCTCTCTCTCTCTCTCTCTCGCAGAATGCTATTCTGGTGTAATTTTTTTTTCATTGAGCTTGGCCCGGAGACCTTGAAAAAAGACAGATGACTGAAGCAGGCAGACAGTGAGCTGATGACAAACATAAACAGGTAAACAGGTAGTAGGCCGGCCAACAAACAAGTAGGCACACACGTGTTGTTGTTGCTTTTGTTGCTATTGTTTCTGTTGCGCGTTCCCAAGCATGAAACCCCGGAATTCACCCAGAATATTCCCCCGTGTGCTAGAAGTTTCCTCTTTTTTTATCCCTCTCTTTATTTCTGCATTGTTCCTTTTCTTACTGCCACATCCTTCTTGTCTATTTTCTGCCTTCTTGGTTCATTCCCCTGCCTTTTTTCCCAGAACTACTTCAAAGATAACAATTCTCTCTCATGCCGAAGTCGGATGCGCTGGGCCTATCTTGTCAGGCGCCTAACAGCAGTACAACGCGTTTGCGCTCAAATGACAGTTGTAGACAAAATTAGTCGCTGAGTTTTCAACAAAGAAAACAAAGTATGAAAATCGCATAGCAATAAGTAACACCATTTAACAGTCGGATGCGCTGAGCCTGACTTGTCGCTTATCGGCAGCGTGACGCATTTTAGCTCATAAAAAACAGACAACAATAGTTGCTGTCTGAGCGTTCGACGAAGAAAGAGAAGAAGAACCCAGAATATCCACTCTGTCTTACTCTTCCTACCTGGGAATCACTGAGAGACCGTAAGTACACACTGGATGAGAAGTTTGCGTGTATGGCCTGTTTCCAAATACCTCGCTATTGCCATACTTACTCACAAAGGAAAGGCAGACAGATAACAAAAGCCGACTCTCGGTAAAATGTGGGAGTAGGTCCATAAAAAAAACTAGGATACCATTTTCCATGGAAAAAAACTTTGATCAATTGGCAGAACATATTCACACAAAAAGAGAACAGAAAACTGGATACAAACAGACCGCTGGTATAGGAAAGAATTGACGGCAGAACATGATTCACACAAAAAGAGAACAGAAAACTGGATACAAACAGACCGCTGGTATAGTAAAGAATTGACGGCAGAACATGATTCACACAAAAAGAGAACAGAAAACTGGATACAAACAGACCGCTGGTATAGTAAAGAATTGACGGCAGAACATGATTCACACAAAAAGAGAACAGAAAACTGGATACAAACAGACCGCTGGTAGAGGAAAGAATTGACGGCAGAACATGATTCAGGCTGAGGTCTTTGAGTGAGGCCAGAAGGGATTCCAAGGGTGGGGGGAGTGGAGGGGGGGGGGTGTATGGTGTACTTTGTACACTTGCGGCAGATTCACTCCTCCCTTGCGTGAAATTAGGGCTGCTCTCCCTGGGGACAGTGTATTTCCATGGTACGGTGTTCCTTCTCCGACACAACCATCTTTTATCTCTCTTTTTCCCCTTTTTATTTGTATTTATTTCTTTTATTTCGAGGATAATGAAATAAGCACTCATGTACTTTTTTTTACATCCAGTCCCGTGTGTTTTGCAGTTTTGTAAATGTTATCACCCGTTCCCTGTCTGTGAATACCTGTGTTTGCATAGAGTAGGGAGCTTTACAACAGAATATTCCCAGAGACTTTCTTCTCTAGTTGCCGAGGTTTCTTTCATCTGCGCTGAATAAGTGTTGCATACATGCACAGAGTCTGTGAATTTACCCATTTCAGTTTTCACCTTTGGAAAGGACATGTGAAATATTGCACACAACAATCATCTGCCAAGAAATCCACTCAGCACATGTCTTACCGACGGTATTGTATTAGCCCAAGACACTTGCCAGGCCTAGAGTACAGCTTTAATAGTTTTCATTGTGCACTGAACTCAAAGAACGCTGACATGAATAACAGGATTTTTAATGCGCATACTTGACTTTCTGTATCACTGAAGGAGAGCAAGCACTGGCAAGTCTGCGCTACAAAAGTTAAACTTCACCTTCACCTATCTCGTAGTCCTGTAGAGAGTGGGACTGACAGCTAGCTGAACTGGAAGACTGCACAGAAAAAAGGTCGGCTATCCTTAAAACATATGAGCAGGTCCATAAAAAGCCCTAAAAACAATTTCCCATGAAAAGACTTTTGAACTGTTCATAGAACTAGTTCACAAACCAAGAGAACAGAAAACTGGATACAAATAGACCACTGGCATAGAACACAACTGACGGCAGAATACGACAAAAATTATTGCCCTTGATCCATCATGCGTCAACGAGATTTGAACCCAAGACATCGGGATCTTAGGATTAGAATCCATCCCGTCACCTTCTATTCTCGGCCATTCTCCCCCTACCCCCATCCTCGCCCTGTCATACTTATGTCATAAGTCCTTCGGATGAGACTATAAACCGAGGCCCCGTGTTCGAACGCATGCAGAACATCTTGCGCACACGTTAAATCCTGTTCCGCTTTTCGGAAGAGTAGGCCATTGTGTGCCGGTGGGAACAGATGACAAAATTGACAAAACCGCATACACACGGGGACTAGATGTAAAAATGCACACGAGTGCTTATTCCATTATCCTCGATATAAAAGAATAAATAAATAAATAAATACTTTCCATCTCATCCAACAAGACCACCACCCCCACTCAAAATTTGTAAGTGTACAGGAGTAAAGGACTGGCCTCGGGCTAGCTGGATTCGAACCCCGGACTGATCGTTTTCCAGACAAGCGCTTCATCTCGCTCCATGCCACCGAGTCCACTCGCCCGGTGCCAGGAGAAACACCTCTGCAGACTGGGTCTTCCAGCAGCCGGTTTCTTCTGACCCCATTCCAGACATCGCCAGACATGTGTTAGTTCCCCTTCTTCCAATCAGCCAGTCCGCTCCATTTCCTGCTCTTTTCCTTCTTCGGTTACTGTGTTGTGATATGGTGTGGTGTGGTGTGGTGTGGTGTGGTATGGTGTGGTGTGGTGTGGTGTGGTGTGGAGTGGTGTGGTGTGGTGTGGTGTGGTATGGTGCGGTGCGGGGTAGTATGGCGCGGTGCGGTGCGGGGTAGTTTGGTATGGTTTGGTGTGGTGTGGTGCGGTGTGGTGGTGTGGTGTGGTGTGGTGTGGTTTGGTGTGGTGTGGTTTGGTGTGGTGTGGGGTGGTGTGGTGCGGTGTGGTGGTGTGGTGTGGTGTGGTGCGGTGTGTGGTGGTGTGGTGTGGTGTGGTGCGGTGTGGTGTGGGTGGTGTGGGGTGGTGTGGTGTGGTGTGGTGTGTGTGGGGTGTGGTGTGGTGTGGTGTGGTGTGGTGTGGTTGTGGTGTGGTGTGGGGTGGTGTGGTGCGGTGTGGTGGTGTGGGTGTTGGTGGGTGCGGTGTGGTGGTGGTGTGGTGCGGTGCGGGTAGTATGGCGCGGTGCGGTGCGGGTAGTTTGGTATGGTTTGTGTGGTGTGGTGCGGTGTGGTGGTGTGGTGTGGTGTGGTTTGGTGTGGTGTGTGTGGTGTGGTGCGGTGTGGTGTGGGGTGGTGTGGTGTTGTATGGTGTGGTGTGGTGTGATGCGGTGTAATGTGATGTGGTGTGTTGCGGTGTGGTGTGATGTGGTATAATGCGGAGCGGTGTGGTGTCGTGTTCTGTTATGTTTGGTGGTGGTGGCGTGGTAGTCATGTTTTCTGTTCTTGTAGTCATGTTTTCTAGTTCTTGCATGGCGCGAAACGGTGCTGTACTGCAATGTATCCCCGAAGTCGGAAAGCGGCTACCTTAACGATGGACACGCAAAAACGGTCGCATACGCAAAAATAATATCAACCATTGGTGAACCTCGGAGCTTTAGCCTAGGAACGAAAACAAAATAATACTGCTCTGCAATGTATCGTTCTATGCTGCATTACTTTGGACTGCATTGTGCGGAACTTTTGTGCATCGTAAGGTGTCTTTAGGGTCAGGGAAGGTAAAGCAGCGAGGGAGAGGAGATGGGCGCCGCCCTCAATATGCTGGCCCCTAAAGAAGTGAGATCTTTGACTCCTCGCTCCCCTACGACCTTGTAAGTTATGGGACACCTTTACCTTTTAGGGTGTCCCACGCCTGACTCAGTCTCTATCAAATACACAATGCCCAGGTCGCTGTTTAAAATCTCGTGGGGAAAAAAGGGCAGAAAATTTCGGTGTGATGTTATGTTTAAACCATCGATCTTTAGCATGTTCAATGTGCAGTT
This sequence comes from Rapana venosa, assembly GCA_028751875.1. NCBI lineage: Eukaryota > Metazoa > Mollusca > Gastropoda > Neogastropoda > Muricidae > Rapana > Rapana venosa. The sequence goes on from CM054134.1 coordinate 94,182,510, forward strand.
AACTTTAAAGATCAACCCAC
>CM054134.1:94187529-94190029 GCA_028751875.1 Rapana venosa
GACAAAACAAGGCAAAGCAAAACAAGGCAAGACAAGACAAGGCAAGACAAGGCAAAACAAGACAAGGCAAAACAAGACAAGGCAAAGTAAGACTCGGCCAAAGTGTGTTATTTCGGGGATAAAAGATAAGCGCGAACGTGATTTTTTCTTTTTACACTTTTACATCAAGTCCCGTGAGAGAAAATGTAGACTGACGGAGGAAGGGTATAATTATGGGATGGGATGGGATGGGATGGGTGAAGGGGATGGCTGCTGTAGGGAGTGAAATGTTGATTTAGCCACGTCTGATGCAGTTCATCCTGTTAATGTCAGGGCTGATTCCCTAGTCCCTTCCCCTATTCCCCACCCCACCCCACCCCCTCTTTTCCTAAAAAGCCCAGTTAAGTTCTGCTACCATTTCCTACAAAAAGAGCGTATGATTCTGAATCTGTCTGTCTGACTGTTTGTCTCTGTCTGTCTAACTGTCTCTGTCTGTCTGTCTCTGTCTCTCTATCTCTCTCTCTGTATATCTATATATCTATCTATGCATATGCATATATATATGCATATATATATAAATATATATATATGTATTTGTGTGTGCGTGAGAGTGTAGATAGATAGACAGACAGACAGAGAAAGAATGAAACAGAAATACACACGAGTGCAAGCGCAAGTGCAAGTCAACACACACACACACACACACACACACACACACCTACACACACGCACACACACACACATACACACACGCACACACACACACACACATACGCACACACACATTCACACACACACGCACACACACACACAACACACCCACACACACACACATACACACACACACACGCACACACACACATACACATTCACATCACACACACACACACACACACACATTCACACACACACATACACATACACATGTCCGATCGCAAAACTTTCTTCTACTTTTGACAGGACGGACAGGGGAATCATACGCAAAGCCTGTTGACAAAGGAGCGGGGTTTGAAGGACCTGTCGTCAGACGACAAGCGAATTGGGGACAAGCATCTCTCAGCGTGGTCCCCAACGATCCAGTGGCTAAAAATAGCTGCCAATGGGAGGGAATACATAAGCGAACATATTGCATTTCAATTATGTCCGATCCGTCGGACGCTATAGCCGAGTGGTTTAAGACCGTTCGACTTCAATCCTATCATAGGTTCATGAAGTCGTGGGTTCGAGTCTTGGCAGTAGCGTCTGGTGAATTGAGGGTAGGGGGGTTTTACCAGCTCCCAGGTCAACTTCAAGTGCAGACCTGCCAGTGCTTTCATTTCCTTTCGTGTATATACACATTGCAGGAGATCAAAAATGCACGTTAAAGATCCCGTAATTCATGTCAGCGTTTGTTGCGTTACGGAAACACGAGCATACCTAGCGTACATAATAATAATAATAATAATAATAATAATAATAATAATAATAATAATAATAATAAATATGATGTATGGAATTTATATAGCGCTATATCTTGTAAAGCAACAAATCAAAGCGCTCAGATGACATTTTTTTCTTTTTTTATATCGAGGATAATGGAATAAGCACTCATGTGCTTTTTTACATCCAGTCCCCGTGTGTATGCGGTTTTGTAAATTCTGTCATCTGTTCCCACCGGCACACAATGGCCTACTCTTTCGAACAGCGGAACAGGATTTAAACTTGTGCGCAAGATGTTCTGCATGCGTTCGCACACGGGGCCTCGGTTTATAGTCTCATCCGAAGGACCCCCGAAGTAGGAATGCGGATACCTTCCTGGTGGGCAAAAACGGTTGCATGAACGCAAAATCCCATTTTTGGTGAACCTCGAAGCTCTAGCCGAGGAAAGAAAAAAGAAACCTAACAAAAAAACATCTTTCTCTCTCCCTCTCCTCTCTCTCTCCTCTCTCTCTCTCTCTCTCTCTCTCTCTCCTCTCTCTCTCTCTCTCTCATCTCTCTCTCTCCTCTCTCTCTCTCTCTCTCTCTTTCTCTTTCTCTCTCTGAATATATAAATATATATATATATATATATATATATATATATATATATAAAACACTCTACTCAACCATATTGTATACAAACCCGCTGACCACACATGTTATACCAGAACTATCATGATTAAAACCCAAAACTTAAACTGCACAACGATATACATCTTAACACAAGATATCTGCATCATTATCTGTCTTTTCTCGAATCATCAACATCCCAGCCAACCACAAGAGTCACACCAAGACGGTCACCGTGTTGTAGGAGTGCTTCGGATGAGACTAAAAACCGAGGCCCCGTGTGCGAACGCACGCAGAACATCTTGCGCACGCGTTAAAACCCGTTCCTGCTATTCGGAAAGTAGGCCATTGTGTGCTGGTGGGAACGGATGACAAAATTTACAAAACTGCACAGACATGGGGACTGGATTTTTTTTTAAAGCACATGAGTGCTAATTCCATTATCCTCGAAATAAAAAATAAAATAAATAAAATTAGGAGAACCTCATAAACG
>CM054134.1:94197529-94200029 GCA_028751875.1 Rapana venosa
TACAGACTGTCAGACAGACATACAGACAGGCAGACATATAGACAGTCAGACAGACAGACAGACAAACAGTAATTATTGCTGTTGCTTTGATAGTGGCAGGGGTGCACGAATGACCTAGATTTATCCCCCTTCATTACTTCCCTTAATTCTGCATCCAACGGCAGTGTTTTCATACTTTTTACATTACATACATCGAAAGCACACATACGCACACAGGAACAGACGTACGCATGAACTTAAACACGCGTGCTCACGCACACGCGTGTACATACACACATACACTGAAACACAAACACGCACGTTGGCACGCACGCGCGCGCACACACACACACACAGATGCTTTTTTTTCTTTTATATCGAGAATAATGGAATAAGCGCTAATGTGCTTTTTTACATCCAGTTCCCGTGTGTATGCAGATTTGTAAATTCTATCATCTGTTCCCACCGGCACACAATGGCCTACTCTTGCGAAAAGCGGAACAGGATTTAACGTGTGCGCAAGATGTTCTGCGTGCGTTCGCACACGGGGCCTACACACACGGAGAGAGAGAGAGAGGAGAGAGAGAGAGAGAGAGAGAGAGAGAGAGACGACAGACAGACAGACAGACAGACAGACAGACAGACAGACAGACAGAGAGACACAAACAGACAGAGACACAGAGACACAGACAGACACAGACAGAGACACGGAGACACAGACAGATACACAGAGAGACACAGACAGACAGACAGAGACACAGAGAGACACAGACAGACAGACACAGAGAGACACAGAGAGACACAGACAGACAGAGAGAGACACAGAGAGACACAGACAGAGACACGGAGACACAGACAGAGAGAGACACAGAGAGACACAGACAGAGGCAGAGACAGACAGAGACAGACAGACAGATACAGACAGACAAAGACACAGACAAAGACACAGAGACTCAGAGACAGACAGACAAACAGACAACAGACAGAGAGAGAGAGAGAGAGAGAGAGAGAGAGAGAGAGAGAGAGAGAGAGAGAGAGAGGCAGAGACAGAGAGAGTACAAAATGAAGCAATCGAAGGCAAGGGGCAGAAAAGCCATTTGTAAACGCTGGTGTGTCTGTAATATTATTCAGCCGCTTCCTTATCTAACACATGCACATGTATAGACGAGAAGGGCAAAGAAAGGAACAGTTAGAAATCAACAGAACCAGACACGCATGCAAACTTTACTGGAGAAATGGAGCGAGAGATAAAGAGAGAAGTGGGGGGGGGGGGGGAAGACCGACAGAAGAAAGAGAGAGAGAGGGAGGGAGAGAGAGGGAGAGAGAGAGAGAGAAAAAAATAGGACAGACAGAAACAAAACAAAAGAAATAGAGAGAAACAGAACAAACAGATAGACAAACAGAGACATAGTGAGATGCACAAGAAAAGAGACAGAGAGTTAAGAAGAAGAACAACAACAACCAGAGAGTTAAGAAGAAGAAGAAGAACAACAACAACAACAACAACAACAAGAACAAGAAGAACGGGAACAAGAACAAGAACAAGAAGTGAGAGACAAGACAGACAAACAGACAGACAGAGAGATAGAGAAACAGAGACAGAAGACAGAGAAACATACAGACAGACACAGAGACAGAGAAACGGAGGCAGAGAGAGAGACACAGAGACAGAGAGAAATCGGAGCCAATGAGGCAAAAGACAGATAAGCTAGACAGAAGGACAGGAGGTACACCAGAGAGAAGCAGGTGAGGAGACAACAAAACATCGAGAAACAACCTGAACAAGCTCGTGCAGACAGACAACAGACAGACGGACAGATAATGCAGACAAACACACCGTCAGACAGACACACAGACACACAGACACACAGACAGACAGAGAGACACACTGACAGTCGATAGTTATCGTGTGCTATTTTCGTGGTGGCAGCAACAATCGGTACGGTCAGTAGCCTCGAGTTATCTCCCTTGATTACTTCAGTTAATCCTTCCCTTTGTCGCCGATGTTTTCATATTAATTGTTTTTTCTTTCTCATTTTTCAGAAATTGACAAATCATGCGCAGTATGCGCTCTTTCTGTCTCTGTCTCAGTCTCTTTCTCTCTCTCTGTTTCTCTGTCTGTCTCTGTGTGTCTGTCTGTCTGTCTGTCTGTCTGTCTCTCTCCTCTCTCTCTCTCTCCTCTCTCTCTCTCTCTCTCTCTCTCTCTCTCTCTCTCTCTCTCTCTCTCTCTTTCACACACACACGCGAGCGCGCGAGCCGTGCACGCCTACAAACAGACACACATTACACAACACATACAAACAGACACACATTACACAACACATACAAACAGACACACATTACACAACACATACAAACAGACACACATTACACAACACATACAAACAGACACACATTACACAACACATACAAACAGACAAACATTACACAACACATACAAACAGACACGCATGACACAACACATACAAATAGACACGCATTACACAACACATACAAACAGACACGCATCAAGTGGCTACAT
>CM054134.1:94205029-94207529 GCA_028751875.1 Rapana venosa
CACCAATAACAACAAGTAATAAATTCACAGTGTCAGAGAAGAACCAGACACACAATAAACTGTAGCAAGAAAAAGATGTCAGAGGGGGAACAAATCCAAAAACAGACCCACAGGCATACATACTCTACAGACAAAACCCAAACCAGATGGTTAGAGGGATGCGCATTGCGCTCGTGATCTGCTGACCCAGGTTCGAATCTCGTTCAAGAGAATTTTTCCTCTGGAGTTAACATCAGTGCCGACTCCACTCCCCCTCAAAGTCCTTCGGATGAGATTATAAACCGAGGTCCCACGTGCGAACACATGCAGAACATCTTGCGCACACGTTAAAACCCGTTCCGCTTTTCGGAGGAGTAGGCTATTGTGTGCCAGCGGGAAAGGATGACAAAATTTACAAAACTGCTTACACACGGGGACTGGATGTAAAAAAAACCACATGAGTGTTTATTCCATTATCCTCGAAATTTAAAAAATAGAGAAATAAATAAAAAGTAAATAAAATAGAAAACAGACTCACAGATATACATACTCCACACACACACACACACAACACACACACACACACACACACACACACACACACACACACAGAGACAGACAGACAGAGACAGAGACAGAGACAGAGAGGGGGGAGAGAGAGAGAACAGCGGGAACAAAGTCTAACACTATTTCTCATGGGATCTCTTTTTTGCCACCTGCACAGAATGAGAGAGAGAGAGAGAGAGAGAGAGAGAGAGAGAGAGAGAGAGAGAGAGAGAGAGAGAGAGAGAGAGAGAGAGTAAGAAACCAGCAAACCAAAGGAACTAAGGAAAAGATTCTTCCGGAAGAATGTGAATGCAAATGAACGCAGAATCAGAAGAGAGAATGTGGTGGTGAAGGAGAAAAAAGGCCATTTGTAAACAATGTGTTCCCAACATTATTCAGCTTCTTTGTGGCTATGACAGAGCACAATAAAGAATAAGAGCGACACAGGAAGAGAAAAAAAAAGCAAATAAAAAAAATATATATATAAAAACGAAACATCAGAGACACATTGTGATTGACAAGGACAAGATCAACTAGAACGAGAGAGAGACAGAGAGAGAGAGAAACAGACAGACTGACAGAGCCACATAGCAGAGACAGACAGAGTAAGAGAGGTGGAGAGAAAGACAGACAAACAGACACAGACAGAGAAACAGAGAGAGATACACAGAGAGACAGACAGGCACAGAGAGAGAGAAAGAAAGAGGGAGAGAGAGAGAGAGAGGAAGAGAGAGGAGAGAGAGAGAGAGAGAGAGAGAGAGAGAGAGAGAGAGAGAAACTCCCTGAACTCTGAGATACAGACAGACAGAGAGAGAACACAACCAAACAACCCACTCCAGCAAAAATTGGTTCAAGGGAAAAGAGCAAAAAGGCGGAACTGACAGACAGAAAAAGCCGATAGTAGATAAGGCTGCAAGGAAAAGAGATGAGATAACCCCCAATAGACACAGATGTCAAAGTTACAGCCGACAAATGATTTCTTCACTTCCTTAGAGCTGGAGGGTTGGGGGGGGAGGGGGTTAAATGTTGGACCAGAATAAGTTGCATTATTTTGTTCGCAAAGACTAAATCAAAATAGTCCAAAAGAACCAGAAAAAGAAGGGGGGAACAGGAAGAGGATGACGATACAAGGAAGAATGAGGAGGAGGAGGATCATGAGGATCAAGGTGATGATGAGAACTACGATGACAACAACAATGATAATGATAATTTCAAACAAGAGGCAGACACAATAATGGGATGTCACAAGCAAGGCAAATGCTGCCATGAACAACAGCGCTAAATGGGACAACACCAATAACAAGTAATAGATTTACAGCTTTAGAGGAAAAACCAGACACACAATAAACTGTAGCAGAAAAAGATGTGAAGAGGTAAAAAGAAAAATCCCCAAACAGACAGACAAGCATACATACTCCACACACACACACACACACACACACACACACACACACACACACCACAGGTTAGGCGAGAAGGCACAAAGTGTAACACTTTCTCATGGGGTCTCTTTCTTTCCAACAGCGCAGAAATGAGAAAGAGAGAGAGAGAGAGAGAGAGAGAGAGAGAGAGAGAGAGAGAGAGAGAGAGAGAGAGAGAGAGAGAGAGAGAGAGAGAGAGAAAGAGAGAGAGAGAGAGACAGAGAGAGAGAGAGGCAAGAATAAACAAAAAGAATTATTAAGGAAAACAATCATCCGGAAGAAAGATAGTGCCAATGAACTCAGAGTAAGGCAAAGGGAAAGAAAGGCCATTCGTAAACAATGTGTCCCTGATGATATTCACCTGCTTCCTCGCTGTAACAGAGCAAAATAAATAAGCAATGAAACCCACAGAGGATGAGAAAAAAGCAACAAGGAAAAGCAAAGAAGCTCGGGGACACACTGTGACATACAAGGTCAAAAGAAAACAGAGGAAAAGAGAGAAGGGGTAGGGAGGGAGGGAGGGAGGGAGGGAGAGACAGACAGACAGAATTAGA
>CM054134.1:94212529-94215029 GCA_028751875.1 Rapana venosa
GCAGGTTAGTATCAAAGCCTTCGTGGCTGCAGGTTACCGGGAGAGGGGTGTTGCGGGGAACACTGAGGTGGTCACTATCCCGAGTGGGTGCCTGACTCAGTCTGGCTTCCGCGACTATGCCGACACTGTCGTCAGTAGTGGGCTCTGTAGGTGTTGTCCTGCGTATAACGTTAGCTCAGAACAGGCACCATTGAACACCACCAACGTGACCCAGCACGAGTGCAGGGCGTCTCTGGCTGGTGGCCCACACAGCGGCCTGATATTGATGCATGAGCTCCCTAAGCACTTCTGACCCTGAGGATATGACATTACAAATATCTGGGTATTTATTCTTTATTTTATTTTATTTTATTCTTTGATATCAAGGATAATGGAATAAGCATTTATGTGGTTTTTTTACATCCAGTCCCTTTGTGTATGCCGTTTTGTAAATTCTGTCATCTGTTCCCACCGGCACACAACGGCCTACTCTTACGAAAAGCGGAACAGCATTTAACGTGTGCGCAAGATGTTCTGCTTGCGTTCGCACACGCGGGGTCTCGGTTCATAGTCTCATCCGAAGGACTTTTTGGGGGGAGAGTGGAGTCTGCACTGATGTTAACTCCAGGGGAAAATTTCCCCCTTGAACGGGAATCGAACCTGGATCGTCAGATTGCGAGCGCAATGTTCTAACCACTAGGCTATCCCGTCCCCCACTGGGCTGGGGCAGAGCGATTGAAATGAGCGGCATGGGAACAGCAGGACAGGAACGTCACAGAAAATGGAGCAATAAGGGGGGAAAAAGAAGAAAGTACGATGTGAATACTCTGTATTCCTTGGCAGATATCTTGTTCTTGAAAGCTTAAAAATTGAAGACTGTGGGGAAAAAACCTTATGCATCATGTAAAATTTGAGCTTGATATTAATCAACATTGTTTATTGGTCTTTGAAGTAGGGCGTTGGTGTATGAAATGAGAATTCCACGCTTTCATTGCCGTCTGTAATTGGACTTCCTCCCTGGTTCAGTTAGCTGCGAGGGTGGTCTGAGTGCATGTTGTGTTCTTTTGGGTTTTGTTTGGGTTTTTTTGATTGAGTAATTAATGTCTCTTCACTCAAAGTGACGTTGGACGGGAAAAGACATTAGGTTGAAATTTACACAATGTTATGAGTTTAGAGGAATCTCTCTTTCTGTGTGTTTGGGGGGGGGGGGGGGGGGGGGTGCGTGTGTGTGTGTGTGTGTGTGTGTGTGTGTGTGTGGGAGGGGTTGCCTCTGTGTGTGTATGTGTGTGTTGTGTACATACAAGCGTTCACGCGCGCGCGTGCGTGGTGCGTGCGTGCGTGCGTGCGTGCGTGCGTGCGTGCGTTGCGTGCGTGCGTGCGTGCGTGTGTGTGTGTGTGTGTGTGTGTGTGTGTGTGTGTGTGTGTGCATGTGTATGTGCGCGCGCGCGCATGCACGTAAAACTTCGAGTGAACCTGGATGTGTGATATATCATACATTTTGCGCATGTAAAAAAACCCACAGGCAACATGTACAAGAGCTACTACTTCTTTAGTTTCATGACCGCTGGTTCAAGTTCCTTTCATGCAAAAATGAGGACAGTTTATTCACAGCGTCTACAGACAGACTGGTGATAGGTCATCTCAATATCATGTTTGGACGAAACAGGTCCTAAACAAACAGAGATAGATTCCAAAAAATTGTAGGCTTGGGTTCTCTATTCTGTCTGGATTTTTGGTGTTTTATCTGTATATTTTTTTCTGATTTTCTTTTGCGGAAGGATGGGTGGTGTAGGAGGAGGGGCTCTGTTTTTATTGGCTTGCGTTCTTTGTTTATTTGGTATGGTTTCTGTCTTGTTTCTTTTTTTCTTTTTCTGGGGTTTTTTTTTTGGGGGGGGGTTGCTTGTTTTCTTCCTTTGTTCGAAACGAACGAAAGAAAAAAAAAGGGGGTGGTGAGGGAACCGCACAACACCAATTAAAACAACTGAAAGAAAGAAAGAAATCAGTTATTTTGATTGGTGTTGGGTGTTTTTTTCGTTCTGTTCAGGTGTTTTTATTCATATATTTGGCTCTTTTTTGTTTCTTTCTGTTTTTCTTACTTTTCTTTCTTTCTTTCCGCCCTGTCTTCCTTTTTTCTAGTTTTGGTTTCTCTCTTCCTTTGTCTTTTCTCGATCTTTCTTGATTTTTTCCTGTGGTTTTTTTATGTCTTTCTTTCTTTTCATCTTTCTTTCCTCCGCCCTTTCTTTCTCTCTTTCTTTCTTTTTCTTATTTCCTCTTCTCTCCTTTCCTTTCTTTCTCTTTTTTTCTTTCTCTCTTTCTCTCTTTCTTTTTTTTTCATCTTCTTCTACTTCTTCTTCTTCTTTTTCTGCTTCTTCTTCTATTTCGCAATTCTTCTTCGCAACTCTCCTTCGCAATTCTTCTTTTTTGCAATTCTTCTTCGCAATTCTTCTTCGCAATTCCTATTCGCATTCTTCTTCTTCTTTGTATTCGTCTTCTTTTTCGCATTTTTCTTCGTCTTTGCAGT
>CM054134.1:94220029-94225029 GCA_028751875.1 Rapana venosa
ACACACCAACACCACACATAACACACCCACAACACACACCACAGCAGAAAAACGAAACAAAGAGTGAAAAATTTGAAATAGAAAAGGAAAAAGTTATGTGTCCCCCACACACCAACTCCGTAAAGTGTGTGTGTGTGTGTGTGTGTGTGTGTGTGTGTGTGTGTGTGTGTTTTGTGTGTGTGTGGTGTGGTGTGTGTGTTGTGTGGTGTGTGTGTGTGTGTGTGTGCTTTAGTTGTGTGCTTGTGTGCGTGTCCCGCGTGTGCCGCTTGTTTCTGTGGTGAGGTGTTGTTGTGTGTTTGTCCCGGCGTGTAAATTTATTTTTTTAAAAATTTTTTTTTTAATTTTTAATTTGTTGTTTGTTGTGTGGTGTTGTGGTGTGTGTGTGTTGTGTGTTGTGTGTGTGTGTGTGTGTTGTTGTGTTGTTTTTGGGTTTTTGGTTGTTGTTGTGGTGTGTGTGGTGTTGTTGTTGTGTTTGTCAACCAAGGAAGGTGAGGAAAGTGGGTAGAGTGATCGTATTTTTGTATTCTGTCGTGTGCACGCGCGCGCGCGGCGCGGTTGTGTGTGTAGTGTTGGTTGTGTGGGGGTGTTTTTGGGCTTTGTTTGCCTGCGAAGCGGAAGGGCGGCGGTTGATGTCCCGGCCAAAACCAAATGAAGGAGACGGGAAAGTAGAAATTTGGTAGGGGTGGAAGGGGTCGGGGAAATTGGGGGAAAGGTTGGATGGTGTTGGGGGGGGGGGAAGGGGGGGTGAGGAGGGGGGGGGGGGGGGGTTAGAGCAGTTATGATGCCGGCCGCGTTCGCTTGAAGAATTCTTTGAAACTGTCAAGACCGACCAGAAACCATCCTCCCTCTCTTTTCTCTCCTCTCTCTCCTCTCTTCTCTCTCTTCATTTCTCTATCTCCTCTCTCTCTCTCTTTTCTCCCCTCTCCCCTTTTCCCTCTCTCTCTCTCTCCCCTCTGTCTGTCACTCCCACACTCTCCTTTTCTCTGTGTTGTTTCTCTCTCCTTCTCCTCTCTCTCTCTCTCTCTCTCTCCCCTTCCTCTCTCCCCTCCTCTCTCTCCTCTCTTCACCCTCTTCCCCTCTTCCACATCTCTCTCTCTCTGTTGTTCTCTCTTCCCCTTCTCTTCTCTCTCTCTCTCTCCTCTCTCTCTTCTCTCTCTCTTCTCTTCTTTCTCCTTTCCCTGTCTGTCCCTCTGTCTGTCTGTCTGTCTGTCTGTCTGTCTCTCTCTCTTCTCTCTCTCTTCTCTCTCTCTCTCTCTCTCTCTCCTCACTCACCACACACACAAAACACGCACACACCCACACCACACACATCACACACGAGTGCTTATTCGATTATCCTCAAAATAAAAGAATAAGTAAACTTAAAAATTAAAAAAATAATAAATCTCTCTCTCCCCTCCTTCCTCCTCCTCCTCCTCCTCCTGCCTGGCAGATCTTACAGATACAACACAACTGACACACCGAGCTTTGCAGAAGATGTCCTTTTTTATTGAATTGGAATTTATGGAATTTTTAAACCAAAAAAAAAGTTTTACAACGTAAAATTGATAAAACAACACCAAAACATACCAAAAGGTATCACTACCACGCGCACACGTTAAATCCTGTTCCGCTTTTCGTAAGAGTAGGCCATTGTGTGCCAGTGGGAACGGACGACAAAATTTACAAAACCGCATACACACGGGGACTGGATGTAAAAAAGCACATGAGTGCGTATTCCATTATCCTCGATATAAAAGAATAAATGAATAAATAAACAGCAAAACAAATCGAGAGTTAATAGAATAACAAAGCATTAAAGCGAAACAAAGTAAAAGAATGGCAAAAATAAGAAACATAACGACAATGAAGACTGCAGCATCGACGATGATGATGATAATGGTGGTGGTGACAAAGTTATTAACGACGATGATGTTGACGATCAGGATGAAGATGGTGATAACGACGATAGTGATCGTGGTCGAGGCGGGGAAGAGAGTAGGAAGAAGAAGCAGATATGTAATGGTGTTGATAAACTGTAACTGTAAGGCAAGGCATGTTCTATGGGTGATCTTCTAATGCAACGAGAAGAAGAAGAAAGAAAGAAGAAGGAAAAAAAGAAGAGAAAGAAGAAGAAGAAGAAGAAGAAGAAGAAGAACAAGAACAAGAACAAGAACAAGAAGAACAAGAAGAACAAGAAGAACAAGAACATAAAGAACAAGAAGAACAAGAACAAGAAGAACAAGAACAAGAAGAACAAGAAGAACAAGAAGAAGAACAAGAAGAAGAACAAGAAGAACAAGAACAAGAACAAGAAGAACAAGAACAAGAAGAACAAGAACAAGAACAAGAAGAAGAAGAAGAAGAAGAAGAACAACAACAACAACAACAACAAAACCCAAGAAGAACAAGAACAAGAACAAAAACAAGGAGGAGGAAAAAGAAAAACAAGAACAAGAAAAACAAGTACAAGGAGGAAGAAGAACAAGAACGAGATCGAAGAAAAAAAACGAAAAAGAACAATAATAATAATAATAATATATGGAATTTATATAGCGCTGAATCTTGTAAAAAACAAACAAATCGAAGCGCTTGCACTCAATCATTTACAGGCATGCAACTCTCCTTAAACATAATGAGCAACAGATTTCAAATCCATGCGCGCGCACTACGCACGCACACGCACGCACACACACACACACACACACACACACACACACACACACACACACACACACACGGAACAACACTTAGAAGGTGAAAGATGCTGTTGAAAATTAGGGACAGATATGTGGGGGGGGAAGTCTCAGGTAGGAAATAAGTGTGTTTTGAGGCTGGATTTGAAGGAATCAAGTGAAGGCTTTTGACGAAGTGAAAGAGGGAGGTCATTCCAGGTGGATGGACCAGAAACAGAGAAGGAGCGACGGCCAACAGTGGTTTGTTTGAATCTGGGTGTTCGAAAGCACAAAGTATCTGCGGCTGAACGAAGGGAACGGGATGGAGTGTACAGATGAAGATAGTTACAGAGATAAGAGGGTGCAGATTTGTGGAGACATTTGAAACAGAGGGTATTGATTTCATACTCCAGTCTTTGTGAGACAGGCAACCAGTGAAGAGATCGCAGAAGATGAGTGATGTGTTCAGATTTTTTCTTTCTTAGGACCAGTCGAGCTGCAGAGTTTTGTATGCGTTGAAGAGAGTGGATAAATGATGCTGGTAGGCCAGCCAAAAGAGAATTACAGTAGTCTAAACGTGAAAGAATGAGAGATGTGACAAGCTTGGAAGTTGCATCAGTGGACAGATACTTGCGAATCGCGCTTATGCGCCGTAATTGATAGTAGCAAGACTGGCAGGTCTGGGTGATGATTTTTTTCATAGAGAGTGTGTTGTCAAGAACTACTCCTAAATACTTCACAGAGTTGGACAATGGAACTGACGTATTGCCGAATTCTATTGAAGTTTTTGTGATAGAGGAAAGTTTCCGTTGGGTCCCTATGAGCATGGCTTCGGTTTTATCGGCATTAAGTTGTAACTTGTTCTGAGTCATCCAGTTTTGAAAGTCTTGAAGGCAGTAGGACATATTTGTCAGGAGGGAAGGCAAGTTTTCAACAGTATCGCTGCACTGAAGCTGAGTATCATCGGCATAGAAATGATGATCAATAGGGTGGTTGTTTATTATATGTGAGAGTGGAGCAGTGTAGAGAGTAAAGAGAACAGGGCCCAGGACTGATCCCTGCGGGACTCCACATTCCATTTTGACAGGTTTTGATTGAATTTTGTTTACAATAACTTTCTGGAACCGGTCTGTGAGGTACGAAGTAAACCAGGTGAGGGATGTGCCATTAATACCAAACGTATTTTGGAGGCGAGAAAGAAGAATTGAGTGATCTATGGTATCAAAGGCTGCAGATAAGTCAAGAAGAGTGAGGATGGAGATTTTTCCTGCATCAGAAGCAAGTAGAAGTGTATCTAAAGTATGGACTAGGGTGGTTTCGGTGCTGTGGTTGGGGCGATAGGCAGACTGAAAAGTGGGAAGAAGATCATTGGAATGAAGGTGACTGTTGAGCTGTTTGAGAACAACTTTTTCTAGTACTTTAGAGACAAAGGGTAAGTTTGAGACAGGCCTATAATTCTTCAGAATGTTGGGATCGAGGTCGTGCTTTTTCAGTAGAGGTGTGACTATTGCTGTTTTAAGAGCTGATGGAAAATTTCCTGACTGAAGAGATGAGTTTACTATTTTAGTGATAATAGGCACAAGATGTGGAAGGCATTGTGAGAAAACAGGAGCAGGTACAACAAGAACAAGAACAACATCACGAACAAGAAGAACAACAAAAGACATTTAAACAACAACACAACAACAACAACAACAAAGAACAGAACAAGAACAACAAGAAGAAGAAGACGGAGACTAAGAAGAGCAAGAGCAACAAAAAACTCAGACAGATGTGAAAAACAAGAACGAGGTCTGCAAGAACAAAAGGGGAGAGCCAGAACAAGGACAAGGGCCAGCCTGATAACGAGACGGGTGATGGAGATGACAGAAGAAACCTCATCTTTGTTTCTCACCAGCCTTACAGTGCAATACTCTAACATACACACGCACGCACGCACACGCACGCACGCACACGCACGCACGCACGCACACACACGCACACTCGCGCGCGCGCACGCACGCACAGACACACATATACACATTCACACACACATACATACAAATACACACTCACCCTCTCTCTCTCTTTCTCTCTGTGTCTCTGTCTTTCTTTGTCTTTCTCTGTCTCTCTGTCTCTCTGTCTCTCTCTCTCTTCTCTCTCTCATCTCTCTCTCATCCCCTCTCTCCTCTCTCTCTCTCTCATCACACACACACACACACACAAAAACAACAAACACAAACACACACTCTCTCCTCTCTCTCTCTCTCTCTCTCTCTCTCTCTCTCTCACACACACTCTCTCTCTCTCTCTCTCTCTCTCTCTCTCTCTCTCTCTCTCACACACACAACACACACACACACACTC
>CM054134.1:94237529-94250029 GCA_028751875.1 Rapana venosa
AATTATTGTGTTGATAATGTTTTGTGAATTGATTGTTTATGTGAATATTACTTGTATGATAGTGTGTGCTTTGTGTTTTCCCCCTTCAAATGTGGCCAAGGCCTTTTGAATAAACCATTCGCATTCGCATTCTCTTCTCTGTCTGTCTCTCTGTCTGTCTCTCTCTCTCTCCTCTCTGTCTCTCTCTCTCTCTTCTCTCTCTTCTCTCCGTCTGTCTCTCTCTCTCCTCTCTCTCTCTCTCTCTCTCTCTCTCTCTCTCTCTCTCTCTCTCTCTCTCTCTCTCTCTCTCTCTCTCTCTCTCTTTCTCCCTGCTATATATGTATTGTATTGTATCATGTTATAGTGTAGTTTAATGTAGTGTATTGTAGTGCAGTATAGTGTAGTGTAGTGTAGTGAAGTGTAGTATAGTGTAGTATAGTACAGTGTAGTGTCGTGTAGTGTAGAATAGTGTAGTGTAGTGCAGTTTGGCGTGGTTTGGCGTGACGTGGCGTAGCATGGCGCGTGTGATGTAGAGTGGAGTGGTGTGGTGTGGTGTGGTCGGGCGTGATGTGGTGTGGTGTGGTGGAGGTCGGGTGTGCGTAATGTAGGGTGGGGTGGGGGAGATAGAGGGAGAGAAGGGTGGAGGAGAGAGAGAAAGAACGTGTGTATGTGTGTGTGGTGTGGGGGGGGGGGGGGGGGGGAGGGGGGGGCGTGTGTGCATGCGTGCATGCTTTCTACATGTGTGTGCTTGTACATGTTTATTTTTTTAATTTATTTTATTCTTTTATATCGAGGATAATGGAATAAGCATTTCTTGCGCTATTTTACATCCATGTGTGTGCTTGTGCTAGTGGGTGCGTGTGTGTCCGCATGCATGCAAAAGTGTGAAAAAGCGCGTTGCATTTCCTACAGGTTTCCTTAAGTGGGCCATCAGGGGCTGACAGCAAGCTGGCAGTGTCAGACACACAGACAGTGAGTAGAAGGCAGCCTAGCCATCACACAGCAGTAGGGGAGAGAGAGAGGGAGAGAGAGAGAGAGAGAGAGAGAGAGAGAGAGAGAGAGAGAGAACACACACACACCACACACACACACACACACACACACACACACACACACACACACACACACACACACACACACACACACACGTTATTTCGAAACTCTGTAATTACGTCTACAAAGCATATCTAATCAGGAAAGATGCACTTAAAAGTGGAACTGTGTAACTGTATGTGCATGTTATGCCCATGTGAACTCCATTTGTATGGGTCCGTGGCCTAACAAATAAATCATTTGACTTTGACTTTGACAGACAGACAGACAGACAGAGAGAGACAGAGAGAGACAGAGAGAGACCAGACAGTGTATTATGGACGTCTGTCTGGCTAAGGACACCGCCACTCTTGCCCTGATTCTCCACACCACAGCTGTGAAAGGAAAGAACACATCGAAGATCGAAGACTGTCTTAATTAATTAGCATCTGGGCAATTTCCTCTGTCTCTGCCTGTCTGCCTGCTTGCTTGCTTGCCTGCCTGTCTGTCTCCTTGCCTGTCTGTCTGTCTGTTTCTGTCTCTATCTCTGTCTCTCTTTCTCTCTCTTTCTCTCTCTCTCTCTGTTTCTCTCTCTCCCTCTCTCTCTTTCTCTGTTGCCTCCCATAAAAGCACAAAGAACTTTTGACGTTTCCTTCTGTTAGCCAAAATGAAACTATTTACGTGGTTTGTTCTCCTTCATTTTATGAAGGTTTTGCTTTGTTTGGTTCTGTTTTGGTTTGGGTTTGGCATTGTTGTTGCTTTTTTTTGAGGGGGGACTATTCGGTTGTTCCCTCTCCCCTTCTTGTTGCCGTTTTTGTTTTGCTCTTGGTTCTTGCTATTTTTCGGTTGTTTCTGTGTTTTCTGTTCTGCTTTCTTTCTTACTTGTTGCTACTTTTTTTTTCTCTTCGGTGATTTTGTGGGGATTTTTGTGTAGATATTTTTTCCGTAAGCTGTGTAAGTTTATTTCTATGGGCTTTATTTTATTTTATTATCATATATATCCTTAAGGCCGGGGACAGGATGTAAAAAAGCACATGGGTGCTTATTCATTATCCTCGAAATAAAAGAATTTGTCATTGTCATTGTCTCTCTCTCTCTCTCCTCACACACACACCTCACACACACACACCACACACACACACACACACACACACACACACACACACACACACACACACTTGTGACCCCCAAAACTCATAGGGAAACTATCAACAACCTAGCCTCTCAAGGACAGAGGGACCTGGTTACCCAGCTTACGTACAGATCTTGGTGCCCATTTACATAGAGAGAAAGAAGGTGAAGTTCAACCTGGCTGTTGGGCAACAAAACAGCCCCACCTCCTCCAGACAGATGTTGTTCGAAGTTGGCACCAGCCCAGCGTCTCCACCGGTCTGTCTGTATGAAAGGAGGAGTTGTCACCGGCCTGACTCGCTTCGCCCTAAAACACAGAATTGGCCTCGTGGAGACTGAGACGGAGAGGAAAGCGATACTGTTATTTTTCTTTCTGCTGTCTAGACTTGTGGCCGATAGAGGAGAGAGAGAGAATTATAGTTCTGGGGGAAGAAAATTATTGGATGCAGGTCCCGTGTGTGTGTGTGTGTGTGTGTGTGTGTGTGTGTGTGTGTGTGTGTGTGTGTGTGTGTGTGTGTGTGTGTGTGTGTGTGTGTGTGTGTGTGTGTGTGTGTGTGTGTGTGTGTGTTGTGTGTGTGTGTGTTTGTGTTTGTGTGTGTGTGTGTTTTTGGGTTTTTTTCACTCTTTTAGTCAGAGAATAATGGAATAAGCACCCACGTGCTTTTTACATCCAGTTCCCCTCCCCCTCTGTGCGAATGCAGTTTTGTAAATTTTTGTAAAGTGTGTGTGGGGGGTGGTTGTTGGTGTGAGAGAAAGAGGGAAAGAGACGGAGATAGAGACAGAGAGGCAGAGAGCTAATAAGGCCATAACGGATATGAGAGCTACGCTTTACTCTTCCACGAGCCTGACGACAAGAAAACACGACTAAAGAGGGAAGCAATCAAGAGTGGCTGGGGAAAAGAGTCCACAGAGAAGAGATGGTATCGTCTGTCTCCTTTTGCCAGCCAGTCACTTTAGGTTTCATTTCCATCACTGGTTTCACCGTGCCCAATTTGATTAAAACTGTATCGACCAAGCCACAACTGTACCGCGATGTATTCATTGCGTACGTGGAGTTTTGTTAGATTATTTTCAGTGTAATGTGTTCACATATGCATCCGTTAAGAGCAAATCAGTTTGAGCATGGAGACTGTAGACCTGCTCTTCTGATCACCCTGTTTTCAAATGAAGGAAACTGAAGGGGGGGCGGGGGGGGGGGGGGGGGGGGGTCTAAGAGCGTAATGTTATCCAAAGTAAGAATAACAATATAAAAATCGAACCAACTGCCATAGTGCAGTGGTTAGTGGAATTGGGCTCCTGGTTAGGAGATTATAGGTATGAATCCCATAGGAGTCCTAATATGATTAATCTAGACTCAGATTGATTTGTATTCGGAATGAGTTTGCAAATAGCTCTTTGGAAAAAAAAACTTGGACCAAGTAATCGAGTACCATCCACTTTTCTGATGCAATTTTGAAAGTGTTGCTCTAATTACTTGACCAACACTGCAGGTGTATTATGTACCACTTTCAACCAGGTGACACTGGGATATATTATAATATCATAATAGGAAGCGTAGAGTCACAGCTCTGTCAGATTAGTCTCATCCTCATGATAATTGATGATCACGCAATAAAAGAACGTTGTTTCTGATTCATTGGACCCTGTTGTTCTGGGTTCATGGTAATCTCTGGTTTGGCTTCACATAGTCTACCGTACCTCTGGTGTCAAAGCCCTTGAGATCAGAAGTTCAGGGGAGAAAGCCATTGGAGGGAAGCTGTGGGGGCAACCACCCCATGTGGGCCTTTCGCTCAGTCTGGTTCCGCGAGTAAGCCATTAGTGGCATCAGTAAGGGGTTTAGACAGAGATGTTCATACTTTGGCTTCGAACAGGCTTCACTGAACATTGCCGAGGTGACCATCAGCAGTGCAGGCTCCATCTGCCTGCTGGATGACTTCAGACGGCCCAACATTGATCAGCTGCCCATGGACTTTGACCCTGAAGATACATGACGAGCCTAGGGATGGACAAGGTGGGGATATCCAGATGAGCAGTATGGGAACGGCAGGACTGAAACTTCATAGAATATGAGGCAGTATAGTGGAAAACTGTTTCCTGGAAGGTGGGGAAGAGGGCTAAGAGAAATGACCCACATCTCCTTTCTGTTTTCACCTCGGTTTTCTTCCCTTTTTTCACCCCTGATCATGTCTTTCTTTTCCGTAGAAAATCAGCAATAAACACGCATGCACACGTACCCCACCCCCATTGTGTGTATGTGTGTGTGTGTGTGTCTGTCTGTCTCTCTCTCCTCTCTCTCTCCTCTCCTCTCTCTCTCTCTCTCTCCTCTCTCCTCTCTCTCTCTCTTCTTCTATCTCTCTCTCTCTCACACACACACACACACACACACACACACACACACACACACAACACAAACCACACAAACACACCGTTTAACAGATAAAACCATGCAGAAACAAGAGAAGCCTCTAAACAAGCCATGTTCCCAACGCCCCATAAGTCTCTCACTTCTGCCAACATTTGCAGTGAGGACATAACACGGTCCCGGACTTTATGTGCCGGCCCACACCGGCCATCACCAGTCTGCCAGTGCCAAAGTGCATCCAGCATCAGACACCACTGCCCTGTCTCCACACAGCACAATGCCTGTCAGAGGGCTGGCCCGCTGCCACACAGCCAATAATTCTGATGGGCGCAATAGCCGAGGGGTTACCGCAGATGGTGAAACCTAATCCTAGCTGTGCCCAGGTCACAGGTTCAAAACATTTTGTGTCCCTTTTCATTGCGGGTTATCTTATTCTGTCATAAAGTATGTACATTCCCATCAATACACAGGTTTGAAACTTAGCTGAATCTGGCAGATAAGTCGTAGGGCTTTTCATGGTGGAAAATCCTGCTAGGGATGATAATCTCGACCCCGTGGATCAATTTGCCTACTCTACTTTTTTGGTGTACACGTACATACTGTATTTCTTTTTATATTTATTCTTTTATTTGGAGGATAATGGAATGAGCACTCATGTGCTTTTTTTTACATCCAGTCCCCGTGTGTATGCAGTTTGGTAAATATTGTCATCCAATCCTGTAGATTATGTACGCATCTTAAAGATCTCATGATTTATTTTATCATTCAATGGGTTCCAGAAATAGGAAAACACCTAATAAATACCCAAGGTTTAACCAACGCATTAGATTAGGCAATGGTTCAAGCAATCATTGAGCAGATTTCTCAGCAGGTGAAGCATTAGAAAACAGACTTTTCCATTAGTAGTGTTGTTTTGTTGGGATTTTTTTTAAATGTTAAGATTATTTTCAGACATGTCAGGTACCACAGCTTTTAAACTGAATGTAAGATGACTATTGTCCCAAATTTGACATCATGTTTTCGACGTACCCCCCCCCCCCCCCCCCCCCCCCCCCCCCTTCCCCAAAAAAAAAAAAAACCCGAATCTTAGCCTTAGAATTAACACTTTAAATCAAAAAAAGAAAACAAGGATCATGAAAAAAATCTGTTAGATTTTGAAAAGAAAGCTTTATACATAAATGTACTCGTTCAAAACTTCTTGTATCTATGATTTTCGTAGACCAGGGGTCAATTTTTGCCCTAAAAAGTAATGTTCACTGCCACAACACGTAGGTCTTCCCCCTTGAGGAGCTATTATAGTCTTCTGTGAGAAGTAGGGTCATCTTCGCTTTGAAAAGAAAAAAACGTTCACAGACAAGTTATAACTTTTTCACTATGAAAAAAGATATTTACTATTTTTTAAAAATCACGGATTAAAATAAATGAAAAGACAGTATGTTTTCCAGAACAGCAAATTGCCCTGACAGGTATAACTGATTTTTTTTTTTAATGCAAAACTTCTGTTGTCAATACTATCAAATTACCGCTTAAAAAAAGGAGCAGCTTTTCCGAAATGTTATCATGTAATATTCAATTACGTACAATTGCTACTGACACATATAACAGAAACGGATCGATCTCTTCAACAGACCACAAAGGGAGGGATGGAGGGAGGGGAGGGAGAGGAGAGGAGGGAATGGGGGAGGGGGCAAATGGAGATATATGAATACGCGTGGCTAAGACATGGCCTACAGATGAATCTAATCAACGGAAATACGCCGAGCGCTTTGCTAATCTACATATTGATAAATTCTTCGATTGAATTTTTGTTTTATATACCACACTCCTTACAGAACAAACAGATAATACGCTTCTACACATGTTTTCGTGTGTGTGTGTGTGTGTGTGTGTGTGTGCGTGTGGTGTGTGTGTGTGTGTGTGTGTGTGTCGTGTGGTGTGTTGTTGGTGTGTGTTGCGTTGTTGTAGAGACAGAGAGAGACGCAGAGCTAGTGACAGAGACAGACAAATATATAGAAAAGAAGAAAGGGAATGAATGAGGGGAAACAGACAGACAGACAGACTGATAGACAGAGATTGAGACAGACAGACTGCAGACAGACAGACAGATAGACAGAATGTATGTGCACGTGTATTATGTCTGTTCACGCGCGTGTGTATACATTTGCGTGTCGACATGCTTCTGGCGTCTATGAGTGACATATGCTATTTTTGTATTTCGAACCGTCTGGTCTATCTGCCCACATGATTGCATGCGCGCGTGCTTGTGCTTGATCCGTCTGTGTGGAGTGTGAAGATCTGAACTCTCTACCCATTCTGTCCACACTGCCCAAAAAAAAAAAGCAATAAAGGAATATATAAATATCGCAAAAAAAGATGTGGACGATGCCTCCATTAAGCCATCAGTCAAGTCATTTTTATCCTGTTCTTCCGGCTGTGTGCTCACACCCTATTGAGTGCAAAGAAAGAAAGAAAGAAAGAAAGAAAGAAAGAAAGAAAGAAAGAAAGAAAGAAAGAAAGAAAGAAAGAAAGAGAAGGAAGGAAGGAAGGGAGGGAGGGAGGAAGGGAAGAAGGAACGAACGAACGAACGAACAAACGAAACGAACGAACGAAAGAAGAAGAAAGAAGAAAGAAAGAAAGAAAGAAAGAAAGAAAGAAAGAAGAAAGAAAGAAAGAAGAAGACAGACAGACAGACAGACAGACAGACAGAAGACGGGGACAGAAGAAGGAAGGAAAGAAAGAAAGAAAGAAAGAAAGAAGAAAAGAAAGAAGAAAGAAAGAAAGAAAGAAAGAAGAAAGAAAGAAAGAAAGAAAGCAGAAAAGAAAGAAAGAAAGAGAAAGAAAAGAAAGAAAGAAGGGCAAGAACAGACAGACAGACAGACAGACGAACGGACGGACAAGAAGGAAGGAAGGAAGGAAAGACAGAAAGATAGAAAGAAAGAAAGACGGACAGACAGACAGAAAGAAAGAAAGAAAGAAAGAACAGCGCCATGAACAGGAAGTCAAAGGAAAGACAGATCGTCTATAATGAACACAGAGAGCTAGAGAGTGAAAGACAAAAAGGGATCCACAAAAATATACCCACAAAGATTTTTTTCTTAAAAACTCATCAGCACATAATTCTCACAAATTGCTCGCACATAATTTTATACAAATTGCTATCTTTCTTACAAACTACAATTTTGAACCTTTTTTTTTTTAAATCAACTTTCGACTTCAATAGCATCTGAAGGATTTAATCCTGAAGTTATTGTAGCATAATGAATGAACGCTTGATAATCTCCACACTCAAAATAACCAGTAATTCAATACTCATTTGCAAGAGCCATGCAGAGCGCTCTCTCTCTCTCTCTCTCTCTCTCTCCTCTCTCTCTCTCTCTCTCTCTCTCTCTCTCTCTCTCTCTCTCTCTCTCTCTCTCTGCATGTCGCGCGTGTGTGTGTGTTTGTGTTTGTGTGTGTGTGTGTGTGTGTATTGGGGTGGTTCTCTCTCTCTCTCTCTCTTCTTCTCTCTCTTCTCTCTCTCTCTCTCTCTCTTTTTCTTTCTTTCTTTCTCTATGCATGTGTGTGTGCGCGCGCACGCGTGCGCGAGCATGCGTGTTGTGTGTGTGTGTGCGCGCGCGCGTGGTGTGTGTGTGTGTGTGTGTGTGTGTGTGTGTGTGTGTGTGTGTGTGTGTGTGGTGCGCGCGCGCGTGCGTGCGTGTGGTGTGTGCTGTGTGTGGTGGTGGTGTGTGTGTGTGTGTGTGTGTGTGTGTGTGTGTGTTGTGTGTGTGTGTGTGTGTGTGTGTGTGTGTGTGTGTGTGTGTAAGTAAGTGAAACACACTGATCGTGGGAGAGACAGGCAGACTCAAAATTTGCAGTCGCGACGGGAATAAGAAGGAATCGAAAAAAGATGGGCATGGGAAAAAACCCAAAAAACAAGCACGCAGGCAGAAAAAACAACAGACAGACAGGCAAAAAAATTTTTGAAACCCCCAGAAATCACACACACAACACATAACAACACAAAACCCCACACACACACACAACACACACACAAAAAAAACACACTTTATATCCAAAAACTGAACAAGTATTTTTGGAACATTCTTTGAAACTCATAGGGTTTTTTCAAAAATCCTTTACTAGAAAATTGTTTCTTAATTCGTTTGAAATTAAATGCCTTTCGAGCAAAATTTCCAAAAATAACAAGTTTTTGCGGTGACAAATTTTTAATGTTCGTTCTTATCAAGTAAATTTTTTAAAAACGTTTTTACCATCATTTAAAGATAAGTCTTGCAGAAATTTTTAACCCAAATCGAGTTTTTTTATGTGAGATAGCCCTTTTCTCTGTTGCAAACCCCCCCCTATTCTCTTTTTTTAAGGATTGGTGTGGGAATTACTTTTGTTTTCACAATGCCTTTTCAGAGTTCAAATTGTTTTTTTCCAAATTAGGTATTTTTCAATTTTGTGGGTTTTTTTTTAATTTTTGAAGTTCTATGCATGTTTTTTTTTTCAAAAAATACTATTTTATGATTGGAATAATCTTTTAAAAGGGCATTTTATAAACCCAAAACGTATCTATTCTACTTAAAAACCCTTATTCTTTGTCCCCCCCCCCCCCCCCCCCCCCCCCCCCTCCATCGCTAAAATCCTTTAAATGAACGCGTAAAAATGAAGACACCAACCACACACACCCCCACAACATAACAAACACACACAAAACAACAACACACACACAAACCCCAAAAACAAAAAACAAAAAACACCACACACACCCAAAAAACACACAACACAACAAAACAACACCAAAACACACCCAAAAACCACACAAACACCAAAAACAAACCCCACCACAAACACCCCAACACCAAGAAAAGACACAAAGACAAAAATGAATGAGCACGTTCGCGAACGTGTGTCGGCACATTGCGTGTGCGTGTACACACATCCACACACACCCACGGAATCCGTTCCTTCTTCAAAATCCCCAATAGGTTCCCTTTCCCCCCAACGAGGACCCCCCCCCCCCCCCCCCCCCCCCCCCCCCATCACTTCTTCCAAAGAAAAGAATCCCGGGCACTGACCGAACGACATGACATGTCCAACACACCAACGCACGCAAAGCGTCTGTCTACCAGCGAACCCAATTTCCTGTATCTTCCCATGGTTGCTGGGCCTTTTGCCTTCAATCATCCTGGTCCATCCCGTCCGTTCATACCCATCCTGTCATCTGCCACACAGTCATACACGCACGCGCGCGCCGGTGTACGCGCGCGCGCACGCACGCACATACATACACAGCGCGTGCGCGCACGCACACGCTCACACACACCAATTTCGTTCTTAGATAGATGGTTTGATGAATAAGAAGCAAATGCATTGCTTATTCAATGTACCATCTGGAAATAAAAACTTTGACTTTGACTTACACACACACACACACACACAACACACACACACACACACACACACACACACACACAACACACACACGCGCGCACACGCCACATTCTTTCTTTTCTTTGACGCTTTCCTGTCAGTTTTGAATATTATGTCATTCTCTGTCTCTGTCAGTGTCTGTCCCGGTCTGTAGCTTGTCTCACTGTCACTGTTCTCTCTCTCACTCTCACTCCATCTCTCTCTCTCCATCTCCTCACTGTTTCTCTCTCTCTCTCTCTCTCTCTCTCTCTCTCTCTCTCTCTCTCTCTCTCTCTCTCTCTCTCCCTCCCTCCCTTCCCCCTCTCTCTCTCCCACTCTCTCTACCCCTCTCTCTCTCTCTCTGTGAACTACACTTTGTTGTCAGGAACTATCAAACACGTATCCACAGAACACGGGCCCACATGAAGAGCCGTAAACAAAGAAACTCGATGAAGACATTTGGAAACAAGCAAACTTTCCTAGCTCCACGAATTACTACTCTCTGAACGACCGACAAATGGAAGCAAAGCTGTGTTAACAGCCCAACTTGACCTTCTATCCAGCAGAAAAAGTAAAAGAAAATCGAAGCAGCAGCAGCAGCAGCAGCAGCAGTTGTAGAGACGAGCTGACAAACTTCCTCGTTTGCTTGATCGAACCTCTCAAACGGAACAGGCAGTTCCAGAAACCAACCAAAAAGATGCACGGGTAAAAACAAACGCGCACGCATCACAACAAACGTGGCACATAACCATCCAAAAAAAATCTTTAGTTACAAGACTTACCTCTCGCAAAAACTTGGTCGCTTCTTTTTTTTTTGTTGCAAAGCGTAAAATGTGCTTCACTTTCGCTTCATCGTGCCCACGTCTGGCTTGGCTTCGAAAATCACTGCGCGTCCTGAAGACTAAAAATAGTCGCGGCGAAACAAGCAGCACAAATTTTGCCTCAGTAGAAGTGCGCTTCGGGTCGGTTGGGGGTGGAGGGTGAGGTTTTGACAATGGGACCAGGGCCTCTGAGAGAGAGAGAGAGTGTGTGTGTGTGTGTGTGTGTGTGTCCCTCCTTCTCTCCCTCTCCTAAGCCTCCGCAGTGGATTTTTTTTCATCATCCCATTCCTTGTCCCTTCTGCCGCCCAGAATCAGACGAATACGGGTTTGGTGTGGGAGGGAGGGAGGGAGAGAGGGAAACATCGATGGCAAATTTGGCAGAGTGTCAAGCAAGGCACATCAGGCTGCCAGCTTTGTGAAGACCGGACGCCTGACGACAGACGGGAGGGAGGGAGGAAGGGACTTCTGCTTATGGATTATTGTTGTGTTTTTGTGGCAACATAGCGACTGTTTGGGACTTGTGTTCTTCTGACCCTGCCATGTTTTGGGGATCTCGTTCGTTTATTTGTTGTTTGTCAGTTTGTTTATATATTTATGCTATTTATTTATGTATTCAATCATTCATTTGTTTGTTTGTTGCTTATCTGTTTCCAACCCCAAACCCCAGACAATTCTACTACCCTATATCTCTCCATTCCGAGTCTAAAAAATTTCCAGAGGAGAAAAAAAAGTGCAAATTGGCGCAACGTTGCAAGTTTAGTCAAGTTATTTTGTTTTGGTTTGGGTTGTTTTGGGTTTTTTTCTTCCCTTTATCGATCCATCATTTTGTTTGCCTGTTTCTTTCATCTCGGTTATGTTTATTTGGGGGCCTTTTCTTCTTGTTTCTGTCTTTGTTGCTTTTAGTTTTCTTTCAATATTGTATTGATTTTCTTATTGGTTTTTCGTTTGTCTTTGTTGTACCTTATTTCCTTCGTTTCTGTTTTTAATGTTCTTTATTCAGCTTTTCTTTCTCTCCCCCACTCCATCCCCCTCCCCAGTTCCTTCCCCTGTCCATTGTTCTGACTTCCGTTCCAAATTTCAAATTTCTTTGTATTATTTCTTGTTTTTCTTCTTTTCATCTCTCTCTCTCTCTCTCTCTCTCTCCCCTCTCTCTCTCACTCTCCCTCCCTCTCTCTCTCTCTCTCTCTCTCTCTCTCTCTCTCTCTCTCTCTCTCTCTCTCTCTCTCTCTCTCTCTCCTTCGGATGAGACTATAAACCAAGGTGCCGTGTGCGAATGCACGCAGAACATCTTGCGCACACGTTAAAACCCGTTCCGCTTTTCGGAAGAGTAGGCCATTGTGTGCCGGTGGGAACAGATGACAGAATCTATAAAAACCGCATACACACGGGGACTGGATGTAAAAAAAAGGCACAAGTGCTTATTCCATTATCCTCACTATAAGAGAATAAATAAAATACAATAAAATAAATAAGTAAAATAAAATTCTGTTTCTCTCTTTATATCTCTATTTGTCTGCCCGCCTGCCTGTCTGCCTCTCTCTCTCTCTCTCTCTCTCTCTCTCTCTCTCTCTCTCTCTCTCACCTCTCTCTCTCTCTCTCTCTCTCTGTCTCTCTCTCTCTGTCTGTCTGTCTGTCTGTCTGCCTCTTTCTCTCTCTCACCCTCTCTCTCTCTCTCTCTCTCTCTCTCTCTCTCTCTCTCTCTCTCTCTCTCTCTCTCTCTCTCTCTCTCTCTGTCTGCCTGTCTGTCTCTCTCTATCTCTTCATTTTCTTTTTACTTTCCG
>CM054134.1:94270029-94280029 GCA_028751875.1 Rapana venosa
CTACTGCCCAGAAGACGATCAGGTCTGAGATGAGGCGCGCGGCGTGAAGAGAATAGGATGGGGGGTTGTATTGAATACCACTCTCTGTCAGGACAGATGTATCTGCGTGAATTTGGGGCTGCCGGCTCTGCCTGGGTGAGAGTGAGTCGTCGCCACAAGAGTAGCGCCACCCATATATATATTTGGGCCTGTTGGTATTTGAATTAAATTTTGTTCCCTTGTGAAATTGGGTTGTTTTGGGGGGCAATATGAATTTTAATGTCTATCTATCTGTCTGTTGGTATGCCTGTCTGTCTATATATCTATCTATCTACCTGTCTATCTATCTGTCTCGTTGTCTATTTATCTATCTAACTGTCTGCATATTTATCTACCTTCCTGTCTATCTATCTGTCTGTCTATCTATCTGTCTGTCTATCTACCTCTATCTCTCTATCTCTATCTATCTTTCTATCTATCTTTCTTTCTATCCATCTATCTCTATCTCTATCTATCTATCTTTCCATCTTTCTATCTCTGTCTATTTACCCATCTATCTATCTCTGTCATTCGGTCGATCCGTATGTCTGACTGTGTATTATCTGTCTTTTTTGTCTGTCTGTCTGTCTGCCTTTCCTGCAATATCACACACCACACACACACACACACACACACACACACACACACACACACACACACACACACACAACACACACACACAAACTCAGTCATTCACTCACTCGCACAGGCCGGTATATCATGGACATTGACAGGCGAGCTAGAACCAACACTTAAAACAAACAGCAAGCAAACCAACCTGAAGCAATAGCAAAGAAAACACAATCATTGCTTAATACCCTCACCCCGACCCCCCAACCCCATGTCTCCCTCCTCACCTCATGAAACCATTCCTGATCCTTCATCCAGACCAATATAAACCTCCCCTCCCCTCCCCCTACACCTACCCCTATCTCCTACTCTTCTCCCCATCCCCCCACCCCCACACACACTCTGTCCTCTACTCTGACTACACGTCTCAGACTTGATCATCGTCAGCGTAGTGAAAATGTACCAGCTCAACAAACATGCACAGCCAAGCAAAAAAATCAGGAACCATCACACCCCCCCCCCCCCCCTCCCTACCCCTGATCCTGTTTATGTTAGTGCAGCAGTTTTCGTGATCGTTACACTGTTTGTCGTCTGCTCAGGTGATAATTTGGTGATGTTGAAATGAATGAATTGGTGATCCAAGTTTAAAGAAAACAGTGAATGTTGTGTATTAGTGGGGGGGGGGGGTTCTAATTAGATTTTAGCAGGGGTTTTTTAGGCGGGGTGGGGTTACAGAGAAGGGGCAAAGGCAATGAATAGGAAATACAGAGAGGGAGAGGGGAGGGGAGAGAGAGAGAGAGAGAGAGAGAGAGAGAGAGAGAGAGAGAGAAAGAGAGAGAGAGACAGACAGACAGACAGACAGAGACAGAGAGAGAGACAGAGAGAGTGATCAAATCAAATCAAATAAATCAACTCAAATCAAATCAAATCAAATTCATTTATTTGGTGGATAATAAATAAGCACCCATGTGTGTTTTTTTACATCCATTCCCAGAGAGAGAGAGAGAGAGAGAGAGAGAGAGAGAGAGAGAGAGAGAGAGAGAGAGAGAGAGAGAGATTCCCAGAGAGAGACAGACAGACAGATAGACAGAGACAGAGAAACAGGCAGGAAGACAGACAGAAACAGACGGACAAACAAACGAAAAGAGACGGAGAGAGACAAAGACAGCTACGGTGACAGAGTCATTAAAACAGATACGGCAGAGAAAGATAACAGAAAGCATCACAGAAGTCAGAGGCAAAGAGCTAGAGGGAGATTGACTACAGACAAACAGAAGAACACACAGACAGACACACACATACACACAGACAAATAGATACCTAGACAGGAAGACCAGGTCATTGACAGACAAAAAGGAGCTTCACCACACCACACCCCACCCACACCCACACCCAGACAGTCAGAGATAAAGGGATAAACGTATTCAAGACACCCAGAAAAACACCAGACATCCCATTATCCCCATTCTCCAATGAGTATTCTGTAGCTCCTCAACCTCACCACCACCACCTCCTCCTCCTCCTCCTTGCTTCAGAAAACCCTTCCCTCTACCCTCTCTACCCCCCACCCCTTCCCACCCACCCACCCCCTCTCCCTGTTCCTACCAGATGATCTGCCACTCTCCATCCCCTTTCTCCCAAGCCCTTGTATTGGTCTCCTGCTTTAGCTATCCCTCGCTCTTCCATCAGTACTCTGATGCAAGGATGTGTGCAATGGTTCTGTCATTAAGTTTAAACAAATGTTTATTCAGAAGAGAAAAACTACTTTACTTACTATACTATACTTTACTTTATCCGTCCTCTTGTACCGTCTAGGCCGTGAAGGGGAGAAAGAGCCTACTATACGGTCTCTGGCAGCAAGCTGGCCTGAAGGCCTGGCTGGCTGGCTGGGTGCAGAGGGATGTTGTGGGTCTTCAGCATTTCTTTCACACCCTCCATCCAGGCCTTCCTTGGTCTGCCTCTGGCCTTGTACCCTGATATCATCCTTTCGTTGTAAGCTTTACTGGCAAGCTGGTGAGGTGCCATACATTGTACACAAATACAATTGGAACAGCAAGGAGGCAATAGCTTATAGTGTGCTGTATCATCAAACAAAAACGAAACTTTGTTATTTTGGCAGCTGAAGAAAAACATTGTCGTAACTAATCGATTCTATTGACAAGTTTTTTTCTCCTCCTCTACTTCTCTTCCTCTTCTTCCTCTTCATTGTCCTCCTCCTCTTCATCCTCATCCTCCTTTTTCTCTTCCTCCTCTCCTCCTCCTCCTTCTTCTCCCTTCCTCTCATTTCTTCTCCTCTCTTCCTCCTCTTCCTTCTCTCCACCCCTCTCTTTCTCTCTCTCTCTTCTCTCTCTCTCTCTCTGTCCACTCCTCACTCTCTTCCACCTCATAACCCCCTCCTCCCTCCATCCCCTATCATCTTTACCATGCATTCGCTAGCCCCTCAACCAACACCCTCCTCCACCAAAACCTTACCATCATTGCCATCTACGATGCTCAGATGTCATGCTGTTGACGAGGGGTCAAAAGGTCAGACGTCCTCATTTTCTTTCCCTCCCCCCCCCCCCCCCCCCCCCCCCACCAATATGATTTCAGGATTAGATATGACAGACATGAGTATGTTCTTTCTTTTTTTTTCCCCACCCATATAATTTCAGGCTTAGATATAACAGACGTGGCTATTTTCTTTCTTTTTTCTCCAATGTGATTCTAGGATTATATATGATAGACAATGTTATTTCCTTTCATTTGTTCCCAGTTAATATATCTCAGGATTAATGTCACCTCTATTGTTGGCGGTTGAGTCTGGATGTAAGGAGAATCGCTTTGACTGAACTGAATATTCATCAGCTGTGTAGTCAACCTAAGGCTACTGACAGAGAGCTGAAAATTTCCCTCGTTATATCAAATCCTGTGAGCTATCGTTGCATCAATAATATGGCATCGGTTAGAAAATAATAACTATTGACGTATCAAAAAATCCTAACAGAGAAAGAATGTTTGTTTTTTTAAAGAAATAGATCACAGGTCAGTAAACATCATTGTGCTATCATTTCATCCACACTGTGGTATCAGAAAGTAATTATTCGGGTATCAAAAATCCTAACAGAGAAAGGATTTTTTAAACAAAGAAGAAAGAAAAGAAAAAGAAATAGGTCACAGAAGAGTAACTACCATTTTACTTATAAATTTGCAGCTAAACTAGGGGGGGGGAATAAGTGAAGGTAAAATTATGGTTTTTTCCGTTTCTGTCTCTGTCTGTGTGTTTGTCTGTTTCCTGTCTGTCTGTCTGTCTGTCTGTCTGTCTGTCTGTCTCTCTCTCTCTCTCTCTCTCTCTCTCTCTCTCTCTCTCTCTCTCTCTCATCTCCTCTATCTCTCTCTCTGACCTAGCTATGAAGATAATCTGCTGCACACTGTCTACATGTGTCTGCCCAAGGGGGATGAAGGTTTCTCTCTCTCTCTCTCTCTCTCTCTCTCTCTCTCTTCTCTCTCTCTCTCTCTCTCTCTCTCTCTCT
Source organism: Rapana venosa (assembly GCA_028751875.1). Classification (NCBI taxonomy): domain Eukaryota; kingdom Metazoa; phylum Mollusca; class Gastropoda; order Neogastropoda; family Muricidae; genus Rapana; species Rapana venosa. The sequence goes on from CM054134.1 coordinate 94,274,130, forward strand.
CCTTTCTCTCTTCTCTCTCTCTCTCTCTCTCTCTCTCTCTCTCTCTCTCTCTCTCTCTCTCTCTCTCTCTCTCTTCGCTCTCTTGCCACTGCTGCATCATCAGAGACATGCAGTCAGGACAGGACAAAGCTGCCTACAGCTGCCATAAGCCGGCCCAGCTTTTGACCCCCACCCCCCATCGCCCCCGGCACTGACTGTTGTCATACTACACGTCCTCTTCATCATCATCATTGTCAACATCGTCGTCGTCATCATCGTCGTCGTCATCATCATCATCATCATCATCGTGGTCGTCTTCATCATCATCACCACCACCGCCACCATCATCATCATCATCAACATCGTCGTCATCACCATCATTATCACTAGCATCATCATCATCATCATCATCATCATCATCCTTATTATCATCTTTGCCATCATCGTTGTTGTTGTTGTCATTGTCTAATGTGTTGTTGCCACCATTATTATCGTTCTTGGAGAGGGGGGGTCACTATTGTTAACATCGTTCTTGTCATGATCATCATCGTCGTCGTCGTTGTCGTCTTCGTCTATTTTCACTTCATCAACATCATCATCTTCTTCTTCATTGCCGTCATCGTTGTCTTTGTCACAACCATTACCACTACCACCAGTGCAGTCGTCGTCATCATCATCATTTTTTTTCTTCTTCTTCTTCTTCTTCTTCTTCTCTTCTTCTTCTTCTTCTTCTTCTTCTTCTCTTCGCAATCTTCTTCTTTCTTCGATTCTTACTTCTTCGCAATTTTATTCTTCGCAATTCTTCCATTTTTCGCATTTTCTTTGCAATTTTTCTTCTTCCGCAATTTTCTTCTTCTCATTCTCTTCTCTCAGTCTTCTTTGCATTTTCTTCTTCGTTTTGCATTTTTTTCTTCGTTTTCTTGTATTCTTCTTCTTCGCATTCTTCTTCTTCGTATTCTTCCTCTTCATCCTCCCCGTCTTTCTTTTATTTCCTTTTCCTCTTTTCCCTCCTCCTTCTCTTCTTCCTCTCCATCTTTTCTTCCCTTCTCCCCTCTTTTCTCCTCCTATTCCTCTTTCTTTCTTTTCCTTCCTCTCTTCCTTTCTATTCCTCCTCCTCTTCCTCCTCTTCTCCTTCTTCTTATCCTTTCTCCTCCTCTTTGTCTCCTCCTCCTTTTTCCTTCTCTTTTCTTTCTTCCTTTCTTTCTTTATTCCTCCTCCTCTTCCTCCTCCTTACTTTTCCTTCTCCTCTCTTTTTTCCTCTTCCTCTTTTTTCTCTTTTCCTTCTTCCTTTCTTTTCTTTTCTTCTTTCTTTCCTCCCATCTTTTTTCTATTCCTTCTCTTTCTCCTCTTCCTCCTTTTTTTTCCTTTTCTTTCTCTTCCTCCTCTTTTTCTCCTTTCTCCTCTCTTCCTCCTCTTCCTCTTTCTTCTCTTGTCCTTCTTCCTTTCTTTTTCTATTCACTCCCCTCCTCCTCCTCCTTCCTCCTCTTTCTTCCTCCTCCTCCTCCTCCTAATCCTCTTTACCAGTGTGTGACCGACCAGCTTCCCAACAGAGGGGTTTGGTAACAGAGACCTTCCTGTCACTGACGTCATCATCACCATCAGGTCACAAGTTCAAGCCCAGTCATATTTCTCTTCTGTCGCCACTGATATCATAATGGTTCAAGGCTTAATGCCGGCACTCTAAGCAACAGGTCACCATGAACTAGCCGAATTTTTTTTTTTTAATCATCTGTGCAGACAGTGACAGGAGTGGACAGGAAATCCATATTTAGCTTAACCGAAATAAAACTTTCAATTTCTTTGTGGCGTAGTATCAAATTTCAATCATAGCTAAATCCAACACGAAAATTACAGAGCATACGTTCACTTTTTGGGTTCAGTTCTCTTGCCACGTGTTCATTTTATGAGTGGAGATAAAAGTGTTCTGATAGTTGTATACGTGAAAATAAAGTATAAATGTTTATTGAATGGTAACATACGTTATATTCAAGAATGGCTACGTACACGCGCACGCACGCACGCACGCGCGCACGCTCGCACACGCGACACACACACACACACACACACACACACCATACCTAAATAGAAAAAGTCTTCAGCCGCGAATTTTTTCAGAGCTGAAAACTACTGTTACTCAATGAGAATGAGCCATGTTGTAAAACATAATCAATATTGAAACAGTGTGTCGTCTTTTCTGTGTGCGTAAAACAAAAGATCCACCAAAATCTACATTCTGATATTGACAATTGTCCATAAAAACAGACCAAACGCAGTTAGTTCATCACATTAGAAGGAAAACAACCAGGTATTGTTTCACATGCAGCAGTGTATTAGATATTGACCGCTGCGCCACCCTCCTCACAAATGCTTTTGCACGGTCAAATCCAGGTCAGTTTGGGGTTGTTGTTGTTTTCCTTTATATAACGAATATTTTGATAGAACCGCGTCGTATTATTTTGAAACTGTTGTCAATCTGATCCAGTAACACGGTAATATTGAGCAATGTGTACTTCTGTACAGAGAAAATATTATTCTCATGATGACATGTATGACAAACGGATAGGTTAGTTCGAGTTATTGTTACAGACAAGCAACTGGTGTTTTGAAGATAGCGATGTTGTCAGTCACTACGGGCCTCCTACAATCAGTCTTTTGCAGAAGTGACCAATGACAGAAATATTTAAGAGGAAGATTGTATGTTCATAATAACGACATTTTCACCTGGGGTGTTATGTTGGACGGTGCCTGTCAGCAAGCACCGTGCTCTGGAAATTCTGTGCTAGGAATTTCTTCTCTTTCCTCTTAAATTATCTCTTCTCATCTTCTCTTTCTCTCACGCTCTGTCTTCTACTTCTTCTCACAACGCCTCTCTTCTCATTCCTGTCTAAACTGTTTTTTTTTCCTCCGGAGTGAGCTAATGGATCGAAATAAAAGAATTTGTCATGCATGACATTTCTCCTATCTCTCCGTAAGCATACGATCTGAATTCTTGTCACGTTCTCTCTCTCTCTCTCTCTCTCTCTCTCTCTCTCTCTCTCTCTCTCATAGTTCCTCTATTCTCTATCTCTTCTGGGTTGCTCTCTTTTACCCCCTCTCAAAATATAACATTTCGGTTCATTATGCCATGCCTTTTCTTGTACTTCGATCGATTCATCTCTCTCTCTCTCTCTCTCTCTCTCTCTCTCTCTCTCTCTCTCTCTCTCTCTCTGCCTTTTTACTATTTTTCCTGTCACCTCTTCTTGTCTATTTTCAGCTTGAATGGACCCCCCAAATCCTCTGCAGTCGGAGTACAGCTCTCTATATGGCAAGGTACTTTTGCACACACAAAAAACACCAACAAACAAACAAACAGTCATAACTTGCAAACTTCTTATGCAGTGTTCGTTTAATCCCATGTTGATTCCCAGGCGGGATGAGTGAGACCAGCGTAGCATATTCTGAGTGACCCCCCAGGGCCACAATAGCAGCAACAAGATTATAATAATTATGCTGTTGGTGACCCATCTGTCGAGTGGACGACGTGATAGACTGCAGACAAAATATCCCTTTTGCTACAAAACCTTGGGAAAAACTGAAAATTACATCTTAAAATTAAACGAAGAAAATGGGAGGGGGAGGCTGGGGCGAGGGTGGGGTAGGGGTGGGGCAGGTAGAGTGGGGGTGAGGGGTGTTAAGAAAAGTAAATGGTGTATCCAGAGAGGAAGAGTTGCTGTTGAAAAAGAAAGGGAAAGGGGAGAGAGAGAGGGAGGATGACAGGGAGGAGGAAGAGAGTGAGGTAAGAGAGAGAGAGAGAGTAAGAGGAGAGAGGGGAGAGAGAGAGAGAGAGAGGAGAGAGAGAGAGAGAGAGAGAGAGAGAGAGAGAGATAGAGAACAAACAAACAAAGAAACAAACACAGAAAAAAACACCAAAAGAACCGAGACATATACAAGAGAGAGAGAGAGAGAGAGAGAGAGAGAGAGAGAAGGAGAGAGAGAGCGCAAACAAACAACAAAACAAAAAACACAAAAAGAAGCAAAACAAGAGTGATGACAGTAAAAAAAAAAGCCAGAAAGAAAGGGGGAAAAAACAAGAAACAAAAGCAAAAAAGAAAAAAGTAAGCAGATAATTAGGAAGAAGAATGGAGATGCGCAAAAGCAAATAAACTGGTAAAACAGAAAGAAAAGATGCAAAACAACGAATACACACCTACACACACACACACACACACACACACACACACACACACACACACACAACACCGCACGCGCGCGCGCACACATACAGAGAGAGAGAGAGAGAGAGAGAAGAGAGAGAGAGAGAGAGAGAGAGAGAGAGAGAGAGAGAGAGAGAGAGAGAGAGAGAGAGAGAAGAGAGAGAAAACAGACAATTATGGCCCCTGAAAACGTGACATTTCTATGGCAACCACGCAAAAGGGAAAGTCCTACAAAAATATCTCAACTGAAATAATCGGAAGCATTTGAATAACAAATCTTGTTGATTCTTGTTTTTCTTCTGGGTTTTGTCCTCTGTTTGCGTCCAATAAAATTCTAATGATGATGATGATGATAGAATTGCTGACAGACTCAATCTTGTAATTATCCAGGGAATTGCGTGCTTACGCCAAGTGTGTGTGTGTGGTGTGTGTGTGTGTGTAGTGTAGTGTAGTGTAGTGTAGTGTGGTGTAGTGTAGTGTGTGTGTGTAGTGTAGTGTAGTGTAGTGTGTGTGAGAGAGAGAGAGTGTGTGTGTGTGTATGTGTGTGTGTTTGTGTGTGTGTGTGCGTGCGTGTGTGTGTGTGTGCGTGTGTTTGTGTGTGTGTGTGTGCGTGCGTGTGTGTGTGTGTGCGTGCGTGCATGTGTGTGCGTGTGTGCAAGTGTGTGTGTGTGTATGTGTGTGTGTGCTGTGTGTGTGCTGGTGTGTGTGCATGTGTATGTGCGTGTGTGTGTATCAGTGCCGGGGGACATTATTCAGAAAGTCGCATATCGGGTCTCTCCGAACTTTGCCCATAATCACGTGACATTCAGACATCCGCGGTGATAGTTCAACTTTTAATGAGAATGCAGGGCACAGAGTTGTTCCCCTTTGTGAGAATGCGGAGCACAGAGTTTTTCCCCTTTCCTTTTCTTTCTGTTAGCGCCCTTTTCTCTTCTGACGTCATTTTATTCTTTCTTTCTTCTTTCTGTTTGCCTGTCTTTATTTCTCTTTCTTTCTTTCTATCTTTCTTTCATTCATTATTTTTCTTTCTCCCGTTTCTTTTTTTCTTTCTTTCTGCCTTTCTTCTGTCTGCCGTCTGTCTGTCTGTCTTTTCTTTCTTTCTTTCTTTCTTTCTTTTATACTTAAATGTATATCTCTGCCTGTCAGTCTGCCTGCCTGTTGATCTGCCTTCGATTTTGTCTGTTGTGTGTGTGTGTGTGTGTGTGTGTGTGTGTTGTGTGTTGGTGTGTGTGGATGGTACGTTTAGTATAACGTGCGTACGTACGTATTTACGTGCCAGCATGTGTGTACTTGCGTGTGTCTTATGTGGCATGCTTTTGCGGGCGTTCACGTGCATACGCAGAACGTAATGCAGTGCAGTGCAATGGGCGCTATTGTATCGTATCGTATTGTATTGTATTGTATTGTATTGTATACTACTTTAAGTCACGGTAGATTCCTCTGCGTGAAATTTGAGCTACTCTTCCAGGGGAGAGCGCGTCGCCACAAGAGCAGTGCCACCCATTATTTTTTTCTTTTCTTTTCCTGTCTGCAACTGCATTTGTTTCCAAATCAGAGTGGCTTGTGGGGGGGGGGGGGCGGTTTCTACAGAATTTTGCCAGGAACAACTCTATGGCTGTTGTGGGTTCTTTTACGTGCGCTAAATATGTGTAAACACACAGATTATGGTCTCATCCCCAAAAACTAATAGGACACCTACTCACGGTCTAGTGGATGGGTGAAAAGTTC
>CM054134.1:94285029-94307529 GCA_028751875.1 Rapana venosa
CACACAACTAGCACAGCGTGTATACAGTTTTCAAATAAACCCTTTTCCTTTTTGTTATGGAACGTCAACGGTTTATCTTCTAAGCTTTCTGATTGTGATTTCCTTTCATTTCTTTATACTTTTGATTTTATCTGCTTGGTTGAAACTTTTATGGAAGAATGCTCTGATTTATTTTCAGGATATAAAGTTTTTTGCAAATCTGCAGTTAAATTTTCAAGGCAAGGGAGACGATCAGGAGGAGTGGTTTGTTTAGTAAAGAATGAATTACAGTCCTTTGTTAAATATGTTGATGTCAATTTTGCCAATTTTTGTGTGTTTTTGATTAATAAAACATTGTTTGGTTTGGATAAAGATGTGTTGTATTTCTGCTCATATGTACCTCCAGAAAGTTCTCCTTTTTATGCCCATTTCGATGTGGAGAATGGAATAAGTATGCTTGAGGAATGTCTGACTGAGTGTTTGTTATCACATGATGTTTATGTCGTACTAAATGGTGATTTGAACAGTAGAACTGCCAATAATTCTCCAGATGTTTTTGCAGATAATGTATTTGATAATCAGCATAAAAGTAGTCCTGTTGGATCTTCTCGTCACTCAGAAGATAGTGTTTTAAATAATTATGGAAAACTGCTTTTGAATATGTGCACTGCTTTGGATATGTGTATTTTGAATGGTAATTGTAAAGGCGACTTGGAAGGTCGCTATACATATTTTTCAGAATCGGGTAGCAGTGTTAATGACTATTTTCTGTTGTCCAAAGATTTATTTTCTAAAGTAATTGACTGTTGTGAACTGATTGTATCTGAACGTATTGATTCAGATCATATGCCTTTGAAGCTCTGTATTTCTTTTCCTAATGAAAACACATGTGTGAAAAATCAAGAAGACGACTTTGTTATAGAAAAGTTAGTATGGAATGACGAGTATGCTCATGTTTTTGGTGATAGGTTGTGCAGTGAAGATATAAGTGTGAAGATTAATATGGCAAACAATTTAGTAGATGTGGATGTAAATGATGCACTAAGTATGTTTAATGATTGCATTAAGGAAAGCGCAGTCTGTATGAAAAAGCGTGTACGTGTGAATAGTAAAAAGCCAGCTGGTGACTGGTATGATCAGGAATGTGTTCTAAGCAAAAAGAAAGTAATAAAATTGTTACGAACATGTAGACGTTCACGCACAGCAAATGATAAAGACGCCTTTTTAATTGCAAGGCGTGAATATAAGAGTCTATTAAAGAGAAAACAGAGACAATTTAATAAATCTTTTGTAGAGAAACTTGTAGCTTCAGCAAACAATCAGAGAGAGTTTTGGAACACTGTTCGTCAAATGTCATTTAAAGGGAAACAACCCAGACGCAATAATATAACTATGGATGAATGGTTCTGTCATTTTAAAGCTTTGCTACAACCAGATCCTGGAAATGTTGTTAATGAAGATATATCAGAGGATAGCACTAACGATTACATGAATCGCCCTATTTCTAAAGAGGAAGTTTTGCTAGCTATAAGAAAACTTAAAAATCGTAAGGCAGCTGGTCCTGATGGTATAATTAGTGAACTGTTTAAAAATTCATCTGATCAAGTTGTACAATTTTTCATAAAGTTGTTTAATAAATTATTCGATGATGGTGTATATCCAAATAACTGGAATGAATCTGTTATTTTGCCACTTTACAAGAAAGGTAGTGTAAATAACCCTAACAACTATAGAGGAATTTCACTTAATGATGTAAGTAGTAAACTTTATGGAATAATTATTAATAGACGTTTACAAGAATGGGTAGATGAAAACAATATTACAGGTGATCATCAGGCTGGTTTTAAAAAGGGTTATTCAACTGTAGACCATATGTTTACCTTGTTAGCACTTGTTTAGAAGCAATTTGCTCATAATCGAAAACTCTATGCTGCTTTTATTGACTTTGAGAAAGCGTTCGACTCAATTAATCTTTGGTCTGTTTTGGATAAGAATGGTATTAAAGGTAAACTGTATAATAGTGTTAGAAGCATGTATAATACTGTAAAAGCTAGAGTTCGTTGTGGTGATAAATTGACGGATTATATTGACTGTACTGCTGGTGTGAAGCAGGGGGATGCCTGCAGCCCAGTTTTATTTTCCTTGTTCATTAACGAGTTAGCAATAGAAGTTATTAATAATGGAAGACATGGGGCTTTGTTATCTATTGATGCTTTCGAATTGTTCATACTTTTGTTAGCTGACGATGTTATTCTACTGTCAGAGACTGTAACAGGCTTGCAGACACAGCTAAACAACTTGCATCGATCAGCTACAAAACTTCAGTTAAAAGTTCATATGAATAAAAGCAACATCATAGTATTTCGAAAGGGAGGTTATCTTAGCGTAAGAGAAAGGTGGGTTTATAATGGAGTATTGATGCCAGTAGTTAATGTTTATAAATATTTAGGGATATTCTACTCTACTCGTTTGAGTTTTAATGGAGCGTGTAAAGATCTTGCAAGTAGGGCCAAAAATGTGTTGTTATTTATCATGAAAAAGCTACGAACACTGGACAATAATTCGTTTAAGGTGTTTATTAGGTTATTTGACGCCCAAGTTCAACCCATTATGCAGTACGGATCTGAATTATGGGGGCTAGAAAAAGCTGCTGTCCATTGTGAACATGTTCATACTTTCGCTTTAAAGAGATATTTAGGTGTAGATAAACGAACTCCTAATGATCTAGTTTATGGTGAAACGAACCGCCACCCCATTTGCATAGTATCCGCTGTTAATTGTATTCGCTACTGGTTTAAATTGCTGCACATGACTAACGATAGAATACCACGTAAAGCATATGATATGTTGTGTAATTTAGATGCTAGAGGTAAAGAAAATTGGGTAACCAGGGTGCGTGTATGTTTGTTTGAAAATGGGTTTGGCTTCGTTTGGCAAAATCAGGGCGTTGGCTATGTTGATAGTTTTATACGTGTTTTTCGTCAACGCTTGGTAGATTGTTCTTGGCAGAAATGGTCAAATCATATTCAGAATAGCGACAGATTTACTGTTTACAGAACGTTTTGCACCGTTTCTGACTTGAAGCCATATTTAAGGCTAGATATGGATAAGCATTTAATGTTTATAACGACAAGATTTAGATTAGGTGTATCAGAACTAGGTGTTCATTATTATAGGTATAGAAATGTTGGTAATGATGAATTGATTTGTCCTCTGTGTAAAGAGGCAGAAGAAAACGAAGTTCATTTCGTTCTATGCTGCCCTGTTTTAACAACGATTCGAGAACAGTTTATTAAGCCCAAATATTATAGACAGCCATCATTATTTAAATTAACCTTGTTGATGTCATCATCCTCTCCTGAAGTAGTCCGTAATTTTGCCTTGTATTTATATAAAGCATTTAAGCTTAGAGACCTTGTTGTGTCGTGAGAATCATTTTTATCATATGCAATCAGTCTGTATTTACTTTTTTCTTTTCATTTTTGGATCTTACTACATATGTTGTAATTGTCATATCATGTTCGTATACCCCTTCATAAGGGGCCTTGGCCTATAAATGAATAAACAATCCGAATCCGAATCCGAATCTCTCCCTCTCTCTCTCTCTCTCTCTCTCTCTCTCTCCCTCTCTCTCTCCTCTCTCTCTCTCTCTCTCTCTCTCTCTCCCGCCCTCTCTTTCCTCTCTCTCTCTCTCTCTCTCTCTCGCCCTCTCTTCTCTCTCTCTCTCTCTCTCGCCCTCTCTTTCTCTCTCTTCTCTCTCTCTCTCTCTCTCTCTCTCTCTCTCTCTCTCTCTCTCTCTCTCTCTCGCCCCTCTCTCCCTCTCTCTCTCTCTTCACACATGTCTACCAAAATCACCAAAGTTCTCAGCCTACTTTCCGGCACCACTGCTTCTGATAATCCATGACATTTAGTTCTCTCTCTCTCTGTCTCTCTCTCTCTCTCTCTCTCTCTCTCTCTCTCTCTCTCTCTCTCTCTCTCTCTCCCTCTCTCTCTCTCTCTCTTTCTCTCACTCACTCTCTCTCTCTCTCTCTCTCTCTCTCTCTCTCTCTCAAACACACACACACACACACACACACACACACACACACAATGGCCCTGAAGTCTTCGGTGGAGCTACTCTTGATCGATGGCATGCCCTTTTTTTCTTATTTATGTTATTCTTTAATATCAAGCATAATGGAATAAGCACTTATGTGCTTTTTTACATCCGGTCCCCGTGCGTATGTGGTTTTGTAAATTCTGTTAGTCAGTCACTCACTCACTCACTCAGTCAGTCACTCAGTCAAATCAGTCAGTCACTCACTCACTCAGTTAGTGTGTCTATGTCTGTGTGTGTCTCTGTGTGTTTATGTGTGTGTGTTTGGGAGGGTGGTGGTGTGTGTGTATGTGTGTGTCTGTGTGTGTCTGTGTGTGTGTGTGTGTGTGTGTGTGTTTGTTGTTTGATGTAAATATCATTTTTCATTGTCAGATCCATCCAAAGATGTTTATTTGGACAAATTCGTGTGATTTCTTTTTATTCAAATCTTGTTACATTGAATTTTAGAAAAAGGGATGTCATGTTTTGCCTCCTTCTTTTTTTTTCCTTTTCTTGTTTTATTATGGGCTGTTTTTATTTTTGTTTGCTTTGTTTTGATTTTGTTGTGTTTTGTAGTTTTGTCGTTGTTGTTGCTCTGCTGTGGGTTTTTTTCTGGGGGGAGGCGTGTTTATCTTATTTTGGTGGTGATGGTGTTCTGCTGTTTTTTAGGGGATGGTGGAACCTTAAATTCAATGTGTCCTTTTTTATTATTATATTTATCCCTGATAGGGGTGGGGAGTGGAAGTTTAAAGCGTATCGGTGCTTTTCTAGTGTGCTCTAAATAAAGAATTTTGCCCTGCCTTGCCGTGCCTTGCTTGTGCGTCGTCTTTACGTTTTAAAGTAAGGGAAGTAATGCGTAGTTTCATGGCAGGTTTAAAACTCTTGCGGGGTTCCTTCCCTTGCTTCCATGCACAACAGACAATTCACACTTTCCGAGTCATCCATAAGTATTGTGGAGACAATCGGTTAGCAAGAAAAGACAAGTCAGCCTTTTTTTTTAAAAAACAAAATCAAGCAGCGATTCAATCATGGCTTTGTACCTACTATTTCCTGGGGAAAATATTGCTTTGATGTTTACTGACGATCGCACAAACGTCTGATGTATGGGCAGAAATAAAAAGTAGAGGAATTGTGAGGAGGAAAGGATAACTCCTGCAAGTTATCTCCCTTCGTTCATTTTTTTCTTCTCTCCTCATAATGGCTAATGCTTTTTTTTTTAAATACCCCCAAAAAAATTTTTTAAAGAGTTCATTCCTCTTCATCCTTTACTACTAACATCGTATTCTAGATAGACAAACCAACAACAAACCTACAACCCTAATCTCAATGAATCATTTTTACGTTTCAGTCCCCCCCCCCCCCCCCCCCCCCCCCACACACACACACATTTTTTTTTTTGGTCTTCCTACCACAGCAGCAGCCGTGCTGTGTTTTAGTGTAGATACTAGGAACTTGGTCTAAGAGTACTATATGTGACCAGACTTTAAACATACAGCAACAACATACTAGAAATTGATATTTCTCAACAAAAGTTATGATATTATAATAAAACGACACTTTTCTGAAACACAGTCCAGCAGTATGGTGTAAAGAAGTATTTGGCTTTTACAAACAAAGATGTATCGTGTATTTTGTGTTTCGAAAATTTCCCAAATTATTACACTGCATCTAGGAGGGGAGGAGGGGGGTAGCCTTGTGGTTAGAGCATTGCGTGCATAATCTGACTACCCAGGTTTGAACCACCTCGGAGGCACCTGTTCTAGGGGATTTTTTTTTCTTCTGCAGTTAACATCAGTACCAACTCCACTACCCCCAAAGTCCTTCGGATATGACTATAAACCAAAGTTTCGAGTACGAACGCGCGTAGAACATTTTACACAGACGTTAAACCCCGTTCCGCCTTTCGGGAGACAAGCCCATTGTGTGCTATGAGGAACGGATGACGAAATGTCTATGGAAAATATCGCATGCACACTTGTGTCATGTTTAGACCGTAGGTATTACCAACAGTAGATAATTATACCTCCGTGTGTTTAGACATTATCCCCGAAGTTGGAAGGTGACTACCTTAATGAGGGGACGGGATAGCCTAGTGGTTAGAACATTGCGCCCGCAATCTGACAACCCGGGCTCGATTCCCGTTCAAGGGGATATTTTCCTCTGGAGTTAACATCAGTGCAGACTCCACTCTCCCAAAAGTCCTTCGGATGAGGCTATAAACCGAGGTCCCATGTGCGAACGCACGCAGAACCTCTTGCGCACATGTTAAATCCTGTTCCGCTTTTCGTAAGAGTAGGCCATTGTGTGCCAGTGGGAACAGATGAGAGAATTCACAAAACCGCATACACCCAGGGACTGGATGTAAAAAAGCACATAAGTCTTATTCCATTATCCTCGGTATAAAAGAATAAAATCAAATCAAATAAATAAATAATTGGGCACAAACGGTCGCATACATGAAATCTCCCCATTGGTGAACCCTCGGAGCTCTAGCCGAGGAACGAAAAAAACAAATCTACTACATCTGCTACATCTTCGAAAGAGGTGCTCCCCTGGTGTGGATGCCAGGGACATGTCAGTATATCAAATAGCATCCCCTCTTTTCTATCACTCTCGTTGTTTCTGCCTTGTTCCTTTTCTTCCTGTCACCTCCTTCTTGTCTATGTTCTGCCTTCTAGGTCCATTCTCCGGCCTTTTGTTTTCCAGAAAAACTTAAAAGATAACCATTTTCTCTTATGCCGAAGTCGGATGCGCTGGGCCTGACTTGTCAGGCGCTTAACGGAAGCATCAAGTCAAGTCAAGTCAAACACACTTTAATCATTCCATGAGGGGCGCATTTTCGCTCATATGACAGACGACATAGTTGTTGTCTGAGCGTTCAACTAAGAAAAAGGAGAAGTAAGAGGGGTGGAGGGGGAGGAGGGGGTGTGGCAGGGCGAGATAGTCTGGTATAAGAGATATGCACGAGGGGAAAACTGACTTAAAATTCACTTTGAAGATGTTGACACTGCATAGTTCATGCGTGGCATGGTCAGCACTCCAATTAATATCGCCAGACGTACGATCTTGACTCTGTGTGTGTGTGTGTGTGTGTGTGTGTGGTGTGTGTGTGTGTGTGTGTGTGTGTGTGTGTGTGTGTGTGTGTGTGTGTGTGTGTGTGTGTGTGTGTGGTGTGGGTGTGTGTGTATGTGTGCGTGGCGTGTGTGTGTGTGTGTATTCGTATGCATGCATCGAACGCACGCGTGCGTGAATGCGTGTATTCGCTCGCATGTGTGTGTGTGTGTTTGTGTTCGTATGCATGCATCGAACGAACGTGTCTGCGTTTATACGATCACTTATATGTGTGTGTATATGTGGGCGCGCACGCGTGCATGTGTGTGTGAACTTACTACAAAAGTAACTCTAGTAAAAACACCCATAAGCATAAAAAGATAACACAATGTACAATAGAATAACACACAGATAGGTGATCATATTATGTTACCATCGAATGCAATGTAACATTACGGTTTTATGGCATATTTCAAAGAGTACTACACGACATGATGATTATAATGTAATACAAAATAATGCATTAAAAAATCGCGTAATGCAACATCAAACATAACCCCCCAAAAATGCAATGTAACGCAACAAATTCAATAAAACGATACAAGTAAGTTACATAATGAATATTCATGGCATAATAGGACGGCTATATATCCACTACATCAGAACGTCTTGCGCACACGTTAAAATGTATTGCGCTTTTCGGAAGAGTAGGCCATTGTGTACCGACGGAACTGAATGACAAAATTTACAAAACCGCATACACGCGGGGTCTGGATGTTGTTTTTTAAAAAGGACACGAGGGCTAATGCCATTATCCTCGAAATAAAAGAATAAATAAATAAATAAATACAGTCTGCTCTACACTAACATGGTGGAGTCTTTGGCTAACATTTGACGCCAGTAAATCCACAGTGGTAGTCCCTTTATCCGATTTTAACCGTGCGCGAGCACACACGCACGCACGCATGCACACATACACACACTCTTCCTTCTCTCTCTCTCTCTCTCTCTCTCGCTCTCTCTCTCTCTCTCTCTCTCTCTCTCTCTCTCTCTCTCTCTCTTCTCTCTCTCTCTCTCTCTCTCTCTCTTCGTTCAAGAGGGTTTTTTTCTCTGCAGTTAACATCAGTGCCGACTCTACTCTCCCCAAAAGTCTTTCGGATGAGACTATAAACAGAGATCCCGTGTGCGAACGCACGCAGAACATCTTGTATGTATGTATGTATGTTAGTCCGTCGTTTTCGACGATGACCTCCAAAACAACAGAGGAGGCAGCTGCTGTTTCGGAAACTGGGCAGAAATTTGATTATAGTGGAGATGCCTTGCCCACAGTACATCCCCACTCTCTCGGCCAAGTGGGCATAAGGACAGTCAGCGTTGGAGATGTTCTCCAAAGGCCAACTAGCCCCCAGGGCTGCAGCACATAAGGACTGTGCGAGTCAAGCCTCCTAGTCAGAGAGTCATAGTCGATCACTAAAGACTAAGCTGTAAAGTGGAATTCCATGAGTGGGAAAGCCACTGGTCATACAACCTCTCACTTTGCTGTTGCCCCCAGCGTCAATGGTTTAATCAAGAACTGTGATAAAGCCCAGCGCTGGTGGCCGCAGAACATCTTGCGCACACGTTAAAACCCGTTCCGCTTTTCGAAAGAGTAGGCCATTGTGTGCCAGTGGGAACGGATGACAAAATTGATAAAACTGCATACACAGGGGGACTGGGTGAAAAAATCGCTTGAGTGCTTATTCCATTATCCTCGAAATGAAAGAAAAAATAGAAATAAAAAGATAGAAATACTCTCTCTCTCTCTCTCTCTCTCTCTCTCTCTCTCTCTCTCTCTCTCTCTCTCTCTCTCTCCTCTCTCTCACTCACCCACACTCTCTCTCTCTCTCTCTCTCTCTCTCTCTCTCTCTCTCTCTCTCTCTCTCTCTTCGCGTTCACCATCAAGGTGTCTCATGTTGCCATTTTTTTCAATAAAGCTTATACCTTTTGAGAAGAAAATAGCTTTTTATCAGCTGAATACCTCAACACAGAAAATAGTGTTCTGAATCTGGGACTCTTGCTACAGAGAAAAAACAAGTCTCTTCCACTTGAAACGATCATTTTGGTTCACTTAAAGACACCGGGGCTCAAACGATCATTGCTGCAAGAAAACTATCCCCCAAACCAACTCTGGCAGTGTTCACAAGTCGACCAGTGTATAGAGGTAGTGCACCTGCCTAAAGGTGAGGTACAGGTGTCCCATAACCTATAAGGTCGTAGGGGAGCGAGGCGTCAGAGACAACTTCTCTAGGGGGCCAGCATATTGAGGGCGGCGCCTATCTCCTCTCCCTTGTTGCTTTACCTTCCGTCAGGGAATACGTACATAAAGACAGGGGACCCATGTACAGCTGGGTGAACTGGGGGACTGTACTGAAACCAAGGCGCGCAAACGGTCACCCATCCAAGTGGTAACCACGCTCCATGCTGCTTAACCTTGGCTGGGGGAAAGCGAGTGCTCTGACCACTGAGCTATCCCGTCCCCTGTCTAGAAAGCGAAAAGGTCCGGGATCCCGCTCCGGGTGTGATCCCCTTTTGTGCCCGGAACTTCTTTCCCCATTCACTAGACCGTGAGTCGTGGTCTGGGTGCTAGTCTTTCGGATGAGACGATAAACCGAGGTCCGGTGTGCAACACGCACGTAAAAAGAACCCACGGCAACAAGAGAGTTATCCCTAGCAAAATTCTGTAGGAAAAAAAAGCTACGCTTATAGGGAAACTAATAATAATAATAATAATAATAATAATAATAATAATAATAATAATAATAATAATAATAATAATAATAATAATGATAATGATAATAATAATAATAATAATAATAATAATAATAATAATAATATGTATGGAATTTATATAGCGCTGAATCTTGTTTAGCACATGCAGACAGAAAAAGAAAAAAATAACCGATGGCGCTGCTCTCGTGGCGACACGCGCTCTTCCCGGATAGAAAGAGCAGCCTGGAATTTCCCGCAGAGAGATCTGCTCCAGGATCCGTGTCTCCAGATTGGGGTTCAGGACCATGTGTGAGTACACTGGTGAATCCCTACATGCCATGTCGTCCTCAGGCTGAAAGGACAACTGCCACAATATTTTCTTTTGGAACAGATCGTTTATTATTTCGCCATTTATATGTACATATATGTAATCATACCGGTCCTATGAAGTATTTACTTTCCTGTATTAAAAAAAACAAATTTTAAAGCGTTCATACCCTCTGGGGATTCAATGCCCTACAGTTCATCAGCTGTGGTTCTTGAGTTTTGTTGTTGTTTTTGTTGTTCATGCTGTTGTTGTTTTTGTTGTTGTTGCTGCTGTTGTTGTTGCTTTTGTTGTTGCTGTTGTTGTTGTTTTTGTTGTTGTTGTTCTTGTTGTTGTTTGTGAATGAGTTCGTGAACCTTTCTCTGAAAATAATGATGAAAGGAACACAGGGACGAATGTAAAATGCACTGCTTCTCCACCGCTTTAACCGCCTTTCATTATCATTTTGTTACAGTGGCGGTTCTTCATGGAATCACTGGCTTAGCTTTAACAAGATTTGCACATCAGTTTTTTTAAATACGTGTGAGAAGATAATGATACAGTTTCCCCTTCTGTATTGTTGTATGTTGCTTATGTGTGTGTGTATTGAATAAGTTATGTTTGAACCCAAAAAGACAAGTGTTGGTACCATATTTAGTTTTAATGGACAGTCAAAGAAAGTACACGGTCGCCCAGAGTCTGCAAAATGAACATTGCGCTCGCAATCTGACAATCAGGGTTCGATTCCCGTTCAAGGGGATATTTTCCCCTGGAGTTAACATCAGTGCAGACTCCACTCTCCCCAAAAGTCCTTCGGATGAGACTATAAACCGAGGTCCCGTGTGCGAACGCACGCAGAACATCTCGCGCACACGTTAAATCCTGTTCCGCTTTTCGTAAGAGTAGGCCATTGTGTGCCGGTGGGAACAGATGACAGAATTTACAAAACCGCATACACACGGGGACTGAATATAAAAAAGCACACGAGTGCTTATTCCATTATCCTCGATATAAAAGAATAAATAAAAAATTGCAATTAAAATTAAAAAAGGACATCTGGGTTGTGGTCTGATTCCCTTCTTTTAAAAATAGCTCGCTCTTGAGAGCCAAGCACTGCTGTCTTTGAAGAACGGGGAAGAGCGGTATTGATATTTCTGCATCGTTTCCTTCTGACTCAATGTGATTTTTTTGTACAAACTTCCACTTAGGGTAATCGGCAACCTAGCCCCCTTAAGAAGTCTTAAAAGGTGGTAAAAGGTAAAGGTGTTTTCATAACCTAATCAGTCTTTGGGAAGTGAGGTGTCAGAGACTAACTTCTCTAGGGGCCAGCATATTGAGGGCGGCGCCAATCTCCTCTCCCTCGCTACTTTGCCTTCCCTGACTATAAAGAGCGAAGATTGACAGCTGGGTGAACTGGGGGACAGTACTGAAGCCAATGCACACAAGCGGTCACCCATCCACTTGGTAACCACGCTCAATGCTGCTTAACCTTGCCTTGGGGAGAGGAGTGCTCTGACCACTGACCTAACCAGTCCCCACATAGAGTTGAGGTCAAATGGCTTTCAATAATTAAATTACTTTTTGAAACGGGATAGCTCAGTGGTCGGAGCACTTGCTTTCCCCCAGCCAAGTTAAGCAGCGTCGAGCGTGGTTACCAGTTGAATGGGTGACCGTTTGCGCGCCTTAGCTTCAGTACAGTTCCCCCAGTTCACCCAGCTGTAAATGGGTACCTGCCCTCTTTAGAGTCAGGGAAGGTAAAGCAGCGAGGGAGAGGAGATGGGCGCCGCCCTCAATATGCTGGCCCTAGAGAAGTGAGGTCTCTGACGCCTCGCTCCCCTACGACCTTATAGGTTATGGGACTCCTTTACCTTTACCTTGCTAAAATAATTTAAGTGGCACTGCACTTTCGCAACGTCTCCCCCCAAAGACAGTTGCCTGACTACCCCGCCAGGAAATCTTTTAAAAACTACAAAATGCGGTCAATGCTAAATGCTAACAAGAATATTTTTCTGGTACCGAGTTATAAGCAGAGAATCTGAGGCGTGCCTCTATCACACTTCTCCCATGACAGTGGAACACTTCCTCCAGACCTGTGCAACACACCAAAGCCTGAGGGCCGATATCTGGCCTACTGACTTGTCGATGAGGGACAATCTCTTTGGACTCCTGGAGGGCCTTCAGCGCACGGGCAGCATTTGTCAGGGCCTCGGGAGTTAAGTCTGAGCATTCAACGAAGACGAGGAAGGAGAAGGAAAGAATCATGAAGGCCACCCATCCCTGTGAGAACACGTCCATTTCTTTGCTCCGACAGTGCATGTTTTTCAGCTTCAGTGTGCTTTCTGCCGGCTTGGTCTCCTGTTTCCTTCAGGAAACATACCTTTACCATTGTCTGTAAGGTAACAAGCACTTCTGGCAACACTCGCAGCTTTTTGAATCCGCGTTAGCAAAATTTAGTGCTTCTTTCCTCTAAAACAAAATTGTGGTTTTTACCACTCTTCAGAAAGAAAAAAGATCTGTGATGTAAATGATATCAATATTTCTGTAAGAACAGTTCCATGCTACAGACAGAGAAACTGTCCTTTTTCAAACAGTGACCCAGCAGTCCATGGGTCGTCAAGAATTGTATAAATCCTAGACCAGTCCAGCAGCAACATATAAATCAGACAGGCCACCACCAGTAACAAGGGAGGGGGGTATCTAAAACAAACCATTTCTTCAGCGGTGTTCAACGGCTCTTCAAGGTCACGGAATCCTGAACTGAAGTCCACCTTCTCTATCTGGAGCAGCAGCTTTGAACCAGATCCTCGACAGCACATTCTGAAATGTATGAGTGCAGAGATCATACACTTTAAACACGAACAGCCAAGACCTCATCTTCACTCTGTGAAACACGGTCAGAAACCAATGGCCTCAGCACCGGTTAGAAGGGCACCTCTCTGTAGACTTCCTGCTGTCCCTGCCTGCGGGCTCTTTCTTCCTGAACTGCCAAGGCAACGTTTTCATCCCGCGGAACAGCGGTAGTCATCAATGTGGGATGCAGGAACGCTGCTGCTCTGGCAGCTAGAAGCCCACATCCATGAGATCTTGGGCCTGCAGGACGGACAGCAGAAGGTAGAGGAGCCAGAAGGAAGCGATGATGATGGCTGACACCACCTTGGGTCTGGTAGGGCCTCCTAGCTCCGCACGGCCGAACAGGGCGAACTTTCGCCGCGCCATCAGTATAGCGACTGTGCACAGCGCAAAAACGGCGAAGAGGGTGACGCTGAACCCTAGAGAATCTGTGTTCACCTTCAGTGTGCCGCCTCCCTGCAAAAGAAAACCAAAAACAGAATCGGTAAGCATTATTATGAAAATAGGTTTTTAAATGGGATGATGATGATGATGATGATGATGATGATGATGATGATGATGATGATGATGGTGGTGGTGGTGGTGGTGGTGGTGGTGGTGGTGGTGGTGGTGGTGGTCATGATGATGATCATGATGATGACGACGACGACGATGACGATGACGATAATAATATTGTATGTATGTAATCTATATAGCGTTGAATCTGGTAAAGCGACAAGTCAAAGCGTTTATTCGAAGACAGACAGTAAAAAGTAATGGAAAATGTGAAAACTAGTGATAAACGTTTCCTGCTTTGGCTCAGGTGTTTGAAAACGGTATTATGAGTTTGTTTGCCATTGTTTTCTGTACAAGTATAGCCATCTGTTGGTTTTGTTCGTTGTTTGCTTGTTTCCCCACTGTGTCACACTCTAGCCATTTTACTCTTCAGACTTCCACTAGCTGCAGTAAAGCAAATTGAGATCATATCACACTATGAGAAAAGTAACTGCTTTTTCTTTCCTTTTTCTGTTTAGAGGTTTTTGATCTTTTGATCCAGTTTCATATTTGCAAGTTATTTTTTCCACGATGTTGCCGTGTCACTTTTAATACGACTGGGTGCTTGTTGCAGTACTTACACCATTCAATCAACAGCATATAACAAAAATTCTTTTTTGAGTAGGGGTATTTTTGTTTTGTGTTATGTTTTCTTTCGTTTTATCCCACTCGGTCCGCACCACACCTTGTAGACTGAAGTTGAGTGTTACTAATATCACATGCTAATCAAACTGTAAGAAACAAAACAAGCGATGGGCATGTGGACATTCAGACAGGCGGGCAGGCAGGCAGGCAGACAGCAAGCAGGCACGCACGCACGCACACACACATACACACACACTCGCACGCACGCACGCACACGCACACACACACACACACAGAGTTATATATAGATATATGTAATGCATATACTTCATATATATATATATATATATATATATAATCACAAAACACACACATATACACACACACCACACACACCCCCCCACCCACACCCCACACCACCACCCACACACACCACCCCACACCCCACACACCACACACCACCCCAACCCCACACACCACCCCACCACCACACCCACCCCCCACCCACCCATACCAACCCCAACCCCAACCCCCACACACCCCAAACCCACACCCCATCCCAACCCCACCCCAACCCCACACACCAACCCCAACCCCACCCCAACCCCCCACCTCCCAACCCCACACACACACCCCAACCCCACCACCGACACCCCACACACCACCCCTACCCCAACCCCAACCCCCACACACCACCCCACCCACCCACCCACCACCCCTCCCCCACCCACACCCCACCACCACCACCCCACCCCAAACCCCACCCCACACAACCCCAACCCACACCCACACACCCCACCCACCCCTACCCCAACCCCCCCCACACCCACACACCCACCCCCACCCCAACCCCAAACCCCCCCACACCCCCCACACCCTCCCCCCCAACCCCCACCAACCCCCCCACACCCCCCCACACCCACCCCATCCCCCCCACCACCCCCTCCCCCCCACACCTTGACTCTCCAGTAGAGAGAAGCGATGAACCAGGGCAGGCCCAGGCCCAGGAAGACGTTGACGGCGTTGGAGCCGTTGATGTTGCCGATGGCGCTGTCCGCGTGCCTCTCCTGCAGAGCGGCGCTGCGCGAGGCGAAGGTGTCCGGCATAGAGGTGCCCAGCGCCACCGCCGTGATGGCTGCAAGGAAGATGAGATAGTGGGACAGACATTCAACAGTGGGGTGTTGTGTGTCAGGCATAGAGATATCCAGAGCTACCACCGTGATGGCTGCAAAGAAGATGAGATAGTGGGACAGACATTCAACAGTGGGGTGTTGTGTGTCAGGCATAGAGATATCCAGAGCTACCACCGTGATGGCTGCAAAGAAGATGAGATAGTGGGACAGACATCAACAGTGGGGTGTTGTGTGTCAGGCATAGAGATATCCAGAGCTACCACCGTGATGGCTGCAAAGAAGATGAGATAGTGGGACAGACATTCAACAGTGGGTGTTGTGTGTCAGGCATAGAGAAAATCAGAGCTACCACCGTGATGGCTGCAAAGAAGATGAGATAGTGGGACAGACATTCAACAGTGGGGTGTTGTGTGTCAGGCATAGGGATATCCAGAGCTACCACCGTGATGGCTGCAAAGAAGATGAGATAGTGGGACAGACATTCAACAGTGGGGTGTTGTGTGTCAGGCATAGAGATATCCAGAGCTACCACCGTGATGGCTGCAAAGAAGATGAGATAGTGGGACAGACATTCAACAGTGGGGTGTTGTGTGTCAGGCATAGAGATATCCAGAGCTACCACCGTGATGGCTGCAAAGAAGATGAGATAGTGGGACAGACATTCAACAGTGGGGTGTTGTGTGTCAGGCATAGAGATATCCAGAGCTACCACCGTGATGGCTGCAAAGAAGAGATAGTGGGACAGACATTCAGTAGTGGGGTTGGGGTGCGGTGTTGTGTGTGGTGTGGTGTGGTGTGGTGTGGTGTGTTTCAGGCATAGAGGTGCCCAGCGCCACCGCCGTGATGGCTGCAAGGAAGATGAGATAGTGGGACAGACATTCAACAGTGGGGTGTTGTGTGTCAGGCATAGAGATATCCAGAGCTACCACCGTGATGGCTGCAAAGAAGAGATAGTGGGACAGACATTCAGTAGTGGGGTTGGGGTGCGGTGTTGTGTGTGGTGTGGTGTGGTGTGGTGTGGTGTGTTTCAGGCATAGAGGTGCCCAGCGCCACCACCGTGATGGCTGCAAAGAAGAGATAGTGGGACAGACATTCAATAGTGGGGTTGGGGTTGGGATGGGGTGTGTTGTGTGTCAGGCATGGAAGTGCTCAGAGCTACCACCGTGATGGCTGCAAGGAGATGATAGCAGGACAGACATTCAATACTGGAGTGGTGTGTTTCAGGCATGGAAGTGCTCAGCGCTACCACCGTGATGGCTGAGGACAGACATTCAATAGTGGGGTTGGGTCGGGTTGGGGGGGTTGGGGTTGGGTGTGGGGTTGGGGTGAGGTGGGGTTTATTTTTTATTTTATTTTATTTATCTAATCTTTTATATCGAAGATAATGGAATAAGCACGTATGTGCTTTTTTTACATCCAGTCCCCGTGTGTATGCGGTTTTGTAAATTTTGTCATCCGTTCCCACCGGTACACAATGGACTACTCTTACGAAAAGCGGAACAGGGTTTAACGTGTGCGCAAGATGTTGTGCGTGCGTTCGCACACGGGGCCTCGGTTTATAGTTGGGGTTGGGGTTGTGTGTGGTGTGGTGTGTGTCCGGCATAGAGGTACCCAGAGCTACCACCGTGATGGCTGCAAAGAGATAGTAGGACAGACATTCAATAGTAGGGTGGAGTGGGGTTGGGGTGGGGTGGGGTGGGTGGGGTGGGTGGGGGTTTGGGGTTGGGTTGGGGTGTGTGGTGCGTGTGTGTCAGTCAGGCATGGAAGCTCTCAGAGCCACCAAGAGCCACCAAGGCGATAGTAGGACAGACATTCAATAGTAGGGTGGAGTGGGGTTGGGTTGGGTCGGGTTGGGGTGGGGTTGGGGTGGTGGTGGCGTGGGTGGGGTGGGGATGGGTTGGGGTGTGTGTGTCAGTCAGGCATGGAAGCACTCAGAGCCACCACGTGATGGCTGCAAGGCCATAGTAGGACAGACATTCAATAGTGGGGTGGAGTTGGGGTTGGGTTGGGGTGAGGTTGGGGTGGGGTTGGGATGGGGTTGGGGTGGGGTGGGGTTGGTTGGGGTGGTGTGGTGTGGTGTGTGTGTGTCCGGCATAGAGGTACCCAGAGCTACCACCGTGATGGCTGCAAAGAAGAGATAGTGGGACAGACATTCAATAGTGGGGTGGGGTGGAGTTGGGGTTGGGTTGGGTTTGGGGTTGGTTGGGGTGGGGTTGGGGTTGGTTGGGGTGGGGTTGGGGTGGGGTGGGTTGGGGGGGGTGGTGTGTCCGGCATAGAGGTGCCCAGCGCTACCACAGTGATGGCTGCAAGGCCATAGCAGGACAGACATTCAATAGTGGGGTTGAGTGGGGTTGAGGTGGGGTTGGGGAGGGGTGGGAGTAGGGTGCGGTGCGGTGCAGTGGGTTGTACTGTTGTTGGGTTAATATGAATTGGGTTGAATTGGGTTGGATTGGGTCGAATTGTGTTGAATTGGGTTGGATTGGGTTGGATTGGGTCGAATTGGAATGTGTAGGATTGGATCAGGCTGTGTCGGGTTGGGTTGGTCTGAGTTGAGTTAGGTCGGGTTTGGTTGAGTTTGATCGGGTTGGGTTGGTTGGGTAGGGTTGGGTTATGTGTCAGGCATGGGAGGGCCCAGGGCTACCACCATGATGGTTTAAACAAAATTACATTAGCTCAAAAACAACGTAGTATCAATACATGAAATAAGTACAGCAAGCGATGCTTTATATATATATATATATATATATATATATATATATATATATATATATATATATATAATATATATATGTGTGTGTTGTGTGTGTGTGTGTTGTGTGTGTGTGTGTTGTGTGTGTGTGTGGGGTGTGTGTGTGTGTGTGTGTGTGTGTGTGTGTGTGTGTGTGTGTGTGTGTGTGTGTGTGTGTGTGTGTGTGTGGTTTTGTTGTGTGTGTGTTGTGTTGGTGTGTGTGTGGTATGTGTGTGTGTGGTGTATGTGTTGTATGTGTGTGTGTGTATGTGTGTGTGTGTGTATGTGTGTGTGTGTGTGTGTGTTGTGTGTGTGTGTATGTGTGTGTGTGTGAGTGTGTGTGTGTGTGCAAAGAATGGGCTGCCACTGAACAAAATTGCGTCAAATAGATGAACAAATGAGATGACTGTCAGTATATAAAGATTGTGAGACTATCAGAAGAAGAAACAACAACTAAACAACGATCACAAAGGGTATAGATAGATGTGTCACGGCAATGCAAAGCAACACCATCGCCAGACAGGCTGTGACATGCTTACACCAGAAAACAGCTGTACTATATTATAGAGGCTGCAGCTCTCTCTTGTCCATCGACTCCATGCGAGTGCGTGTATGTATATAATTATGTGTGTGTAGAGAGAGAGAGAGAGAGAGAGAGAGAAGAGAGAGAGAGAGAGAGAGAGAGAGAGAGAGAGATTTTCAGTGTATTGTTTTATTTTGTTCTTTCTTATTTATTTATTTATTTATTTATTTATTTTATTTATTCTTTTATATCGAGGATAATGGCATAAGCACTCATGTGCTTTTTTACATCCAGTCCCCGTGTGCATGTGGTTTTGTAAATGTTCTCATCTGTTTCCAGATTATTAAGTCAAGTTCATTGTTCTAGCTTGTAATAATGTTGTAGTTAAATATTATTGATCAAAATTACGTTTCTTTCCTGATCCTATGTTGATGCCTTGATGAAAACAGAAGATAGATGAAATTGCTTATTCAATGTACCATCGGAAATAAAATCTTGACTTTGACTTTGACTTTACACACACACACACACACACACACACACAACAACACACACACAACACACACACACACACACACAACACAGAAAGAGACAGAGAGAGAAAGAGAGGGGAGAGAGAGAGAGAGAGAGAGAGAGGAGAGAGAGAGAGAGAGAGAGAGAGAGAGAGAAGAGAGAGAGAGAGAGAGAGAGAGAGAGAGAGAGAGGAGAGAAGCAGACATGGTTGTCTACTGACCAGTGATGGTGTCGGACAGTCCGATCAGACAGCCGAAGATGGCTGCGAGGTCAGCGATGACCGCGGTCATCAGGCCAATCCACAGCAGCGCCGCCAGGAAGGTGGCCCACCCTCCCCACACACAGGGGGGCGGGATGAAGGCAAACAGGACCTGCCGGCCACAGTGATGGTCATCATCGTCATCATTGTCATCATTATCATTATCATCATTATCATCATCATCATCACATCATCATCGTCACATCATCATCATTATCACACGTGGGCGGGATGAAGGCAAACAGAACCTGCCGCCCACAGGGATGGTCATCATCGTGATCATTGTCATCATTATCATCATTATCATTATCATCATTATCATCATCATCATCACATCATCATCGTCACATCATCATCATTATCACACGTGGGCGGGATGAAGGCAAACAGAACCTGCCGCCCACAGGGATGGTCATCATCGTGATCATTGTCATCATTATCATCATTATCATTATCATCATTATCATCATCATCATCATCATCATCATCATCATCATCATCATCATTATCACACGTGGGCGGGATGAAGGCAAACAGAACCTGCCGGCCACAACGATATTCTTCATCATTATCATTATCATCATTATCATTATTATCATCATCATCATTATCATCATCATCATCATCATTATCACACGTGGGCGGGATGAAGGCAAACAGAACCTGCCGGCCACAGTGATAATCATCATCATCATTATCATTATCATCATTGTCATTATTATTATCATCATCACCATCACCATCATCATCATCATCGTCGTCGTCGTCGTCGTCATCATCATCTTTCTCACTATCATCATCACCACATTATTATTATAATCATCATCACTTCATCACCACATCATTATCATCGTTATCATCATTATCACCATCAACATCATCATCGTTATCATTATGATCATCACCACATTATCATCATCATCACTATTGTCATCATCATCACTATTGTCATCATCATCACCACATCATCATCATCATCATCACACGTAGGCGGATGAAGGCAAACAGAACCTGCCAGCCACAATAATGGTCATCATCATCATCATCATTATCATCAACATCATCATCATTATCATCATCTTCTTCTTCATCAACAACATCATCATCATCATTATCACCACATTATTCTTATTATTATCATTCGTTATCATAATCATCATCACATCACCACATCATCATCATAATAATCATCATCACCACATCACCATTATCATCATCATCGTTATCATGATATATGGATTTTTTTAGAGTGCTGAATCTTGCAAAAAGCAAACAAATTCAAGTGTGCAATCATGTACGGTGATGGATGCGGATGCCTAAACATGAGTGCAATGGTTTTTGTTCAAACGTTGAAGACTTGTTAGTTTGTGGTGTGGTGTGATGTGTTGATGTGGTGTGTGGTATGTGTTGTGGTGTGGCGGATTGAAGTGTGTGTATGGTGTGATTGGTGTGTTGCGGATTGAAAGTAGTTGTGGTTCTTTATGTGTGTGGTGTGGTGTGTGGGTGTGTTGCGGATTGAAAGTATGTGGTGGGTGTGATTGGTGTGGTGTGATTGCGGATTGAAAGTGATTGGTGTGTGTGTGATGTGTGTGTGGTGTTGGCGGGATTGAAGTGTGTGTGGTATGTGTGTGATGTGGTGTGAGTTAGGCGGATTGAAAGTAGTGATGGTGTTGTGATGTGGTGTGGTGTGGTGTTGGGGGATTGAAATGATGTGGTGGTGTGGTGTATGTGTGGTGTGGTGTTGGCGGAATGAAAGTAGTCGTGTGTGCGTGATGTGGTGTGTGGTGTTGTGTGTTGGCGGATTGAAAGTATGTTGTGTTGATGATGTGGTGTGGTGTGGTGTTGGCGGGATTGAAGTATGTGTGGTTGTGTGATGTGTGTGGTGTGTGTTGGCGGATTGAAATAGTGTATTGTGGTGATGGGTGGGTGTGGTTGGCGGATTGAAAGTGATGTGTATGTTGTTGATGTGGTTGTTGTGTTGTTGCGATTGAAAGTAGTTGTGGTGTGTGTGATGTGGTGGTGTGGTGTTGGCGATTGAAAGTGATGTGGGTGGTTGTGTGTGTGTTGGCGGATTAAAGTATGTGTGGTGTGGTGTATGTTGGATAAGTGATCTAGTTATGTGGATGTGGTGTATGGCGGAATTGAAATAGTGTGTGGTATTGTGAGTGTGTGTTGGCGGATTAAAAGTATGTGTGTGATGGTGTGGGGTGGATATGTGAGTGATGGGGATTAAATATGTTGTTGTGTGTGTGTGATATGTTTGTGTTGCGGATTAAAAGTGTTTAGTGCTCAGTGTGTGTGTGTGATATGGTGTGTTTGCGATTATAAAGTATGTGGTGCTGTATGTGGTGTGATAGGTGTGGTGTTGCGATTAAAATGTGTATGGTGTAGTGGTGTTATGTTTTTGGCGATTAAAAGTGATTGTGGATGTGTGGTGTGTGATGTGATGTATGTATGGTTGTGTTACGGATTAAATTGTGTGGTTGATGTGTGTGTGTTGGCGGGATTAAAGTGGTGTGTGGTTGGTGTGGTTGTGTGTTGGCGGGATTAAAGTGGTGTGTGGTGTGGTGTGGTGTGATATGTGTGTGTGTTGGCGGGATTAAAGTGTTGGTGTGTGTGGGTGTGGTGTGGTGTGGTGTGTGGTGGTTGATTAATGGTGTGTGTGGGGGTTGTGGTGTGGTGTGATATGGTGTGTGTTGGCGGATTAAAGTGGTGTGTGGTGGTGTGTGTGTTGGTGTGGTGTTGGCGGGATTAAAGTGATGTGTGGTGTGGTGTGTGTGTGGTGGTATGGGTGTGTGTTGCGGGATTAAAAGTGTTGTGTGTGTGATATGGTGTGTGTTTGGCGGATTAAAAGTGTGTGTGGTGTGGTGATGGTGTGGTGTTGGCGGATTGAAAGTGTGTGGTGTGGTGTGATGTGGTGTGGTTTTGCATGAAATTGTGTGTGTGTGTTGATGTGATGTGGTGTGGTGTTGGCGGGATAATATGGTGGGAGGAAGTGGTTGGTTCGGATTGAAAGTGTGTGGTGTGGTGTGGGGGTGTTGGCGGGATTGAAAAGTGATTGTGTGGTGTGGTGTGGTGTGGTGTGATATGGGTGAGTTGGGGATAAAGTGGTGTGGTGTGGTGTGGCGGATGAAGTTGTGTGTGTGTGTATGGTGTGTGTTGGCGGGATTAAAAGTGGTGTGTGGTGTGGTGTGGTGTGGTGTGGAATGATGTGATGT
>CM054134.1:94312529-94320029 GCA_028751875.1 Rapana venosa
CTAAAACTCCTACTTTTCTTTGGATGTCTATGAAAAAGGTGTTAATTGTGGAATTTTTGTGTTTGGGCGTTTAATCAAAATAAAGCACTCACATAATAATATAAAGCGATGGAACGTGAAACAATGCAGTGCCTAGCACAGAACAATAATTGCCGAGCAATACAATAATAATATAGTAGAATACAATACAGACTGGTTGTCATACAGACATAACACAGAAATGTACAGTACAGACAATCACCCTGCAATACAACATAGTATAGTAGATCGCAATACAGATTGGTTGTCATACAGATATAACGCAGAACAATACGGTACAAAAAATAATCCTGCAATATAGTATAGCAGGATACAATACTGATTGGTTGTCATACACATTTATCACACAAAAACATGGTACAAACAATCACCCTGCAATACAATACAATACAATACAATACTAGTATAGTAAAATGCAACACAGACTGGCTGTCATACAGACAAACAGACAGACAGGCAGGCAGACAGGCAAACAAAAGGGTAAACAAGCAGGTACACAAAGATCAACAACACCCACCCACCCACCCCATCCTCTTTCTTCTCAACAAAATATGCCACAAATAGATAAACAAGCATGTACACAAAGATCAACACCCCCCCCCCCCCCCAATCTCTTTCCTCAACAAAGTAAACCACAAATCACAAACGGTTAAATATACATGTACACAGACAAAGATCAACAACACCCACCCACCCCATCCTCTTTCTTCTCAACAAAATATGTCCAAACCAACTTCACCTTCACCTTCACCTATCCCTTAGTCCCGTGGACCGTGATGGCACCACTGGAGATTTTACAACCAGCTTCCTCCACTTCTCGCGATCCTCTCCTTTACGTAACAAACGTTCTACTCAATGCCAGTCCAATCTCTGATGTTTGTCTTCCCATCGTTTCTCTCTCTCTCTCCTCTCTCTCTCTCTCTCTCTCTCTCTCTCTCTCTCTCTCTCTCTTCTCTCTCCTCTCCCCTCTCTCTCTCTCTCTCTCTGCACTTTTCGTCTCCTTCCTTGCACCGTTCCCTGCAGGACAAACCACAACCAACACTCCACCCAAAACCCCCCAAAGCCACGCCAATCCAAGCCAACCAACCCACCCACCCACCTTGATGCCGATGATGCCGACAGTGATGTTCTTGGAAGTCTCCCCGTGCTGGAAGGTCAGTTTGCCAGAGTCGCCCACATACTGGTGTCCAGCCTTGGCACTGAGGTCCCTGGTCATCCAGCTGACCACCACCTCTCCGTCCGCCCCGTTCACCCGTTTGACGGTCAGCTGGGCGCTCTCGGCGCTCTCCTTCACGATGTAGGATGGCTTGGAGAACTCCAGTTTCCCTGGCTCTGGCAGATACAGAGATGGGTTTTGATTGTCCTTTTTTTTTTGATGACGATGATGATGATGGTAATATAATAATAATGTATGGAATTTTTGGCTGGATCTTGTAAGCAACAATCAAGCACTTTTTTAAAAAAGATTATGCGTGTGATGTGGGTTTTTTTTGTGTTTGTCATCTGTTCCCACCGGCACACAACGGCCCACTCCTTCGAACAGCGGAACGTGTGCGCAAGATGTTCTGCATGCGTTCGCACACGGGGCCTCGGCCTATAGTCCCATCTGAATGTCCGCTGGGATGGTGCACGTTTTGACAGACTGACAAAGACGAAATGATAATGATAACGAAATGATGGTGGTGGTGGTGGTGGTGTGGTTGGTGGTGGTGTGGTGGTGGTGGTGGTGTGTTGGTGGTGGTGAGGAGGAGGAGGAGGTGGTGGAGGAAGGGGAGGAGGAGGAAGAGGAGGAGGAAGAGGAGGAGGAAGAGGATTACGACGACAGAGCAGAAGGAAAAAAAGAAGAACGGCTTCTTCAGCTTCTTCTTCTTCTCCTCCTCCTTCCTCTTCTTTTTCTTCGCATTCTTCTTCTTCGCATTTTTCTTCTTTGCATTCTTCTTCGTCTTCGCATTGTAGCTTCTTCTTCGCATTCTTCTTCTTCTTCGCATTGTTCTTCTTCTTCGCATTCTTCTTCTTCTTCTTCGCATTCTTCTTTTACTTCTACTACAATGAGATCAAAGCAAGACTTTCTTGCACAAGACTACTCCTCTTAAAGCCATTCTTTTTTTTAATCTAGTAAAAAAAAATTAATAATAATAATAAAAAGAATAAATCCAAATAATGCACACTAAAACATTTTAAGCTACATTCAAATAAACTTGAACACACATTAGGTGCACAAGCGTGAAGCGTACAACGAATTGTTACCAAAAGTACACCATTTTTTAAGGTGGAAACATTAGCCACGCTGAGAGAGCACCCCCCCCCCCCCCCCATCATCCCCATTTATACGCAATTAGACGATCGATGTAACTCGCCTGTCTGTTGTGCGGTGTAGTAGTTTTACATATTGTAACCCGTCCATCTCTAATGACTTTAAAAGGATAAACAACCCCGTACCATGAAACGGGAAAAAAATCTCCCTTGATTTAGAAAAAGGCTCTGTGACGACGCAAGTACCTCCTAATTTAGATGAAAACGATTTTCACTTTGTCTTGGTTGCCTTAGGCAGTAGAGTGCTATGTTAAATTCAGCTACACTTTTTGTGTGTGTGCAGGGGGGGGGGGTGTCTTTTGCAAATGGGTCTGTAGGACTTCCACATCGATTGTTAGCCAGGAGACTTGGCCCCCCCAGGCAAAAAGGGTTTCGGATAATATGAGTTTACGCATGTTCTAAGATCAAGTTCTGTCGTTGTTAGAAAATAGCAAAGGGACAGGAGGTTTTTAGAGGGACAGCTAGAACAAAAGGACGTTGTGTACGCAAAGAAGAGTTTTTTTACCGTTCACTTTATAATCACATGTCTAGGAGAAGAGGAAGAAGAGAAATGATGGTGATGGTGACGATGAGAGAGATGAGGAAGAGGGAGGGGTAAGGATATTGGTGATGACGAAACCACAAACGATGACGACGACGACGATGATGGTGATGATGATCATAATGATGATTATCATTATATCATGACAGCCACCATCACGGTTTCCAATATCACCAGAATCGCTACTACCAACAACGATTTTATAAAAACAGCAATAACAAACAAGCAATTTTCTTTCTGCCTGAAACTGTTAGTCGACGCACATACTCTCCCTGTATCACTACCACCATCACTACCACCACAACTACTACTACCGCTACACCACTACTACCATCATCACTACCACCACAACTACTACTACCGCTACACCACTACTACCACCTTCACTACCACCACAACCACTACTACCGCTACACCACTACTACCATCATCACTACCACCACAACCACTACTACCGCTACACCACTACTACCATCGTCACTACCACCACAACCACTACTACCGCTACACCACTACTACCATCATCACTACCACCACAACCACTACTACCGCTACACCACTACTACCATCGTCACTACCACCACAACCACTACTACCGCTACACCACTACTACCACCATCACTACCACCACAACCACTACTACCGCTACACCACTACTACCATCATCACTACCACCACAACCACTACTACCGCTACACCACTACTACCATCATCACTACCACCACAACCACTACTACCGCTACACCACTACTACCATCATCACTACCACCACAACCACTACTACCGCTACACCACTACTACCGCTACAACCACCATTATCACCACCACTACAATAATTACCATGATCACCCATACCACTACAATTACCGCCACTACCACCAACAACATAAACAGATGTAACAAACAATAATGTCTCTGCCTCGAACTGTTATTCGATTCACATAACCCACCAATACCATCACCATCACTAACATTACAACCACTAGAATCACAACAACCACCACTACAACTACCACTACTACCACCATCACCACCAAGACTACCACTATTACCACCACCACTACCACTACTACTGTAACCATTTCCATTACCACCATCAAAATAACCAAACAAACAGCAACATCCCTTCAACTCTTAACTTCTTCTTCTTGCAATCAGACAGCAACTACTGTTCTCTGTTAAATGAGCGAAAATTCGTCGCGCTGCCTTTAAGCGCCTGACTGAGACAGACCTAGCACATCCGACTTCGGCATGAGAGAGATCTGTTATCTTTTAAGTCTTTCTAGAAAAAAAAAGGGGGGGGAAAGGCAGCAGAATGGACCAAGAAGGCAGAAAATAGACAAGAAGGAGGTGACAGGGAGAAAAGGAACAAGGCAGAACACAAAGACAGGGATAGAAAAAAAGGGAATTCAAAACACAGGATTTCCAGGAAGTAGGGATGATATAGATAGATAGACAGACAGACAGACAGACAGACAGACAGACAGACAGATAGATAGATAGATAGATAGATAGATAGATAGATAGATAGATAGATAGATAGATAGATAGATAGATAGATAGATAGATAGATAGATAGATAGACAGATAGATAGATAGACAGACGGACAGATATAGATAGACAGACAGACAGACAGACAGACAGACAGACAGATAGATAGATAGATAGATAGATAGATAGATAGATAGATAGATAGATAGATAGATAGATAGATAGATAGATAGATAGATAGATAGATAGATAGATAGATAGATAGATAGATAGATAGATAGATAGATATTGACAGGTCCCCTGCATCACCACGAGGGGAAGCTCTCAACTACCAAACCCAAAACACCCGGACCTACATACAACCTACCATCATCATTAACGATGGTGACCTGGTTGATGGAGACTTTGCCCACGAGGACGTCCTCTGGGGGACTCCCCTCAGGGTCGTGATACAGCTTGACGTAGAAGAACTCATCCGGCTCCCAGACGTCGTCGTCAATGATCTCCACGAAGAAATCCTGAAGACTTTCCTGAGGCTTGAAGGTCAGCATATGCTTCACAGGCCGATAGTCCTCGTTGGCTGTGGCAGTGCCGTCGATGGTTTCAATGCTGCGGAAGAGGAGGAGCACTTGTCATTGTTATTCTGAGCACGTTATGAGCTTCTAGCTTGTTACTCCTCTATTATAATTATGTGTGTATGATATGTATAATTTTCTTTGAATAAAATCTTGTTTAAATCAAGTGTGGCGAAAAGTGGGAGAATGAGTGAGAAGGTTAGGGGAAGAAAACAAATGGATGTAGAAGATTAGACCAGAAGAATGAGATTTTTTTTATTTTAAAAAAGGCAAAAATATAAGCATTCATTATCAAGGCTCCCTGAAGTCGGAATACGGTTACCTTCTCGCCTCGCATCACCCTTAACCCATCCTGTAGTCTGGTAGACTATTAGGGCACCACTGAAGATTTTGTAACCAGCTTCCTTCACTCCTTACGGTTTTCAGTTTTTCTAAAGTGGGCAAACGGTCCCAAAGTGAAAATCTTACTATTAGTAAAGAATCTCGGAGATTTGGACGAGGAACGAAAAACAAAACGTGAGGATATAAACAATGTTGTGGAAGAAACAACCAAGATGCGGGACGGGGAGGAGAGAAAAGGCATAGAAGTCGTAGAGGGTGGGTCAATGAAAGAAAATAAAGAAAGAAAGAAGGAAAGAGAAGAAGAAGAAGAAGAAGAAGAAGAACAAGAAGAAGAACAAGAACAAGAAGAAGAAGAAGAAGAAGAAGAAGAACAACAACAACAACAACAACAACAAGAAGAACAAGAAGAAGAACAAGAAGAAGAACAAGAAGAACAAGAACAAGAAGAACAAGAAGAACAAGAAGAAGAACAACAACAACAACAAGATGATGATGGTTATGATGATGATGATGATGATGATGATGATGATGATGATGAAGAACAACAACAACATCATCATCAACAACAACAACAATAACAAGAAAAACAAGAACAAAAAAAGAACCAAAAGAAGAACAACCACAACAAGAAAAACAAGAATAACAACAACAACGATACAACCACAAAAAACACAGAGAAGAAATGGAAAAAAAAAATTAAAGAGAAGGAACAAAAGCTAAAAAAAGAAAAATCAGACGCAATAACAGTAACACAAAACAAACTACAAAAAAATCTTCAGAGAGAACCTACCCCCCCCCCCCCCCCCCACTCCTCTCCCCTCCCCCCCCCCCCCCCCCCCCCAAAAAAACCTTCTCTTACCCGACCTTGACCTCCTTTTCCATGTTGCCATAGCGACGTATTCCCAGTCGCACGTGCCCTTCATTCTCCAACACGGCACAAGAAGCGCTGGTGAACTCCACTACTGCTTTGTCCACGTACTGGGGCGGGTCAGGGAGATTCAGGGAGATCTTCCGTATGGACTTGGTGTCGGCATTGGATCGAATTTTCTCAAAGAGCTGACAAGAAGAGAAAAGAGAACCCCAGATCGTGTGATTGAGAAACCATGGACTAGACAAGTGTGTGACTTAAGTAAGCTGAAAAGCTAGAAATATGATTTGAATGAATTCAAACTGTTGTTCGTCGGTTGCTTTGAACAGCAAGATGAGGGCAGTGGTGGGGGTGGGGTAGAAGAGTGGAGGTACAGGTTGATTTCTTATTGTGAAAAATTAAGTTGCATGGGGTTCATTGCGTCTTTCACTTAACTTAACTTACGTGTCAACTTTATTTTCCTTGGAAGATTCTTTGATACTATTTCATTCATAATTATAAACTCTCTGCCAAGAATGCATGTATACGTATGTATGTATGTATGTATGTATGTATGTATGTATGTATGTATGTATGTATGTATCTATGTATGTATGTATGCATGTATGTATGTATGTATGTATGTATGTATGTATGTATGTATGTATGTATGTATGTATGTATGTATGTATGCATGTATGTATGTATGCGTGTCTGTGAGTGTGTGTGTGTGTGTGTGTGTGTTTTGTGTGTGTGTGTGTGTGTGTGTGTGTGTGTGTGTGTGTGTGTGGTGTGTGTGTGTGTGTGTGTGTGTGTGTGTGTGAATGCTACAATTGGTTCTTTGAAGCATGAAGATAAAAGAAAACGATGGCTTTACATTCATCTATCCCACCTGTTTGAAAAGCACTGTTTGGATGTAATGATGACATATCTTTCATCCAATTGACATTATGTCATTTGGTGCTGAAGTGCACTCTAACAGGTATTAGTTTATTGTCAATCTTATTGCATGTGTATACGATTTCTTCTTCACTGCATAAATGGTTGGTAAATCGGTGGTCTGAAGGTAACGCAACTGCCTAGAAAGCGAAAAGCCCTGGTTTTGAAGTGTGTGGTGGTTTGATCCCCGTTTGTGCCCGAAACTTTTTTCCCCATCCACTAAACCATGAGTGGGGGAGTGCTAGTCTTTCGGATGAGACCATAAACCGAGGTCCTATGTGCAACACGCATTTAGTGGAGACGGGATAGCTCAGTGGTCGGAGCACTCGCTTTCCCCCAGCCAAGTTAAGCAGCGTCGAGCGTGGTCACCACTTGGATGGTGACCGTTTGTGCGCCTTGGCTTCAGTACAGT
>CM054134.1:94325029-94342529 GCA_028751875.1 Rapana venosa
GCTTTGTGGATCTGAGGAAAGCTTTTGACTCTGTTCAGCTACAGCCTTTGTTTGATATTTTGATTAAGAATGGAATTCAGGGGAAATATTTAAATGTTGTTATGGCTATGTACGAATCTGTAGTGTCTTGCGTGCGAATCGAAGACAGATTGACGGATTTTTGTTAATGTCCTATAGGTCTGAGACAGGGATGTATAATGAGTCCTACACTGTTGTCTTTATATATAAATGAAATTGCTTCAGCAGTAGATAATAATGGTCTTCCATGGTATTCAGGTTTTGCCAGATCTTCTGCAATCATATCTCATTTTGTTTGCCGATGATACAGTATTACTGTCCAATAATGTAGCTGGTTTACAAAATCAAGTAAGCAATTTACACAGTGCATTTAAAAATCTCTTTTTGAATGTTAAAACTGAGAAAACATAAGATACGGTTTTTCGCAAAGGCGCATTTTTAGGGGGAAATGGAAATTTGGGGGCAGTGTACTACAAATGGTCAATGAATACAACTATCAAGGATTTGTGTTTACAACAAACATGAGCGTGAACAGAGCTGTTAATGCTCTTGCAGTGAAAGGAAGATGCGCATGTATTGAATGTGTGAAACATATATCAAAGTTAAACGACATTTCTAAGGATTGATTTTTTTCGAAGTTTTGATTCACAGGTACTGCCAATTATTTTGTATGGTTCTGAGATATGGGGACTCCATAGACTGAAAAACATTGAAAAGCTACACACCTTTGCCTGTAAACGTTTTCTAAATATACCACTCAATGTACCAAACAAATTTCTTTATGGAAAAGTAGGACGCTATCTATTATACATAAACAGTGCAGTCAGGTGTATTCCTTACTGGATTAGACTGTTGAACATGGACGTGAACAGACTACCCAAGCAAGCACATCTAATGATGATTAACATGGATGAGCATGGTAAAACATGGTGGGTAAAGCTACTTAAGAATACTCTGTTTAATCATGGTTTTGGATATACATGGCTGCATCAAGGAGTTGGTTGCGAACGAAATTTTCTATCGTTATTTAAACAGAGAATGAAAGATGTTTATTTACAAGAGTGGAACGGATCAGTCATGGTCAAAGACATATATCAAACATATACACTGTTTAAAGCTAACTTTGAATTTGAACGATATTTTGACTACTTAGATATAAAATGTTTAAAATACTGTTTAATAAAACTTCGTCTTGGCTTACTACCAATTAATGGATCATCTTTCAAAAGAACTTTTAAGAAAAATATTGACCACATGTGTAAGCTGTGTAATGTATTGGAAGATGAGGATCATTGTCTTAAGAGCTGCATTCTTTATACTGATTTAAGTCATATTTAGACTCTAGTAACCAACCATACGTGAGTTTGCTAATGCTTTGATAGTAAAGGGTAAAGGTAAAGGAGTCCCATAACCTATAAGGTCGTAGGGGAGCGAGGCGTCAGAGACCTCACTTCTCTAAGGCCAGCATATTGAGGGCGGCGCCCATCTCCTCTCCCTCGCTGCCTTACCTTCCCTGACCCTAAAGAGGGCAGGTACCCATTTACAGCTGGGTGAACTGGGGGAACTGTTTTGAAGCCAAGGCGCGCAAACGGTCACCCGTCCAACTGGTAACCACGCTCGACGCTGCTTAACTTGGCTGGGGGAAAGCGAGTGCTCCGACCACTGAGCTATTCCGATGTCGAAAATTTGGAGAATTGAAATTGAATAACTGCTTAATGTACACAACTGCTTAAGTAGATAATTTGGTCTCATTTTTGGATAGTCCCGTGTTACATTAGTTATGGTTTGGCAGTTGCCATAATTTTATATGTCATGTTTTGTTTTAGCTTCGTTTTGATATGCTTGGTTTGACCCCATTCTAGGGGCTGGTGGCCTGAAGAATACACTTTGTTCATTTTCATTGTTCATTGTTCTCTCTCTCTCTCTCTCTCTCTCTCTCTCTCTCTCTCTGTCATTCTCTTCTCCTCTCTTCTCCTCTCCTCCTCCTCTCTTCTCCTCGGCTCTGGCCATATCGGGTTAAAAAAAAAAGGTAAAGGTAAAGGAGTCCCATAACCTATAAGGTCGTAGGGGAGCGAGGCGTCAGAGACCTCACTTCTCTAGGGCCAGCATATTGAGGGCGGCGCCCATCTCCTCTCTCTCGCTGTTTTACCTTCCCTGACCCTTAAGAGGGCAGGTACCCATTTACAGCTGGGTGAACTGGGGGAACTGTACTGAAGCCAAGCCGCGCAAACGGTCACCCATCCAGCTGGTAACCACGCTCGACGCTGCTTAACTTGGCTGGGGGAAAGCGAGTGCTCCGACCACTGAGCTATCCCGATATCGGGTTAGGCTGACATAATCGATACATCATTTTAACTTCATTAGCTCCTCGACACAGGCAAAACGTTGATGTTTTCCCTTTTCCTGCTTGCATTAGTTTCTTCCTCGTCCGCATGCATGCCACTGTGTGTGCGTGTGTGCTGATAACAGCTTTCTATTCAGACCCCAAACAAAAAAATCATTTTGTATATACATAAATTGATCAGTTTTGGGGGTTTACTGTAGGACGTGTGTTTGTGTGTGTGCGTGTGTGTGTGTGGGGGGGGGGGCGGGGGGGGGGATGAGAGAGAGAGAGAGAAATTGGGTGTGAGAGAGAGAGAGTGTGTGGGGTGGGTGTGTGTGCGTGTGTGTTTGTGTGGGTGTATGTGCGCGCGCGCGTGTGTGTGTGCGCGCGGTTGTGTGTGTGTGTGTGTGTGTGTGTGTGTGTGTGTGTGTGTGGTGCGTGCGTGCGTGCGTGCGTGCGTGCGTGCGTGCGTGCGTGCGTGTGCGTGTGTCTGTTTCTGTGTATGGCGTAAATACCACATAGTCTTACACAGCATAAGCAAGACTAAAGGATAATCCTGTTGAGTGTGCACACACACAAAAAATAACTTATTTCTACGTAGGTATTTGTAACAATCATCACCAAACCAAACCCACACCACCAACAACAACAACAACAACCACAAATCAAAACACCACTTACCAAAACCAATCTCCAACTCGGGAGACGTTTTATTCTTCCCACAACACGAGCCTCCTTTATCCGCCGCGTACGCCGCCACGATCAGAACCGGAAACAGCAGCAACGTCACTACCGCTTCCCACAATTCCACTTCCTTCGGCGACGTGCCTCTGAGGACCACGATGATCCACACGTAGGCGAAAATGCCCATGAAGGCGGTGACGGCGAACACACGCATGTTCTTCAGGCGTCGGTGTTCTCCTGAGGGCACGGCGAGGATGCAGATGGGGGTGATGATGAAGAGGTTGAAGGCTGCGGATCCTACGATGGTGCCTGGGCCCAGTTCTCCGGCCTGGAAGCCGTTGGCGGTGGTCTCTATCACAGACATCATGATCTCTGGAGCGCTGGTGCCGAAGGCGAGGAGGGTCAGGTTGGCTACCGTGTCGTTCCAGACCTGTGTGCATATAGATAGATAGATAGATAGATAGATAGATAGATAGATAGATAGATAGATAGATAGATAGGTAGGTAGGTAGATAGATAGATAGATAGGTAGATAGGTAGGTAGGTAGGTAGGTAGATAGATAGATAGATAGATAGATAGATAGATAGATAGATAGATAGATAGATAGATAGATAGATAGATAGATAGATAGATAGATAGATAGATAACGATAACGATAACGA
Source organism: Rapana venosa (assembly GCA_028751875.1). Lineage (NCBI taxonomy): Eukaryota > Metazoa > Mollusca > Gastropoda > Neogastropoda > Muricidae > Rapana > Rapana venosa. The sequence goes on from CM054134.1 coordinate 94,328,718, forward strand.
TATAGAGACAGATAGATAGATAGATAGATAGATAGATAGATAGATAGATAGATAGATAGATAGATAGATAGATAGATAGATAGATAGATAGATAGATAGATAGATACACATGCATACTTACACGCATGAAGTCAATTGATTAAGCATGTAACATGCATGCATACATCTATACATGAAGTCAATTGATTGAACATGCAACATGCATACATACATACATATATGAAACTATATAAATATAAAACATATATAAATATAAAATATTATATATATATAAAATAAATATAAACATAAACATATAAAATAAATATAAACACCATATAATGCATTCGTAACCAAATTCAGTAGACACAGTAAATGTCTGTGTGGTGAGAATATTACTAATACTCATATAATATTTGAATGTAAGAATACAAAAGCTTTTTTACCCCAATTTTCTGAAAACTCCCTTAGAAGCATATTCAATAATTTGAATTTGGCATTTGATATTGCAAAAGGTCTCTGGCATAGTCCTATAGGACATTTGTTATAGTTTCATTAACGTTTATCACTTTTTATGGGGGTTTTCGGTTTTTAATTTATTTTTTTTATTTGTATCTTTTGCTTTGTGCGGTTTCTTTTCATGATTAGACTACTTTTCCCCCCTCGCATTTTTCAGTAGGGCCTCCACCACCACCTCAATTCTCATACACCCCTTGTATATGTTTTTTTTTTCTCGTCTAATATCACTGAGTGTGAACAGACGTAAAATCGAAGACAACAACAACAACAACATATATGAAATCAATTGATTAAGCATGTAATGATAATGGTGATGATGATAATGAGGAGGAGGAGGAGGAGGAGAGAGAAGAAGAAGAAGAAGAAGAAGAAGAAGAAGAAGAAGAAGAAGAAAGAAGAAGAAGAAGAAGAAGAAGAAGAAGAACAAGAAGAACAAGAACAAGAACAAGAAGAAGAAGAAGAAGAACAAGAAGAACAAGAAGAAAAAGAACAACAACAACAACAAGAACAAGAACAAGAAGAATGACAATAATAATCATCATCATCATGGTGGTGGTGGTGGTGGTGGTGGTGGTGGTGGTGGTGGTGGTGGTGGTGGTGGTGGTGGTGGTGAGATCTGAATTTCTTAGAGCGCTGAATCTTGTAAAGGAAACAAATCAAAGCGCTTGTATTCAAGTCATACACACACATGCGACCGTCCACAAAGAAAGAACAGACTTCATATAATATGCACATACACGCATTTATACACGTTTACGAGCACCTGTATGTGTGTATGCGCGTTCACATGCACACACGCACTCATACGTGCGTACATGAATGCACACACATACACACAAGCATGCACGCACACACATACACAAACACGTGCACACACACACACACACACACACACACACACACATACACACACAAACACACACAGAGAATCACACACAACATAATTATCTACCTCTGTGTGTGTGTGTGTGTGTGTGTGTGTGTGTGTGTGTGTGTGTGTGTGTGTGTGTGTGTGTGTGTGTGTGTGTGTGTGGTGTGTGTGTGTGTGTTTGTGTGTACTTGTGTGTGTGTATGTGTGTGTGTGTGCGTGTGTTGTGGTGTGTGTGTGTGTGTGTGTGTGTGTGTGTGTGTGTGTGTGTGTGTGTGTGTGTGTGTGTGTGTGTGTGTGTGTGAGTGTGTGTGTGTGTGTGTGTGTGAGAGAGAAAGAGAGATGAAACTGTTATTCACACACCAACATCAACGTAGGCAAACGGTGTGCCGCGCTCGTTTTCTACTCTGAATAATATGAACAAAGTTAAATGACAATAAGGAAAAACCCTTTAAAAAAGAATTGTAAATCAACACGAGGAGAGAAAATAAAGCACCCTGGAGAATTGAAAGTTGAAAGCCAGTTTCGATTGTAACAAGCAAGCAGCTATGAATCTCTCTTCATTTCGCTATAAACACGCTGTCTTTAGTGTTGCAAATGTTAGAATGATGAAAGTTACTCTGGCTGGTTCGTTGATTTGTTTATCGGCTGGTTTAATTGATTGATTGATTTGCTTGTTTGTCGTTTTTTGGGTTTTTTTTTGGTTGACAGGCTTTTCCTTCTTTCTTATTGCTCCTATTATCTTTTTTCCTTAAAAAAAAGGAAAATATTAATTTGGCGATCCAAACGAACTTAACACAAAAGAGATACACACTGCTTTGTCTTTTAAATACATTGTAGTTATGAAGCCCCGTCAGTAAAATAAAAACAAACAAACAAACAAACCAAAAAACAGAAAAACAACAAGAGTGCACGTTCTCTCACCCACTTACAAACAAATGAATAAATGTGTGCGTCCACTAATCAACAAGTGACACAGAGAGAGGAGAGAGAGAGAGAGAGAGAGAGAGAGAGAGAGTAGAGAGAGAGAGGAGAGAGAGAGAGAGAGAGAGAGAGAGAGAGAGAGAGAGAGAGAGAGAGAGAGAGAGAGAGAGAAGAATCAGGGGATAAGCAGAACAAAGAAAAGACGAAATGAAGCAAGGAAATAAGTAAATAAACAAAAGGGCAAAAAGATAGGATTAAAAGTAATAGAAAACATTTCTACCAGCAGCCGTTACTAATATTACTATTACTACTACTACTACTACTACTATTACAATATAAGAGAAGAAGAAGAAGAAGAAGAAGAAGAAGAAGAAGAAGAAGAAGAAGAAGAAGAAGAAGAAGAAGAAGAAGAAGAGAAGAAAGAAGAAACAAGAACAAGAAGACCAAGAAGAAGAAAAAGAAGAAGAAGAACAAAAACAAAACAACAAAACAAGAACAAGAAGAAGAAGAAGAAAAGAAGAAAAGAAGAAGAAGAAGAAGAAGAAGAAGAAAGAAGAAGAAGAAGAAGAAGAATAAACAACAACAACAACAACAACAACAAAAGAAAAAAAGAAGAAGAAGAAAAGAAGAAGAAGAAGAAGACAAGAAGAACAAGAAAGAAGAACAAGAACAAGAACAAGAAGAACAAGAAAAACAGAAGAACAAAACAAGAAGAAGAAGAAGAAGAAGAAGAAGAAAAGAAAGAAGGAGGAGGAGGAGGAGGAGGAGGAGGAGGAGGAGGAGGAGAAGTAGAAGAAGAAGAAGAAGAAGAAGAAGAAGAAGAAGAAGAAGAAGAAGAAGAAGAGAAGAAGAAGAAGAAGAAGAAGAAGAAAAAGAAGAAGAAGAAGAATATACTGGGACTGGGGCGCAACCCCAGTCTCCAAAAAGTAAAACTTACTCAATCGAATTATTTCACAGTGAAATATTTCTGATTGACATACGCATAGAAACAAAGTGCTACTCACTTACCAGCCACGAACATCCGCCATCAAAGCAGGGAGCCATTCTTTTTTTTTATTGTTTGCGAACCCTAGCTGCTCATGCTAAAAGGGACTTATTGCGACCCCCACTATCATAAGGGAAGTGCATGGCTGCTATTTTTGTACCTCGCCGCTTTGGCAGCCATACATGGGCTTCGGGCGATCTCTTTCTGCCTTGTTATAGTGAAAGAGTAAGGGAGTTTGACGTGTTGGCCCCATCATCTAATCAACACAAGAATTGCCTGTTTCGTGGCAATGGCAATGACTGTACCTGTGATGGCCCGCTGACCAAATCTGCTAACCAACCCCATCAACCCAACCTACTAACTGAGTCCACTAACTAACCCCAGTGGTCAAATCCACTAACCGAACCCATCAACAAAAGCCGCGAACCAGTCCCAGCAGCAAAATCAACACCAGAAACCCACCAGCCAAACGCACCACATTAACCCCAACCCCAAATCCTGCCACCACCGAACCTGCCGATACCCAAATTCCACCAGCACCAAAAAACCCTGACACCTAGACCCACCAAAACCTAAAACCGACCAGCATCATAAACGCACAAAACGCCAAGACCCACCAAAAACCCACCAACACCAAAAAACCACCAACACCAAAAACCACCAACGCCAAAAACCCACCAACATCACAAACACCAACACCTACCCACTCTAAAATCCACCAACACCACAAACCCACTAACACCAAACCTACCAGCACACACACACCACACACACACACACACACACACACACACACACACACACATTGACACACACACACAACACACACAACACACACACACACACACACACACACACACACACACACACACACACACACACAGCACACACACACACACACACACAACACACACACACACACACACACAACACACAACACACAACACACCCTTTCAACCCCCATACTCCCTTACCTTGACCTGAATGGTCTTGACCCCGTCGTTGCGGGTAGGTTCCTCGGGGATCTGGATCTGACGGGTACGGCTGGTGATGGTCTCGATGCCGCACATGAAGCGGTCTGCCACGATGGCCACCCCGAAGAAGGTCCACAGCATACCCAGCAGGTAGAGACAGGCCCGCACCCCTGTCAGCCACCCGTCCTCACTCAGAACTGGCAGGAGAAGGCCGCGGTCCGAGCACGTGCTGTTCGTTGCCATCTTGTGTCTTTTTTTTTTGTAGAGGGGGGGAGAGGGGTGATGAGGAGCCAGGGAGGAAGGGGTGGGGTGGGTAGTGGGGAAGGGGGGGTTAGTGATAGGGAGAGGGGGGGTAGGAAGGTAGAGGGAAAGGGGGAGGGGGGAGAAAGGCAGGGGGAGGGGTGGGTTTGGATGGGTTTTAAGAATATGGCAAGGATTTTTTAAGAATTGCTTCTAAAATGTTGGTAGAGTGGATGTATGTGTTTGTGCGTGTGTGTGTGTGTGTGTGCGTGCGTTGCGTGCGTGCGGTGCGTGTGTGTGTGTGTGTGTGTGTAGTGTGTGTGTGGTGTGTGTGTGTGTGGTGTGTGTTTGACAGCTCGTTTAGTTTATGGGGATAGTGTGTATCCTGTACATCTAAAGGACTGGTTTCTTCTTAGAAATCTTGCGTATGAGTGGATGTGTCTTGTTTTTTTCTTTTTTTCTTTTTTTTATCTGTCGGAATATTAAGGTTTGAGTGTGATCAAAAACCAGTTTGCATGTTTGCGAGTATGTCCATGGGTGATCTATTGAAAATGATTTCTCATTGGGATTTTAAGTTGCGCCCCAGGGTATAAGATGAATACTCTCTATGCTGCCGCTTGGTATCTTAGAACGAAATTAAGACTCCTTTGGTTAGTTTATCTTTGTCCTTGAAAATGGGATGACAGCTCTTCTAGTTGTTAGGCAGTGTCCTTGGGTTTAAGTTAAACGGTTATTTGGTCATTTGGGTTCTGTCCTTGAGTGTGACTAAATGGTTTTGTTTTCTTTTTGCTTTTTGCATTCTTGTTTGGTTGGTTGGTTGGCTGTGTCTGAGTAAGATCAATGATGCGTGTAGCGATTGAATTAAGAGTCTGAATATAGCTAAATGCTTGTTGTATTGTCAGGTTGAGTTCTGGATATGATTAAATGTTCGTTTTAGTTGTTGGGTTGCATTCTTGGGTATAGGTCATAAATGCACATTCAACTGGCATGCTGTTTTGGGGGGTGTTGTTTTTTATATGAGTTAAATATCTGTTTCGGTATGTTGTGTTCTTATATATCTTCAGTTATGTCGTGTTCTTATATATCTGTTAAGCAATTGCCAAGTTGTTATGGTGTTGTTGTTGTTTTATATTACTTAATCTCGTCTAGCTGAGCTATACATATACGTCTGAGGGTTTTTCAGGTTGATGTTTTCCTTAGGTTCCTGTGGTTTTGGTGTTGTACACTGAGTGGAGAGGTCTGAAGTTTGTATTTGGTTGTTAGTTTGAGTTGTATTGTTTGTGTCTAAACTGAAAACTCTTATCTGTTACTTTCCTTGGTTTAAATCTGACGATTTTGGGGGGGGGGGAGAGAGAGGGGTTGTTATAATGTGACCAAAGGCTTTGTATTCGGCTTGTGTTATATGTTTGAAGGCTCTTTATCTAACTGACGATGTCTGAAGGGTATTTACTCCTCGATCATGGAGTTCTTTGTCTGGGGAGCTCATTTACGGTTTGTCCAGTTGTGTTGGAAGATACTGTGTGTTAGGAGTTCAAGAGCGCTGAAGCAGCGTGTGAGTGTGGGTGTGTTGTTGTCGTGTTGTTGGGTTATGCGAGCTTCGGTTACAAGAGGTGATGTTCCGCGTGCTGAGGATGGATGGGTAACGTCCACAACTGGTAGAAGGTTGCTAACATTGTTGTTGGTGTTACCAAAATATGTTTCAGTGCAAAAGATAACTGTTGCTATCGTCAGTGATTCCATTGGACTGGCACAGACTCATGAGGTGTGTGTCGTCTCATAATTTATCTGCAAACAAACAATACTTTATCAAACACAGCTGGGTTTTGATTCTTTTTTTATCATTGTTATTAGTTATGTCATTCGTTTTTGGTTCTCTTCTTTCGTTCGTCCCCCACGCTTGTACATATTATCAAGAAATTAAATTTCTTGGTTGTTAGGACAGGGAGTACCAGATCTACGAAAAACTGAAAAAGCCATTTGTGCAACAGCAATCAACACATTTGTATTTGTATTTGCATACAACTTTATGTCACAGCTGATAATAATAATAATAATAATAATTAATAATAATAATAATAATAATAATAATAATAATAATAATAATAATAATAATAATAATAATAATAATAATAATAATAATTATGTATGGAATTTATATAGCGCTCTTGTAGAGCAACAAATCAAAGCGCTCATTTTTTTTTTTAATATCGAGGATAATGGAATAAGCACTCATGTGCTTTTTTACATTCAGTTCCCGTGTGTATGCAGTTTCGTAAATTTTGTCATCTGTTCCCACCGGTACACAATGGCCTACTCTTTCGAAAAGCGGAACAGGATTTAATGATAACAATATATGGAGTTTACATAGCGCTGAATCTTGTAAAACAGTAAATCAAAGCGCATTAAGTCTTCCATTATCCTCGAAATATAATAATAATAATAATAATAATAATAATAATATTAATGCAACCTCAAGGACAAAACAAATTCAAAAGAGTGAAACAATGTCCGTGTACCCTCTGATGGCTGCCAGCAGTTCTACATTTTCTTTCACCTGCTGTTCTAGAGGTTCTTTCACCTGCTGTTCTAGAGGTTCTTTCACCTGCTGTTCTAGAGGTTCTTTCACCTGCTGTTCTAGAGGTTCTTTCACCTGCTGTTCTAGAGGTTCTTTCACCTGCTGTTCTAGAGGTTCTTTCACCAGCATCTTCAAACAAAAGCTCCAGGTTTTAAAAATATCACAGTTCAATAACAAGCATGGTGGATACACAAAAGCAAATCAGAATCAATTTGATTTCGTTCCACGCTAACAGTGCTGTCTGCCGCGAAGCATCGCTAGTGGTCAAGACAGCAGATCTTACACAGAATCTACAGTCTCTCTCTGTCTCTCTCTCTGTTTGTCTGTCTGTCTGTCTGTCTGTCTGTCTGTCTCTCTCTCTCTCTCTCTCTCTCTCTCTCTCTCTCTCTCTCTCTCTCTCTCTCTCTCTCTCTCTCTCTCTCTCTCTCTCTCTCTCTCTCTCTCTCCCACTGTCCCCTTGTGAATGGGCATCTCGCTTATTACAATAAACCTTTGTCATTGTCATTCTCTCTCTCTCTCTCTCTCTCTCTCTCTCTCTCTCTCTCTCTCTCTCTCTCTCTCTCTCTCTCTCTCTCTCCCTCTCTCCCCCCCCCCCTCTCTCTCTCTCTCTCTCTCTCTCTCTCTCTCTCTCTCTCTCTCTCTCTCTCTCTCTCTTGCTTTCTTTCTTTTCGTTTCTTTCGAGGATAATAATGGAATAAGCACTCTCGGCAGTGTGTATGTGTGTGTGTTTGCTGTTCCGATTGTTGTTGTGAGTGAAAGTGGTGCTCATGCTGGTAATGGCGTGCGTGTATCATTGTGTGTGTGTGTGTTTCTCTTTGTGTTGTTGTTTTTTCTCTGTGAGTGTGCGCGTGCGAGTGCGCGCATACGTGCACGCGTATGTGTGTACTTTTGCTTTGGTTTGTTTCGTCTGCGCGTGGCTTTGTTCCTCGCTGCTTCGTGAAGGGGCATTTGTCTGCTGCCGTCATGATGAGCTATTTCAGTGTTGGTCTGGGCGGCACGCTCCTTCGATCCAGAGAGCATGGCCTGGCTTGGCCGGACGGGGCAAAAATGTGATGAGTTGAAACCTTCTTCAAAGGAGCGAAACGGAAAGTGTGTGTGTGTGTGTGTGTGTGTGTGTGTGTGTGTGTGTGTTGTGTGTGTGTGTGTGTGTGTGTGTGTGTGTGTGTGTGTGTGTGTGTGTGTGTGTGTGTGTGTGTGTGTGTGTGAGAGAGAGAGAGAGATAGAGAGATGGGGGAGAGAGAGGGAGAGAGATGGGGAGAGAGAGAGAGATGGTAAGAGAGAGAGATGGGGAGAGAGAGAGGTGGGGAGAGAGAGATGGGGGAGAGAGAGGTGGGGAGAGAGAGAGATGGGGAGAGAGATGGGGGGAGAGAGATGGGGAGGGAGAGAGATGGGGAGGAGAGAGATGGGGAGAGAGATGGGGAGAGAGATGGGGAGGGAGAGAGATGGGGAGGAGAGAGATGGGGAGGGAGAGATAGATGGGGGGAGAGAGACGTGGAGAGAGAGATAGAGAGAGAGGTAGACAGACAGAGAGAGACAGAGAGACAGAGACAGAGAGACAGAGACAGAGACAGAGAGACAGACAGAGAGACAGAGACAGAGACAGACAGAGGGAGAGAGACAGAGACCGACAGACAGACAGACAGAGAGAAACAGACAGAGACACAATGAGAAAGGTTCTAGAAACAGAGAAAGACATGGACGTACAGGCAGCGACAAAGACGGGTGCAAAGAACGACAACTGAGACAGACAGAGACTGAGAATGGCAGAGAAGAAAATAAATAGGAAAGAGAGAAAAGGGTTGTCAGAAGAGAGGGAGAGAGAGGGGGAGGGAGTGAGAGAGAGAGAGAGAGAAAGAGAGAGAGAGATGAGGAGGATAAATGACTCACCTATGCCATTAACAAAATAAAATACAATCGGGCAGATAGATAAAACAAGGAAGAAAGTGTAAGTGAGGCAGAAACAAAGACAGAAAAAAAAGTACAGAGAGAAAGACCGACAGATAAACAAAAGGAAAGAGTCACATTCGAAACTGTAGAGAGCAGAGAAACACAGGAGGAAGTGAGAGAGATGAGCGGCGTGGGATCAGCGGGACAGGAACGTCACAGAAGATGAGTCGGCAGTGCTTAGAGAGTAACAGAAAGAGAGGGATAGAAAAGCAGAGACAGAGAGATAAAGAGAGGCGCAGAAACAGACAGACAAACAAACAGAGATGGAGTGGTAGATCTTACTTACAGAAGACACAGAGACGGACTCAAAGTGAGATATGAGGAGAGGGGAAGGTGGGAACAAAAAGTGAACAAGGAAAAAGTGTGACAGACATTGTCAATAATTATTTTTCTAAATTCGGGAATTTACTCCTGCCTTGCACTCCTGTTTTCCCCCCATTCGTAGATGAGCTCATTGCGTGCACAATAAACATTCATTCATTTATTCATTCATTCATCCATTAAAAACATTTATTCATTCATTCATTCTCTCTCTCTATCTGTGTTGTTCATAGACTTTATCGGAAGGGGGGGGGGGATATATATATATTGTTTTGATTAACCAAAAGTAGATATTGCCCATGATGTCACAACTAACCTAATGTCACAAGGATTAACCACATATACGCCTATTTCAAAGCTACATCCCACTGAGTAAAGTCAGCCTGGCCCCCATTCATCTCCACGTTACAACAGCGACAAGACTCAACTGCAATCCACACCCGTGTAGCTCAGTGTGCTATTCCGAGATATCATCCGATCAACTGTTGAGGACGTGGCTATTTCTGTCCAGTCTTGATAACTGTCATCTGCGAGGTAATGTGATAGCATCGTGACATTGACACACATAACGTTAACATAGCTTCAGCTAATGTCTCACCTGTCAGCATCACCGAGTTCAGCGTTAGCCGCCGCACCCAATGACACCGACATGATCCTCCTTCCTCCTCCATGTGCTCCGGTCTTCGCTGTACTGCCCTGCTGACTTCATGGATTCTCATGCCACAGGATTAGGTGACGTTGCCGATGAGAGAAGCTGATGGTCTGCCTTTTTTTCTTTTCCTGTCCGTCTTGCCGTGGAAGACAGTTTTCATGAGGTCCGTATCTTGGTTGCGTAGGGCATGGCCAGCACATCTTAGTCTCTGTTCATTTGATAGTGTAATAAGTAATTTGTTGTTCCCAGCTCGTATAAACTGCTTTCATTTGTTCTTGTCCAATTGTCCCTGAGTAGCTTTCTTTTTTTTTTTTTTAAACTACATCTCAGCTGCTTTGATATTTATTTGGTCATCTTGTCTTTGTGTCTAGGATTCACAACCATGTAGCATGACGGGCCATACTAAGCATTTCAATATTTTTCATTATCAGCTGGTAAGGAATGCTGCGATATTTCTAGATGTTACTCAGTTGTATTGTTCAACTTTTAGCCATGCCTATTTTTGTCTTTATGCCCTTTGTGAAATGATCCGTTATTTGTTTTGACTGAGCCGAGATATTTTAAGTCTGACATTTTCTTAAGAAGTTTTGTCAATCTTTATTTCATGCTGTGTTTGGCAGCTGGTTCTGGCAACATGCAGCACTTTTGTCTTTTTGGCATTGAGCTTGACACCGGCTCTTCTTCCTGTTACATCTATTCTGTATTGAGCTATCTTCACGCTGGTAATAGTATCAGCTAGTAGTGATGCATCATCAGCGTGGCGCAGATTTGTTCTGTTTCTATCACCTATTTTAAGGCTCATGTCTTCAATATTATACTCTCTCATGCATTGCTCTGGGTATACAATGAAAAGGTGAGGTGAACGGATGCACGCTTGTCTAACTCTCTTTTCAGATGTTGAAAACTTCACATTGTTTATGTTGACCCATCTTAGAGTTTCCTTTTGATCATAAAGTGAGGAAACTAGGGAGATGATGTGTTTTGAAAAGTCCATTTTATACATCGTGTCAAAACAGAGAAGAAACGGTCGCATACACAAAATCGCATCATTGGTGATCCTCGGAGCTCTAGCCCAAGCACGAAAAAGCCCACTCTTTTAATGGATAATACAGGCAACGCTTGGAGTTTGTCACGGTACGTATAGATACAATCTCAACACAATAATATTTCAAATCATAACATGGTTTTTAACGGAGGCCTGAGCACCGGGCTGACATCAATAACTGACAGGGCTGGCCTGGGCCCTGGCTGTCTGCTGACATTTGCACAATCGTGACGTCAGCAGGTCACAAGCTGAAAATAGGAAGTTGTTGGGGGGGTGGTTTTTTTGCTGTTCAAGTGTTTAATTAACAAAATAAGACAGCTAATGAGGAGGAGAGAAGAGATTTAAAAGATAGCTCACTCTCTCAAAATTTCACTTCATACTTGTTTTATTGAAGTCGTAATCATTAGAAAATTTCCCCTTTGGGGATGCGGAGGGGGGGGGGGGGGTAGGCCTGTCAGTATTAATAGTATCCCGGGGTTCTGGAAATTTTGTGCTAAGAATTCACTCTTTTCTATCCCTCTCTTTGTGTCTGCTTTATTCTTGTTTTCTTTCTGCCACCTCCTTTTTGTCTATTCGGGGCAACGAAACGGTTGGCCGACTCACCAGGTGTGCCATGGGGAAGAAGATCTCTATGTCTACCCTCTCATACACAGATCTAAAACCTAAAAGCGAATGTTATGCATAGCCCTCTGGCAAGAGGGATGGAACGCTCAGACAGATAATAAACTGGTCCAGATTCGCCCTAACCTGAAAGAAGTTCTCTCTCTCTTTGTGCCAAAAACCGAAGGGAAGCAACTGTGCTCACCAGGCTATACACGGGTCATTCTTATATCACTCACGTCCATTTGCTTAAAGAGGAGGGAACTTATTTATTTATTTATTTATTATTTATTTATTATTTATTTATTCTTTTATATCGAGGATAATGGAATAAGCACTCATGAGCGTTTTTACATCCAGTCCCCGGGTGTATGCGGTTTCGTAAATTTTGTCATGTTTCCACCGGCACACAATGGCCTACTCTTCCGAAAAGCGGAACAGGATTTAACGTGTGCGCAAGATGTTCTGCATGTGTTCGAGCACGGGGCCTCGGTTTATAGTCTCGTCCGAAGGACTGAAGGGAACTTCATGGTGTGTGACTTGTGATGTGCGAGTAACCATCAAGAATCTGCTTCTGGAGTGTCGAGATGTCCAGGATATTAGGCACAACAAGCAATTTACTAAAGATCCATTTTCGTGATATTCCACTGGACATTTTAACTTCCTGAGAGAATTGAGCTTTTTCCGTCTGATAGGAGTGAAGTTGCGTAGCTAGTCATAAAGAACAAGGATGTTTTAAGGAATCTGGTTTTGGTTTTATCTCATTGTATGTGTGGTTGATATGGCTTCTCCCACAACGCGGTGCCCGTCCTGGGTTAAATCCTTATGGTTGGCCAGGGCGTTGATACAAGGAAGGAGAGTAGAGTTGATTTTACACTCTGTTTTAACCTGTATATAGAAGCAAAGTTTTCATCTGTGATTTAAAGTTTTACGAGCTGACAGCCCCGATGAGGCCTCTGCGGTCTAGGAAGTTATAAACAAGAAATATTGGATTGGTCTATTTTCTGCCTTGTTGGTCCTCTCTCCTGCCTTTCTTTTCCAGAAATACTTTGAACGATAACAATTCTCTCCCACGCCGAAGTCGGATGCGCTGGACCTGACTTGTCAGACAGTGTTTAAATCGCAACGCAAAGCATTTTCCCCTTATATGACTGGCAACGATTGTTGCTGTCTGAGCGTTTGATGACGGCCACAAGAAGACGAAGAAGAAGAAGAAGAAGAAATTACTTGACATTTTTTACGTGTTCTCTCTCTCTCTCTCTCTCTCTCTCTCTACACACACACACACACACACACGGAACTGTTGTATCAGACATTCCCTCACTACTAAACTGTGGAAAGAGAATCACGACACCTACAAAACGTGCAGAGGAAAACGAGGAGAATTTTACGTCATAGGTTTCACAAGGCATTGATCCAATCAGAGGCTATTTGTTAGAATGCTTGTTGCCATTGGGATGAGGGTGGGGTTCGAGGGAGAGGAGGAAAGGGTTAGGGCGAGGGAGGGAGGGTATACACAGCCTCCCAAGTGGGAACAACGTATTTTTGTTGGGAACATAATCACCAACACGTATACATAAGTTATGCGATAGGAATCTGATGTTACTATTTTACTGGGTTTTGATATGTCATCTCTCCCTCTCTCTCTCTCTCTCTCTCTCTCTCTCTCTCTCTCTCTCTATATATAATATATATATATATATATATATATATATATATATATATATATATATATATCAATCAGCCTGCGATAAATATGCAAATGCACGCAGTGTTGTTCAGGTCAATTACTTTCTATAGAGTGGTCACGGATTTCCTACTGCACCAATAGCAGAGTCAACTCTAGGTAGAAAGCGACCGGAGACTGGATATCTAAAATTCACATACAATTTGCTGCTGGGTTAGATTTGAAGCTACCACGGGCCAGACGCAATCTTATTCCGCTGGCTGGCCCATGTCTTCACATCAACTGGTTGAAATGCAAGTTTTGTATACTAATATTCATGGAAGGTGAGATATATATATATATATATATATATATATAAAATTTTCATTTCTAATTTTAATTTTTTAACTTTATTCTTTTATATCGAGGATAATGGAATAAGCACTTTTGTGCTTTTTTACGTCCATTCCCCGTGTGTATGTGGTTTTGTAAATTCTGTCATCTGTTCCCACCGGCA
>CM054134.1:94347529-94352529 GCA_028751875.1 Rapana venosa
TCTGTTATAATTGTTATGCTAATGATGAAAGTCATACTTCTTGTCTATTATAATTGTTACGCTAATGATGAAAGTCATACTTCTTGTCTGTTATAATTGTTATGCTAATGATGAAAGTCATACTTCTTGTCTGTTATAATTGTTATGCTAATAATGAAAGTCATAGTTTTTGTTATCATTGCTATGCTAATGATGGAGTCATACTTCTTGTCTGTTATAATTGTTATGCTAATGATGAAAGTCATACTTCTTGTCTGTTATAATTGTTATGCTAATGATAAAAGTCATACTTTTTTGTCTGTTATAATTCTTCTGCTAATGATGAAAGTCATGGTTTTTGTCTGTTACAGTTGTTATTTTCATTCCTCGGCTAGAACTCCGAGGTTCATCATGGTGCGATTTGGGGTATTCGACCTTTTTTTTTTAACCCACCATTAAGGCAGCTGCATTCCGACTTCGGGAATGTCTTTTAAGATAAATGTAACACATAAACTTTCATTCACCCTGCATACTCATCCAAAATCGTCGTTTTGTTCACAAATTGTTGATCAGCATGTTCTGAGCCTTAACGCAGCTAGCCGTCACAATTAGATTGAATCAACCATAAACAACAACAAAACCAGAACATAAGATACAGCTGCAAACAGGCCAGCAGTGACAGGTCTCTGTGTTTGTAACTGAAGAGAAAGTAAGACAACAACTTCAGGAAGACCAGATAAAGAGTAAACTTATCAAACTTATATCCTGTACCATATGGTGCCATCAGTAAATTTGGGATTGTCCACTGCGAAATGAATTGCCATCATCACTTATTTCGTGATTATCCACTGCGAAATGAATTGCCATCATCACGTAATTCGTGATTATCCACTGCGTAATGAACTGCCGTTATCACTTAATTCGTGATTATCCACTGCGAAATGAACTGCCATCATCTCTTAATTCGTGATTATCCACTGCGTAATGAACTGCCGTCATCTCTTAATTCGTGATTATCCACTGCGTAATGAACTGCCGTCATCTCTTAATTCGTGATTATCCACTGCGTAATGAACTGCCATTATCACTTAATTCGTGATTATCCACTGCGTAATGAACTGCCATTATCACTTAATTCGTGATTATCCACTGCGAAATGAATTGTGTGTTAACACTTGAATGCAGAGAAGGAGGGGAAAAAACACAGTAGGCTTTATCTTGGAAAGCTATGTTGGGGGTAAATAATGTGACATACTACCTCTGTTTTCCTCTTTCTCTGATCAACTGCCATGAAATCATTTACTTTCTGTCTTTGATGATTCGTTTACAGTTGAAGAGAGAGAGAGAGAGAGAGGGGGGGGGGGAGGGGGAAGAGGGGGGAGAGACAGACAGACAGACAGACAGACAGAGACAGAGACACAAGAGAAAAAGAGACAGAGAGAGAGAGCTGACTTTAATAACATCGTGATTTTGATGAGTGTTTTACCTTTTTTCAGCATGAAATCTATGCTATGTAAAAGAAATATTCACCTTTAAAGAATCATATGTCACTTGGAAATGGAGCCCAATATCATTAGTTTTTGTCCAGATTTTTTGGATGGAGGAAGAGTAAGAGTCTACCCATTTGCATGAAACGCACGTCATTCTGCATTATTTAGTCTACTAAGGATGGAAAGATCGTAACATGAGACAAATCCTGATACGAACCAGACCTGCGTGTATGCTTAAAGGTATATCCGTTTGTGTATACATCACTCCTAGTTTTCCTTCTTCTAACTCTGGGCCTCTTAAATGCACGTGCACACGCACCCGGGGCGCACATGCGCACACGCACTCATGCACGCAAGCAGGCACACACACACACATACGCACGCACGCACACAAACACACACACACACATACGCACACACGTGTTGATTAATTAATTGATTAATCTTTATTCATCTGCTGGACTTATTCCAGTAGGCCGTAAATACAGTCTGTTATGGCGCCAGACTAGGAAAATATACAGACTGACCTGCACGTTCAGCTTCAGGAAATGTTTGTGTTCTAAACACATTGCATCAGCACACACATACACACACGCGATCGCGCACGCACACACATACACTCACACGCACGCACGCACGCACACACATACACACACGCACGCACGCATGCATACATACACAAACACACACACACACACACACACACACACACACACACACACACACACACACACACACACAAACAACGCGCTTTGGCAAGGTGATGGAGATAGAGATCTCTGTTGAAAGTAGGATGATACTGGCAAACCAGCCAAAAGAGAAATACATTAGTCCAGATGTGAAAGAATGAGAGATGTAACAAGCTTGGATGTTGCATCAGTGAACAGATACTTTCGAATGGCACTCATGTGCCGTAGTTGATTATAGCTTGCAGATGATGATTTTTTTGCATAGAGAGTGTGTTGTCAATAACAACCCCTAAAGAGGGACGGGATAACCTGGTTGGTTAGAGAGTTTGCGCATTGCGTTCTTAATCTGCTGACCCGGCTTCGAATCCCGTTCAAGGGGATTTTTCCCCTGGAGTTAACATCAGTGCCGACTCCACTCTCCCAAAAGTCCTCCAGATAAGACTATAAACCGAGATCCCGTGTGGGAACGCACGCAGAACATCTAGCGCACACGTTAAATCCTGTTCCCTGTTCTTTCTGTGACGGAAGAGAGTTTGGTTTTGGTCCCTACAAAGCATGGCTTCGGTTTTATCGGCATTAAGTTGTAACTTGTTCTGTATCGTCCGGCAACAAGGAGTTTTTTTGTCACGTCGACATTTCAATGTCAAGACATCGCAACTTTGACGCAACCTATACTAACGATGTGAACGTTTTCACGGACAGAAATCTGCTTCACACATACCGGAATCAGCCATCCCCCACCCCCTTGCTGACAACATCAGCACACAGTGATTTGTCCTGTTACATTTGTCATTAGGCCAAACCCCTTGGGGCAGGGGGGTTGGACTAGTTGAGCGGCCACTGATCAAACATCGTGACTCGCCCGTGGAGGGATATTCCGCAGGATAGTTCAGCAGTTAACCTGATATGACAGCACGGGCAGTCTCTCTGGGATGGCCTAGTGGTTGGTGTGTGATGCGCATCGTGCTCGTGATCTGCTAACCCAGGGGTCAAACCCGATCAAGGGGGATCTTTTAATAATAATAATGTATGGAATTTATATAGCGCTGAATCTTGTAAAGCAACAAATCAAAGCGCTCAGATTTTATTTCATACCACTTTAAGTCATGGCAGATTTCTCTCCGTGAAATTCGGGCTGCTCTCCCCGGGGAGAGCGGGAGAACGCGTCGCCACTTAGCGCTGCGCCACCCTTTCACCCTTTTTTTTTTTTTTTTCTGCAGCTGTATTTGTTTCCCTATCAGAGTGGCTTTTTTCTAAGAATTTTGCCAGGGACAACTCTCTTGTTGCCGTGGGTTTTTTTACGTGCGCTAAATAATTACGTGTAACACACGGGACCTCGGTTTATCGTCTCATCCGAAAGACTAGCGCCCAGACCACCACTCATGGTCTAATGGATGGGGGAAAAATTTCCGGTCCAAACGGGGTACGAACCGCCGCACACTTCAGACCCGGACTTTTCGCTTTCTAGACAGGCGCGTTACCTCTAGACCACCGATCCACTCTTTTCCCCTGGAGTTAACATCAGTACCGACTCCACTCCCCACAAAAGTTCTCCGGATGAGACTATAAACCGAGGTCCTTTGCGCGAACGCACGCAGAACATCTCGCGCACACGTTAAACCCCGTTCCGCTTTTCGGAAGAGTAGGCCATTGTGTGTAAGTGGGAACGGATGATAAAATTGGCAAAAACTGCATTCGGGAAGGGGACTAGATGAAAAAGAGTGCATGAACGTTTATTCTATTATCCCTAAATAAAAGAATACATAAAATAATACGCACACAAAGAAGTAAAAGACACAAACTAAGCAAGGGGGAATGGGGGGACGGAGGGAAGAGGGGAAGGGGAGGGGGGGGGGAGTGACAGCACACTAAGACAGGCAGAAATATGGACATTAAGATAAGCTCGAACATTGGCGGAGAAAGGCGGTTTAAGTTTCCATCGTGCTCTCATGACCTAACCTAAAACTAAGCGACATCAACAGTGAATTGTTTGTTTGTTTGTTTGCGCGCGCGTACGTGCGTGCGTGTGTGTGTATACGTGTGTTCTTTTTTAATTTAACGTCTTTTCACATTACGTGATATTAGACAAGTTGTGTGTGTCTTCGATTTTACGTCTGTTCACTCTCAGTGATATTAGAAGTTGTGTGTGTGTGTGTGTGTGTGTGTGTGGTGTGTGTGTGTGTGTGTGTGTGTGTGTGTGTGTGTGTGTGTGTGTGTGTGTGTGTGTGTGTGTGTATGTTTGTGTGAGTGTGTGTGCACGTGTGTGTATGTGAGTGGGTGTGTATATGTGTTTGTGTGTATGTGAGAGAGAGAGAACATGCATGGGTGTAGATGTGTGTACATATTTGTGTATAGAGTGTGTGTGAGTGTGCGGGCGCGCATGTGTTTGTGTGTGTGTGTGTGTGTTTGTGTGTGTGTGTGTGTGTGTGTGTGTGTGTGTGTGTGTGTGTGTGTGTGTGTTTGCACTTGTATGTATGCCTGTGTGTGATTGTGTGTGTGTGTGTTTATGCAAGTGTATGTGTGTATTTGGGTGTATATGAATGCGTGTGTAAGGTATGTGTGGTGTGTGTGTGTGTGTGTGTGTGTGTGTGTGTGTGTGTGTGTGTGTGTGTGTGTGTGTGTGTGTGTGTGTGTGTGTGTGGTGTGTGTGTGTGTGTGTGCATAGGTACTGTATACTCTACATCAGCTAGGAATCTGTAGGGATACATAGTTGTGATGTTTAAAAAAAAAAAGAATTATATTATGTTAAGAAATCAAACGGAATCAAATTTAACTTGAACAGGAACAACAAATATCTGTTATAAAAACCGACCGACTGGGCTCTTACTAAAGCCTTTCACTA
>CM054134.1:94355029-94377529 GCA_028751875.1 Rapana venosa
TGTCAGCTTTCGATGGTTTTTCCAGGAAACCCAGCATGCACCCTGTGCCTGGAGAGGGATGGGCTCCGCCAGGTAAAAACTGTCCCCGAAAAAGGCTCGGCCTGAGCAATCAGTGCTGTGCCTGCCCCCAACGACTCCTCGAGAAGTTCAAGAGAGAAGAGAGAAAGAGAAGGTGCCAGGAATGGCGGATCATCATCACCAGTCCCTGTCCACAGTTCTGAATTCTGGGTTTTCTAGATCAGAGCTTGAATCAGGTCTGGTTTAACGAACAGCGCTTACTGAGAAAGTATGTCACATGCAGTCATTGAAAAATTGGGAGGGTCTACAGCCCCCAGCCCCCCTCCACCTCCTTTCTCAATAAGTTTTAAAAGAAAAACACATTTTCGTCACGAGAGAGGGGACATAACTGGCTACCTGCGCTTGTTTTCCTTCTCTAAGATAGATAGAGGGATCGATAGAGAGACAGAGAGAGACAGCGAGACAGAGAGAGAGAGAGAGAGAGAGAGAGAGAGAGAGATGAGAGAGATAGATGAAGTAGATAGATAGATAGTAGTAGATAGATAGATAGATAGATAGATAGATAGATAGATAAACAGTCAGGCAGGCAAGCGGGCAGGAGGAGCTGTCAGATAGACAGAGAGACAGACAGATACACAGACAGACAGATAGACAGACAGACAGACAGACATGCAGGCAGACTGTTAGATAGACAGATACAGACAGACAGAGAGATTGTTTCGGGATGGAGTGTGGGGGTTCACTTAACACTTCGTTATACGTAGTTCTTTTAATCATACAACTATTCCTAAGAACATTCTCACCGACGTGCACAATATCATAACACCAGGAAACATTAAACAAGTAATTTCTTTATTATTAGAAAAGAAAGCATGACAAATAGACAATCGATCTGTTGTTTCAAATACGCTTGGCGCAGTCATGTCAAAAATCGCAGGTACCACGTCAAACATACACAACAAAAGCTTCGTCAGACACACTCAACACAAAATACGTCAAACATACTCAACACAAAATACATCAAACATACTCAACACAAAAGACGTCAAACATACTCAACACAAAATACATCAAACATACTCAACACAAAAGACGTCAAACATACTCAACACAAAATACATCAAACATACTCAACACAAAATACATCAAACATACTCAACACAAAATACGTCAAACATACTCAACACAAATTACGTCAAACATACTCAACACAAAAGACGTCAAACATACTCAACACAAAATACATCAAACATACTCAACACAAAATACATCAAACATACTCAATACAAAATTTGTAAAACATACTCAACACAAACTAAACCAAACACACACACACACACACACACACACACACACACACACACACACACATACACATACACACACGACACGACACGACACAACACAACACAACACAAAACTACGTTAAAAACATATATGCATTACACACAAAAACGTCAAACATACACAAAATAAACGACCAGCCAAGAATTGTTCGATCTTACGTTTCAACACTGGATCATAAACCATCCTAACATGAATGTACAAACATCTCTTGCTTTTAATTAATCAAGCAATTAAACAGCGAAAGAACAGTGTCAAATCAAGCAACCCAAATCATGGAGAGGGAAATGTGCACGTGCTCAAATAATAAAAAGGGTTTTCGTCTAATATCACTTTGAGTGAACAGACGTAAAATCGAAGACACACACATAAAGGGTTTACTAAAATAGCTAGTGATTAAAGGAGAACCAAGATAATCTAGTTAGTCGACATTCCAATCAAAGACCAAAAAAATTTTTATGTACATGACATATTTATACATCACGAAGGGAAAAAATACGGGCAAAATTTCACAGTTTCTAAGGTCTTAGCGAATAAAACAACGAATCTTTCATTCTACGTGTTTCCACAAAGGAAGCATTATTTATACATGTAAAACAATAAGAATAAAAAATGAACGCAACTGTTACTCGAAACTTTTAGCATCAAACAATATCATACATGTAAAACAATAAGAATAAAAATGAACGTAACTGTTACTCAAAACTTTAAGCATCAAACAATATCATACATGTAAAACAATAAGAATAAAAAAATGAACGCAACTGTTACTCAACACTGTTTAGCATCGAACTACACAAGTAAGTCTACCAACTGGTGATGCTGTCATTATTTGTTGGTGATATCAACAACGTCAAGTATCTTTGCCACTCAGCATCTTACCAGCATGGTTGAATGGTCTCAGTGAGATCAATGCCCTAAGCAGAAAGAGTGAGTCGCTGACAACTAAAAGCAACAGTGATTCTGCCTCGATACATATCTTCACCAATTAAAACACAATATTTCAGTTTAGGCCTATATCACAGTTGGTTCAGACTAGAACACACGCTTACATGCTTACGCTCTTTCTCCGTCCCTTCCCTCCCCTCCCCTCCCCCTCCACCACTTCGCCCCATACACACGCACACATCACACACACACACTTTTGGCAAGAAACGAGGAGTCCAGCATGTCAGTTGACACCGTACTGGGAAGAAGGGAGTGATGTCAAACCATACTGCATCACACCAAACGCTTCCGAACAAAATGAAAGGATACAGTCTTGTACAGGAAAGTTTTTCCTCGAGTACTTTTTGGGGAGGCAAACCCTTTTTTTTAATAGATCAGGTGCTTAAATAATGTCTGACGTAAAAATCATCATCACATGAAAATATCACAACCGACAAAGACACTAGAATAAATAATGTCTGACGTAAAATCGTCACGTGCATGGTAATATGAACAACCTAATGATGTAAGCTGGACGGCAAGATACTGCTACAAGTCAGTGTCTGTACTAGGACTCAGGCACAGTCAAATACACACGCATGCATACACACACGTACCCACGCATGCACAAACGCACACACATACTTACAACATAAAGATGACACAAAACTAACTCGTTTCATGATTGTCTTTAGCTAGACACAGAATACACACACACACACACACACTCCTAAAAGCAACCATGCGCGAGCATGAGCGCTTTCGTGTGCACACGTGCTCACACATTCTTATACAAAGGAACAAAAGATGTTTTTCACCAAATTAAACACTATCACAACCATAGACAAACAAACTATCTCTGTGCATGTGTTCAACCTCCTCATTCACTTAGTTCTTCGTCAAAGTTTGGTGCCAACACACTGATGCCTTCGCTGGCTAAGGACTGGTTGCTTGGTTGGTTAGTTGGTTAGTTGTTTGGTTGGCTGGCTGGTTGGTTGGTTGGTTGGTTGGTTGGTTGGTTGGCTGGATGATTGGTTGATGGCTATTTGCTTGCTTGGCGCTTAACTAGCTTGCTTGCATGCTTGACTAGTTAGTCGATTGCCCCATCAGTTAATCATTCAATCGGTCGATTGCTTGAATCACATTCTGATCAATAGACCGGTCGTCCAACCGACAAACCCAGGTATCCAGCCTCTCAGTCAAAAACAAATCAACGACACAAGAATTTTGTTCAGTGTACAATTCAAAAACCTTGTCTCAAAATTCATGCTCGTTATATAAAATCGATCATTTAATGATTCCCATAGTATATCTAGAACAGAAAAAAATTATGTTTTCATCAGCAATAAGAACAAGAAAATGACATTTACGTAAGGAAACCATTTCAAAAAGACAGATTAAATACTATCTTAACAGAATGATTAGATATCTAAATAGATTAACAGATAAATTGATAAAAATAAAAAATGAATAAATATATAATATACATACCTACAAACAAAAAAATCTTCAAAACCTATCTTTCTATAAAACACATACCTACACATAACTAAAACCTCAAAAACTACCTTTCTATAAAACCCATACCTACAAACAAACAAAAACTCCAACACAATCTTCATAATATAAACTACATACCTACAAACAACCAAAACCTTTTTTTTAAACTATCTTTTTATAAAACACATACCTACAAAACAAACGAACCATAAAAACCCTCCTAAAACCCACTTTTAACAATAGTATCAGAAAAGATAGACAGACAGACAGAGAGACAGACAGAGAGAGATAGAGAAATTGAGACAGAGAAACAGAGACAGAAACACAGAGAGAGAGACAGACACAGAGAGACAGACAGAGACAGAGAGAGAAAGAGAAATTGAGACAGAGAAACAGAGACAGAAAACAGAGACAGAAACACAGAGAGAGAGAGAGACAGAGACAGAGAGAGATAGAGAAATTGAGACAGAGAAACAGACAGAAAACAGAGACCGAAACACACAGAGACAGACAGACAGACACACAGACAAACAAACCTAAAAAACACATTTTTTATTTATTCTTAAAAAAAACAACCAAACCCACCCACACACACACACACAAAACTAATCCCCCCCAAAAAAGCCTGTGTTTAGGCTTTAGAAGCTGACGGTGATGAGGCCGTACACTTGCAAGGAGGACAGAACGATGTAGAGCAGCCAGAGCAAGACAAAGAAGACTGCGCACAGCCACTTCCACAGGCTGGACCCTCCCAGCTCCGCCTTGCCGCAGAAGCCCAAGTAGCGGCGGCAGATGAGGACAGCGATGGCCACGAACGCACACACCGAGTACAGCACCACCGAGAAGCTCAGCGAGCCTGCAGGAACCTCGAAAGTCTTGCCCTGAAAGACCGCGAGTGACAGCGTTTAGTGAGATGTCGTTCGTTAGTTGTGATGGTGGCGGTGTTCGTATTGTTGTTTTTTCTAGGATAATGGAATAAGCACTTACGTGCTTTTTTTTCACCCTGTCCCCCGTGTGTATGCAGTTTTGTAGATTGTGTCATCCGTTCCCACCGTCACATAATGGCCTGCTCTTCCGAAAAGATGACAAAATTGACAAAACTGCATGCACACGGGGACTGGATGTAAAAAAGCACATGAGTGCCTATTCCATTATCCTCGATATAAAAGAATAAATAAAATAAAAAATACAAAAGTGGAACTGGTTTTAACGTGTGCGAAAAATGTTCTGCGTGCGTTCGCACACGAGACATCGGTTTATAGTCTCATCTGAAGGACTTTTTTGAGAGAGTGGAGTCTTTTGGGGAGAGTGGAGTCGGCACTGATGTTAACTCCAGAGATAAATTCCTCTTGAACGAGAATCGAACCCGGGTCAGCAGATCACGAATACATCACTCTAACCACCAGGCTATCCCGTCCCCCGTTTCGGTTTATATGACAGCATTGTTGAGTTTAAACAGTGTTTATTCGAACATACATACATGATAAGCAGACAACAATACAGCAAGGGAAAAAGGCATCGAGCTACAGCTTTATTATAAGCCCATGGTAAATTTACATTGTTGCTTATGCAGATAAAGTGCCTTTTACATTTAACACGGATATAATAGTATGAAATGTTGTATAGTATTATGTTGTATTTCCCCTTTTTTCGTGTAGTTGTAGTGTATTGTATTACATGACACTACAACTACACGAAAAAGGGGGGGGGGGGGTAAATGCAACAATACCAAAACTTAAGAACACAAGAAAATGTAATGAAAAGTACACAAACACGTCAGAAGACAACTGTTTGAGCCCAAGGGGAAAAACTTCGTTTGTCAAGGCAGCCCACCAACACAAGAGAGTGAGTGCTCCCTCCCAGACAGATCTGTTTACATTCATTTTTTGCTTGTATCCTAAAATCGTTTGGAATTTATCAGTGAATTAATGTACTGTTTTACTAATATTGATGTTCTTATTAAAGTTGATTTGTCTGTCCCATAATTATGATAAAGTATTTCAGTTCTTCAGATCCTATTTTAGCGTATCAATAGATTATTGTTTGACGGCGAACAGTTAAAAAATATGGACAGTAAAAAAAAATTATGTTCAGCTGCCTCTATGGGATGACCATAAGCATTTGTTTGTTTGCTTTTTCTTTGCCTAATTTTGATTGGTGTGTATGTGTGTGTATGTTTGTCTGTGTGTGTGTGTGTTTGTGCGTGCGCATGCGTGCGTGCGTGCGTGCATGCATGTGCGTGAGTGCGTGCATGCATGCATACGTGCATTCATGCGCGCGCGCACACACACACACACACACACACACAGACACACACTTGCACGCATTGCGCTAGCAATCTGACGACTTGGGTTCGATTCCGGTTCAAGGGGATATTTTCCCCTGGAGTTAACATCAGTGCAGACTCCACTCTCAAAAAAGTCCTTCGGATGAGACTATAAACCGAGGCCCCATGTGCGAACGCACGGAGAACATCTTGCGCACACGTTAAATCCTGTTCCGCTTTTCGTAAGAGTAGGCCATTGTGTGCCGGTGGGAACAGATAACAAAATTTACAAAACCGCATACACCCGGGGACTGGATGTAAAAAAGCACATAAGTGCTTATTCCATTATCCTCGCTATAAAAGAATAAAATACATAAAAAATAATAAACGCACTCGCACAAAGGCATACAAAACAAAACCCAAACCATCCTTCCCCTCCCCCCGCCTTCACCTACCTGAGCGCTCCAGTAGATGGACGCTATCACCCAGGACACGCCCAGACCCAAGAAGACGTTGACGGAGTTGCTGCCCGTGACGTTGCCGATAGAGTTGTCGGCGTACTTCTCCTGCTTGGCCGCCTGGCGGGAAGCGAAGAGGTCCGGCAGGGAGGTGCCCAGGGCCACCAGGGTGATGGCGGTCACCGTGTCCTTCAGCCCTACCAGGCAGCCGAAGATGCTGGCCAGGTCCTTGATGAAGGTGGTCAGCACGCCGATCATGACCAGAGAGCAGAAGAAGGCCAGCCAGCCGCCCCAGATGTTGGGAGGAGGCACACAGGCGAAGACCACCTTGGTTTGTGAGGGTGTAGAGAGGAGAGGAGAGAGGAGAGGAGAGAAGGGTTATTGATTAATCAAGGAGAGGAGGGATCTTCTGGTGGTTCTGCTAAATGTTGCTACTACTAATGATGATGATGATGATGATGATGATGATGATGATGATGATGATGACGACGACGACGACGACGATGATGACGATGACGAGGAGGAAGAGGAGGAGAAGAATGGTGCTACTACTGCTGCTACCACTACTACTACTACTACTACTACTACTACTACTACTACCACTGCTGCTGCTGCTGCTGCTGCTGCTGCTGCTACTACTACTACTACTGCTACTGTTATTTAATCTGCTGTTACTACTACCACTACCGCTACCACTACCACTGCTGCTGCTTCTTCTTTTCTTCTTCTTTTATTGCTGCTGCTGCTGCTGCTGCTGCTGCTGCTGCTGCTGCTGCTGCTGCTGCTGCTACTATTCTGCTTCTGCTTCTTCTTCTTCTTCTTCTTCTTCTTCTTCTACCTCCTTATCTTCCTGCTCTTTCTGGAGTCTGCATCGGCTTTTGAGACGCTACATATGTATTTTTTAAAAATCCTCAAAACTAATTTCATATCAATCAACACCAACTGTTGTACAACTTAACAATCGGCACCCTTCACTGTCATTAATTCCTTAATTATTTAAAACGTCCCCAGAACCTTACCTTCCAGCCGAAGGTCAGGAAATGCAAAATGTAATCCAAGGCAGAGGCGGAATCGACCTCCCCGCCGTTGACGTTCATGGCTTCGGTGAACTGCTGGGCCCAGGTGGCCTTGTGCAGCCTCAGCATGTCCAGGTTGGTGTTGGTCATGTTGACCACTCGGCTGACCAGGCCACGGAACTCTGCGACATGGTTAGACAACTGGTGGAATGCCCTTTCTTCACAGTTTGACAAAAGAATCGAACTGAATGTCAAAGTCCTTCGGATGAGACTATAAACTGAGGCCCCGTGTGCGAACGCATGCAGAACATCTTGCTCACGCGTCAAATCCTGTCCCGCTTTTCGAAAGAGTAGGTCATTGTGTGCCGGTGGGAATGGTTGACAAAATTTACAAAACCGCAAACACACGGGGACTTGATGTACAAAAAAGCACATGAGTGCTTATTCCATTATCCTCGATATAAAAGAATAAATAAATAAAATAAATAAATATATAAATATAGAACTTCTAAGGAGGCACCGTGGTCGAGTGGTTTAGGCGGTCAACTCGTGATCCAGAGGTCGCGGGTTCGATCCCTGCTCGGCTCGGTGTTGTGTCCTTGGGAAAGACACTTTACTCCTATTTTCCTCACTCCACCCAGGTGTACAAGTGGGTACCAGCTCTGCTGGGGAAGTATCTGGCGACAGACTAGCGTCCTGTCACAGGGGTGGTGAAAAACCATCAGTTCGCTTAACGCTACAGAAACCGGGATAGCTCCGGCTCTATGGGCCTTCTGGCTCGAAAGAACATACTTTATAGAACTTCTTCTTCATCGTTGGCGAACACTCAGACAGCAACTATTGTTGTCTGTCATATGAGCAAAAATGCGTTGCGCTGCCGTTAAGCGCCTGACAAGTCAGACCCATCGTATCGGAACAAGAGAGGAAAAAAAACGGCCACTATTTCTCAAATGTAACATACAGGCGGGCAGCGACAAAAGATAATCACTGCCTCCAGAAACAAAATCAGGCAAAAGGTGTAAACTGACAAATAAGATGTGTAGCAAAATCACAGAAGGATTATCTTTGCTGGAACAGACACTAGAGTTTAGTACAAATTTGCCAACTTCTGGTGACAACAGAGATAATCAAGATAATTACAATAATTATACCCAGATCAAAACTTTTTGTCAGTTAATGATGTACACGCAGTATCACGACCTAGATTACAATGTTGTTACGTTTTATAACGTTCTTCTGGGACTATCTTCAGCCATAACAAGCTCTTACCATAACAACGCGCACTCTCCTTTAAAAAAAAAAGGAGATTAAAAAAACCTCTGAAGTCAGAGTATGGCTGCCTTTCATTATCGCGAGGTACTTAAGAAAAAGAGTCATACACGTACACTTCTCATCCAATGTGTGTACACAGTGATTGCTGGGTCAGATAGATGTATCAGAGTGCACATTCTAAGTCATCGCGAGGAGGTTAAGCTGCGGAATGCCTAAACGACAACAACGACGACAACGACAACAACGACAACGGCGACGACAACAATGACAACAACAACAAGAAGAACAACTACATAACAAAAACAACAACCACGACAAAAACCGTAACGACATAACAAAAACAACAACAACAAACAACACTAGGAACAATCACAAGGAGAGCCAGTCAGTCAGACAGACAGACAAGGACTTACCGTCGTCGTTGAGGATGGTGATGATGGTACGATTCAGTTTGCCGATCTTAGCTCCCTTCACATCACAGGACACAAGGGACACTTCGAAATGCTCGTCCTTTTCGAATTCCTGTACGACACGACGGCATTCATTGTCAGGACTTCCTTTCTTTTATTTGTTTGTTTGTTTGTTTGTTTGTTATCTATTTACACCAACAGTCACGGCAGATTTCTCTGCGTGAAATTCGGGCTGCTCTGCTCAAGGGCAGCGCTTCGCCACAAGGGCAGCGCCACCCATTCATTTTTTGTCTTTTCCTGTCTGCAACTGTATTGGTTTCTCTATCAGAATGTTGGGGGGGGGGGGTCCTACAGAATTTTGCATGGAACAATTCTCTTAATGCCGTGGGTTCTTTTAGTGCGCTAAATAATTAATTACATGTAACGCACGAAACCTCAGTTTATCTATCGTCTAATGGATGGAGGAAAAGTTTCAGGCCCAAACGGGGACCGAACCACCACACATACTTCCGACCCGGACATTTTGCTTTCTAGACAGGTGTGTTATCTCTAGACCACCGATCCCTTGCTTGTTACAGTCATAGTTCTCCAGTCTTTCTTCAAGGTTCTCGTATACTTTCTTTTTTTTCTTCCTCGGCTAGAGCTCCGTGGTTCACCAATGGTGACATGTTTGCGTACGAGACAGCTTTTGCCCACCATGAAGGTAGCTGAGTATATGCTAGGTATGTTCGTTTTCCGGTAACCCAATGAAGGCTGGCATGAATTATGGGATCTTTAACGTGCACGCATGATCTTCCGCGTGTGTGTATATATACACATAGGTAATTAAGGAGCTGGGAGGTCTGCACTTGAAATTGACCTGGGAGATCGTAGAAATCCCCCACCCTTAAGTCATCAGACGCCGCCGAGATTTGAAACCACGATGTCATGGACCCATGGGATTGAAGTCGATTGGTCTTAACCCCTTGGCTACGGCGTCTGTCTTACACATATTAAAATCAGATTGTATGGAACCGCATCAGCCGATCTATACTCTTTTTCCACCCCTCCACCCCCACCCACCCCCTGAGAAAGAAGCAAACAGCGACCAAGAATACCAAGACATACTCTTTTCTTTCTCCTCAACGATTCCAAAGTTGTTCACAGTTCAGTTCAATTTACAATTGCTTTGCTATTGTAGTTTTCAGGGGTAGGGATGGAGGAGGCCTTCAGAGGGACAAAAAAAATGTAATCAAACATACTGACAAGTGTCTCCCTGTAAGGTGACACCGAGAGTGAAGCTTCAATCACCGCCGGGACCTCTGACAAAGGCTCATCCAGGAGCCGTAACTCGAGTCAGGTCAGACCGAAGGCATGGTTCTTACTCAAAAATGCATTAAATGGTGCCATTGAAAGATTTTACTTTCTAGAGGGTTTTTTTTAATTGAATCTCTGATAAATCAGTTTCAACATAATTGAGAAGTTGTAAGTGGTTACGTGTACTTGTTTTCCTCCACTACTCTTTCCTTCAATTAAAACATATTCTCTTATGAAAACCAAACCAGGAAAACAAGCAAGAAACAAAAACACTTCAAGCGCTTTGATTTGTTCGCTTTACAAGATTCAGCGCGATATAAATTCCATTCATTATCAGTGGTAGTAGTAGTAGTAGTAGTAGTAGTAGTAGTAGTAGTAGTAGTAGTAGTAGTAGTAGTAGGTGGTGGTGGTGGTGGTGGTGGTGGTGTTGTAGCGGCAGCAGTAGCAGTAGTAGTAGTAGTAGTAGTAGCAGCAGCAGTAGCAGTAGCAGCAGCAGCAGAAGCAGCAGCAGCAGCAGCAGCAGTAGTACTAGTAAAACAAGAAAAAGGGCAAGCAAACCTCACCTGATCGTCGATGATTCCAATATCGATGGTCTTGGTCAGCTCGCCGTGGTCGAAGCACAGGGTGCCCCTGTTGGTGTCGTAGTCTTTGCCGTACACTGCCGTCTGGTTCTTGGCCTCCCAGTTGATGCAGACCTTGCCGTCTGCCCCGTTGATTCTGCTGACGGGGATCTGGATTGTACCCACACTCTCCTTGACCACCAAGCTGGGCTCCGGGAACTCAAAGGTGCCAGGGTCTGAAGAAGAAAAAAAAGGGATGTCATGGGTAGTGCTTGCTTCAGAGAGAGGGGTAAAGGAGGTAAAGGAGTCCCATAACCTATAAGGTCGTAGGGGAACGAGGCGTCAGAGACCTCACTTCTCTAGGGCCAGCATATTGAGGGCGGCGCCCATCTCCTCTCCCTCGCTGCTTTACCTTCCCTGACCCTAAAGAGGGCAGGTACCCATTATCAGCTGGGTGAACTGGGGGAACTGTACTGAAGCCAAGGCGCGCAAACGGTCACCCATCCAACTGGTAACCACGCTCGACGCTGCTTAACTTGGCTGGGGGAAAGCGAGTGCTCCGACCACTGAGCTATTCCGTCCCCAGAGAGAGGGAGAAACATAAAAATAAATATCATGTGTATATATTGAAAAGGGTCTCTCTGCGAGGGTCCGACAGAGGGTGAAGCTTCAATCACCGCCGGGGGGACCTCTGGTGAAGGCTCATCATCCAGGAGCCGAAACTCAGCCAGGTGTGTGTGTGTTGGGGGGGGAGGGGGGGGTTGCGGTGTTTTGTTGATGTGATACTGTGGTGCCGTAGGTATTTCTTGAGGGAGAGAGAGAGAGAGAGAGAGAAGAGAGAGAGAGAGAGAGAGAGAGAGAGAGAGAGAGAGAGAGAGAGAGAGAGAGAGAGAGAGAGAGAGAGAGAGAGTTATGGTTCAAATGTTTTTAGGTTTCTGTCGATGTGATACAGTTATGCCATGGGTATTTCCTGAGACAGACAGACAGACAGAGACAGAGAGCTATGGTTAACATGGTTTTTTGGTTTTGTTGATGTGATACAGTTGTGCCATGGGTATTTCTTGAGAGAGAGAAATATGATTAACAATGTTTTGGGGGGAGGTTGCTGATATGATACATTGGTGCTGTGGGTATTTGTGGAGAAATACATATGGCAAATGTTTGGGATTTTGTTGACAGACAGACAGACAGACAGATATCCATGTCGCTGGCATTTCTTACAAAATAAATAGTTATGCAGAAAAGTGTTTCTTGGTTTGCTGTTGTAAAAAATTGCCTGGGGTATTTTTTCTGGAACAAAGATGTGTGTGTGTGTGTGTGTGTGTGTGTGTGTGTGTGTGTATGCGTGCGTGCGTGCGTGCGTGCGTGCGTGCGTGCGTGCGTGCGTGTGTGTGTGTGTGTGTGTGTGTGTGTAGTTGTTGTTGATAATAAGATGATGCCATGGATGTTTCTTATGAAAAAAAAAATCGAAAAATTCCATTCTTGCAAAAGTGGCACAAGTGTCAGCACGTCTAAGAAATCCTAAAGTAGTTCATCCAAAATCTTGCAGGCATTGCCAATTATCCAATATCAAACCATTCAGCTTAGTAATGCTTCTATATTCCTTTAAAAAAATAAACTCCATTGTCGTTTTCGCCTCACGATAGATTATTCACATTTGTGTAATTATTCTCATTCCTAATCATTCCCATAACTTACCATCGTCATTGACAATGATGACTTGGGTGATAGACCTCTTTCCAAGGACGCAGTTCTCTTCAGAGTCCGAAATGCTGACCCGGACAAAGAACACTTCGTCAGGCTCCCAGTCATTGTCGTCCACAATCTTGATCTCAATGCACTTGGACGTCTCTTCCGCTTCAAAGACCAGCGTTTCCTTATAAGGGATGTAGTCTGATTCCGATTCCGCTGTGCCGTCAAAGGTCTCCACTCTGTGGTCAAGAAGGGCATGTTATTGATGAGCAGTGCCGATGTGGTGTGTGTGTGTGTGTGTGTGTGCGACAACTTACTACTAATATTGATGCTGCTTATAGTCAGACTTACCACTAAGGCCATATCAAGGCTTCCACCATGTTATCTGCGTGAGAGAGAGAGAGAGAGAGACAGAGAGAGAGAGAAAGAGAAAGAGACAGACAGACAGACATACAGACAGAGACACAGAAACAGACACACAGGCAGGCAGGCCGGCACACAGACAAGAGAGACAGACAGACATGAACGAAAATATGAAAATGAAAACATGACAGACATGAATGAAAATGAATGAACATATTTTCAGTTAAGGAGGCAGAAGCAAGCATTTACGCAGTCATTTGCATACAAGTCGCATACACCAAAGACACGCTCTCTTCACCTGTCTATCTACCGTGAACATTCTCTCTCTCTCTCTCTCTCTCTCTCTCTCTCTCTCTCTCTCTCTCTCTCTCTCTCTCTCTCTCTCTCTCTGTCTAGATATATATTACATGCCATCAATAAGAGAAAAAGTCTGTTGTATTAGGATATTTACATCACAAACGAAGATATGGTTATCTTTTGTTATGATTTTAAAAAAACTATATGTATATTGATTTTATCCAGACATAAGGAAGGTACACTTAGATCAAAATAGTGAATTGTGTTTGATACATATGTATTTTTATGTATTTGTGCATCGTCTTCATTATTTCTTTCACTGAAAGTGAGCTTGGTATTGTGTATGTTATCCGGTTTTGCCCACTCTGTGGCATTGTCAATTTCTTCTACGCCAACCATGTATTATGGCCTAAGGCTGAGATACATTAAATTTCTGAGTTTCTGAGTTTCTCTCTCTCTCTCTCTCTCTCTCTCTCTCTCTCTCTCTCTCTCTCTCTCTCTCTCTCTCTCTCTCTCTCTCGCTCTCGCTCTCGCTCTCTCCCTGGGGGACGGGATAGCCTAGTGGTCAGAACGTTGCGCTCGCAATCTGACAACCCGGGTTCGATTCCCGCCCAAGGGGATATTTTCCCCTGGAGTTAATATCAGTGCAGACTCCACTCTCCCCAGAAGTCCGGATGAGACTATAAACCGAGGCCCCGTGTGCGAACGCACGTACAACATCTTGCGCACACGTTAAATACTGTTCCGTTTTTCGTAAGAGTAGGCCATTGTGTGCTGGTGGGAACAGATGACAGAATTCACAAAACCGCATACACACGGGTACTGGATGAAAAAAGCACATAAGTGCTATTCCATTATCCTCGGTATAAAAGAATAAAATATATATATATATTAAAAAATCTATCTCTCTCTTGTGGGACGGAATAGCCAAAGTGTCAAGTATTGTGTCATTGTCAGGGTTTTTTCCGGGTGATGTTGGATTCAGATGGTCTTGTCAGAAGCAGGGTAAAATGAATGAAGACAATCATCTCAACTGTGTTTTGTACGCATTTTGGGGGTCTCTGTCAGCACTTTCTCCGTATTTATGAAATAATTATGCATGTATGGGTGTACATTTTTTTGTAGCCAAGGTCTGAACAAAGCTTGTGAGAAGTTACGTTTAATTGGAGGGAGGTCCTCTCTTTCCGTTCTTTGTACCTTGAAATGTATCGTGGCCAAAAAGGCCGATGTGAATTAAACAATTTCAGAGTTTAGAGTTATTTTCAGAGTTCTCTCTCTCTCTCTCATCTCATCTCATCTCTTCCCATCTCATCCCATCCCATCTCGCCCCACCTCATCTCTTCCAATCTCATCCCATCTCATTTCATCCCTTCCCATCTCATCTCATCCCGTCCCATCTCATTTCATTCCTGCCCATCTCATCTCATCCCATCTCATCCCTTCCCATCTCATCTCATCCCATCCCATCCCATCTCATCTCGTCTCATCTCACCTGACCAGCACACGGGTACTGGTGTTCCCAGATCTGGTCAGAATCAGCCCCACACTGCCCTCTTGTTCCAGCACTGCAGAGGAGGAGGCTGCCCACTGGATGACCGCATTCTGACCGTGGTCCGACATTATGGACAACATGGAGCCCACATTCTCTCCCTGTACCAAGCTGTTGAGAATCTGAAATGAACAACAACCAAAATAATAGCAAGCATTTCTCCCTGAGTCAAGCTGTTGAGAATCTGAAATGAACAGCAACAAAAAATAGCAAGCATTTCTCCCTGAGTCAAGCTGTTTAAAATCTGAAATGAACAAAACAAAAAATGGCAAGCATTTCTCCCTGAGTCAAGCTGTTTAAAATCTGAAATGAACAAAACAAAAAATAGCAAGCATTTCTCCCTGAGTCAAGCTATTTAGAATCTGAAATGAACAACAACAAAAAATAACAAGCATTTCTCCCTGAGTCAAGCTGTTTAAAATCTGAAATGAACAAAACAAAAAATAGCAAGCATTTCTCCCTGAGTCAAGCTATTTAGAATCTGAAATGAACAACAACAAAAAATAGCAAGCATCTCTTTGTAAATCAAACTGTTTCGAATCTGAAATGAACAAAAAGAAATATAGCAAGCATCTCTTCATGAATCAAGCTGTTTAGAATCTGAAATGAACAAAAAAATATAGCAAGCATCTCTTCGTGAATCAAGCTGTTTCGAGTCTGAAATGAATAAAACAAAACATAACAAGCAATGGTAGTATTCCATTCTTTTGCCTGTGATCCTTCCCAATCCTGGACACATTAAAACCTGTTCTGCCTTTCAAAAGAGTAGGTCATCTGTGCCGGTTGGAACGAATGACAAAGTTTACAAGACTGCATCACACAGGAACGCAATGGTTTGGGTTTTTTTAATTTTAAAAGCACATAAGCGTTTATTCCATTATCCTTGAAATTAAACAAATTAAAAATAAATTAAAAATTTTATTTTTAAAAAAGCACATGAGTGCTTCTTCTACCATCCCCGAAATTTTAAAAAAAATAGA
Source organism: Rapana venosa (assembly GCA_028751875.1). NCBI lineage: Eukaryota > Metazoa > Mollusca > Gastropoda > Neogastropoda > Muricidae > Rapana > Rapana venosa. The sequence continues at coordinate 94,370,978 of CM054134.1, forward strand.
CTAGTAAAAAATTTTCAAATTTAAAAATCGAATATTATATAGATGAATAAGTGAATGAATAAAATAAATAAACCAGTCACAAAACTGACCTCGGACTGTTTTTCATTGACGGGGGGTGTGAGTTTGGTGCCACCGGAGAGATTGCGGATAGCGTTGATGCGGTACCAGGCCATGTTGTGAGGCATGTGCTGGGCCAGCATGGCCGCTGCCACTTTGGCCTCGTCCTCTTCTGACACGTCTGAGCGACGACCGATTTTCTAAAAACAAACACAAAAAACTAAACACAATAAAATAAAAGATCACAAAGATGGCTACAAACACCTGATTATCTCAAAAATGACAAACGTTTTTGAGTTACGAACAAGGCTTTTAAAACCAATCAAACAAAACAACAGATTATAAACATGTCTGTAAACGCCTGGTTTTCTTCTTTTTTTTAAATAGAAAGATGCACATTTTTCTTTTGTTACGACTAAGGTTTGTTAGGGCAGACAAACAAAATAACTGATTGAAAAGATGGCCATAAACAAGTGGTTTTCTTTTTTTTTTTAGATCCCTTTTTTTTACAAACCAGGCTTGTAGAAGTAGACAAATACTTCGAGGACACACACAGCACAACACAACACAACACAACACAACTCTCACACACACACACACACACACACACACACACACACACACACACACACACACACACATACATGTACATTTTCCAATCGACTTACTCGCAGAATATCAGCGATCATATCACTGGAAGCTTCGTCTGCCCCGTGAATGGTGTCTTTGTCTGCAACAGCAGCAGAAGACAGGCGAGAATAAACTGAATGAACAAAGGACGGCTCTGATTTAAGTTGTATTTGACATGGATTGCATCCCTTGACGTTTCTCTCTCTCTCTCTCTCTCTCTCTCTCTCTCTCTCTCTCTCTCTCTCTCTCTCTCTCTCTCTCTCTCTCTGTATGAGTGTGTGTGTGAGAGAGAGCAAGTGTGGTGTGTGTGTGTGTGTGCGTGTGTGTGTGTGTGTGTGTGTGGTGTGTGTGTGTGTGTGTGTGTGTGTGTGTGTGTGTGTGTGTGTGTGTGTGTGTGAAATAGACAGAGAAAGAAAGTGTGTGTGTGTGTGTGTGTGTGCGCGCGCGCGCGCGCGTGTATGCACGCGCTGTGTGTGTGTGCTCATGAGCGCGTGCGTGCGTGCGCTCGCGCGTATGTGTATAGGTGACTAAAAACCGTCCCAAGCAATTGATCCTGACCAACAATCACAGCAGACAAAGACAGAAGTCTCCAACAGCTGACTGATTAGCTGCAGTCTCAGCGACAGTAAGTTTGACACAATAATTATACACACCTCAGCCCAGTTCATCTCTCCAATTTCAGCTTTTTCTCTTGATATGAATCAAACATTTTGTATACTCTTGTTATTGTCATCAGCACCATCAGCGCTGACTTTAATAATAATCACCATCATCATTATCATCATTTTTGCTGCATCATAATCACCACCACTACCATAACTTTCAATAATTTTCAGGTAACACTAAGAAACCATCTAATAGAGCATTATGTGACTAAAAACATCTTCAAAAATAATTACTGAATAAGGGTTAATTGGTTTATTTATTTGTTTATATAAGCAATCAGTTATTCATCGTTAAATTCGTTCATCCATACGCTCATCATACACACTTCGTAACAAACAAACAAAAGGGGAGGAAAGCAAATTATGAAGGTGAAAGTAGCGTTAATTTTTTTCCATGAGTTTATGTTGCTCAAAGTTCACTAAATATCTATCTGTGTCTGATAAGCACAGTGTTCTCTCATAACACGATTAAAGCTGAAAATAAAATCTACTAGGTACAGACAACAGACTAGGCACAAAGAAAATAATAAAATGATGTGATACCAAGAAGAAACACACCTGTCACAATGACTTAGTACTATAAAACGAAGGTTTTATGCATCGCTGCAGGATTCAAAACTGATGTTTACAGCTTCCTAGCATTATTTGTAACTTCGTCTACTATTATTGCTTAATATCGTCATCATTATCATTATTTTCCATTATGAACATTAAAGTATAAGGGGAAACAGTTACCGATCAACATGTAAGAATTGTTGTTTCCCTTCATTTAAAAGCAATATCTTGATTGGACAAATTAATGTTCTCGTATCTCGTAACCCATAGAGAGTGGTAAAAAGCATCTTCGCCCTCTGGCTTTATAGCTGGTTCTACGATTTCACGATCTAAGACATGTGTAAGGTATTCTTTTGCATTTGGCCTTTTCAACTCTCTCTCTCTCTCTCTCTCTCTCTCTCTCTCTCTCTCTCTCTCTCTCTCTCTCTCTCTCTCTCTCTCTCTGACCATTGAATTATGCACACCTACTGTCACAAAGTCAATAGGCTTTATGGGCAATAAGCAGAGCTGTTACAGAAGCCTAGGAAATATCTAATTCATATGCGCTTAGCAGTGTTGGCTACTTCATAGTACGTTGTGAAAGCGAACTACTCTTCAACAATAGGCTACCTGGTTAATAGGTTGACTGGCTAGCTGGCTAATTGATTGGTTGATCAATTTATCGATTGACTGATTGATTGGTTGGTTGACTGGCTAATTGGTTGGTTAGTTGGTGGATGGATTGAATGATGATTGATTGATACATCGAATTTAGTCATCTACACAAGAAACAAGGGCACAAGAAACAAGGGCACTGAGTTTACCAACAAAAGCAGACTATAACTAAAGGGCTTAGATCTACAAGACAGCACACGGTAAATATACACTCATGGCATGATACTGGCACCAAACTCACTGCCAACAAAAGCAGACTATAACTACAGGATCTAGATCTATCTCTACACCAGCACACAGCAAATGTACCGTCTTGTCATGGCACACACGGCACCAAACTCACAGGGCCTACCAATGAAAGCATACTGTAACTTCAGGGTCTAAGTCTATATAAAAACACAGTACATATTACTTACACCAACCTCACAGATAACAAAAGCAGACTATAACTAAAAGGCCTAGATCTATTGAATAGCACACGGTTTAACTACCGTCATGACATGCTACTGGCACCAAACTCAATACGACCAAAATCCAGACTATAACTACAGAGTCTAGATCTAGATATATACAATAGCGAGCAGTGAATGTACCGTCATGGCATGTTGCTGGTACCAAGCTCACTACCAACGAGAGCAGACTATAACTACTAGATCTAGATCTATACAATAGCACGCAGTAAATGTACCGTCATGACATGGCCATAGCACCAAACTCACTACCAACAAAACCAGACTATAATTACGGGGCCTAGATTAAGATCTATACAATAGAACACACTGAATGTACACTCATGGCATGTTACAGGCACCAAACTCTCTTACCAACAAAACCAGACTATAACTACAGGCATAGATCTAGATCTATGCAACAGCACACAGTGTACCGTCATGGCAATTTGCTGGTTCCAAACTCACTACCAACTTAAACCAGACTCTGACTAAAGAGCCTAGATCTATACAACAACAGACAGTTAAAGTACCGTCATTACATGTTGCAGCACCAAATTCACTACCAACAAATGCAGACTACAACTACAAAATCTCAATCTACCTAAACACCAGAACACCGTAAATGTACCGTCATAGCATGTTACAGGCACCAAACTCACTACCAACGAAAGCAGACTATAACTACAGGATCTAAATCTATATATCAGCACACAGTAAATGTACCGCCATAGCATGTTACAGGCACCAAACTCTCACTACCAACAAAAACAGACTATAACTGCAGGGTCTAGCTATATCTACACACCAGCACACAGTACATGTACCTTCAAGGCATGTCGCTAGTACCAAACTCACTACCAACGAAAGCAGACAATAACTACAGGGTCTAGATCTATACACCAGCACACAGTAAATGCACCACCATGACATGGCACAGGCATCAAACTCGCTACAAACAACAACAGCCTATAACTACAAGGTCTAGATCTATCGCTACAACAGCACGCTGCAAAAGTACCGTCATTGTAGGTCACTGGCACCAAACTCACTACTATAGCCACCATCAGCAGACTGGGTCCTTGGGACAAGAAGGCACGAGTGAAAAAACATTAAGATGTCAGCAAGAATTATTATTATTATCAACAACACATGTATGCAAAGCGCTGCATGCGCAACATACGTTTTGCTTTCCAGCAAAACTGGTAAAGCAAGGTTGTGATGACCACACCGATTATTCGCAAAAATAATGATAATCTTGCATTTTTGTTTAAGTGCTTCAAAAGCATCACCTTAATCACACGTCTCATGATAAACAGAGAATACAAAGGCTGAGCAGCTGGTCTTTCAATCTGAGACTGATCATACTAACCTAAAATATTGCTAAGTTTTAAAATGCTATGAACCGAATAATTTTCTTCATGTATGACAAGCTCCTGGAAAAATATCCAACATCCTCCATTAAGAGAAGAAAATAAATCCTTCATTGAAGAATACACCCCCACCCCACCACCCCACCACCCCTCCCCCCAAAAAACTCTGAAGTCGGAATATAGCTGGCAAGATGGCGAGGTACGTGAAAAGTTCATAAAGCAAATACCATACAGTTTGTACTCTCCTAGTCATTCCCAAGTGGGGGGGGGGGGTATTCTTTTATATCGAGGATAATGGAATAACCACTTATGTGCTTTTTTACATCCAGTCCCCGTGTGTATGCAGTTTTGTAAATTCTGTCATCTCTTCCCACCAGCACACAATGGCCTACTCGTACGAGAAGCGGAACAGGATTTAACGTGTGCGCAAGATGTTCTGCGTGCGTTCGCACACCGGGGCCTCGGTTTATAGTCTCATCCGAAGGACTTTTTTTTTTAGAGCGGAGTCTGCACTGGTGTTAACTCCAGGGGAAAATATCCCCCTTGAACAGGAATCGAACCCCGGTCGTCAGATTGCGAGCGCAATATTTTAACCCCTATTAAGTATATTCTTGTGACCCCGCCCCCCTCCCCACCCACCAGGTGCTTAAAATGAGACCTGGGAACCATCAACATCAACGTGAATATGGTTGTCTGCTTGAATGGCTGGAGTATATAATTATACAGTCGTGTGTTCAAGAAGTGAATACTAGAAACAAAATTATATAAACCTGTAGAATGTATGCGTTTGTGTGTGTGTTGGGGGGGGGGGAGGAGGGAAGAGGAGGAGGGTGGAAGAGCGCGTGCGTGCGTGCGTGCGTGTGTGTGTGCGTGTGTCTGTGTCTGTGTGCGTGTTCTGTCTGTCTTTCACGTCAGTGTGTGTGTATGTGTGTGTGTTATGACAGGACTGGAACACCTAGGTAGGTGGAAAAAATCGATAGAGTGGCAGCCACGCGGCCCTGTGTGTGCGTTGACTTATTGATGATAGACAGCCGATTCCTCCCAGGCTGGTCGAGGGGAGTGGGTTCCCCCCCCCCCCCCACCCCCCGTGTCTTCTGCTGTAATCGTCGTTCTGATTACATCGACACTGCTCTATGGGGGTAGTACGTTCTCTATCTGTGTGTGTGTGTGTGTGTGTGTGTGTGTGTCTGTCTGTCTGTCTGTGTCTGTCTGTCTGTCTGTGTATCTGTCGGTGTGTGTGTGTGTGTGTGTGTGTATCTGTGTATATGTGTATCTCTGTGTGTTTGTCTCTGTGTGTCTGTTTGTGTATCTATCTGTATGTGTATCTATCTGTATGTCTGCCTGTCTGTATCTCTCTCTCTCTCTCTCCTCTCTCTCTCTCTCTCTCTCTCTCTCTCTCTCTCTCTCTCTCTCTCTCTCTCTCTCTCTCTTTCGCTTCTCTCTCTGTCTGTCTCTCTCTCTCTCTCTCTCTCTCTCTCTCTCTCTCTCTCTCTCTCTCTCTCTCTCTCTTCTCTCTCTTCTCTCTCTCTCTCTCTCCTCTCTCTCTCTCTCTCTCTCTCTCTCTCTCTCTCTCTCTCTCTCTCTAATTATTAACTGAGATACGAAAGATAACACAATACAGATTCGAAGACGTGTTCATGTAGTTTAGTCCATATTCTGCTTACTATGACTTTGAATATGGTTGGTGTATTTGTTTTCCTTTCTTTCCATTCCTTCCTAGGGAGTGTTGAACGAAGTCATCTTCCCGAAGTCGGAATGCGGCTACCTTAATTCCCCCGTGGGGATGCCGGGAGCCTGTCGGTATATATAACATCCCTACCATATGGAAGTTCTGTGCTTTTCTATCCCTCTCTTTGTTTCTGCCTTGGCGCGCACGCCAAGTGTGTGCGTGCGTGTGTGTGTGTGTGTGAGTGTATGTGTGTGAGTGTATGTGTGTATTTTGTGTGTGTGTCCGTGTGTGTGTCCGTGTGTGCGTGTGTCTGTCTGTCTGTCTGTCTGTCTGTCTGTCTGTCTGCGTCAGTCTCTGTGTGTACATACATGTGTGCGTGCGCCCGTGCGTGTGCGCGCACGTGTGTGCTTGCTACTTCTACTACTACTACTCTATACTACTAGCGGTTGCCAAGCCTAGCGCTCAAAATTGAAATCCAGGAAAGCAGAAACTAACACAAA
>CM054134.1:94380029-94405029 GCA_028751875.1 Rapana venosa
ATCCTGTGAAGATGTTACACAGAAATGGTGTGATTTTGAATGCGATACAAAAGAGTAAGCACAGAAATCTACGCAGTGCTGGGATATAAAGAAGATCACACCGTAGACTAAAAACGTGATTATTTCTTTAAAAAAGCAACAGATTAATTGATGTGGTACCTGATGTAAAACGTGACTTTTTAATGTCAGTACAAAGGTGTACAAGAAAAAGATGGAACGGTATACCCTTAACTCTGAATGATTAAATTAACACCGAATACACCCTTTGATCAGTTTGTTCAATGCCTACCCCCAGTCTGTGTTATAGTTTATACAATGTACTCTTTTTGTCATAAATATTATATCTGATGCATATGTTGTGAAAAGGTACAGCAGATAGGTGGAGAAAGTGCAATTAATTAAAAACTATGTCGGTGCCTTCACCATCACTTGCACTATCTGAATTTTTCACTATTATTAGTCAAAACATGCAGATAACCCAGTACCTCTCAAATTGATAACTACAGCAAAAAACGCATGCGATTTTTTTTTAATTTATCATTTTTAAACGAAACATTTGCTACGTGCCTGAATAAACCTATTCTTTATATCATTCTTGATAGCAATTTCTAAAGAATGTTCTTCTGAAGTGTTGAATTTTTTCTTTTAGATGACTCTATTAAAAGCAACTGTGTTTGGGTTTTTTCTCATTCATTTTGAAGTTGAAGTTAGAATGGGAAAAGGGACTAGGAAAAAAAACTATTATTTCTTAGACGTAATCACTTCAGCTCTACAATGTCTCTACTCATCAACATGATGAGACGGGATAGCCTAGTGGTTAGAACATTGCGTTCGCAATCTGACGACCCGGGTTCAATTCCCGTTCAAGGGGATATTTTCCCCTGGAGTTAACATCAGTGCAGACTCCACTCTCCCCAAAAGTCCTTCGGATGAGACTATAAACCGTGGCCCCGTGTGCGAACGCACGCACATCATCTTGCGCACACGTTAAATCCTGTTCCGCTTTTCGTAAGAGTAGGCCATTGTGTGCTGGTGGGAACAGATGACAGAATTTACAAAATCGCATACATACGGGGACTAGATGTAATAAGCACATAAGCGCTTATTCCATTATCCTCGATATAAAAGTTGTTGTTTTTTAAACATGTAGACTTAACTATGCCCAGGCCCTTGTAGTCAGTCTATACAGCTCGGCTCTTTACGACGTAGGTTTTCAATGGTTCTTGTTAGCTTTTCGTTGCCAGTTTGGGGTTATTTGTGTTTTTGTTGTTATGGCTGGGAGGGGTTGTTGTGTTTGGGATGATGGGGGATTTTATCAATAGTTAATCATTCATGACATATTATGCTTTTAGTTTTCCATCTCTGTCTTAAGTCGCCTGTAAGATTTGAAACACAAACAGTAATAACAATAATAATAATAATAATGATAATAATAATAATAATAATGATAATAAATAAATAAGACAACAGCAGACAACAAACGGCACGAACGATAACTCACCAAGTCCAAACTCGCCGACCGCAGCGCCCTCTGGGGAGGATTTCTTGACGCAGTAATCCTTGTCGGTCATGTAGGCGATGACGACGAGCAGCGGAAAGAAGAGGAAGGTGACGATGGCCTCCCACAGATCCACATAGTCTGGTGTGATCACCACCAGAACGATCAACAGCCACACGTAGGCGAAGATCGAAAAGATGGCTGTGACTAGAAACACCTGCACAAAAATTAGACATAAATTCAAAATTTGTCTTCTTCCTCGAACGCTGAGACAGCGACAATTATTCTCTGTCCATATGAGCGTAAAATGAGTTGCGCTGCCGTTAAGCGCCTGACAAAGTTAGGTCCGGCCCATCCGACATCGGCCTGAAAGAGAGGTTGTTATTTTTTTTAAGTCTTTCCTGAGAAAAAAAAAGGGGGGGGCAAGAGAATGGACTAAAAATGCAGAAAACAGACAACAAAGAGAGAAAAAAGAAGAGGAATGAGATCACCCATCACAATCATAGCGCTTACAATGATAGCCACAACAGCAAGAGAAGAAGAACAACAACAACAGCAACCACAACAACTACAACAACCACCACCACCAAAGAAGAAGAGCGCAAACAAGAGAACAACAACAGCAACCACAACAACTACAACCATCACCACCACCAAAGAAGAAGAAGAATGCAAACAAGACAACAACAACAGCAACCACAACAACTACAACCATCACCACCACCAAAGAAGAAGAAGAATGCAAACAAGAACAACAACAACAGCAACCACAACAACTACAACATCACCACCACCAAAGAAGAAGAAGAATGCAAACAAGAACAACAGCAACCACAACAACTACAACCACCACCACCACCTCCAACAATAACAACAAACATACTACAGTAACAACTACAACCAACACCACCAAAGAAGAAGAACAATGCAAACAAGAAGAACAGCAACCACAACAACCACCACCACCACCTCCAACAACAACAACAACCAACCAACAAACAAACAACAACAACAGAAACAACAACAACAGCACAATCACCCATCACAACCACAACCCCTAGCCTGCACCCTCTTCCTTCTTTCACCTTGAAAGCCTTGATGCGGCGTTTCTCCGAAGTGGGGATGGTGACCATGCAGACGGCGGTGATCACCAGCAGGTTGAAGGCAGCAGAGCCCACGATGGTGCCGGGGCCTAAGTCACCGGCATAGAAGTTGTTGAAGACCACCTCGATCACCGACAGCAGGATCTCCGGGGCGCTGGAGCCTAGCGCCATCAGGGTCAGGTTGGCCACCGTGTCGTTCCACACCTGTGTACAGATGTGGATGATGATAGGATGGGGACAACAACGAAGAAGAAGAAGGAAGAGGGAGGAGAAGGGGGAGGAGGAGGGGTGGGGAGGGAAGAAAAGGGGGAGGAGGGAGGGAGAAGGAGGAGGAGGGCCGAAGAAGAAGGGGGAGGAGGAAGGGGAAGAGGCAAAGATGATAGGATGGGTATACGAGAGAAGAAGGAAGAGGAGGGGGAGAAAGGGGGAGAAGGCAGAGAGGAGGGCGAGAAGAAGGAGGAGGAGGGGAATAGAAAGGGGAGTGAGAAGGAGGAGGCAGAAGGAAGAAGGGGGAGGAAAGTGAGGAGAGGCAACGAAGAAGAAGGAGTGAGGAGGAGAGGGGGAGAAGAGGGAAGGAGGAGGAGGCGAAGAGAAAGGGGATGAGGAGGAGGGAGGCGAGAAGAGAAAGGAAGGAGGAGGAGGCGAAGAAGAAGAAAGAGGAGGAGGAGGAGAAGCATGTAGCGAAATATAAGAAGAATATCGCAAAAATATAAAATGTCTGAGTGGTGAGGTTATTACTAGTATCCACATAGTTTTCCTAGTGTAAGAATCTAAAACCTTTCTCACCCTCCTTTTCTGAGACATCCTTGGGATAAAGTAAAGGTGTCCCATAACCTATAAGGTCGTAGTGGAGCGAGGCGTCAGAGACCTCACTTCTCTAGGGGCCAGCATATTGAGGGCGACGCCCATCTCCTCTCCCTCGCTGCTTTACCTTCCCTGACCCTAAAGAGGCAGGTACCCATTTACAGATGGGTGAACTGGGGGAACTGTACTGAAGGCAAGGCGCCCAAACGGTCACCCATCCAGAAGGCAACCACGCTCGACGCTGCATAACTTGGCTAGGGGGAAGCGAGTGCTCCGACCACTGAGCTATCCCGTCCCGTCCCCCATCCTTGGGTAGAGCATTAAAAAACGTTAAGTTTTCATTTCGTGTAACGAAATTGTTAGTGAACAGTCCTATAGGGCACTTTTTCTAGTTGCGCCATAGTTTGCTTTAGATTTTTTTTTCTATTTCATTTTACGTATTTCTTGGTGTTATCATCGCTTAGCATGTTTCTGTGTACTGTATCAGATGTTTAGCGGAAGATATGTTAATTTTCATTGCACTCGTCCATCAACTTAATTCCCTCTCCCCCTCTTCCCATCGTCCAATATCATTTAGAGTGAACAGACGTAAAATCGAAGCAGCAGCGCAGCAACAACAATATGTACAGCGATCGTGGTTATAATAGCAAATGCGTTGTGTTCATTATAAGGGCTTCCATCAGTTATGGTTGTCATAGTCGTCATCGTCGTCGATTGTCATCGTCATAATAATTGAAAGATGGATAGGTGGTCTAGAGGCAACGCGCCTGTCTAGGAAGCGTAAAGTCCGAGTCGAAAGTGTGCGGTGGTTTGATCCCCGTTTGTGCCCACAACTTTTCCTCCATCCATTGACCATGAGTGGCGGTCTGAGTGCTAAGTCTTTCGGATGTAACAATAAACCGACGTCCTGTGTGTTACACAAAATTATTTAGCTCACGTAAAAGAACCCACGGTAACAAGAGAGTTGTCCCTGGCAAAATTCTATAGAAAAAGCCACTGATAGGAAACCCAAAAAAAGTTGCAGACAGGGGGAAAAAATTAAGTGTGGCGCTGCTCTTGTGGCGACGCGCACTCCCTGTGCAGAGCGGCCCGAATTTCACGACCCTGAGGATGAGGCATAACAAATCTGGGTACGGCTATGGTGGGGAGGTAGGAATGAGCGGCGTGGGGAACAGTAAGACAGGGGACGTCACCGAAGACAAGGCAGCTTAAAAAAAACCCAAACAGTAATAACAACATTAACAACAAGAACAACACCATCATCATCATCATCATCATCATCATCATCATCATCATTCCCAGCAACAACATCGATACCATCAGCAGCAAGCAAACAACAAAACACTTCACCTCCTCACCTTCACTTGCATCTCTCTGAAGCCGGACTTGGCCGTAGGGTCAGCTATGCGGACCACCGTGGTCTTGCTGGTGATCATCTCGATGGACCTCATGAAGATGTCGGCGATGATGGACACGCCCATGAAGCAGTAGAGCAGACCCAGGAGGTAGAGAAAGGCTCGGGCCCCCGTGTTCCACGTGTACTCGTTGACGAAGGGCATCAAGAAACCCTTGTCCGAGCACTTGTAAGTGTCGATGTTACAGGTCGACATGGTGACGGCGTGGGGGGTGGGGGTTAAGAGTCTGAGTGAGGAGGAGGAGGTGGCGCTGGCTTACCCTACCCTCTGGGGTTGGTCGGGGCGTCACTGCTTCTGTGGTGATGGTGGTGGTAGTGGTGGTGGTGGTACCCTGGAAGAAGGGGTAGGATAGAGGTGGGTGGGTTGTTTGGTGATGTTGTTGAGTGGGTTTTTTTTTGGGTTTTGTTTTGTTTTGTTTTTATCTGTGTCGGTGGTTTATTTGGGGTTGTTATTGGGTTGGCTTTTTATTTTGGTTGTTTTGTGTTTACATTTGAATTTGTAAAATCTATTAATCGTAAACTGGCTGCATGTGAAAGAATAGGATGAATGAGAGCGCTTTGATTTGTTTTTTTGCAAGATTTAGCGCTGTATAAATTCCATGTATTATTTTTTATTAGGGTTGTTATAGGGTGGGGGTGGGGGGGTTGTTGGGGTTATTGGGTTGTTGTTGAGTTATTTTCTGTCGTTTGTTTTGTTATTATGGGGTAAATGTGTCGGGGTTTATTTGGGGTTGTTATTGGGTTGGCTTTTTATGTTGGTTGTTATTAGGGTTGCGGCGTGGATTGGTAGATGGATGTAAAGAGAGAAAATGGTGTAAGTGTATAATTTATTTGTATGTATGTATGTATCTATGTTTGAATATGTATATACACATAGATAGATAGATAGATAGATAGATAGATAGATAGATAGATAGATAGATAGATAGATAGATAGATAGATAGATAGATAGATAGATAGATAGATAGATAGATGAGAGAGAGAGGGGGGAGATTCCTGAACACTACGAATTAGGTTCACTAATTACTGTAATAGCAGCAGTAGTAGTAGTTGCAGCAGCAGTAGTAGTAGTAGCAGCAGCAGCAGCAGTAGCAGTAGTAGTAGCTGCAGCAGCAATAGTAGCAGTAGAAGTAGCAGCAGCAGGAGTAGTAGTAGCAGTAGTAGTAGTAGCAGCATCAGCAGCAATAGTAGTAGCAGTAGCAGTAGTAGTAGTAGCAGCAGCAGCAGCTGTAGTAGTAGTAGTAGTAGCAGCAGCAGCAGCAGCAGTAGTAGTAGCAACAGCAACAACAATATTAGTTACAACAGTAGCATCAGTGACTAATGTTATAATTATTATTGCTACCATCGCCAAAATTATCATATTCATCTTCATAATCACCATCATATGCATTTACTTTTGATGAAAAGACGCTATCAATCTGTAGCAATGCATTCTATATAAACGTAACCTGTCACCTTTCTTGTATCGTATACGTCTCTGCTGCTTGTTCATTTTTGAATTCGTTATAATAATTATTTGTATGCATACCTGTCCCCAGTATTTGAGTATAAGAGCTAATAATGCACGTGGACGTACACATGGACGCATGTGTTTGTGGCGTGTGTGTACGTGTGTCTGTGTAAAATGTTTCCTACCGCTATAAATATTCTTCCGACTTGGGCATGGTATTACCATGTTGAAACCACTCTCTCTCTTTCTGTCTCTGTCTCTCTCTCCTTCTATCTCCTTCTCTCTCTCTCTCTCTCTCTCTCTCTCTCTCTCTCTCTCTCTCTCCTCTCTCTCTCTCTCTCTCTCTCTCTCTCTCTCTCTCTCTCTCTCTCTCTCTCTCTCTCTCTCTCTTTACTTCTCATGCAGCTTGCTACATTTAAAATCAGAGCCATGATACTTTACACTCTAAAAGTAGCAAAGTAGTATCAGCGCACGTGCGCGCACACACACTCGCACGCCACACACACACACACACACACACACACACACACACACACACACACACACAACAAAGGGGGACGGGATAGCCTAGTGGTTAGAACAATGCGCCCGCAATCTGACGACCCGGGTTCGATTCCCGTTCAAGGGGGATATTTTCCCCTGGAGTAAACATCAGTGCAGACTCCACTCTCCCCAAAAGTCCTTCGGATGAGACTATAAACCGAGGTACCGTGTGCGAACGCACGCACAACATCTTGCGCACACGTTAAATCCTGTTCCGTTTTTCGTAAGAGTAGGCCATTGTGTGCCGCTGGGAACAGATGACAGAATTTACAAAACCGCATACACACGGGAACTGGATGTAAACAAGCACATAAGTGCTTATTCCATTATCCTCGATATAAAAGAATAAAATAAATAAGAGAAAGAGAGGGAGAGAGAGACAGACACAGAGAGAGAGACAGACAAGAGAGAGAGAGAGAGAGAGAGAGAGAGAGAGAGAGAGAGAGAGAGAGAGAGAGAGCAGGGTCATGAGGTATGGCGGAGTGTCATTTTCACAACACGCTGTAACCAGCGAAGGCATGTCAACCCTTCTAACCAGCATACATTCTTTGGCCGTCAGAATAATCCTAGGTGCCAGAGGTTGAAACTTAACCCACTATCGAAGGATTAACAGCTCAGACGCGATCTACAGTTCTATCGATCGATCGATCGATCGATCGAGAGAACTGATTGTAGAGCTATACAGATTTTACGGGTCGCTTCACTGAAACATAATAGATATGCACAGAACGAGTCTTTAAGGCGTTAAACATTACTATCATCACGACTGCTGATCTGTCCAATGACTTCAGTCGCCAGTTGGGTTCATCACTTCAAGGTTGTATGTTCGATTCGATTATTCCTGTTAATATCAAATTATTATTCTTTGTCGTCGAACGCTCGGAGACAATCATTGTTGTCTGTCATATGTAGGCCCAGTGGCCTGACAAGTTAGAACCGGCGCATCGGACTTCGGTGTGGGAGAGAATGGTTATCTTTTAGGTCTTTCTCGAAAAAACGGGGGCAGGAGAATGGACCAAGAAGGCAAAACAAACAAAAAAGACAAGAAAGGTTGACATGAAGAAAGGGAACAAGGCAGAAACAAGGAGAAAAATAGAAAAATGAAAATTCCAGCCTAGCACAGAATTTTCATTCTCTCTGTTCAGTTGAAACTCCCTCCACGCGTAAGTGTTCAAAAGGTGGGGATGCTGTTTCTACTGATAGGTCCCTGGCATCCCCACTGGTTTAAAAAAAAAAAAGGTGTCCCATAACCTATAAGGTCGTAGGGGAGCGAGGCGTCATAGACCTCAGCTTCTCCAGGACCCAGCATATTGAGGGCGGCGCCCATCTCCTCTTCCTCGCTGCTTTACCTTTTTTGACCCTAAAGAGGCAAGTACCCATTTACAGCTAATCAAATTTAAGAAAATGGTGGGATTTTTCTTTAAGTATTCGCTGCTCGTCTCAAACGGCTCAAAAGAAAAGGGTGGGAGGAGAAGGGGTGAGGTGAAAGGGGGGGGGGAGGTATCCGGAGAGAAGATGGCCTGGCTTATGAAGGAAGGGTTATGAGTTCGGTTCCCCGTTACCCTCCACTAACATACCATTTTAACTACCTGTACTTTACGACTATGGGGACGGGATAGCTCAGTGGTCGGAGCACTTGCTTTCCCCCAGCTAAGGTTAAGCAGCATCGAGCGTGGTTACCAATTGAATGGGTGACCGTTTTGCGTGCCTTGGCTTCAGTACAGTCCCCCAGTTAACCCAGCTGTAAATAGGTACCTGCCTCTTTAGTGTCAGAGAAGGTAAAGCAGCGAGGGAGAGGAGATGGGCGCCGCCCTCAACATGCTGGCCCCTAGAGAAGCTGAGGTCTCTCATGCCTCACTCCCCTGCGACCACATAGGTTATGGGACACCTTTACCTTTTCTTTACGGCAGATGCTGTGGAGCTGAGTGGATAAAAAGTTTGACTTCAATCCCATGGGTCTGTGAACTCGTGGGTTCGAATCTCGACTGCGGCATGTGGTGAATGAAAGGTAGGGATGTTTACGATCTCCAGGGTCAACTTAAAGCGCACTCCATCACTACTTCGCCACGGGGACAATCGCCTTATAGATAGGACCCATCAGTAACTATACTGCATACACACGGGGACTGGATGTTTAAAAAAAGAAAAAGAGTGCTATTCCATTTTCTTCAAAATAGAAGAAAGAAGAACACACACACACACACACACACACACACACACACACACACACACACACACACACACACACACACACTTAACATTGCTTTTGTATTGTATCAACCGTATAATTTGCATCACCCTCTAAGCTGTCCTTTTTCTAAAACTCGCCGCATCATTATCATCGTCATCGTCGTCGTCATCATCATCACTTATACACCGGATGTCAATTCTTAACTGGAAGAAGAAGAAGAAGAAGAAGAAGAAGAAGAAGAAGAAGAAGAAGAAGAAGAAGAAGAAGAATTTATATAGCGCTATATTCTTAACTGTAAACATGTTATTACTCTGCAATAAATAAATTTAAAAAATAACGCTATTCAATGCAAAAAGCTTATTGAGAATCGGACAATTCTATCAACATTTATAACAAATATGCCAGAATCCAGGAAGAGACAAAATGAGAAATTGACAAATATAGCATCGTAGTAATAGATGGTCAGGATGAGGGGGTAGGCGAGGTTTTTTTTAAACGTTTTTAAAGCAAAAGGGGAAAATATTAGGCCTTGATACTTCAGCACAAGGTAGAAGAAAGCTTACAGTTTTGTAGTTAATTGAAATCTCACGATCAACATCTTGGCCCTCAATGTCTTTAAATTCCGCCTAGTGGAAAAGTGGGTCAGGGGCAATGCGCACGCGGCTCATTTCGTGGTGGGTGGTCACAGATTTACCTTTTTGTGTCGAAAATCATTTTCGTCACACTTACCTTGCTAGTTAACTTTTATAAAAATTGATAATATCGATGCCTATAGATTTTTAAGTGCTTTTGTTTTTAATCCACCGAGAGTTTGGTCTTATTATTTACCTCCATTTACAACGTCATTCAGTAATCGGTTAACAATTTCAATTATTCAAAACTCTAAACGAATACTTTTTGTGCAGGAAATTTAATGGGGGATTATGAAGATAACCTAGAAACTGCAATAATGGTTGTCATTGGTGTTATCGCGAGAAGGAAAATTCCTACCACTGTGTAATCTTTGCAGGTTCAACCGTTTCATTTTCTGCATGCAAAGAGGAAGGAAAGCACTCTAGAACTATCAATTACTTTTTATTATCATTGCTGTAATCAGTAGTAGTAGTAGTAGTAGTAGTAGTAGTAGTAGTAGTAGTAGCAGCAGTAGAAGTAGTAGTAGTAGCAGCAGTAGCAGTAGTAGTAGCAGTAGCAGCAGCAGCAGTAGTAGTAGCAGCAGTAGCAGTAGTAGTAGTAGCAGTAGTAGCAGCAGTAGCTGCAACAGTAGTAGTAGTAGCAGCAGCAGTAGCAGTAGCAGCAGCAGTAGCAGTAGTAGCAGCAGCAGTAGTAGTAGTAGTAGTAGTAGTAGTAGTAGTAGTAGTAGTAGTAGTAGTAGTATAATAATAATAATAATAATAATAATAATATAGGGCAACTAACACGTCGTGGATACAATATCTCTCACATCAAATTATTAATATTCCCGAAGTCGGAATGCAGCTACCTTAAATGGTGGGCCAAGACGGTTTGCATACACAAAATCTCATCATTGATGAACCTGGGAGCGCTAAGCAAGGAACCAAGAAAAAAACAAAACAAATAGGAACAAACCCACGACCAGTGCCTTAATCCCACCCACGTACAACGCTTGCTGAATATAAAAGATACATGTGAAAGATTCGGTAATGCGCATTAGAGAGAGAGAGAGGACATGAACATAACCAACACACACCACTCACAGGCGTCACCAGTGTTGTAGATATGCTTTTTTTAAGAGAAGAAAAGAAAAAAAAATTCTTAGTAATTTGCAAAAGTGTTCTTGTACTTGTGAATTATTCAGTACGCACCAAGACCTCCGTGGAGACTGAAAACTTGAGCTTTTTTTTTCGTTCCTCGGCTAGAGCTCTGAGGTTCACCAATGGTGAGATTTTTTCGTATTCGACTGTTTTCTTCCTCCACAGTTTAGGCAGTCGCATCCCGGCTTCGGGGATGGTGTCTAAACACGACGCCTGTGTGTATGCGGGTTTTTTTGGTAGATTTTGTCATCTTTTCCTACCGACACAAAATGGCAGAACGTGCGCAAGATGTTCTGCGTGCATTCACACACGGGGCCTCGGTTTATAGTCTCATCCGAAGGACTTTGACAGTCAGTTCGATATTTTTCGTCAAACTGGAAAGAAAGGGCAAGGCTGGAATCGAACCCAGAACCTCGTGGTTTACTAGTTTGGCAGGTGAACGTCTTAACCGTCCTGCCACCTTCCTTCTTGATAACAAATAACAACAGCAACAACGATTGAGCTGAACAAGCACTTTATTTACTATACGTACTCCGGCAGTTCATCTTGTACATGTGTTGATGGTGTGTCTTCGTAGACTGGACATTATGCAGCTAGGGCATCTTTTATCTAGCCACCTAAACACGGAGAGACTCGTTAGTGTGGCTGTCGTAACCTATGTGTGTGTGTGTGTGTGTGTGTGTGTGTGTGTGTGTGTGTGTGTGTGTGTGTCTGTGTGTGTCTGTGTCTGTGTCTGTGTCTCTGTGTGTGTGTCTCTGTGTGTGTCTCTGTGTGTGTTTTATGTCTGTGTGTGTGTGTGTGTGTGTGTGTGTGTGTGTGTGTGTGTGTGTGTGTGTGTGTGTGTGTGTGTGTGTGTGTCTGTCTGTCTGTCTGTCTCTGTGACTGTCTCTCTGTCTGTCTGTCTGTTTATCTGGCTTTGTCTGTTAGTGTGTTTGCCTATCTACTTGAGACCGAGATTCTCTCTCCTCTCTCTCTCTCTCTCTCTCTCTCTCTCTCTCTCTCTCTCTCTCTCTCTCTCTCTCTCTCTCTCTCTCTCTCTCATACACACACACATTCACACACACTCACACACACACCACAACACACATACACACACTCACACACACACACACACACACACACACACACACACACACACACACAAACCCGTTCCGCATTTTGGAAGAGTAGGCCATTGTGTGCCGGTAGGAACGGATGACAAAATTTACAAAACTGCATACACACCGGGAGTGGATTTTAAAAAAATTTAAAAGCACATGAGTGCTTATTCCATTTTCCTCGAAATAAAAGAATAAAATAAATAAATAAATAAATAAAACACACAAAACACTACACAACACTACACAAAATACACGAACAACACACACTAATCAACACGCTTCATTCACACAAGACTGTTGCAGTTCTTTCTGCCGTACTGGGTCTCTCATCTCGGTTCTTCCCTTCCCTCCTTGGCTGTGTGGTACTGGTAGGTATATAATTACACCAAGAGTCGAGCAAATTATTTACGATGCGTGACCTAAGTTTGTGCCATGGCCACGGTGGGTTGGTCCAAGAAGAGATCACTCACTATGTAGGCTAGATACAAACCAACACAAGTCTTGCTGCCTCACTTGTTTTCCCTTACAAACAGCTGGTGATTACTGAATTCCGATTTCTTTTCCCCAAGTACAGATTTGGGTTTTTTTTAAACATTAAAAATCAGCTATATATCATACAATGAGGGGGGGGGATGAGAGGGGGGGGGGGGCGGTTGTATCTTTTCCAGTGCAGTGGGACCTGCCGCTTGCCTGGGTGCGTGAGTGAGAAGGAGAGGAGGCTCAGTGCTTTTTAAATACCATTGTACTCTCAATCGCAAACCTCCGCTGGGACTGTTAATTAATGTACTACACTTTGGTAGTTTGGGGCAGGGGAGGGGGGTGGTTGTTTTGTCTTGTTTGGATGGTTGGTTGTGTTTTGTTTGGTTAGGTTTTTGTTTGGTTGTTAAGGGGGGGGGGGGGGGGGGGGGAGGTGTCTTTTTCATTCTAAGCCCCCCACCCCCATCCCCCTCCCTTCCGAATCATATAACTGGGGGTTGTACCGTTTGAAATTGCATAATCACACAAGTGATACACAACCCCTAATACTGTCACTACTTTGATGGATTAGTCGGTCGTCTGAAAATTCGTAACGAAAACATGTGGATCCTAGCTTGATTTTGCGGTTACCACTGATTGAAAGTGTGTGCTTTTTAGCGGTTATTCAATGACGTGCTTTTTTTAATGTATAATTCAGTCTCCTACTATTGTTGTCTGCCGTAATGAGCAAAAATGCGCTGTGCTGCAGTTAAGCGCCTGACAAGGCAGGCCCAGCACATACGACTTCGGCATGGGAGAAAATTGTTATATCTTAAGTCTTTCTGGAAGGGGGGGAAAAGGTAGGAGAATGGACCAAGAGGCAGAAAATAGACAAGAAGGAGGTGACAGGAAGTAAAGGAACACGGCAGAAAGAAAGAGAGGGATAAAAAAAAAAGGGGGGGGAACTCCTTTTACAGTATTTCAAGAAAGTGAGGATGCTGTTTATATTGACAGGCACCTGGCATCCCCACGGGGGAGTGTGATTTAGTAAAAAGCATGAGTTATGAGACCAAAAGAGAACTTAACAAAGAATCTCTCTCTCTCTCTCTCTCTCTCTCTCTCTCTCTCTCCTCTCTCTCTCTCTCTCTCTCTCTCCTCGAAATAAAAGAATTTGTCATTATCTCTCTCTCTCTCTCTCTCTCTCTCTCTCTCTCTCTCTCTCCTCGAAACAAAAGATTTTGTCATTGTCATTATCATTCTCTCTCTCTCTCTCTCTCTCTCTCTCTCTCTCTCTCTCTCTCTCTCTCTCTCTCTCTCTTCTTCTTCTTCTTCTTCTTCTTCTTCTTCTTTTTCTTCTTCTTCTTCTACAAGTAATGTACAAGCAACAGAGAAAAAACAGAGAGAAAAAAAATACAATACTTTTGCCACTTAAATCAAACTATATTTTAAAAAATTGTCAACACAGTCAAATCCTTATTGTTCTTACTTACTTTGTGGGGTGACTTTTCATGAGAGAAAAAAAAATCCGAAATCCGAAAGAAGTCACACATCTACCCACACATACTGAATCCTAAAGTGCGCCAGACGTGCTGCATGCAGCGGTAAAGCTGCTTGGTAACCTACCCACCCTTCCACCTACCTACCTACCTACCTACCCCGCACCCCGCGCTACACGAGGAACAATCCACCCGTATGTATGTCCCAATCGAACCAGTACCCGTTCAAGGGCATCGACGTCTTGTCGCTGTTGTACAAAACCGTGAACTCATTAGTGAGAGCGACTGAGCAGGGCGACTGTTCGTTGTGTACGTTGAAGTCGTGGTTGACGGTGTTGCCAATAAACAATAGAAGGAGACCCCGGTATATAATGTTTAAGAATCGGTTTGAAGTGAACTGCTTTGTGGGTAGCCGACTGTGAAGCGTTTAAACAGATTTGCCTCTGTGGGCAGGACATGGTTATATATGTGACGCTAGCATGACCTGATCACATTGAGAGAGCCAGCGGACTTGTAAAAAAAAAGGATGTTAACAGGTTTCTCGGGACAATGAATGGGACCTCACTTGTTGTGTTTTCTCATAAGTATAGATTCTTATTGATCAGGCTTCCTTTCCAATGAGTCGCTTCAACATTTATTTTTGATGGATACCTTCATTCACGATCACCACAACACCCAATTTTAAATCATTGTTTTGGCAGGGTTTGTTCATACTATTGAATTTGGGAAGCTGAAGAAAGGATTGAGGGGGGGGGGGGTGTAATTTAAAAATGGAAAAAAGGAGAAAATAAATCACTTCATTTAGGCAAAGATTTCATTACTCCTTACTTTAATTGTATTTTTATGCAAGAAGTTACTGTTAAATTACCACACACAAAGAGTTGATGGTTGATGACAAAAAGCACCAGTGGCATCAGCGCTGATGTTACCACAGACAAGAAAATTGAGACCGTCCATAGCTGTGAAATTAATGTCTGGGTGCTATGGTATCAGATGAAGGATCAAAACCGGAAGTACTTTCCAGGATAGCCCAGTCCACAGCTGCAATGACCAAGCTAAAAGTCCTGTGGAACGACAAGAACATCACCATCGGCCCCAAGATCAGACTGATGCGTTCCCTGGTCATGTCCATACTAATTTGTGTATGCCTGTGAAACGTGGAACAAATCAGCAGACATTGAAAGGAGGATACAGGCAATAGAGATGAGATGCTTCCTCAAACTTCTTGGCAATCGTACAGAGATCACGTAACCAACGAGGAAGTGAAAACCAGAATTGAAAATGCCATCGGGCCATATGAAGAGCTTCTGACTTCAGTGAGAAGACGCAAACTGGTGATATTGGCGCGTCACACGAACACCTGGACTGGCCAAGACTGTCCTATAGGGAACGGTACAAGGAGGGAGACGAAGAGGCAGACAGAGAGAACGATGGCAAGACAACATCAAGAGAGTAGACTGGTCTAGAGGAGAAGGGCATACTTTGGAAAGCTTAAGAACTACAAGGAGTGGAGGAAGCTGGTTGCAGAATATTCAGTGTTGCCCCAGATTACAGATGTTGTAGAAAATATTGTATTGTATTGTATTTTTTGTATACCACTTTCAGTCACAGCAGATTTCTCAGCATCAACTTTGGGCTGCTCTCTCTGGGTAGACTAGGTTGCCATAAGAGCAGCACCACCTTTTCTTCTTTTCTGTTTCTTTCACTTAAACATTGTTATTTAAGAATGCTGGTTTTTTTCCTTGAGAGAGTGTTTTCTTCAACAGAAATTGATCATGAACAACTCTCTTGTTGCAATGGGTTCTCTTATGTGCCCTGAGTGCGTGTTGTACATGGGAACTCAGTGCATTGTCTCATCTGAAAGACTAGCAAAACCACCACTCATGATCTGGTGGATAATGGAAAAACAATTGCCTTTGGGGTTCAAATGGGGATTGAACCCATAATTTCTTGCTTTCTGGATGTGTGCATTAGCCACTCCCTCAAGTCCTTTGGTCTGCAGATGTGTATCTATCTTGTATGTGTGAAAACACGAACCCACGCTCACACACACACACACATGCACACACACACACACATATTTAGGCAGTAACATCTATACTGTGCACTTGTTTGAGAGACACAAAATATTTGAGTGAGGTCAAGACTTGGAAGAAAGACATTGCCGATTTCTGGATGGTTACAAGGCTCAAACCACCTAGCCAAAGACCTAGCTACCAACATGTCTTGTTCTCCTAACATTCAAAATTGAAGTGACTGTGTGAATTCACTTTTGGACTTGATGGTGAATTTATCTGTATTACAAATTCATTCTTCCCTCTTTCCAAAATTCTACAGACAGAACAGAGGGAAAAAAACAAAAAAAAACTAACAAACAAATCAAAAAAAAAAAAAAAAATTGAACAAGAAAAGCCTTGTTTGTCTGTCAATCAGATCTTAGCTTCTGAAACCGTTCATTGTTTAGTCATTTATTACATCCTTTCAAAAGAACAAGTTGGGTTTTTTTTCAGACCTGAACAGCTATCCACTTGTGTATTCTCTGTCTGTCTGTCTGTCTGTCTGTCTGTCTGTCTGTCTGTCTCTCTCTCTCTCTCTCTCTCTCTCTCTCTCTCTCTCTCTCTCTCTCTCTCCTCTCTCTCCACACACACACACACACACACACACTTATGACCACTATTACCCCACAGTTATATGAATACCAACACGAAAATATCAGTTGACTCATAATAACGATTCATCTTTACTTCAAACATATCACACAGAGCATACTGTCCACTGCAGCCAACCAATTCTACATTGCTCATAATAAGAAAACCATCAATCTAGCACAACAAACTAAAATACACATAATCTGAAAACCTAACATATATACATGTACACCACATGACACACATACTTAAATACATGCACACTCATACATATGTGGGTGTGGTTATGTATGCATGCACAAATCGTCCAGCATGTGTCCTTTTTCAACTTTCATTTGAGATCTTCCAAGACTTCTTCCTAGGCATTACAGTTACAAAATCAAATTACTCAATTTTACACTCATTTTTATCATCTATCTAAGCGTTGGTCACAAATGTCAAAAAATCTCAATTACACACACAGAGTATCAATGATATGATATTCATCCTGCTCCTCATATGGTACAGGCCAAAAGCTTTGTCTCCTATTGATGGAAGCCAAGTGCCACAAGCTATATCAAAACGTTGCTTATGTTTCAGTATTGACAAGCTCAAAACACAATCACCTGCACTCTCCTTTAAAGTCAAAAAAAGAGGTAAGATTATAGCTGCCTATATGGCAAGGTACTTCAAAAGTACACACAAACTTCTCATCCAGTATGTCCTTGTGGTCTCAAAGCGATTCCCAGGTGGGATGAGTGCATAGGCTGGGTGACTCTCAGGGAGCCAAGCTGGGGAACGAATGTGGTAAACTGGTAGTGACAACAACATGTCTGTGGACAGGAGCCTCCCTATGTTCATGCTGCAAAAGCTGGAAACCTTGGCTTGATTTTCACAACCGTGGTCTGTGAGGGGGAAAAAAAGGACTGGTCTGAAAACTGACAACGGTTGTGTATCCCGTCCTTTCTTCTCATCACATAATAAACCAAGGCCCCGTGTGCGAACACACACACAACATCTTGCGCACACATTAAATTCTGTTCCACTCTTTGTAAGAGTAGGCCATTGTGTGCCGGTGGAAACAGATGACAGAATTCACAAATCCGCATACACACAGGGACTGATGTAAAAAAGCACTAAGAGCTTGCTCCATTATCCTCGATAAAAAAGAATAAAATAAATAAATAAATAGAAACAGAAAACACAAGGAGCTTGGTTGAGTGATCAGGGCATGTCTGCCAGCTGACTTGCTATGTGAGTTTAATTTTACGCAGCAGGGGCTCTGTTGTTTGTTGTTTTTGTTGTTGTTGTTTAAGGGGATAATGTTTCCAAACTCAGTGATCCATCTCGTTTGGTTTGTTGGGGCTTTTTTTCTCAGTGAAGAGGGGCGGTCAAGGCGTATTATTTGGCAGGACAAAAGCTATGTAGCCTTATAGTTAAAAATTGTATGAAACATTTTAAAAGGGGGCGGTAGTGGTGGTGTTAGGTAGGGGTGGTGTTGGTGGTGGTAGGGATTTTACTACAAAACTAATCTTGCTAAAATGTGTTACACTCAAAATTCTTTTTTTTTTTTAAAAGAGAAAAAAACAAGAAAAGGTTTAGGCCAAAAAAAAAATCTGCAAGGAAGAGAACAATATAAATACGTTAGCCAAAACACCTGTTCTTTCTCCGATTTCTCTTCAGACTTCTTTCTATCTTGGATAGTTAAAAAAATAATCACAAGTCATGATTTAACAAACATGTACTTCTTTTCTCCATCTGTTCCTCTCTTGTACTCAGTATATGCTTTTCACACATGATTTTTCTTCACATTATTCATTAACAAGATTTTAACATGCACAAAATACATAACTAATTCAACAACAGTGAAATGTGGCCATGAAAAAAACCTGGCAATAATCAAAAAGATGACATCTTCAGCTCAGCTTTTAGGTCAAATGTCTTTAACTGTTGCAAATGTGTCAAAAAGAGCCAACAATAACAACATCAAAACCCTCCGAGGCACAGAATATGTCAGCAGAATATCTGCACGACTAAATATCCTATTCAGCTAAGTAATGTATCTCAGAAACATTCTTCTGAATGTGGTTGTGTTGGGTGTATGTCTTAGTCATTGGGGATTTTGAGGGGTGGAGAGGTGGCAGAGATGAAAGTGAGAGAGGGAGGCTGTGTCGTACTAGTCTTCAATTTTACATCCTTCCACATAATGTGACACCGGATAGAGATGTGTGTGTGTGTGTGTGTGTGTGCAGGATTGACAGCTGAAGTATAACACTAACAACAGATCATGTAGGACAAATCTAGGACCAGGCAGTGTGCAGCATGAGGTCTATAGAGGCCATCTTTTCTCGAGGCTTTCCCGCCTTCTGCCCTTGGGAAGTTTCGGCTTGGTCAATCTTCTCCCACTCCGCAAATGACACTGGCCTCACTCCTGGGGAAAAAAAAACACGAAAATTATATTTTTGTCAACATTTCAAAATAAATTATACATGGTCTATATATCATAAATGATTACATCGATCAAAACAGTGATACGATTTTTTGGCTTATTTGTTTCTCGGCTTGAGCTTCCAAGGAACGCCAATGTTGAAATTTTGTGTATGCGACCTTTTTTACCAACCCATGAAGGTAGCTGCATTCTGACTCTGGGAATATCTATCACGATAAAAGCAGGGATACATTTACACACGGTGTTCTTTAGGACTCAAATGAAAACAAACAGTAGGACTTTTTTTCAACAGCAAATGTATATATGTATATCTGTCCACCTGTTTCATCACTGGGAAAGCACAAAACATCCCCACATACACACACATACACACAACTTCCCCCCCACACACACACACATACAACCCCCCCCCCCCCACCCATCCCTACTCTCTCTCCCCTCACACACATACAAACACCCCCCCCCCCCCACTTCTCTCCCCTCACACACATACAAACACACATACTTCAATGCCCCCCACCTCCCACTCCCCTCACACACACACACATACAATATTCTGAATCTGAATCTCACACACACACACATACACCAACGCTCCCACTCCCTCCCCTCACACACATGTATACACACACACCAACACTCTCACACCCCACCCCCACACCCCTCCCCTCACCACACAACACACACATACAATATTCTGAATCTGAATCTCTCACACATACACACACAACCAACGCCCTCACACCCCAACCCTACCCCCTCCCCCCCCCCCCCCCCCCCACACCACACACCCCACACCCCACACACCACACACCACCACACACTCCACACCACACACACACACACACACACACACACACACCACACACACTCACACACACCACACCACACACACACACACCACCCACACACACACTCACACACACACACACCCCACACACCCACACACACACACACACTCACACACACACACACACACACTCACACAAACACACACACACACTCACACACAACACACACACACACACACACTCACACACACACTCACACACACACACACACACACACACCACAAACACACACACCACACACACAACACATCACACACACCACTCACACACACACACACCACACACACTCACACACACACACAACACAACCACACACACAGACTCACACACACACACTCACACACACACACACTCACACACAAACACACACACACACACACACTCACACACAAACACAGACACACACAACACACAAACACACAAACTACTACTACACACACACAGAAACTCACCTCTCTGCTTCAGCAGACTCAGGACTCCCTCCTTGCCCTCCAGGCCGTCAGTGGAGAGGACACCAGACTGGATGTCGGCCAGCACAGCCTTCCCTGTGGCAAAGCCGTCGTTCATCGCCCCCAGGATCACAAACACAGGGCCTCGGGAGATCCACCCACTGCAGTACAGGCCTAGGCACAAGCAAGAGATATGAAGAGCAGAATATATAAAAGCGTGTATGGCTAAGTGTGTGTGGATGTATGCACATGTATGCGTATGTCGATAAAAGTGCCCGTGTATCCATACACACGTGCATGCATGCTCACAGTACGCACATATAAGTATATGTGCACACTCGGAAATGCACACACGCACACGCATGCACACACGCACGCACACACACACATGCTTGTGCGTGTGCATGCACGCACGCACACACACACGCAGGTACACACATGCATGCATGCACACACACACACACACACTGACACACACAGGTATGCACACACAGGTATGCATGCATGCACCTGAGTGCACAATCAGACAAAGTCCAACAACCCACACAAAAGTGCTCCTAAATCTGCCACTGATTTAATAACACCTGTCAGAAAATCAAAAGGTTTTGTTTAGAAAATGAAACAAAAAAGAAAACCCCAGAACAACAACAACAAAAAACCCACTAACATTACCAAAGCTAATAACATCACCCTTTCTGTTTCGTGAAAAGGGTTTTTTTCCTTCAATAAACAGTTTACAAGCATGACAACAATAACGTGAACAGTAAAGTAATGACAAATAACAAGCTTATACTGTGGCAAACACATCCCCATTTATATAGCAGCTAGTGATCCCAGTAATTACTTCTTTTTTTTTTTAAAGAAATCTATCAATAAAATCTTTGCTTTATGGTTATAACCTACACTAAAGCAGTATCTAGCTTACACCTACACAAACAGCTTACCGCCATCTCATCACAAAGGTTCTTTTGCAACTCTGTAATATAGATAATATCAGTAACATTTATTTATTTTATTTATTTATTTATTCTTTTATATCGAGGATAATGGAATAAGCACTCATGTGCTTTTTTACATCCAGTCCCTGTGTGTATGCAGTTTTGTAAATTTTGTTATCTGTTTCCACCGGCACACAATGGCCTACTCTTCCAAAAAGCGGAACAGGATTTAACATGTGCGCAAGATGTTCTGCATGCGTTTGAACACGGGGCCTCGGTTTATAGTCTCATCCAATATACCAATATAGGAGATATAACATGCAACACACCAGTGTCATGAATCTTGTACATCAACAAAATCGAAATGTCACACATAGCAATCCTGTAATGCCCCTACCTTTACGGCCATCCACTCTACTGTTGGTGTTGGGTATAACTCCTTTTTGTGCATCGTAGGGTAACGTATCCTCGATTGGGAAACCTTTGTAACCTATGCTCCGTAACACCTAAAACAATACAAACAAAACATTGAAGAAAGTTACCATTCTTATACAATACATTGTAAATCATTACTATTCCTATCTCATTCTTGTCTATAAAAGAAGCACCCTATCAACAGTTTTGCTTCTTTTTTTTCTTTTTTTTTGGTCTGTTTGTAACATCGTTTTTGCCTGTTGAAAAAGATTTCAAAGGTTAGCTTTATTGAAAAGGAAGAGTGAAATATGTCATTCAGTCAGTCAGTCAGTCAGTCAGTCAGTCAGTCAATCAGTCAGTCAGTCACACACACACCACACACAACACACACACACAAACACACACACACAACACACACACCACACACACACAACACACACAACACACACACACACTCTTACACACACAAACACACACACAACACCACAACACACACACACACAACACACACAAACATACACACACCACACACACACACACACAAACACACACATACACACAGCACACACACACAACACACACACACACACACACACACACACATAGAGAAGGCATTCCACAGCTTACCAAACCACAGGGGGTCACTTCTGTCTGCTCTGTTGGAACAGCGCGCTGTGTTTCTAAGTCATCTCCCTGTCCAACACACCAAACTATATGCATGTGTACAACAATGTTTCTCAATTATCTCCCTGTGCAAACACACCAAACTATACACATGTGTACAACAATGTTTCTTGTTTCTCAATTATCTCCCTGTGCAAACACACCAAACTATACA
Source organism: Rapana venosa (assembly GCA_028751875.1). Taxonomy (NCBI): domain Eukaryota; kingdom Metazoa; phylum Mollusca; class Gastropoda; order Neogastropoda; family Muricidae; genus Rapana; species Rapana venosa. The sequence goes on from CM054134.1 coordinate 94,402,424, forward strand.
CATGTGTACAACAATGTTTCTTGTTTCTCAATTATCTCCCTGTCCAACACACCAAACTATACACATGTGTACAACAATGTTTCTTGTTTCTCAATTATCTCCCTGTCCAACACACCAAACTATACACATGTGTACAACAATGTTTCTTGTTTCTCAATTATCTCCCTGTGCAAACACACCACACTATATACATGTGTACAACAATGTTTCTCAATTATCTCCCTGTCCAACACACCAAACTATATACATGTGTACAACAATGTTTCTCAATTATCTCCCTGTGCAAACACACCAAACTGTATGCATGTGTACAACAATGTTTCTAAGTCATCTCCCTGTCCAACACACCAAACTATATGCATGTGTACAAGAATGTTTCTTGTTTCTCAATTATCTCCCTGTGCAAACACACCACACTATATGCATGTGTACAACAATGTTTCTCAATTATCTCCCTGTCAAACACACCAAACTATATACATGTGTACAACAATGTTTCTCAATTATCTCCCTGTCCAACACACCAAACTATATACATGTGTACAACAATGTTTCTCAATTATCTCCCTGTCAAACACACCAAACTATATGCATGTGTACAACAATGTTTCTCAAATATCTCCCTGTGCAAACACACCACACTATATACATGTGTACAACAATGTTTCTCAATTATCTCCCTGTCCAACACACCAAACTATATACATGTGTACAACAATGTTTCTCAATTATCTCCCTGTGCAAACACACCAAACTATATACATGTGTACAACAATGTTTCTCAATTATCTCCCTGTGCAAACACACCAAACTGTATGCATGTGTACAACAATGTTTCTAAGTCATCTCCCTGTGCAAACACACCAAACTATATGCATGTGTACAACAATGTTTCTCAATTATCTCCCTGTCAAACACACCAAACTATATACATGTGTACAACAATGTTTCTCATTTATCTCCCTGTCCCACACACCAAACTATATTTTTTATATATATTTTTTTTTTATACCACTTTAAGTCACGAGATTTCTCTGCATGAAATTCGGGCTGCTCTCCCCGGGGAGAGAGCAGCGCCACCCTTTTTTTTCTTTGTTTTTTTCTTTTGGTCTGCAACTGTATTTCTTTCCCTATCAGAGTGGCTTTTTTCTAAGAATTTTGCCAGGGACAACTCTCTTGTTGCTGTGGGTTCTTTTACGTGCGCTGAAAGTTTTGTGTAACACACGGGACCTTGGTTTACCGTCTCATCCGAAAGACTAGCGCCCAGACCACCACTCATGGTCTAATGGATGGGGAAAAATTTCGGGCCCAAACGGGGTACGAACCACGCACACACCCGACCTGGACTTTTCGCATTCTAGACAGGCACGTTACCTCTAGACCACCGATCCACCATACATGTGTACAACAATGTTTCTCAATTATCTCCCTGTCCCACACACCAAACTATATACATGTGTACAACAATGTTTCTCATTTATCTCCCTGCCAAACACACCAAACTATATGATTGTGTACAACATTGTTTCTCAATTATCCCCCTCTAAAACAATCTGAACCATATACATAAGTACAACAATGTTTCTCAATTATCTCCCTATCAAACACACAAAACTATATACATGTGTACAACAATGTTTCTCAATCTCCCAATATCTCCTAATTTTATCTGTAAGTACCTGATAGTTAAAACCACAACCTTCCAAAACATTTACGATCACAAAGCTGTTAAAAATTACACACATCTCCCAACCTTACCTGTAGCTGATTGACGGTGAACTTGACTCCCTCCAGTCTCTGCCCATCACTTGTGGGCAAGAAATCTGTAGGGCTGAGCAGAAACTTGAGGTGCCAAGACCTGTCGGCATCCTTCCATATCTTGGTGTATTTTTCAGGTGGATTCACACCAGCAGTGAACAGGAGCTCCATCAGACGCTTCCGTGGTCTTGGCAGATCTGAAATCAGACTTCAGTGAAAAAAAACGCAAACTGAAGTGGTATGGGAAACAAACATCTGGACTTCAGACTTCAATGAAAACCACAAACTCAAGTGGTACAGGCATGTCACCTGAACATCTGGACTGGCCTACAGGGTGCAGTATAAGGAGGGATACCAAGAGGCAGACAGAGAAAATGATGGGAAGACAACGTCAGGGTGTGGACCAGCCTTGAGTAGAATGACATTCAATGGAAGGCTGAGAACACCAAGGAGTGGAGCGATAAACGCAAGGAGTGGTTGCATAATCTTCAGTGGTGCCCCAACTGTTGACCAGACAACAGGATAGGTGAAAATGGTGACAGGTACTAATGAACAAACATAACAGAGAAGGAAATTAATGGGAAAAAATCTTATACATCTCACTAAAACTTTGAAGTATCAGAAAAGAGAACATAATGCAAACTTTGCCATGGTCATATTCAATAGTTTGCACCTTCATCCTACAGCTCTTATTGTTTGCTGTTACTGTCGCTGTTCTTGTTGTTACTGCTGTTATTGCCATTGTTGTTGCTGTTGTTCAGCCAACTTGAATCAAAAAGAAACTTTTTGTGAAAGATATGTAAATAAAGACTAACTTTATGTAAATAAAGATTACTTTAATAGCTGTG
>CM054134.1:94410029-94417529 GCA_028751875.1 Rapana venosa
TCCAAAAAGACTTAAAAGATAACAATTCTCTCCCACACGAAGTCAGATGCACTGGACCTGACCTGTCAAGCACTTAATGGCAGCACAACGTATTTCTGCTCATATGACAGACAACAATAGTTGCTGTCTGAGCGTTCGACAAAGAAGAAGGAAAACTTTTGTTTATAAGAGAGGATGTTAGTTGAACTGGTTAAAAATAGCTGGGGTTTTGTTTTGGTTTTTTTGTGGTTTGTATTTGTTTGGGGACGGGATAGCTCAGTGGTCGGAGCACTCGCTTTCCCCCAGCCAAGTTAAGCAGTGTCGAGCGTGGTTACCAGTTGGATGGGTGACCGTTTGCACGCCTTGGCTTCAGTACAGTTCCCCCAGTTCACCCAGCTGTAAATGGGTACCTGCCCTCTTTAGGGTCAGGGAAGTTAAAGCAGCGAGGGAGAGGAGATGGGCGCCGCCCTCAATATGCTGGCCCTAGAGAAGTGAGGTCTCTGACGCCTCGCTCCCCTACGACCTTATAGGTTATGGGACTCCTTTACCTTTTTTACCATTTGTTTGTAAGATATCCTTGCCGAATTTTACAGACTGCATACATCTGACTTCATACTGTGTCTGAATTCATACAAAATTCTTTCTATTGTTTAACTACATAGATGTCTTAATATACTTTTCTCTGCACAGAATAACCTAGACAGAGTCCAAACTTAACAAAGACAAATCTCTTCAAACTACTTCACCAACTTAAACTTGTAAGTAAAAAAAAAAACCAGGCGGGGGGGGGGGGTATAAAGTAAATACAGAGGGTAAGATGAACTAGTTCCAGCTCTCTGTAAGTTTCTTTCAATAAGCATGCTTACACGCCAACACTTGCTAAACCAACCACCTTGCAGATCAGGAATTTTTTTGTAAACACTTTTATGCAAAAAGTATGCATGCACAGATGATTGCAGGTATTCATAAAGTAAAGAATCATTTCAAAAAGCATTCAACTACATAATGTAAACTAAAACCATTATCAAAGTTAATAATGCTGTGGGAGTTTTTAAAAAAGTCAAAAGTTAAGCATAACAAGTGAAACTAGCCTGGTTGAACTTACCTCCCCTGGAATGCCCAACTGGCGATCCTGACTTGCTCCATAACACTGAAAGGATAGAAAGGAAAAACTTTCACAAATAACTCATCTTTTTCTTTTAACACAGAAAGGCAACACTTTCACAAATAATTCATCTTTTTCTTTTAACACTATCCCTACATTAAAAGAGAGAGCCCCTCTTTCCCAGAACACGTGCACTGTGCACATTTGTATGCAACCATAACCCAGCAGTGGGTGATACGGAGGGAAGGGTTAGAAGCTGGTTGGTTACCCTATAGCAGGTTACCTGTACGGAAAAGGTTAAACCACATACTGAAAATTAACAATAACATGCAAATCAAAAATTCAGCTTATAACAGCTAAGTGACTTGTTTTCAAAATACCAAAATTTTTCAAATATCATTTTAGAATTCAAGCAAATTATCAATTAAAATCAAACCATATTACGCATCATGTTTAGAATAACATTGAAAATTTAATTGCCTGCTCTTACCCTGCTGTTCAAATGTTCAGACTATCATTTGTGCATCCCCTTACAAATCTCCTGATGACTTTGATGCGGTCTGTTGTACTTACGAAGACGACAGCTGTATAGGCCTGCTGTAGCTCAGCCACGGTCACATCTTTGCCCACCTCCACATTGCCGATAAAGCTGAATCGCTCTCCCTGGGCTGTCTGTGTGAAGGAATTTATACAGTTCTGAAACACGAAATACAGTTGGTGTCAAAGCCTAGGCAAAAGATTTGTCAAAAAGTGAGAAATTAAAAAAACAAGAACCAAACATGAGACTTTTTTTTAAAAGAAACAAGATAAATGCAACCATAATGTGGTTCTACAGGTGACTTCTTAGAGTCACATGGTTAGACAGAAGAACAAATGAAAGCACACTTGATGAACTCTCAGTGCAAAGACAAATGTTGGCTGAAATTGTTTAAGCACAAACTGAGCTATTTGTTGGTCATGCTACTAGAAACACACAAAAATCTGATGACAACAGTTCTCCAGAGTAAGGTTGAGGGCAGAAGGAAAAGAGGCAGACCAGCAACATCCTACACTGCCGACATCACTGAGATCATTGGTCTGGGGGGCTACAGGAGATTGTATTTAGCAAAGACAGTGAAAGACGGTAAACCCTAGCGGCATTGTGTGGAGCTCCTACCAACGAACGACAGAGGCAATGGAGACAGCTGAGTTTGAAATTGAGGCAGAGCTACATCATATGAGTATAGGTTAGATGTGGGACGGTGGTAATACTAATAGTAACACACAAATCTACAGTGCATGTGGATGCAGGTTTCTTCTTCATTCTTCTTCATCTAGCACTCAGACAGCAACTACTGTTGTCTGTCATAATGAGCGAAAAATGCATTGCGTTGCTGTTAAGAGTCTGACACGTCAGGCCCAGCTCATCTGACTTTGGCATGGGAGAGAACCGTTATCTTTTAAGTCTTTCTGGAAAAAAGGCATGAGAATGAACCAATAAGGCAGAAAACAGATGAGAAAAAATGGTGCCAAGGAGAAAGGGAACAAGGCAAAAACAAAGAGTGAGATAGAAAAGAGGGAATTCCTAGCACAGAATTTCCAGAAGGTGGGGATACTATTCAAACTGATAGGCCCGTGGCATCCCCAAGGGGAAGATGCAGGTTTAATTACCATCTCAAGCCAGACTTTACCCCTGATTATTTTCTAGTGGTGGCCTGGGTACTTGTCTTTTGGCTGAGACACACCTAAAGCCTTGCGTGCAACAAGCATCTAGCACATGTAAAAGAACACAAAGCAACAAAAGAACAACCCCTGGCAACATTTATGTAGAAAAGAGCCACAGAAAGAGAGAAAAACATACCCACAGACCAAGGGGGACACAAAAAAATGTGGAGCAAAGCTTGTAATGACAAGCTCTTGCCTGGGAGAACAGCACCAAATTTTACACAGACAAAACAAATACCATGACTGTTTGTGTTATACATTACAATAACAATACATACCAACAAAACTTAAAAGTTGTCCAAAATCCCAAGTACTTGCTAACAAAGTAAAGACTTTTCATGCGAGTCAAGCATTATGACAATGATGTCCAGCTCCTCTCCATGGCACAGCTGTGTCATACGGTCGAGTGAACTGGGAACAATGACTGTTTAATTAAGCCATGGCTGTATAACATGTCCCAGCCATCCACTTCTATTCATAACCTGACTCAATCAAGCATGCTTAACATTGTCTTTGGACAGTGAGTGCTGTAACCGTTGTGCTATGTTTTGCCCACTGGTGAAACAATGTTGTAGTATTCTGATATTTGTCTGAAATATTTTGTACAATGTGTGTGTGTGTGTGTGTCTGTCTGTTTTGTTTGTTTTGTTTTGTTTAATGTCTATTCACTACATGGTGATTTAGACACACCCGCATTCATACCAAAGTACCTATTATTACACACCGCATCTCTCTCTCTCTCTCTCTCTCTCTCTCTCTTTCTCTCCCCTACACGCACCCACATCCACACACACATAGGTATATAAATATATACATATATATATATATATATGAATGTACATATATATAAATATATATATATATATATATATATATATATATATATATATATATGAAATTACAGTAAAGGTTTTACAGGTGAAGAATATATGACTTCAGCAACTGACACTATGAATTGCTGAGAGTCATATAAAACTTCTTGACTAGTGGCATATTTCTTATGAATATCTAAACCTCTCCTTTTATACATGTCAAGAAGAATTGGGCAATCAAACAACAAATGGTGGACTGAAAGTGGAATAGAACAACAACATGTTACATTTTTTGAATATTTAGTATTCCATGCATTTAATCTCAGTTTATGTATTAGAATTTCTAATTTCCGTGGGCAAGGAAACTGCTGATAATGTTTTTCTATAATCTTTGAATGTATGCATTTCATTAACTTAGAATGAATTTCATAAGACGACAATGCAAGATTAGAATCAAACACTTCAGTACTGTATTCAGAGGCACCTTGTTTTGCCAAAGAATCAACCAGCTCATTCGAATAAATTCCACAATGAGAGGGGATCCAGCAAAAAGTTATGCTGATGCCTCTGCTTGCAATAGAATGTATCAGGAATTTTATCTCAAATACAATATCATTCCTTATTTTACCATGCCATGACTTTAATGCCATTAACACTGCCTTTGAGTCAACGCAAAACAGAATTTGGCAAACATCAATAGCAGTATCAGACAAAAAATTCAAAGCCATAAGAATTGCAAATAATTCAGAAGTAAAAATAGAAAAATGTTGTCCTAAATGAAAAGATTTTTGAACTTTTAAAGTCGGAATCACATATGCAGCACCACTTTTGCCTGTTTCTAATACAGATCCGTCAGTATACACTTTTAAGTGATTAGAATAATTATTTTCTAAGTGACTTTTTACATCAACGGTGAGAAGATTTTGATCTTCATTTTTCTTTATTTCCGTGTAGTCAATGTCAAATTTAGCTGAAATATGTTCCCAAGGAGGTAATTGTGGAACAATCGGTAAAATTGGAATTGTTGATATATCGATGTCATTTTCTTTCATAAATGTGTCTGTATAATTTTTAATTGGCTGCAGAAATGAAATATTGCGTGCCCGTTTAGGAAAATCAGTGTCTTGATTAATAAATATTTCCTCTTTTACTGAATTTGGAATAGAGATACTACGAACCACATATTTTGATACTGCCAGTTTTCGCTGATCAGAAAGAGATAGTAAATGAGCTTCTTTATAAGTATTAGCTGTATTTGCATGAGCCGGAACACCAAGTGCTATCTTTACTGCTTTACTGTCTAGACTTTGTAATTTTTTAAGTAGATAATCTGCAGCAGAAAAATAAACTTCTTGTCCGTATATTAATTTTGAACGTACCAAGGACAGAGCCAGATGTATCAGAGTCGTAGTGTCTTGACTCCATGCCTGAGAACTTATTATCTTTAGGAAATTAAGTCTTTTCCTAGCTTCAGCTGTCTGAAGCTGTGTGTCTGTCTGTCTGTGTCTGTGTGTGTGGGCGCGCAGGTGTGTTCGCTCCATGACCTAATTCAAAAGCATCTTCATTTACAACTCTGTGTCGAAATCTTTTCTCTTTTTTTTTTAATAGTTTTTATCTGCTGTTGTTTCTTTCTTTCCTTTTTTTACAATGAGAAAGTCAACCAGCATTTACTGAAATTTCTTTTAAAAAACTTGTAATAAGAATGTTGTAACAAAGTGGAGATATTTCATCTCTCATCTTCCACACACACAGTTCATACAGCAAACCATGATCAAATGTTCCTTGACAAACAGTACTGTCAAACTTACACACTGTATGTCAGTGTCCCCACAAGTCACTGCATACCATTATGTTTTGAGTAACCAGGGCTACTTTCAAAGCTAATCATCTGTTATATAAGTCACTGGTGAGCAACAACAACAAAAAGGCACACAAAGTAATGTGTTCCAATTAAATCTGCAAGGGAACAAATTATAGCGATCTCTCCTGAAAAATTTTCCACTCATTAACCCCAAAGCTAATTGAACAGCTCCAAAAATGACAGCACCATAAACACACACACACACACACACACACACACACACACAACAGACACCATAGCTGAGTGGTCCAGACTATTTGACTTCAATCCCAATGGGTCCATGAAATTGTGAATTTGAATCTCAGCGGCATCTGGTGAATTAAGGGTGGGGATTTTTCCAGATCTCCAAGGTCAACTTTAAGTGCAGACCTGCCAGTGCCTTAATTCCTTTCATGTATATAAATTATATACACTTGCAGAAGATCAAATAATGATGCACATTAAAGATCCCGTAATTCAAGTCAGCGTTCGGTGGGTTACAAAAACAGGAACATACCCAGCATACAGCCCCGAAGTCAGAATGTGGATACCTTCACTGTGTGCAAAAGCAGCCGCATACACAAAATCTCACCATGGGTGAGCCTCGGAGCTCTAGCTGAGGAACAGGAACAGATTTTTTTTTTTAAATAAACACATCATACAAGAAGCCGGCAAAGAAAACCAACTACACATAAGTTGTCTCATGGTTTAAAGGTTGATATTTACATCTAAAACATAAGAGAACTGCAGTTCACACCCTCATCTGGATACGGGTATAAATTTTACAGATGAAAAAATAAACCAAAGTGAGCATTCATACACAGTTGGCTGGTGTAAAGGAACTTCACTACAACAAGAGATCTGTGTCCAGCAAAATTCTTCAAGAAGAAAAAGCTCACTCTTACATCTATGCAAAACAAATATCCACAAAGATAGAAAAGCAGAAAGGAAAAAAAAAACATACTCCAGGAAAACATTCTCCTTAGAGAAACCAGCACACATTTCACACAAAAAACCTGTGGCAAACGTAAGCATGATAATTTATAGTAACATACAATAAAGCTCACCAAAACATAACACAAAACCACACAATATTATGATAAAACACAATAAACTGACTCATAATAAAACATAATCCAAATATCATTAGACACAACACTACACAATACAGGACAATAATTCTATACGCACACTACAATACCAGAGGAGGTACGTGGACACACAGTTTGAAATGGTTACCTTGACCTCAGGGTGGTCAGGGGCTACACCAAAGCGAACGAGGCCAAACGGGACAGGCAGTTTTTCATAGATATCCACTTTCAAGGTTGGATGACCCTGTTTCAAACATGTATTGATCAATTATTCACTTTTAAAAGGCACACAATATGTATAACCTGCAACCTACCCAACTGAATATTTCTATTTCTTGTTGTTGCACATGACATTATACCATTTCACAAAACATAATTTTGAATTGGCTGTGTTCCAAGTTAAAGACGAAATACATTTTTGGAAATAGTATTTAATACTAAAATATCATAGCATAAGGACACTTTAGTGAATAAAAACAGATTTTAAGTTAGTAGTAGATGACACAAATGCTGAAATACTATGAGAAAAAAAATCCTCACAAAAACACATGTTAATCATTGTAGGGTATCAGCTATATATATCTACATCTGGAAATGCAAAAGGCAACAGCAAGCACAAAATCACTGTTACACAACAAAAGTATATTAGTTTTGATTTAAATGAGTTATAATCCCAGCCCAGCCACCTGATTTCAGGACTGTATCATCAACCAACCATCACCAAACTGTATATTGATCTATAATGAAGTTCCATAACAAATAACATCTTCAGTGATCAGCTACAATATAGCCACCCAGTCAGCTTGGTATCACACAGCAAAAAATGAATATAATATCAAATAAGGAAACATTGTGTTATCTACTCTTCACTTCCTCATCCACTGGCAAGTTTTGTTAATCTTCTTTCAGTACAATTATGGACACAGAAGAACCATTCAATGTCACTCAGTGTCAACTGTCATCTACTTA
>CM054134.1:94420029-94507529 GCA_028751875.1 Rapana venosa
GTGCGTGTGTGCGTGTGTGTGTGTGCATGTGTGTTGTGTGTGTGTGTGTGTGTGTGCGTGTGTGTGGGTGTGTGTGTGTGTGTGTGTGTGCATGTGTGTGTGTGTGTGTGTGTGTGAAATTTCTAGCACCATTTTTCCAGAAAATGGGGAAGCCCAGTTTTTATACTGAAAGAGCCCCCAGCATGCCAACCAGGGTAAGAAAACCATTTAAATGTCAGTGTGAAATAAACTTACTGAGACTACACAAAACATTTGAAAGCAGGCATTTAAGGTGAAGGTTGAACATTGCAAGTTCTAATCTTTCAATTACATACAAACAGCACACATGCATGCTTTCAAGAGCAAAATGGGCATAGGCTTTATATAATGAATATTGACTGGCAGGAGGATACTGGCTAGCCAAATATGTGAAATAGATCATGGTGTGTCCCAAATGGTCAGGGTTAACCTGATGCTTTAGTGTAGTTCCTGCTCTTTAACATCTACAGCCTGGACAAAATCTCTTCCTGATCTCTCCAGCTAGTGGTTAGAGGAGACTTGTCTGTGGCCCCTTTTATGCTGGACATCTTTACTTTAAATCTGTGTGTTTCTCTGTAGGTGTGTGTGGGGGGAGGGCATGTGTGTGACTGATGTATCAAGATCATGGTGTGTTGTGTGTGTGTGTGTGTGTGTGAATGTGTGCATGTTTAAGTTAATGTGCACATGCACTAGTGTGTGTGAGGGTATAATATTCAATCAAAACACTTTTGACTTTACCTAAACCCTGTGTGTGTGTGTGTGTGTGTGTGGATGCATCTTGCCTTGGACAGCATTCATATGTTACTTTTTTATGGGAAAATATATGCTTTTGTTTATGGTCCTATCTATATTGTGCGCCTATCAGTGTTATACTCTATTTGTATTAGGGTGCTTACATGTTTTTACTTTTAAATTCCTTGGGCCTCTATAGCTAGTTTCTAATATAGGGCTTACTATATTCGTAGTTACTATGCTGTTGGATAGACCTTGGGATAAAATGAAATTCATTGAATATAATCATGATTAAACTGTATTATAACAGCACATGCTTCAAATCAAATAATGTAGATACCAAAATCATACATAAAATGTTTTAATTTTTTATTCTGAGCAATTAATATTTCAAAAGCTCACATTGACTAACTTCTCAAGATCTTTCGCTGAACGAGAGGCCACACTGCAGGTGTGAAAAGTATGCAAATTACAAACAGTTCAGAGGTCAGATTAAAATAGTACTAGTTCAGTTTCCATTGTCATCAAATAAATTTGGAAGTTAAACCAAAAGATGTGGCAAATTCACAAAATGACAATTTCTTGATGAATGCCTTGAATGCATTTGAAAGGTAAAGTTGTTTGGACTATTTTATCGAGGGCCTCATTTATCATAAATCATTCCTCACTTACCGGAAGAGAAAACTGTAGGCTAGGCTAGGCTAATCCGCCATCGTCTTGAAGACTGTCACTGCGGGCACTTCCCACGTCAATTTGAAAGGTAAGTTTAAAAGTAGTTTATGTATTGTTGGCCTGTAAAACTTGCATGATTTCAAGTCTGCTTTTTGGTTGTATAGAGCATATTTAGATGATAACTGATTTGCTTTTAGGTGGTCGAATATTTAGCAGTCGACAGGTCTCGAGTGAGCGGAAAATGCTTCCTAGTTGACTGCATAACTGACCCGGCTATCTTATTTTAACTTTTCGAAGTGTTGCTGATTAATTAAGATTTTCTCTTGGTGATGTCATTCTTACACATTTTCAGGATGAACGCTTTGCCTGAAACTTGTGTCTGTTGATTGTTGAAGCGGGTTTTGTACTCTGATATTGAGGTTTTTCCTGCTTCTTAACTAATAGAATAGTATTAGTAATCCTGCTCCTTGGAGCCACTAGCCTAAGGAACGGTTGCAAGAAGAGGGTAATTCTGTTCCGCAACGTTCAGCCAAGACAAAATAACTTCCTGACACACCCAACACCACTAGCTCTCGTATTTTAATGTCATATGCAATCTGACGATATTTTTTGTGCTGTTTAATGGAAGAAAGCAAGATTGAACACACACACACACAGCGCGCGCGCGCGCGCGCTCGAGCGCTCGAGCATAGGTCACTCACTTACAGGAGTTTATGTAAGTTTGTACATTAAAACAAGAGAGGAAGTTGTGTAGGCATACAGAAAAACACAGCAGGATTCTGCAGATGTGGGGGGTGGGGTTTCAGTTTTCTGCAGAAGCAAGTTGAGGTTATGTTGTTTTTTTTAAATGTTTAACTTTAATGGGCATGTGTTTGAAGAGCTTTGGCAGTTAAATCTTAGCCATTGGCATTGCCTATCAAATCAAATCCCATAGAAGTGCTTTCTGTTTGAAAGAAAAGTTAATGGGGAAAAGTAAACAGGCATTTCCCATTGCTGCATTAGAGACCCACACATATTAAAAATGAAATTATGCTTAGGGAACATTGATCATTGCAAGATGTTCAGCATGTGTTTGTGTATTACTGTAGTGTATGGGACCACAGTTTAGATGGTTGCATCTGAAGAAGTCAGTTTTGTACTTTTGTGTCAACTCTAGAGGGAAAACTTTGTCAAGCAAGTGTCTCTGTGATGTCTCAAACCTGCACCATCAGATCGCAAGCTCAACAAACAACTAGGCTATACCACCCCCAAGCTGACATTTGAAGATGTCAAAGCAATTTTGAGACAGACTCTGTCTGTCACACAGTGTTAATAAAAAAAAAATTTAAACAAAATCCCACCTGTAGTATAAACTTGTATACTTTTTTCCCTTCCTGTTGTTTGAGATGCAGTTTCCATAGAATAATATATAAATTTATAAGGTATCATGTGTTCCTGAAGTTAAGGTTGCATGGTGGATTTAGGGAAGATTTTTGTGATCTTTCAGGTCAACCTATTTAGTTATTGTGTGGACTTATGTCCCCATGGGGATGCCAGGGGCTTGTCAGTATGAATATCATCCCCGCCTTCAGGAAATTCTGTGATAGAAATTCCTTCTTTTCTATCCCTTTGTTCTGCCTTGTACAGTTGTAGGCTTGTTCTTTTTCTTCCTGAGTTCCTGTCACTTCCTTGAGTGTTTTCTGCCCTCTCGGTCCATTCTCCTGCCTTTTCTTTTCCAGAAACTGAGAGACTTAAAAGATAACAATTCTCTCCTACACCAAAGTTGGATATACTGCATTACTCATTTACTGGGCTTGACTTGTCAGGTGTATCAATTAACGGCAGCGCAATGCATTTTCACTCAGATGACAGACAACACTACTTGTTGTCTGAACGTTCAACAAAGAAGAAGTAGAACTAGAAGAATGTAGACCTTTCAATTGAAATATTCCCTTTAATTAATCCACTTTTAAGTTTTATCATGTCTCAGTCTGGTGGATAAAACTTGAAGTTTAAAGAGAGGGTTTTCATGTCAACTTATTTTTATACATGTGCAGGCCTGCTAGTACTATACTTGCCATAATGATAATGTATACATTTGTGCATGCTGAAAATCAAGCAGGCATGTTGAAGATCCTGCAATATACCCTTAGTTTTACAATTCCAGATTATATTTGCACAAAAGAAGGAAAAAGCATTGAATAAGACAGAACAAAGACAAATCATCCACTTGTACTTTGATTATCAATTAACAGGTACATATGATGTGCTGCTGTTAAGTGGCTTTCTTGGTAGATATTATATGTAATTGAAGTATATGGAAAGTTCCTCACACCGTGGTAGTTCCATCAGAAGTTCAAAACTCATTTGGAGACCATGTTGATTATGTAATAAACATGAAAACAGGGAAATATATCATATAGTCCTCTATCGAGGAAAAGGGGGGTAAAAACTTTGGCAGAGGAGTAATAAAATACCTGTCATGTCTTGTTTGATATTTGGAGAACTTTCTAGTGGGGTTTTTCAATTGATTCAAATCATTATGTATCTGAAGCATTTTGAAAATAAGGGGCCCACTGAGTGTTTTCCTAAGACCACTATGACGGACAAGGAAAGCAATTGTTCATGGAAGCATAGCGCATACTAGTTACATAATTATTCCCTCAATTTTCCCTGGTCAGTTGGACTTCACCCAAGGGAACCTGCTAAAGAAAAACCCTGAGATGTATCCTCTCCCCCCCCCCCCCCCCCCCCCCCCTCTCTCTCTCTCTCTCTCTCTCTCTCTCATCTCTCTCTCTCTCTCTTTCTCTTCTCTTTCTCTCTCTCTCCTCTCTCTCTCTCTCTCTCTCTCTCTCTCTCTCTCCTCTCTCTCTCTCTCTCTCTCTCTCTCTCTCTCTCTTGAAATGTGTAATTGCCTTGACATAAGGGCTTGGGAAAGCCAATGTCAATAAAAAGCATTCAAGCACTGACCTCTCTCCTCTCACACCACATACACAACACACACACACACACCACACCACACACACACACACACACACACACACACACACACACACACACACACACAAAACACATGAGAGAAGAGATGGAGAGTAAGGGAGTAAAACTAATGCAAAACTTTTTCCTCTACAACTTGGGAAAAGTGTTAGACTTGTATATATGTTTTGAATTTGATTCCTAGAAACCCATTATAACAGACCTTGACATTGTCACATGATTGTGGCAACCAGCTGTAAATCTGAATGTCATCTTGTTGCTGTGTTTGTTGACATCAGTAGTGATAGAATTTATAAAGAGATGGTCGAGTCAATTGGAATAGACCTGTACATATTTATGTTGGTTAGACATCACTAGTGGCTTTAGAATTCATAAAGAGATGGTTGATTTTATTGAAATGGGTATGGATTTATGTTGGTTATAATCACAGAAGTCATTAAAGAGTGATGTTCTAGAACTTTTGAACTTTATTAAAATGAAGCAGAAATTTCTTACTGTTGGTGATGATTAATAAAGCAGATCAGCTTCCATGTTGGCTGATACATTTTAGTTGTTCATTTGGAACAGAAGAATTAAAATGAAAAATACCAGTAACACTACAATAAAGGAAACTAACAGAAATTCTCATTTAATTCTAGACATGAAGGTGTGTTGTGGCATAGTTTTTTGCGTTTCATTTGCTATGTAATATGTTTTGGTGGGGTGATTGGGGGGTATTGTTTTTGTTTGGGGCTGGTTTGTTTGTTGTTGTTTTTTGTTTGTTTGGTTGGGGTAGGGTTTGATATGTCTTTGCCATTTTATGTGTGTGGCTATTGTAATCAGAAAAGTGTAAATCCTGTAAATACTAAATTAAATATCATGATATAAATTACATGACAATATTGTAGCCAGCTAATATTACTGAATCGTGGAGTGTTGTGTCCCTTGTAGTAGTACTCAGTAGTATGGAAGAGAGTGAAAACTTTCCCATGTTTTCCTTTAATCATTAGATTTGCTGATTCCAGCCATATTTTTCCCATAAAAGTTAGATGAGCAAAGAACAACAGACCACACCCTTTCTGTATACATGTATTGTCTTTTGAAACAGAGGAAAGGTCATCATGTCACAATCAATCGTGTAGGCTTGGTGTAAGCCATGCCATTATTGATACTAAATTATACAAACTGTTTATAACCTGTTGATCATGTGCGTCATTACAGCAACAGATATGTGATGTCTTTTTATGACTGTCATGTGGCTAAAATCTTGAATCAGGCAGTGTGATCTTGCCTTCAACAGTTACTGAATTAGCTTTGGCTCCAAGTATAGAAACCTAAGTATTGGGAAACAAGAGAGTGTTGTTTATTTGAGTATTCTGATTGGATTTTATTTTATATAAGTTTGAGGATTTTTTTTTGTTTTGTTTATTTTTTTTTTGTGGTGTTTGGGGGGGGATCCCTGACTTTAATCAATACAGGCACAAATGATGCTGTAGATCACTGTACATGTACACATTGGAGGGGGGGGGGGAGGATTTTTTCACCCAACAGTGAGCATGTTTTCAAGTAAAGACTAGTGGGTGAAATTTAGAAAATGTGGAAAAAGTTGTGAAAAGATGATAGATCCACTTATTTTAGTATCATATTGGTCATTGCTACTATTTTAGTAGAATTTATTTCATAGTTTATTTTGAATCATGGTGATACTTACACTGTGACTACTTACATTGTGATTTCATGTCCTCTGTGTTCCTCGTGAGGATGCCGGGGGCTCATTCAGAAGAAATAGCATCCCCACCTTCTGGATATTTTGTACTAGGAATTTTAATTCTCTGTCACTCTCTAGTTTCTGTTTCCTTACCTTTCTGTCATTCTCTTCTTAGTTTCTGCATTCCTAGTCCTTTTTCCTGTCATTTTTCAAGCAAATCTTTCAAATGTTCCTATTAATATTGTGACATTTTGCCAGCATTATTTTGTTCTAGCAACTAGGTGGCAGTGTTTAAACGGATGAGCACAGTATGTCCATTTGGTAGCTAGTATTATTTGCTGATATAGCTTTTTTTTTTTACTGATTATCTTTGTCCTTTGAAGTATTTATCTTTATGCTTTTTGTAACCTGAGGGATGATAAATTAAGCTTAGATCTACAGTGTTGATTCTAATTTCTAGAGTGCGCCCTTGTGGGATTCCTTCATTTTTTAAAAATTGCCGCAAAATATGATGTGGGCAGTGCGCCCTAACAGATGCCCCAAAAAATCTTGGATAGCGCGTTTTTTAACAAACAGTGTGTCATTGCAACTGCCATTTGTATACTCTAAAATTAAGTGCTATCCCCCCCCCCCAAGTTCTCCGTTGATGCTTCTGGTTGGCTAAGCGCCTCACTTTTGACCAATCACAGAAACTGTAGTTCATCCTTGTCAGTTCCTGTGGCAGTCATTACATTGGTAGGTTACCCCAGGGGTGGCAGGATATTCTAATTCGCCCTGCAAGCTATCTTCCTAATAAAGCGGCTGGCCCTGCTCTGTTGTCCTCTTCGTTTATGTCATCTTCCTAGAAGCCTTGTAGTTAAGAAATAAGTGACCTAATTGGGACAGAGATCGTTAGGAGATAGCAGCCGCTGTCAAACATGGAAAGAACAATGCCTTCATTAAAGGAGGATGCACTCATTACAGAACATCACTTAAAGCACCACACCAAAACTCTGCCGATCACCAGGAGGTTGTACCAGATGAAAATCTTCAGAAAGACTTCCATCAGTTCCATCATCTCTCTCTCTCTCTCTCTCTCTCTCGCTCTCTCGCTCCCTCTCTCTCTCTCCTTCTCTCTCTCTCTCTCTCTCTCTCTCTCTCTCTCTCTCTCTCTCTCTCTCTCTCTCTCTCTCTCTCTCAATTCACACCTAAAATAATTTTTTTTAAATATGGGGGGGGTGGGAGAGCAAGATATTGGCTTTAACCCTCTTGTCCCCGATCCGGTCGCAGCCGACAGTAACGGAGGCTGCCGCTAGATTCCAATACGACCGCAGCCGACAGTTGGTGCTGCCCACGTGGGCAGTACTTTTCCATCACACACAGATCTCGTGGTTTTCACACTATGTGTCTGAAAATTGGTGGGGCAATGCAGGGAGGGTGTCAGAGGATGCCAGTGATAAATTTAGACCACTAACATGCGTGTAGTGGGGAGGGAAGGAAGAAATAACAGCCAGCGACCCGAACGCTTTTCAATGGTGCAGCGTGGCAGAAAAAAATGACGTTTTCTTTAGTACCAGACGATTCATCTGATTAGCGAGATGATAAATTGAATGTTATTGTCTTGGAAGTAGAAACATTTGAACGAGAATTGTTAAGTAAGTCTGACATTAAACGATTACGAGGAAGAGGAGGAAGGAAATGCTGTAGTTAGGGAGAAGAGTGAGCCAGAAAATAACGTGCTACACGGCACATTCCTGACATGTGCTACACACACGGACTGTGGAGAAATTTGACCTCCCGGCTGGTCCGCGGCATAGACGCCTGAAAACGATGCCTTTTGACTGTTTTCTCATTATTACCACACTTTAGCTTTGAAACTGCAATGGCAGAAACGAACAGATATGCTGATAATGAAAATAGCAAGAAGGAAAATAAAATAGGTCTCCGTCTGCCAAGGTTCGACAGGTGAGAGCAATGGGTACACCCCCCCACACACACACACACACCCATAATTTGTGCTTTTTGTGATGTGATGTGACCCTGTGCCACCTCTATGACTACTTTAGAGACTACCAACATTAAAATTGTGTAGAGTTACAGAAGTTCTGTGTTGTTTCGAATTTGTCACACCTGTGCTGTGACAATGGTGACAGTGTGACAGTCATGTACAGTAATACACTTCTGTATACTTAACAAACATGTGGTAGCACACGCAGATATGAACTGCAGTATAAAGGTCACATGTCGATTGAATATGACTTGTTTTCAAAAGAAAAAATAGTTAAACAAAACTTCTGTCTCCTCGAGACATACCATAAAACAGGTGCTATGGGGACATTGTGTGACACATCCTTGAAGTACTATTGCACATAACTAGTGGTAAACACATCAGCTGGGTATCACTTCCTTATTCGACACTAATATGCTTGAACTATTGTCAAATCCATGCAGGATTTGCTGTTTTATCATATATACCATATTTTTACCTGTGATTGGTGACAAATAAGGTGACAGTGACAAGACATCTGGTGACCAGACATATAAACTTGTGCCTAAATGCAAGTACAAAGACATGCCTAGCTTGTGACAAACTTTCAGCTTCATAACTTGTCATGCACACACACAATTGCCTTAGGAGTAAAGTAAGTCAGATGGAGGTAGAAAACCTGCAAAGAATTCAAAATCTACAGGCAGTTTAGCTCTATAGAATCCAACAACAAGAGGGTTAAACCTATCATCTAAATCTAGATCTATCTCTCTGAATGTGGAAAATACTCTCTCTCTCAATGTATGATCTTTGAGGGCGGGGGTGTAAAAATAAGGCTTTGACATTGGCTTTATCAAAAATTTAGGTCTATCTCTCTGTAGAAATAAATGTGGCCTCTCTCTCTCTCTCTCTCTCTCTCTCTCTCTCTCTCTCTCTGTGTGCTGTGTCATAGTGCTTACTAGTACTACAGATTAAGTGCAACACTTAAGGTGAATACTTAATCCTTTCTGCCTAGTATCTGCCTGTTTGTTTTGTTTCTTTTCCTTGAAAAAATAGAAACCAAGAGTACTGAAGGTACCATAAGCAAATATTACTTGTCCCTTTTTTTTTTTTATTATGGGGGAGGGGGGTGCCCCCTTTCTTTCATTTAAAAATGTTTAAATCCTAGAATGAACACTGGATTTAAATCTACCATTTCATAGGTGAAAATTTGCTACTTCCAGTTATATCTAATATGGCTAATAAGTATATTAGCTTTTATATTGCTTCCACAAATGTAACAAAATAAGTGCATCAGCAGAGGCTGAAAACAGTCTCATGCATTCATAGTGAGGGCATTGTTGCATGCATCATTTCACTGCATGCTGTTTGCAGAACTCAGGATAGCATTGAATTCAGTGTACTTGGTGGACTTATTATTAAATATTACCATGAGTAAGTGATTTTTTCCTGGCACCATAAATAACAGTTTGTTTGTCTTTCAGGTCAACATGGCTGAGCAGGAACCTGTCGCAGCTAAAGCACAAGAAGACGAAGATGATGAAACTACTCCAGGCTACAAGCCTCCAGCACAGAAATCTCTCACTGAAATTGTCAGTCAGGACAATGATGATGAGAGTCTGGTCAGATATAAAAAGGCATTGCTGGGTGATCAATGTGCAGGTACTACTTTTGGTTACGAAATCTTGCTAGTACTCTTTCACAAGTTTTGCATTGGTATTCACTCCAAACCAAGAAGGGGAAAAAAATCAAAGTTCTGAAACAAGATCTGTGTGTGTATGTGTGTAAATAGTCTTTCATTTAGATTAAGAATCAGGTCATTTCTACAGACATTAGTATTTTTTTCTATATACTGTTTACACAGACTTGATGTGTTCTGGTTCTGGTGATTCAGCAAGCAGGGATGCTCATGTTCCAATGTTTAATGAATTGTTCACTGGTTCAAATGGCCTTGTAAGTTGTGGCACTTCAAGAAATGTTTTTTGTTTAGTGCTCTTCACCTGCTAAACTTATGCATGCGAGTTCTCTTTATAATTCTTTTGAATGCATTTGTTTCTGTGAGGCATTAATGCCAACAAACATTTTTGCATTGCAATTGCAAAAATGTTCTTGGCAATCTTTGGTTACAAAAGAAAAATAGGCATGTTGTGTAAAACTGAGAGATTATCTGATTTGTATATTTTAAGACTTGCTATCATTTGTCATATGGTCATTTCTACAGTCTAAGTCAGGACAGTTTCTACTGTAAGTTAACCCCCAGAGCAGAATGTCTGCTATACAAACTGAAATCATTGAATTGAACAGAAAATGCTGATAGCATTAAAGGCTCTAGTGTGAAGAATGAGATTGGCAGAACAATGGTAGTGTGAAAACAAAAACCTTTCTTCTGGCTGAATTCTGACATGCAGATGAGATAGTCATTGTTTTGTAATGGATGAGGTGACACATTTGGGCTAAGGTATTCATGCAAGCGAGATACTCAAATAGTCCTTGTTTTCTGATCTGTTGGCCTTAATGGCTTAAATGAGATTGTCATTGCCTCTTGGTCAATTTAGCTTTTAAAAACATTTGGACTAAGGTTTGCATTGTAGGGGCAGGGCTTAACTACTGAAAGAGTGAATCAGTGAGCCATAACAATTTTTAGGTTCTCTTTAAGCAATATTTTAAGCATGAAATTTCTTCTTTTTCAGCTGTTGTCTGCTTTCTGCAAACTGCCTTGTTCTTTTTCTTTTTATAAATGTAACAAGTCACTTATAAACAATTAATCCCTTCCCAACCCTTTACCCCACTGTCAGCTTTCCCCACCCATACCAGCTGCAGATACTCTCAGAACTAGTCTTGCTTGGTTTGCTGAAATTTTGATAGAGTAAATATCAGGAATTACTAGATTGCTGTGTATTTTCATACGAATAGTTTGTTTCTGCCTTCCATCTTTTTGATAAATGCCAACAACTACATTTTTCTTTTTTAAAAGATAATAACAGAATAAAAAGGAACATTTGTGATTTTATTTTATGAGAAATATGAGCCTTTTATTTTCTGTCATTATAAGAAATTTGTGATTATTTCACAGCATTGCTTCCTTGACTAGTGCAATTCGAAAAGAAAGAGACATGCATGCGTGGCAGAGCACTTTTCTACCATTATATATACCTTTGTTGTCCCTTTAACAAACCTGTGAGAGGGGTTTTTTTCAGAGTTAAAAAGGTTTGGGGGGGGGGGGTCAGGCTGTTTTGATTGTAAAATAGCACAAGCACAGTTCTATCAATTGTTTTGACTCTGATGAAAATATTCATTATAAAGGACCTGAAATAACAGTAAACTTAAAGTTGTGTAGTTTACTCAGATACAAATATAAAAAATGTCATTGTTTAAAAGAGCTGGTTTGATTCTTTTACAACTGCTTGTTATGTATGATCTGAAACAAATGAGGATTTGTTTGAAAACATTAAGTTGTGAAGGTCTTGACACAACAAATCAAACATACTCCATACTTCCCAGTCCAAAGAGCAACCTTTAGGTTTCACATCCTGTTTCAGACTGGCTAAGATAGTAAGAAGAATTAGATATGGTGGCTATAGCTGGTGAGAATGTCCTCAAAACAATCTTTAGGAGAGTAGAATAAGTTGCTGACTTATCTAGTCATTTTTCTCAACTCTCCTTCCTGGACCTGAATTTAAATGTGTTGTGACTTTGGGTTTTGTTGTTTTTTTGTTGTGACTTTGGGGTTTTCATCCACAATGCTCAGAATCCGCAAAAGTAGAAATCGTCATATAGACATGCCCACCATGACAATTGACTGTCATTTATCCAAGAGAAAAATCATTGAATCGATCAGACGATATTATGAGAATGAGGACCTAATTTGCCTGTCCCATAAAACAAAAAGAGCTGAGAAGTGGACAGATATTTGGGAGATAACCCTCCACAGCAATGACAGAGTTATCACTGACATACTTCCCTACTTAGGCATGGGCAGTAAAACATAAAAAAGGGAAGTTAATATTAAGATGCCTTCAAAAAAAAACCCAGCAGAATAACTCTTATCCCAAAGAAGAAAACCTTTAAACATACTTATTGTTTCTTAACAGAATATTGTGAGAAGTGACCTTTCATTGATTCAGGAAAGTTTCACTTATTTGTTTCATCTTAAACAGTCATTTATTTGAGACATCTTGCTGTGTCCCGGAAAATCACTGTATGTTCAGGTTTTGGAAGATTTGTGGCCCCGTGTTAACAAAAATAAAGTATGTCAGACATACCTGTCAATGTGATATTTGTATGACAATTTTAACGGTTTATATCTTGTTTTGCAGGTGATAAAAAGGAGGTGAAAGTGAAGAAGCTGAGTATTATTGTCGAGGGCAGAGACCCTGTGGAAATGGACCTGACAGGTGAGTAAATCAGACTTGGCTGTCAAAGACTTTTTGTCCATATTTTAAGGCGTTTTCAACCTTGTGTGCAGATATTTACTTGAGGGGTTTTCTTTCTTTTTTTTTATAATTTACATTGAATGGCATGTGCACTCTCACATACACATGCATCCCTGAACATACACGTACAAACACACGCACGCACAGAATAAAGAAACAAACAAGATGGTTTATTACCATGCCTCATTCCTTCCCAAATATTGGGGCCTTTTTTTTTTTTTTCTTTTTTTAATTTTGCTATGCTCTTCAAAAGTTTTAGGCCACAAATCCAGGAGTTCTTTCCAGAAGAACCACAGTTTTGAAAAACCCCAGGGGCCATTCCTGAAAACACTGGGATAAAATCAGGGATGGAAACATCTCTGTAATAAAATAACTGCAAGGAAAAGACTGAATGAATGATGGAAGAATCTCTCTCTCTCTCGCTCTCTCGCTCTCTGTGCGTCTCTCTCTCCATCTCTATCTTTCTACATGTTCACTGAAGAATATTTGCTTGCTTTAACGCATACAATCATAAATGTGCGTATGCGCTCGCATTCTCATGCAAGCATGTGAGAGCACAGAGATAGTTTTTGTGGGGATAGATATGCCAGGCTGCTATTTTATTGATAGTGCTTTTATTTTCAGTGCCACCAGAGGAAAGGAAAAAGTTCAAGATTGTCCTGAAAGAAGGATGTGAATACAAAGTTCAGATCTCCTTCAGCGTCAAAGGAGAAATTGTGTCTGGTCTGAGGTATAATCAGACCACCTTCAGGAAGGGCATAAGAGGTGGGTAAATGTGGTGTGTAATTGTTTTATGTACATATAACCTTCGGCTCGTGCATGGAGAAACATGCAAGGCTTAGCGGAAATTAGTGTGGGTTAGGACAGCAGCAGCCATAAGCATCACTGAGACAAACTTGTGTCTTATATTTCCCTCACCTGACCACCCACACACCTCCCTTTTTACTGACTTGGCTTTCTTGGGGAGGGGGTGTCTTTTTTTCTTGTTAATAATCATGAGCCCACCCCACCTTCACCACAGATAAATGCTGCATAGTAATGTAAAACTCCAGGAAATGGGCCTCCTATTTTTTTTTCAATCACCATACGGAGGAACAAGGCCCCATTTTTGTTTTTTCTTATTTCACAGGATCAAAGAAACAGAATCAACACTGACAAAGTTACTTTCTGTTTCATTAAGAGTAAGTCAAAGGCATTAATGGATTTCACCTCCCAGTCGGTATTGCCCCAGGACCCACCATGAAAGGTCTGTGAGCTCTTAGACTGTCATTTTTCTTCTGTCATTTTTCTTTCCTCGCTGGTCTACATATTCAGCAGTCAAACTTTTTTTTATGAAATAGTACATTACTGTTAGTATAGCTGTAAAGTGCTGTTTTGGTAGATCCATGACAAAAAATAATAATAGATACAGCATAAAATTCTTTGAGAGCTTTTTTTTTTTTTTTTTGAAACTTTGAGGAACATGAAATACTGTGCCTTTTACTGACAAAAAGTGTTTGGTTTTGTTGAAATTTTGTATACAGATGTGTGGGTTGGTTGGGTTGGGGTTTCTTTCAATGTCTTGGTGCGTGTGTGTTTTTTTTATTTGTTTTTTATCGAATGTTTTATGTACTGCATACTTAGATGGATTTTCCAATCTGACTTTATAATTTCATTACTGACTGTTGTTGTTTTTTCTCAGTGCACAGGGAGTCTTTCATGGTTGGCAGTTACGGTCCCAGAGCAGAGGACTTTCAGTATCTGACTCCTGCGGATGAAGCCCCATCTGGTATGATCGCAAGAGGGGAGTACACCATCAAGAGCAAGTTTACTGATGATGACAAAATTATTTACCTGGAATGGGAGTGGACCTTGGTTATCAAGAAAGATTTCGAATGATGTTCTTCATTGTCTTCTGTCTGTATTCCATCATTCTCACATGCCTGGCCTACCTTCCATAGGTTTTCAAAATATCACGGACAGTTTAGAGAAAGATCATATTCAACATTAAGGCTTGTTTTATCATCTAAACTCAGACCTTGTACTTTCCTCCACCTATTGATTATATGTATAGCTCAAACCTTTAATTCTTAGATATCTTTCAGTCATTTTTGATAAAGTTTGTTAAAGTTACTTTCTGAAATGAAAAACAAATATGCATTTACCAAGAAATAGTGACAAAAAGGAGTGTCTTTCACTTAATAGAATAAGAGTGGGTTGTTTTTTTCAAAATTATTTTTATTGTACAAAAATCTTTTTGTACAGTTCATTTTAAATTTTTTCTTTCATATTTGGATGAAGCAGGTGTGTTGATGAGGGGTTTTTTTGTTTGTTTTTTAATCTGGAGATGTTTTTGTCCATACTGATCAGGTTACATATTGTTTTGTACGTGATGAGAATGATTTGTATATGAGGGTTAATAAAACTAAAATGTTGATCTTCGTATTGGTCTTTAGAGAAAACCTTTTTCCTCTTTCTACCTTTTTTGACATTCTTTTAAAACAAAATAGTGTGTTTTCAAATATGCTGCTATTTATTTACAGTTACCCTTTTTTATCATGTCACTCTTTTTTTTAATCTCTTTACATGTCTGTTTTCAATAAAGATGTAAAATGTAAAAATAAAGATGTGAAATAGAAAAATGTACTCAATTATTGAGTGCGCCTGTAACAGAAATTGCTACATAAAGAGAACATTCACAAGTGTTATTTGAATAAATACATATATGAACTATTACCCTGTAGTAAAGATCCAGTGCAAGTCATTGATATAAAACCGTTAAAAAAAAGAAAAAAAGGTTACAAGGAAAAAGGGTTTTATGATCAAGAGTTAGCTGAGTATGTTATGTCACTTTTTGTGTCAGAAATGAGTGTTTTATACACAATGCTTTGAAATGTAGAAAGACTAGGCATGATGAAGTTGTAGGGTATATTTGAGATGTTTGAGTGATTGCTAGCTGTGTTCAAAAGCATGACCGTTACGTTTGTAATTGTATATGTTCATCATTTTCTTATAAACTGTGAACGCTACTTGCTTCCACTTAATCTTTTTTGCGGTGTATATGATTTTTATTTTTGTTTTCCGGGGACTCTTGGTGTATTTTATGAACTTGCAAAGTTTGATGTTCCTAGTGTTTAAGCTAGAACGAAATAGTTTTATGATAAGTTGTATAGGAGAGGGGGGAAAATGCATTATTGAAAGAAGATATGCAAATACATACATGGTGTGAATGCAGCTTTATTTTATGCAAAAGATTACAACTACAGCATTCTTGCCATGCTGGAAAGTCTGTTCTGCAAGTCTTCTATACAAGCATGTAGCATAGTATTCGCATTAGTCTCACCATGTAGGCTGTAAGTATTAGCTGCCATTATATAGCACATGTTTTTCTCCCGTGTACTTCAGATAAGCACTTTTTTTTTCTATGACACAAGGCGGCCTTCACAAGAAACATAAAAGGGAAACAAATTAATCACTTTTACACATGCTGGCCTTCATGCGAGAAACTACAGATTTTTTCTTTCTTTAAGAATTACATGTTATCAAGCAATGTTAAAGATGCACTTTCAGATTCTATTCTTGTAAGTGTGCTGACCATGTTCAAGAAGAGATGGGTTTACAATTTTGTTCTGTTCACATGCTTTTTTAAATTAACCTCAAAGTGCCATGAGTAATGCATGGGATATCAGATATGATCACAAAGTTGTTAGATGCCTTTAGGCAACATAGCTCTATAGGACACACCCCTACCCCCATTCCCTTCAAAAACAAAAAAATAGAAACATTATGAAATAGTAAAAAAAAATTTTAAAAAGAAAGAAAAAGACAAGAAACCCAGCTAAAAAAGCAACTCATAAAAACATACTCATATCAGACACTTGAGTACAGCTGCAGCTGATCTCTGTACAGACTAGACAAAATCGTCTTACGGGATCTAGTACCCAGAGGGCTGGTATAAGTATAGGGTTAATCCTAGTTCCCTTTCACTCCAGCACATCTAGTCAGCTGAAAAACTTTGAAATAAATTGCTCATGAATTTATAAGGAAATTGGTGTGACTCAACTTTGAAATAAATTGCTCATGAATTTATAAGGAAATTGGTGTGACTCGAGCAGCTGTCTATCTCGAGTAAAGTGGCATTAGGTTTGTTAAGTCCTCTTTATACCAATCAACAATGTATCAAATACTTAAATCTGTTATAATACTCCTTTTTTTTTTTTTGCCTTAAAGACTTTTATTATCTGTCCTGTATTTTGGAAGAACATCCGAGGTCATTAATTCCTTTATGCATTGCAACTTCTCATCCGGACAACTTTCAACACTTTGGTGCTTTCTAAACTCTTTTGCTTCTTGTTGTAATGTCTGCTTTGTCGTCAGTGTGAACATATCTCCAGCTTTTTGTTTCATCATCCCATCTTTTCTGCAGGCCACCTCCTCCCTTCCCCCATACCCAAATGGCTACTCATTCCTCAGCACTTCTAGCCTTTCTTGGAAAAAATGTGTTTGTTCCTTTCTTTTTTTTCTTTTAACTCAGTCTTTCGGAAATGTTCCAAGAGTGCCTTCCATGTGTGTGCTCCATTTTCTTTGTTTTGGATGTGTGTTACTTGAAGGAAAAGTTATTTTCAGTTTTTTTTAGACATGATGTAGGCAGTTTACTGCCAGTCGTCCAAGCTGTGGTTTGGGGGTTGTTTTTTTCTTTAGTGATGTAGGATTTTTATTAGTTATGTTTGATTAAAAAATAAAAAGAATGTAAGTGTAATGCCAGGTTGAGGTCAGTCATTAGCTTCCAAGTTAGTGAGTTACCCTTTCCTCCTTTGTTCTGTTTGTCATAAGTTCTGTTACTGTATCAGCAATGAAATTACAATAAAAGATATGTATGCCTTGATAATTATGACTTTGTGTGTGAATATCATTTCATTTGGATGTTGGAAGTTTGCGCATTTGCCATCCTTTATGTGTGTCTTCATATAAACATCAAATCATTATGAATGAGATTGGATGATGTGTGTGCATGCCTATTTAAGTACACGTGTATGTGTGATTTTCTCACCTTTTATTGTCAGTGTTTTTATGGGTGGAGCTCGTTGAAATCTGACAGTTCTTTATCTTCCAAGGAACTAAGAGAATTAAGGCAGATCTTGCTTCAAAAGTTCAAAAACAATTTTGCAAGAAGAAAAGATGTAATCAAGAGATCCAGCAAAAACAATCACAGTGATAAAAACAGTTAGCCAAAAACCCTTAAGAAAAATGAAAGAGACCTACACAAACACTCGCGTGCTTACAGACTTGTGCTTGTCAAAAGAACCCACCATACATGGGAATCTCATCATTGGTGAACCCCACAGCACTAGCTGAGGAATGAAGAAAATAAACACCCACAACATTGAAAGTGGGAAAGAGCAGGGAGATACCTCCTGACTGTCCTGGCAAAGTTGGTAGGTTCAATTCCAGCTGTGTCCCTGCAGTCGGAAGCTACCTTAACAGTAATGAAAAAATTCAGCACTCTCATACACGCAAATCTCACCATTGGTGAACTACAGAGCTGTAGCAAAGCAACCCCCAAAAGCTGAAAACCCAAAGGAAACATAAACCAGAAGAAAAATAAAACTGAAATTAATGTTGTTGAGTGTTCCCTCATCTCAGGCGTTCTGGGGTTCACCCAGAATATGCACTATTGTCCCACAACACCTCGGAATCACTGTGTAACCATTACAGGCTGGATAAGAAGATTGCACATTTGGTATACCATCCCATATTTAGCAGATATCCTCTAGCCTCCTCAAGTTTTGTCTGCTTTATTGAAGAATACAGGTTGCTATGCTGGCTTTTACCACAGTTTTGTATCTACAAAATAATTTCCATGAAAATTGCTCTGTCAAACAAAACATATATGTACACACACACATGACAAATGAAAACAATTTGTTACAGATAAAAGTCACTCACCAGAAAAAGAAAGGAAAAAAAAACATTTGTCAAAAAAATCTTGGAAAGCCAGGTGCAGTAGTTAGCATCTTGGGTTAAGGAATGAAAGGTTACGGGTTTGAGTCCCATAGTTACAGGGATTTTTCTGACTCCAGCCAGCTGCCACCCAGAGTACGTTTGCTAAAGGCTTAAGGGACCACCTAGTTTAGCTTCATCCACATTACAATTGCTACTTAACTTTGAATGACTTGCTCAAATTACCTAACCAGCACTGCCGGTGTCTGCATCTCTCAGACCCGGTTGATGCCAAAATATATGACTGGGAGGAAAGATAGGAAAATTGCCTCTGATTCAGAGAAAATTGCCTCTGATTCAGAGGTTCTAGTTGCTCTGGTCTCTGGTCAAGGTGACCTCAGTTTTGTCTGTACCTGTAGTGTGTTTTGTGCCAAAGCCTTCAGGGTTGAAGGCCCACAGGAAAAGGTTGTTGTAGGGGCATTGTGGTGGTGGGCTTCTCACTCAGTCTGGCTCCACTACTAAACTATTAAATAATGTCTGATTGTCATCAGTCGAGGCTTAGTAGGTTGTGACCTGCATAATTTATGATGGCTCAGAGCAGGCACTACACCAAAGTGACAGCAGTGCCAGTGGCCCCCAGCCACCTGACACTAGTAGGCTCTCTCTGACCTCCAAGATGTGCACAATATAAGGAATCTGGGTATGGCAGGGGCAGTAGGATCGAAATGAACAGCAGGACAGGAACGTCACAAAAAATGGGGCAACAGCAAAAAGTGTGTGTATTTGGTTTATGTAGAATGTGCAAACACTGAAAAAAGCTAAATACCTGTCAGTTTTGTATCAACGGCCAACCCCTGATCATATTTAACTTGTCAAAATCTCTGAGGAAATTGCTTAGTTTTTAAAACCATTGATTGGGAAACCAATTCACCTCCTGACTAAACTGCAATACCGTTGAATGTAGCCCCTGAAGCAGTTCATCTCCATTCATCCCGCCATACCTAATAATTATTCACATCACTGAAATTCTGCCCATCAATAGTTCCAAGCCCAAACTCCAGTTATTTATTTCAGTGTTTAGGGCCACTTTATTGTGTTTCAGTACCAATCAGTTTCCACATGGGACAAAATTAACATCATCTGTTATACTGAAGTACACACTGGTGAGTGAATGTGTGTGTGTAAGTACCTGGTTATAAGATATGTTTATAAGCCATTTTGGGTCATTTTAAAGGAAGCGCCTCAAGAAGCAGCATACAAGTAGGCCTATACATATGTATGGTAAAAAATAAAGTAGTATGTTCTTTCGAGCCAGAAGGCCCATAGAGCCGGAGCTTATCCCGGTTTCTGTAGCATTAAGCCAACTGATGGTTTTTCACCACCCCTGTGACAGGACGCTAGTCTGTCGCCAGATACTTCCCCAGCAGAGCTGGTACCCACTTGTTCACCTGGGTGGAGTGAGGAAAATAGGAGTAAAGTGTCTTTCCCAAGGACACAACACCGAGCCGAGCGGGGGATCGAACCCGCGACCTCTGGATCACGAGTTGACCGCCTAAACCACTCGACCACGGTGCCTCCTTACATATGTATGGACTGCAACAATAATACACACACAGGAGTGAGAAACTTAATGAACATAAAACATTTACCTACACAACTGATGTTTGGGACTGGATGAAAACCTGCAACTTGAAATAGATCTAGAGAAATTTCATAAATTCGTCACAAGACAGGTTTTTTTAAGGTACCTATTTATTGTTTTATGGACAATCTATAGTGTGCGACTTGCATCCCTGAATGTGTATGATTTTTTTGTGGGGTTGAATCTCAGTTATAGGTCTTTTGAATTGATAGGGGGGGGGGGGGAGAGTTGATTGGTTGTTTTTTTTCAACAAGATCTCCGGTCACATTGAAGTCCAGACCTGACGATGCCCAAATCCCCTTCATGTATACACATCAAATGCATGCAGAACATCCAATTTGGACATTGAAGATCACGATTCATTTGTGTTTGGTGGGTTACCCAAACAAATACGGGTTCAACTTGCCCAAGAGACAGGGCCTGAAAAATTCAGTGCAGTGCCCCAATGACTCCTCATCGGGTTAAAGGAGAGAAAAGATTCATTGTTAAACACTGTCATAAAATTAATGAGGAGATGAGAAGATATCCTTTGTATGTGAGAACAGTCCTTATAAATAAACAAACAACGAAAAACACCAAGCAGACATACTTGTCAAAACTGCTGAAGTTGTCACAACCCTGTCTATGTAGACGCATGTGATACAATGACTCATCAAATGGAATGTGGCAAAGAAAACTGGTGTTACAGCGTAGGTCCTAGCCTAACTAGTTTTGACATAACAAGGGTTTAGAACTGTATGGTGGGGGTGTCTCAGGATATTGATGGTAAACATCCCTTTCTCGCTCTCTTGAACAAAACTGGCGGCCAGGCATAGAAAGAACAGAAAAACAGCTACTTTTGTAGCGTACATGCATGTTTCAATATGGAAAGCTCATCACAGTTAATACTGGTAAAAGGCACAGGATAAACTGGCACAAATTTGATCAGTCGGCTTCAATGCAAATAAACGATGGTTTCAAACTAAGACAGTCGCATAATTAACATGTCCTTTATGACCTAAGATCCTATACTGACCACGAAAAACATTTTAGGTCATTGTGAACTGTGCAACAACAACAACAAAACGACACAAAAATGTGCCCTCCTTGATGGAAGTGCCACTGAAAAAACAGAGGACAGCTGCTTCACCTTTATACTATGGCTGGCTAGCGTAAATTCTGTGTTTAAACAGGTTGCTAAATTAATTGTAGAAAGAAGGAAACTAAGGCAAAATCAAGTCGTACAAACTTATACCAACTGTAAATGCTTAACATATTAAAAAAAATAATGATAATAATAATGCCATAGAAACGTATCCAAACAAAATTGGAGTATGAGCTTTGTGGACAGTAGAAGGCATCTTGAAATATTAAATTTTGTCCTTACATTCTTTTCTTGGCATTTTCGCAGTGCTGATCATTTCTATTGGTGGTGCAAAACTCGATGATGCGCGCGCGCGCACGGTGTGTGTGTGTGTGTGTGTTGTGGTGTGTGATCGTGCGTGCGTGCCTATGTGTGTGTTTGTGTGTACGTGCGCGCGCGCGCACGTGTGTGTGTGTGTGTGTGGTGTGTGTTTGGCTCAGTGCGCTGCAGGTGTATGTTATATATCTGACCAATCGTTAATACTCAATCATAATTATGTTATGCAGTCCGTCCATACTTCTTCAATCTTAATCATTCTGTCGATGGTTGGAGTCATGTGTGTGTGTGTGTGTGTGTGTGTGTGTAGGCTGATCCAGCATCAGTCCAAGTTCTGTCGGTCCATTTCCTGCAACTTCCTGTTAAGTTCCTGTCACATCCTCAGTGACCGATCCCGAGTGACCCACTTTCACTGCATGTCATTTGAAAATTCTTGTTGTTAGGGCATTCCTCAGCTTGACATGCTGGGGGTCACCCAGAATACTTCTAATGCACTCTGTTTCGCCTTATAATAACACCTCGGAATCACTTATGGACCTGTATGAGAAGGTGTGTGTGTTTATTTTAATTTATTTATTAATTTTATTCTTTTGTATTTTATTCTTTTATATCGAGAATAATGGAATAAGCACTTATGTGCTTTTTTACATCCAGTCCCCGTATGTATGCGGTTTTGTATATTTTGTCATCTGTTCCCACCGGCACACCATGGCGTACTCTTACGAAAAGCGGAACATGATTTAACGTGTGTGTGTGTGTGTGTGTGTGTGTGAAGACTGTTTGCAAATACCTCGCCACACAGACAGCCATACACTGACTTCAGATGATCTGTCCTCTTCTTCTTTTTCTTCTTTAACATGGAGAATACATTTAGGTTGCTGTGCTGAAAGCTTGGTACAGATGACGACAACCTTTGCATAACATTTCAAAGCCTAACACCATTTTAATGTAGGCCTTAGCATGTTTGACAAAGCTTCAAGAGCATGGCCACCCATTATATGGTTTCTTTAATTTCCTGTCTGCATGTGTTTTGTGTTGCTTTGAAGATTCTGTTTGCTACTTACATAGAACCATACACTGACCAGATACTTCTCTTGTTCTGTGTTCTTTTAACTGGGCTACATTGGTGTTCAAACGGTACAGATACGACACTATCCAAACAGTCAAAGCCAACCACCATTTAGTGGATGGAGCGGAAAGCTTCAGGCACAATAGATGGATTTAACCGTCGCATGATTGGTTTCCATAAAAAGCTTCAGTTTCTTTTGCCAGATCTAAAACAACTCCTATCGTGCAGTTTATTACTGCTCCAATTGGTGTCAAAGATACTGGCTTATCTCTCATCCAAGCTGCTCCCATACACCACTCCAGGTTGTAGGGGAAGCTTCAGCACAAACGTTGAAACCCCGCTGGATTGAGTCATTGTTCAAAGCTGGGTTGGTGATAAACCGACTATCGCCTGTTCCATTTCAAGTAGCTAGCTCATTCTCTCTGCTCCATCCCCTCGCCTGCTCATCACTTCCCCTGCCCCTGCGCGTTCTGTGCAGAGGTTGAATTTTTTTTTATTTTTTTGTTTGTCCTGTAGGTTGGACAGCCCATCTGATCTAGTCACATGTCCGTACCATCTGAGCTTCCTTTTCTTGACTGTGGTCAGCAGGTTTTCGTAGTGCTTTACTTGTTGGGTAGGGCTTCGTTGTTGGTAGTGTGGTCCATGTATGAAATGCCAAGGAGTTTTCTGAGGCATCTCATCTCTAGAGCCTGGATCCTCCTTTGTAGATCTGCATTCAATGTCCAGGATTCGCATGCATACATATATGTAGAGATGACTAGTGCATGCAGTAGCTTGACCTTGGTCCTGAGAGATGTTTCGGTCTTTCCAGATAGTCTTGAGCTTTGCCATTGCTGCTATTGTTTGTGCAGCTCTTGCGAGGATTTCGGTTTTTGAACCTTCTTCACTAAAAATAGCTCCAAGATACTTGAAGTGATCTACAACCTCAAGTTCTGTTCCACTGACTTTGATCTTGGTAGTGATTGGCTGTGCATTGTTTGTCATGAGTTTTGTTTTCTCGGCACTGATCTCCATGCCATATCTGGAGGATGTTTGGTCCAGGTGGTACACTAGGTTGGCTAGTTCCTGTTCATTTCCTGCAAGTCGGTTGATGTCATCAGCAAACCTGAGGTTGGTAATTATCCGCCCTCCAATACTGACTGTGCCAGTGTGATCTTCTAAGGCATCAGTCATTATGCGCTCAAGGAAGACATTAAACAGTGTTGGCGATAGGAGACAGCCTTGACGAACT
Organism: Rapana venosa; assembly: GCA_028751875.1. Lineage (NCBI taxonomy): Eukaryota > Metazoa > Mollusca > Gastropoda > Neogastropoda > Muricidae > Rapana > Rapana venosa. Next base: position 94,443,774 of record CM054134.1, read on the forward strand.
CCCACTGAGGTACGAACCACTCTCCAACTATGCCTTGAAAAAGCACTGTGCTGGTGGCTTTTGTGTATAGGTCTTTGATGGACCGAACGATCTTTTGTCCCATGTTGTATTTCTTCATCGTGGCCCATAATGCGTCGTGCCATACACGGTCAAACGCCTTTTTGACGTCTATGAAGATGTATAGTTTCTGTTGGTGCTGGCTGTATTTCTTGCACAGAACTCTTGTTGAATATTTGTTCTGTAGTGCTTCTGTTTGGGGTTGAATATTTGTTCTGTAGTGCTTCTGTTTGCAAGCCTGCCTGTTCTTCAGCGATGATCTTTTCTGCCCGTGGCTTTAGTCTGTTCAAGATGACTTTTAACATCACTTTACTGGCATGGCTTATGAGGCTGATTGTTCGATAGTTTTGGCATTGCTGTAGATTGCCTTTCCTGGGGAGCATGATGATGAGTAATTGGGTCCAAGGTGTTGGCCACTCTCCAGTCTGCCAGATCTTGTTGCAAATTCCCCCGGCCTACCGGATGCCAAAAAATTGCATTCTTGCTTTCTTTAGCACTACCTTGTCCCTAACACAATGGCGCAGCGTGCGGGAAGAGAGAGAGAGAGAGAGTCTGGCATGCAGTTGTATACAATTATTATTCCGTATTTCGGCTGAAAGATAGTCTATATAGTTATGACAATAAAAAAAAGCCTAATTAGTAGATTAGACCTAGACTCCTGTTCGAATGATCAGGTTGTTTAATTTTATTTAGTACAAATAAATATTCGGTTACGAACTGATCCACACTGGTAAACACATCGATAAATGATTTTCACAATCATCTGAAATTGCCGAAGTGTTGCATACAACTGATGCAAAACTCGCTAGCTCTTTTGTGGCAGAGTTGCAATTTTCGTAACAACCTGTCAACTTCCCGTCCTCATGTGGAGTCATATAGGATCGCGAGTTGTAACAGCAAGCATTTTGTGTGTGCAAAGGACACGTTTAGCTGTGAAAAGAATGGCTTCAGCCAATGTGCGGTGTATTCCTGGCGAAGAAAAGATGCAAATTACAGTGGAATACTGTCACGAAGGCAGCAACTCCAGAGCCTATAATCTTGACCGAAAGCAGTTTGAAGACGTCGGCACGGCCATCAATCGATTAAAACGAATCTAGCCAAAAGTCTGTTTAAAAAGAAGAAAAAGAAGAAGAACGTTGCCGCCAATAGCAATGTATGGGACTCATCAAGAGAAGAAGATGAAGAAAACAATTTGAATGTGCAAATCTTGACTGGCAGTGGACGGAAGGTCGACGAAAACATCCCCAACAAATCCGCATGGGCAGAAGGAAATAAGCTCAGAATTGGAAGTACTGATATCCCTATCACAGTCAATGCTCCGTCAGTAAAACTTCTACCTCTACCATCATCTGTTATGGCAGGGTTCCCCATATTTCCAAGATTTGAGCTTGAATTCGCAGATCTACAGAACTGTGTGTTTTCTTGGGAAAAAGTCACATCTTCACCAAAGGAAGAAGCCATGGGTGCTGAAGGTGGAGAAAGTGGAAGAGATTATGGGAATGTTTGTAACAATTTGCCCAGATGTATAGATCAGATCTATATACCAACAGCTGCTGATATTGGTTTACGTTTAAAGCTGACATGTACTCCAGGTAGAAATGACAGAATTGGGAAGGAAGACTTTGTTGTGTCAGAGGAAGTCAAACCAGGACCAGGTACATGCCCCTTTGAAACTAGGCATCTGTACACACCAACCAGAACAGATGATGAAAAGTAAGGGTTTTAACGTATTTAAATAAGACACACACACTCACGAACAACACACACACACATGCTCTGACCTAGTGCATTCACACATGTATACACACACACACACACACCGACAGTACAGTCACACACACAATTTACCACATTTACAAAACTGCATACACAAAGGGACTGGATGTAAAAAAGCACATGAGTGCTTATTCCATTATTCTCAAAATAAAATAACAATAAAAAAAATTTAAAAAGACGCACAGTGACACACACACAGAGTGATTAATTTGTTATGTGAATAAATAGGATCCATGGTCTAGAGGTAATACACCTGCCTAGAAAGGGAATAGTCCAGGTTCAAAGTGTGTGGTGCTTTGATCCCAATTTGTGCCTGAAACTCTCTTCTCCCCCCCTTCCTCCTCCACCCCCCCCCCCCCCCATCCCTAGACCATGAGTGGTAGTCTGGGTGCTAGTATTTCAGAGGAGGTGATAAACTGAGGTTCCATGTGCAACACACATTTAGTGCTGGTAAAAGAACCCACAGCAACATAAAAGTTATCCCTGGCAAAAATCTCACTAGAAAAAAGCCACTGTGGTAGGGTAACAAGTTATAAATGCAGACAGGAAAAACTTCACTCATAAACAAAATAAAATAATGGGTGGTGCTGATCTTGTGGCAACACACTCTCGTCTCCCCGTAGAGAGTAGCCCGAATTTCACAAATAAAAATCTGCCATTTCTTAAACACAAGTTAAAGTCACAAAAAAGTGACATACAACATGTATACAATACAATATCCACATATCCCTTTAGTTTTACAAGTGGCAATGTTTGTAATATTTGCAGTGTGTGTTTGTGTGTGTGTGTGTGTGATTCACTGACAGTGTGTGACTGTGTACATGTATATATATGTACACGTGTGGTGTGTGTGTCTGTGTCTGTGTCTCTGTATTCTGTGTCTTTCAGTGTGTATGTCTGTCTGCTTGTGTGTGACTTTACTGTCTGTGTGTAATTTTAGACCATTTTAGATTGCAGTTTGAGCCTCTATTACAGTATTATCTCTAGAGAAAGAGCAACTTGAAATACATTTTATCTTTTTCTTGCTCATGAATCAAATCATATGCAGTCATAGATACTGTTATCCCACAATTTTTTGTTTTTGTCCATGGATACATTGTTTGTGTGAAGACTGAAGGAATCATGCACCATGACTCAGTTATGATACATTATAAATCAATAGATCTTTCTTTCTTGAGAGAAGTAAACCCAGATCCTTGATCATTTCACAAAATCAGATGAAATTTTAACTGGATGAATTGTCTTTTTGCTATACTGTATACATCATTACATGTACATACATGACACAGTCTTTCCATTGTGCTTATGCAGGTATGGTTATTACATACAATTTGTGAAATGTTTGGAAAAGTTAGACTATACAGTGTGTACTGAAAGTAGTAGTTGTTGTTGTTTTGAATTTGTTTGTTATTGAAGATTATTTGATTCAGTCCATATGTTTAAGATTTAATGACACACAATCACAAAGTTTTATCCAAATCTTAATGCATGAAATATGTATTCGTGATATATCTCCTGAATAATTTTAAGCCTTTAAATGTTTAATAAGAACCAGAGAACCTATTGATTGAATTTGTTTTAAATTTAGAACTTTTTCAGGGGTTTTGTTTGGGGGTTCCCCCCCCCCCCCCCCCCCCCCCACCCCCCCCACTCGACTTGAACTTTGACAGTTTAGGGTTCACCAATGGTAAGATTTTGCAGAGCTCTGTTTTTGTCTACCACTTAGGTAGTCAGTTGTTTGCTTGTTTTTAGTTTCAGGGTAGTGTCCTACAACCTGCTGGCTGACACCTACTCAGATTCAGACTATGCACGTGATGTCCTGTTCCCATACTGCCCACCATATGCTCTGGACATGGACTACCGTCGACAGTTGCTCTTGAAAGAAATCACAGGTTCATACAGATCTTCTAATTCTATAGTGTATGGTGGTTACAATTTTGTGTGACTGACAGATACTGTACATGTAATTGAGCAGAAAAATAATATTTGACAATTAAATAATGAATTTTATGGTTAATTTTAAGTGTCATGAAAACAAATTTAGTCTAAACTACTTTTACTGTTTTAATACAAAATTTTGCATTCAGTTAATTTCCATACATCATTACGTGCAAACGCCTGAGACCATCTCCAACCAAGAACTTTTTGCCCGTTGCAACCAAGAAAGCATGGACAACATCATCATGCATAGGCGATGGGGATGGATAGGGCATATCTGCCGTCGGGAACAGGGAAACATCGCCCGAACAGCCCTCCACTGGACACCAGAGGGAAAATGCAAACGAGGACGACCCAAGAACACTTGGTGTCGGACTGTCGAAGCAGAGCTGAAGACCTTCCATACGTGGGGAACCATTCAGAAGCTGGCCCAGGACAGACAGGAGTGGAGAACATTTGTTGCTGCCCTACGTGCCAATAAGGCACAAAGGCATTGATGATGATGATTACATGCAAACAGTGCTAGTTAGCAATATCATTAACCTGAAGCATAAGAGCTAGGCAAAAGATGATGAATATTTTTTATATATAAAAAAATAATAATAAGGAAGTGGAGACAGATGCCTTGTTTAATAAAACATGATATTATGACAGTATATTAAAAAAATATTATGAGAAAATTTCCATGTTTTTTTGTTACCAGGATACAATGCAGACATTGTGTGTTTGCAAGAAGTGGACCGCAAGATGTTTGAAAATGAGCTGTTGCCATCTCTTGATCTCATCGGCTACTCTGGGTCACTGAAGGTCAAGGGTCAACAAGGATGTGAAGGCGTTGCCATGTTTATTCACAGAGACAAGTTTAGGTGATGTGTGATTTCATATCTTATTTTATTCACTTGTGCAGCTTATAATATATATACTTGCTCTCTCTCTCTCTCTCTCTTCTCTCTCTCTCTCTCTCTCTCTCTCTCACACACACACACACATTCACATGCACATATCGTCATATGCTTGCGCACACTCACTCTCTCATGCACTCACTCTTTCACACACACACACACACACACACACACACACACATGATTCTGTGTAATTTTTAAAAACCTGACAACTTTGAATAAAAAAAATAATGATGCTCATTTTGCAACTTAGATGTTTTAACTTTGAGGTTTTTGGCTGTTAAGCTGGTTACCATGTTGTCTCGCCTTTTCCATTTGCCAATCAAGTTTGAGTTTGATATGGATGTTGAATACAATGTCAGTGAAAGATAATCAGTTCACAGGCCCAACAATTCTTATTGTGCCTTTCAATCATAATGTATGTATTTGAATGTGACTTTGCTTGCAGTTTTCCTTTGTGGACTTCATCTTAGCTTTCTCTGTAGAGAGAGAGGTTTTTCAGTGCACACTAAACAACCATTGGCATTGACAAAGAGTCTTGCAGAATGCAGTGTTCACAACATGCCTGAACAAATCCAACACATACTTTCAATAGTGAACACAGAAGAGTGAAATTCAAAATAAAAAGACCCCACTACTTCTTCTCACTTTTGTGTTTTCACTGAGCAGCTGATAATTCTCACAGTGTATCGTAAATTATTTTATGTCTTTTCCGTATCTCTGATTTGTATTTCATTGTCATATTTTTGTTACAATAAAAACTACTTTCCATAATCATGGCATTCAAACCAGTATCATCACCAACCATATTTCAAATTTTATATAAATAAAACAGGATTGTCAGCCACGAGGATGTGACCTTGACAGAGATGCTGCTGACGGATGGAGCGTGCTCAGACCTGGGGGCCGCGGTGCGTCACCTCCCTGCTCTGCTGTCCACCATGGAGGAGCGCAGCACAGTGCTGCAGACCACAGTGGTGGAGTGCCTGAAGAGACCAGGCCATTACCTGTGCTTGGCAAACACCCATCTGTACTTCCATCCAAATGCCGGTCATGTGCGCCTTTTGCAAGGAGCCACTTGTCTGCGTCACATACAGGCTGTCTGCCAGCCCTATCTGCAACAGGTCAGTCAGTGGCTTGCTGTCGCTGTAAAATGTGCCTCTGGTGAAAAGATATCCTTTGGTGTAGGGGTGAAGGATATTGTCTGTTTGGAGATTGGCTTGTATGTGTGTGTGTGTGTGTGTGTGTGTGAACCTCTTCACTGTGCTATTGATGAACAGCGTTTTTCATGGAAAGTGATGTCTGCGATGCTCAGTTGACAAACGCTGTTTGTCATGATTCAACACTCTTTCTGTTTCATCCAGCATAGCCGAAAGTCCCTCTATTTATGATTTGATAAGCATGTGACAAGCAAGATGATTTTTTTTTTAAAGTGCTTTTTTCCACCTCCAGAGGGATGCACAAGTGTGTTAGCAAGCACAATACACTGGGCAGCTGGGAAATACTAAGTCTTATTTTTCACACAAAAAAGAAAAAAAAAGAGAAAGAAAATCACCTTCACAAATAAGTTTATGTGCTTATTATGTAGCTATCTTCAGTGTCTTCTGAATTATAAGCAAACAAAAGTCAAAGGCATGATTTTTGTGTTTTTCTGAAATATTTCTTAGAATGGGATTTAGCAAAATATGATAGCAGTGAAGGGGTTAAGTGCATATGAGTGCGTGTGTTTGTGTGTGTGTGTGTGTGTTAGTGTGCATATGTGTGTTAGTGTGCATGTGTGTGTGCATGCGCACGTGCATATGCCTGATTCTTTATGATGAAAAAATCTATAGAAGAGTATAATTGTATATTACATATCACACAAATTTTAATTCTGTTTTTTTTACTTGAAAAATCTGATCATTTTGAGCCATGCCGTATGTATACCGAAGGTCTGTTAGCTGAAGCATATTAATTGCTATATATGTACCAACTTTGTTTTTTTTATTGTATGGTACAATATGTTCCATTTTCTATATCAATTTCAGTTGCAATGTGGTCCTGACTAGATGCCTGGTCTTTAACTTAGTTTAAGTGAAAGTGTGGGTGAAACTTTTTCTTATTTTGATAGACACGTTATTTTTAGAAGTCACTACATTTAAAAGAAAAAGGAAATTCTTATAAATTGCAATTTTGTTCCAAGATTGTATATCTCTTCATAGATTTTGTCTCATATTGTATATCTCTTCATAGATTTTGTCTCATATTGTGTAGCTCTTCATAGATTTTGTCTCATTTGACCAAGGACAGTGATTTGCTCCCATTTCTTTAGCGTCATTACAACCTAAGCTATAGACCAAAACCAAAGTCTATAGGTATTTTCCCTCTTAGTATGCAATATTTCACTTTGAATCCTATTATAAACAGACTGCATGTATTGACTCTGAAGTGTTTTAAATCTGTGTCGTCTCTGAAACTTTTTCAGTTTTGGAAAGATTCATTGATGTGCCTGATAATTGATTATGGTAATGATAGTGATGATCCTAAACTACCTTGGTTTGCCTGTACCTGTGCAGGGCAAGAGCATATCCACTGTGTTTTGTGGAGATTTCAACAGCACGCCAATGCATGGCATCGTTCAGTTGTTCACCCGGAAACATGTTCCCCAGGATTTCATGGATTGGAATGATGGTAAGAGACTTTTAAATTTATTTTTAGGATAAGTTGTCTTTAACTCAGGTATTGAAAGTAAATCGAAGTTCTCATTTTGGTTAGGGGGAGGCGGGGGGAGCTTTGCTGTTTCTAGGCTAGAGCTCCAAGGTTAACCAATGTTGAGATTTTTGTGTACACAACCGTTTCTCTCTCCCCCCAATGAGATAGCCACACTCTGACTTCGGGGATACAGTTATACCAATAAGTTTACATCAGCACAGACTCCACTTCCCCAAAAATGCTTTGGATGAAACTATAAACTTAGGCTTATGTTTAGAACCTGTGCCGTCTTTTGGTAGAGTAGGCCGTATCCTGCCAGTAGGAACAGATGACAGAATTTAAAAAGCAATAAAAGCAGTGCATGCTTACATGTATCTTGTTTAGACACCATCCCAGAAGTAGGAATGCAGTTAACTTAATGATGGCTGAAAATGGTTGTATATGCAAAACCTCACCATGGGGGAGCCTTGCAGCTCTAGCCCAGGAACATATCAAACAGACAAACAAAATCAATAAAATATTCCATCTATGTTTGTTCTATGCTTGACAGAATCAGACAACACAGACAAAGTTAATGAGGTGATGTCTGTTTTATTCATCATTAACCAAGAGCATTCTGGGATGCCTTAAAATAATAACAATGGTTGTATGACTTCTTCAATGAAAATACTGCCGGTATTACTTTTGGTTTTGACACAATTCCTATAATTTTTTCTTTTCTTCTGTCCATAACCTGTGCAGGTGGCGAAAAAGAAAGAATTCAGGGGCTGGAACTCAAGCAGAGCATGGATCTGCAGAGTGCCTGTGGCTTCTTGGACTACACCAACTACACCCCCAACTTCCACGGCATGTTGGACTACATTTTCTTCGATGCCCAGAAGCTGTCCGTCAAACAAGTAGTGCCTATGCCTACGCATGAGGAGGTCATTCTCCACACAGGTCTTCCAAGCGTTGTCTTCCCCTCGGACCATATAGCACAGGTGTGCGACCTGACATGGATCACATGAAGAGAAGGAGTTTACATTGTGCTGATTTTTTTTCTCTCTGTCAGTGGCTTATTTTGTGTCATATGTTGTTGTTTTTAATTAAGGAAGAAAGGGAGGGGATGGGGGTGTCAAGTCTTGTTAGTTGATCTTCTAGTGTAACATAATATCAAGAAAAATGTCCGTGAGAGAGAAAGTGTGTGTGTGTGTGATGCATAAGTTCTCTTTAATTTGTAGCATTGCAGGAATCAAGAATTGAGGTGCATTCTGAAAAGAAAAGGTTAGGAAGCAAGAACTCACTGAGGATATGAAAGGACAGAAGGATTATCATAGGGGGAAAAAAAAGAGAGAAAATTAACAATAATACCTGAAATCTTGCCTGTGTTGACACAACATGTACATTTTTGTTCAGTGTGGGTGATCTTTTCTAACCTTTTTGATCATTCAAGGTAGCGGTGCTTGATTGTACTGAAATGCTTGTTCATGTATGAGTGTGCATTATGTCTTGATATGTATAGGTAAATGGATTAACGGGAAACAGGTAGACATGAATGGATATTGATCATTTGTGTTATTACTATCTCTGTTGAAAGTATTTATTGATACATTGTACTCATGTATGGAATTGGCCGAATTTAAAAAAAAAGTATATGTATATATATATGTATATGTAGATATATCATAATTTCTGGACAGATGCTTTGCTCTTTGACTTTTACTGTTGGGCTGTTATTAACATCCTTCTCCCCTCCCTCCCTCCCTCCCCAATCTCTCTCTTCTGAATTGTTTTAGCCAAATGGCTGGATTATCTTTCAATAATCTGTCTTGCTTTTGCAGTCATGTAAACGTGTACAGCACCAACAGGTAACAAAGAAACAGATAAGGAATTAGATATGGACAAAAAAGCATGCTGTGACAAAAATTGACAGGTATAGTCTGTAATTGCTATGAGTGAAAAATGGGTTTCATTACCACAATTTTTGAAGCCATTTTAAGTGTAGTGTGTTACTGAAAGTAGTTATACTCTTTGCTGTTTACCAACATTTTGTTTGTCTGCAACAACGCCAGAGTTTATTATGCGTCTTCTTGAATTTATACAAGTGTGTCTTAATTTATGAAGTTTGTATTGTGTGTCTGTCTCTGTACCGTTCAATTTAGGGAGAGATAATCTTGACAGTTTTGCTAGATTTTGAATTTGTGTGTTGAGCTCCAAGTGATAAATGTGATACTGTAAGCTCATGTCAGGGATATATTCTTGACGGATTTGTTAAATATTTCATTGTGATGATGTGCTTTGTTTTTTGTTTTAGGCATGTCAGCAGTCTTTAGTTCCGACTTTTTTTTTTTTTTTAAAAGCTTTAGCATGAACGCCTCACATATCAGAGTGCTGTAGAATATGGAAGTTTTCATCTTTGTTTTTGGTGATTGAGTTTGGATTTATCATCAAATCAATGTTAGGGGGAGGAGGTGGAGGGTGTTTTAGGAAAGGGTGGGGGGGGGGGTGAGGGTGTTGTGTCTACCCTAATTTTGCCTTTGTGGTTGGCTGGGTCTCTCCACATCCCTGACCCAAATCAGGAAAGGGATCAACCTATGTAGGGTTTTTTGTTTTTTGTTGTTTTTTTAGCCTGTGGAGTATGTCTTCAGAAAAGGAGTAAGAAATGAAAGAAGGAAAAAAAAACAAAAAAACACTTTGCATGTAAGGTGGAATATAGTTTAGAATGATAGTGTGACAAAGTGGTCTGTGTATATATAGGTGGTCGTTTTAGTCTACTAGACATTTAGAAGTATAACCCCTTTTTTTACCCATCTCCTCTCCCCCCTCCCACACCCCCCACCCTTCCCCAAGTAAATAAAAGTAAAACTCACGTTAAGTATAAGTAAAACTCACAATTCATGCGTTTAAATCTGAAACAAAAAAGTCATAAACTGAAATAAAACTGACCGTTTCATTGTTTTTAACTCCCATAAAACTGTAAGCATGCATTTCTATTTTGATTGTATATGTGTCTGCTGCATGGGTAGGGTGGATCATGTTTGTTATTGAGTGTGCACATACATGTATGCACACCTGTTTTTTGTGTTTGTGTTCAAAGTAAGCTTTCAACAAGGCATTTTTTAAAGATTAAAAAAAAAAATTAGTCAGTACTTTTGATAATTACAAGAATGAAAACTGCACTATCACTGTGTCCCTGTAATGAGCTTGAGCTGATAAGAGAAAGGAAAAGGAAAGGGTAGTGACAGACAGGTGGAGAACAGCTACACATGTTCACACTTGCAAATATTTGTGACAACGCATAAGAAAAAACCCAGTCCTAATGGAATTCTTACACACTTTGGGATTTTGGAGCCTTAGCATAGTTATGAAATCACTGACAAAGAAGCAACACCCTCCCCCCCAAAAAAAAACAAAAAAATAAACGGGTTTTGAATATCTTAATTTTGATTTTATTGTCATTCGAACATATGAATATTTCCAAGAGGCTGTTTTGCGGAAACTGAAATTTATAGTTTTGATATGCCTAAAGATTTTTTATTTTTATTTATTAACGGGGTCTCAAAAATATCTAAATGTACACTGCAGCTGATTGAATTTTAGGCTGGTATTTTGTGTAAGTATAGAAAATTCCTGATTAAAGTTAAAAAGGTTTGGTGAGGATTTTTCCACTGTAGCTGTGAAACATACTGCTGTGTCACTTATATTTGTGTTTCTCATGCACCATCACATATAGTCAGATGTGGACATACAATGAAAGACAAATGGATACACAGACCGACAATCATACATATAAACAGACTGATTGATCGGCCTGTTCATGTCAAGATTTTTTTTCTTTATTTTTCCTCTCTTTATATATATATATATATATATATATATATATATATATATATATGTACCAAGATTTTAGGTTTGATAAAAAATCTTATCTCTTACCTTCATGTACAATGTGTTATAGAGTAAGGAATAGAATTTTTCTCTTTTTGTTTTATTTTGATTTTGGTTGTTTGGTTTTATTTACCAGTTAGTGTATGATAATAAAAGGGATAATAATTTGTGATGATCCCCGAAGTCGGAATGCAGCTACCTTAATGGTGGGTAAAAACGGTTGTCTACGCCAAATTTCAAAAGTGGTGAACCTTGGAGTTCTAGCCAAGGAATGAAAAAAAATGTTGTGATGTAGAAGTATTTTTTTAAACGATATTTTTAGTGTTATTTTTCCTCATTATTGTACAGTTTACAACCCATCTGCTTTTCCTTTGGTTTGATATATATATATCATGTGTTTCTTGGTACCAATAACTGTAGATTGTTAATTTCTGGCTGGGGGGGGGGGGGGGGATATCTAGAATGGGGAGTTTGGAGTGTTGTTGCAATATTTTAATATTATGCTGCTTTTTGTTTTGTTTTGTTGGAAACGCACAGTTGGCTTGAGTCATTGGTATGCAAAAGGTAAAGAAATCATGTAATGTTTTCTTGGGTCTGATTGTTAAATGTCTCAGTAAATATTCATGCTGAGATTTAAAAAAAAAAAGAAGCTGCTTATAGGTGTGTTGAAGACACCCCTAATTTTTTTTCTCTTGTTGACGTAATAACTTTGCCAAATTTAGCATTTTTGAAGAGCTGCCTGATGTAAAACAGTAGCTTTGGTTTTATTATCATTGTCAGATTATACATTTTGTACAACTGCAGAATGGGTTCCATCAGTCTGACGTGTTAAGGTGCAGTGTAATGCTTGAAAATATCATTGTTTTGTGGTAAATGCTGACTTATGTGGTTATTGCCTGTGTGTAAAACACTACTGAAAGAGATCCAGATATTCACATACAAAAGCCAACTTCCACACCACACAGAAATAACTGAAAACACAGGAATTTCATAAAGTTTTGTTGTTGTATCATAATTAAAAGGAATGAAAGCAAAATGAACAGATATCATTTTGGTTGATGAAGACATTGACCACTTATTTTTGGTAGTCAGATGTTCCTTTGGATGAAAATGAAAACCCTGGGAGCAAAAGTAAGAACTAGTAGGTAGAAAAACAATTATTGCAAATGACAGTATACATAGTTAATGGACAATTCTTGTATGGCATTAATACACACTCTCCAGACAATGAGCTGTGAGAGCTTTTATGATTTATTCTGATATATAAAATAACTATATATCAAACATGAAAAATTGACAAAATGCATGAATATCAGAACAAATAGAACTGATACCCGAGTGTGCCAAACCCTATCAATCACACATACGCATGCATGCACGTATGCATGCATGCAAGCACATACACATAGAGACAGACACACACACACACACACACTCATACAGATAGATACAGACACACACAGAGATAGACACACACACATAGACAGAGAGAAAAAAAGGTACCTCTTTTATGCTTAACATGTAATATATCTATCTATCTATCTATCTACCTACCTATATATATATATAGATAGGTAGGTAGATATATATATATATATATATATATATATATATATATATATATATTATGGTGACAATCAAAAGTCAAAACTCTCTTTCTCATATATATATATATATATATATAGAGAGAGAGAGAGAGAGAGAGAGAGAGAGAGAGAGAGAGAGAGAGAGATATGCTTAGTTATGGTGACAATCAGAAGTAAAAATTTATGGAAAAACTGCTACAAAAAAACCCAGAAGAAAAAAAAACACCAAGTCAAGGCTTATCACAAGAAGACACTTTTTGAAAGAACTTGTCAAAAGCGGACAGAAAAAGAAACCCATGCAACAGTCAACCTCCCACATATCTTTGTTGAAGCCTACCCACCACGGAACACAGACAGAGTACTTTCCTAATCAGCACAGTGTCATGTTCACAAACTTTCCTAGAGTGCTACACCGAAACTTTCTAGAGGATATATCATGTTGTCCTTTACTTCCCTCCACCTCCCACATTGGCAACAATTCTCTGCTGGAAGTCCACAGTGAAGTGGACGTTCTCCATAGTGCTCAATGTCCGCAGGTAGTCGAACGAGTTCATCAGTTCTTGTGTGTTGAGCCTCAGGCGTGCATACAGTTTCTTGAGACCTTGCGAGCGAGCTTTTTCCACAATGGCGGTGTAGTTGGCCTTTGCCACAGTTGCCGTCAGTTTGGCCTTGGTCTCGGCTTCCTGGCTGATCTCTTTCGCTCTGTTCTGAATTTCCTGCACCTGTTTGAATAGCAGATTATGTCAGGCAGTCATCCCTGAAGTTGGAATGCAGCTACCTTAATGGTGAGAAAAAAAGGGTTGTGTACACAACATCTCACCATTGGTGAGCATCGGAAATCTAGTGGAGGAAGGGAGAAAAAAAAGAGAAAATATCAGGCAATGTGTTTTTACTGTTTCATGTGAGTTTCACTATCACAGAATATGCTAAATGCATTCAGATTATAAAAAAAAAGAAATGGAGAAATCCAGATATTTAAGAATATTGATTGCTACAGCTCCATCCTCTTTTTCTCCGTATTTTTCTTTCTTTCTATCTTTTTTCCCCCCTCTTTCCACCTTTGTTTCCTTCTGTCCTCTTTTGTTCTATACATCTACATTTCATGCATTTGGCATGATTAGTATTGAACCACTGTCAGGTCATCATACAGGGGAAATCCAACACTGCTAACAAGTCACTACTCTGGCACTATAATTCACAGTGCATATTTTGCTCTTTTAATTCAAAAATCTATGAAGCAAAACAACCCCCCCCCCCCCCCCCCCTTAAAAAACCCCACAACAACAACCACATAACTTCTCACCTCAGCTTCAGTGCTCTTTCGCTGCACCTGTGCCTCCTGCAGCAGTTTCTCGCGGTCGGCTTCCTCGGTCAAGGTCAGGGACCTCAGGAAACGTTCCACCACCCCAGAGGCGATGTCCACGTCACCCAGCTGGAAGTACTTCACGTACACCCACAGGCCCTTCTCAGTTTTGTCGTCGCACAGAGTATAGTTTTTGCAGCCGTCTGGACACGCTGGAAGAGTTGGGACGTTTTGAGCTTGAAATAATTTTCATTTGTGAAAAAGAGTGCATGAACACACATACAGAGAGAGAGAGCGAGAGAGAGAGAGAGAGAGAACTAAACAAGAATTCGTTCTGAATACATCATGACCAGTTTAACATAAGCTGGTGCCCTATTGGATAAAGCAACGGGCCTCTCATCTTCTATAATGGTTTGATGTGTGTGTGTTTCTTTCTGGAAAAAAAAGGCAGGAGACTGGACCAAGAAGACAGAAAATAGACAAGGAGGAAGTGGCAGGACATAAAAAGGAACAAGGCAGAAGCAAAGAGTTGAATAGAAAAGAGGGAATTCATAGCACAGAATTTCCAGAAGGTGGAGATGTTATTTATACCGACAGGCCCACGACATCCCCATAGAGGAGTCAGCATTACTGTCCCGAAAAAAATATTATCTAACTCATTTATCAAAGTGGACAATGGCGCGTGCGCCACTTACAGATGAGGCAGGGTATCATTGTAAGTAGGTCTCCATACTCACCAAACTCATAGACAGTGCAGTCTTTGGCGCAGCAGATTCCTCCCAATCGCTCTCGCACTGCTCTGAAAAGCGAGGCCTCGAGCTGTTCTCGGTTGGTGACGTACTCCCTTGTCAGAAAATTGGGAGCTTCGCCCTGTCAAGATAAACTACAAAATGTCACGTTTCATCAACTTTGCAAAAAGCAGTTGACATGTAACACGTACTCTGGAAAGTGGAAGATCATGAGTAAAAGGTAAAGGTAAAGGTGTCCCATAACCTATAAGGTCGTAGGGGAGCGAGGCGTCAGAGACCTCACTTCTCTAGGGCCAGCATATTGAGGGCGGCGCCCATCTCCTCTCCCTCGCTGCTTTACCTTCCCTGACCCTAAAGAGGACAGGTACCCATTTACAGCTGGGGGAACTGTACTGAAGCCAAAGCGCGCAAACGGTCACCCATCCAACTGGTAACCACGCTCGACGCTGCTTAACTTGGCTGGGGGAAAGCGAGTGCTCCGACCACCGAGCTATCCGACCACTGAGCTATCCCGTCATGAGTATGCAAAGGAAAGTATGGAAATAGTGATAGGAAGAAATATGTACAAACATGTACACATATGACGCACGCACGCACGTACGGTACTCATGTGTGTAAGTAGGGCAAGCAGGCACATACGCGCAGTACGTACGCACACGCACGCACGCGCGCACACACACACATACACACACACACATACACACAGAGTCCGCTTATTAGAACAAGAGATGATTGATACAGCTGACACAACGAGACATGAGGGTACAAAACAACATGAATGACAGTATCAGTGATACAAAGCATTACAAACTAAAATTCACACACACACACACACACACACACACACACACACACACACACACACACACACACACTCTCTCTCTCTCTCTCTCTCTCTCTCTCTCTCTCTCTCTCTCTCTCTCTCTCTCTCTCTCTCTCTCTCTCTCTCTCTTCTACTCTCTCACCTTCAAGGCATCAATGGCGCTGGTGCGGACCACGTTCTGATAGTACAGGTCATAGTTGCGGTGAAGGATGTGCAGGTCTTCCTTCCTCAAGAAATACTGGAATGTCACGTCCAGCTTCACCTGCACACCAGAATCATGAGGTGGACTCTTCTTCGGCTGCTTTCACCCTCTCACCTGTTAGGAATATTATTGGCTCCTTTCGTTGCTACCCAGCATTATAATATACAACAGTTCAGGCTTGCACAACATCCTTATGCTTGCATAGCACTGTTGCCTCAAACTCTAATATAACCTCGTTTTCCTTTTAATCTGTTGTTATTGTTTCTGTTGTTGTTGGCTTAAAAAACTTTTTTTGGGGGGGTTTCTGTTGTTGTTGTTGGGCGTTGCCCAGCTTAACACTATGAGGACATCCATTTAAAAAAAAAAAGGCACTCTTGTCTCACTCAGAATCCTTGTACTGTGAGACTGTTGTACACTGAGTAAGAAGTTTGCATGAATGGCTTTTTTCTTCAAGCACCTCAGTCCCCCTCCCCAGCCCCCCCCCTCCACACAACCACACACACACACACACACACACACACACACACACCACACACACACACACACACACAAGCAACTGCATTGCATTGCTTATTCAATGTGCCGTCTGAAAATAAAAGTTTCACAACACACATACATACACACTTTGCCCTTCTTTCTTTAAAAACCTAGTTTCAATCATTACTGTTTCTCTTTCCTTTTCTTTTCTTTGCGCGCGATGTGATTCATGAACTCTCTTCGTGTGTATATTATAGTATATATATATATATATATATATATATATTATAATATATATATGTGTGTGTGTGTGTGTGTGTAGTGTGTGTTTGTCCGTCGTGTCCGACGATGACCTCCAAAACAGCAGAGGAGGCAGCTGCTGTTTTGGAAACTGGGCAGAAATTTGATTATAGTGGAGATGCCTTACCCACAGTACATCCCCACTCTCTCGGCCAAGTGGGCATAAGGACAGCCAGCGTTGGAGATGTTCTCCAAAGGCCAACCAGCCCCAGGGCTGCAGCACATAAGGACTGTGCGAGTCAAGCCTAGTCAGAGAGTCATAGTCGATCACTAAAGACTAAGCTGTAAAGTGGAATTCCATGAGTGGAAAGCCACTGGTCATACTAGCCTCTCACTTTGCTGTTGCCCCAGCGTCAATGGTTTTAATAAGAACTGTGATAAAGCCAGGCGCTGACGGAATTTGCAAAATAAATATATTATATATAATATGATATATAATATATATTATATAAATAAATGATCTATAATATATATAGTATAGTAAAGGTAAAGGTAAAGGTGTCCCATTACATAAGGTCGTAGGTGGAGCGAGGCGTCAGAGAGCTCCCTTCTCTAGGGCCACCTATTGAGGCGGTGCCCATCTCCTCTCCCTCCGCTTTACCTTCCTGACCCTAAAGAGGCAGGTACCATTTACAGCTGGGTGAACTGGGGAATGTACTGAACCAAGGCGCCGCAACGGTCACCCATCCAACTGGTAACCACGCTCGACGCGCTTAACTGGCTGGGGAAACGAGTGCTCCGACCACTGAGCTATCGTCCCATAATATTTATATTATAATATATATAGTATATATATATATATAGGGGTAATATATATATATATAAATATGATATATACAAAGCGTGGATATGATATATATATATATATATTATATATTGTATATATAGATATATATCATATGATATACATATATCATCTACACACTGAAAAGCCCCCGTGGGACTCCCGGGGTATGCTTGCAAAGCGAGCATTGCAAGAATAGGATCCCTGCCCTCCAACCAGGCTTGTGAGCATAAGAGGCGACTAAGGTGGAACCACCCTTCCTCCAGGTTGGGGGTTGGGCACAGGGCTAACAACCCTGTGATGACGATCGTTGACGTACCTCCAGTTTATCAGCAGTGAAGACGGTGACGTCCCTCAGGGTTTCAAAGTGGGCGCTGGCCTTGAAGGTTTTGAACTCGTAGTCAGGACCCACGAAGTAGTTTCCACCAGAGTACACCTCCTCTGTGTCCACCGTGCCTGTGCTCTTCCGCCTCTTAAAGCCGAACTGAAACCGAAAATGCATCCCCGAAGTCGAAATGCGGTTACCTAATGGTGGTGTGGGGGGGGGGGGGGGGGGGGGGGGGGGGGGGGGGGGGGGAGGGGGGGGGGGGGGGGAGTGGGGGTGTCGGGTCGCATACTCAATTTCACCCATGGTGAACCTCGGAGCTCTAGCAGAGGAACGACCCCCCCCCCCCCCCCCCCCACTCCACACCACACACACCACACACACACACACACACACACACACACACACACACACACCCTCCCCCAAAAAAACAACAACAAAAACACCCAAACAAATATCCCCCCCCCCCCTCCCCCCAGTTAACAAACCAACTCAAAACAGAAACCCAAACAACACTCACACAAAATGCTTTTGTGTTAGAATTTCTAGTTGTTTTTTTTGGGTTTTGTTTTGATTGTGCAAATTTGACACAGAGAATAAATAAATTATCTTTAATACGCGTGGATGAAGATTTTAGGGGATACCTAGTCTTACAACTAATCCTTTTGAGAGAGCGCGCACAGGACATCGATTTTCAGTCTCATCCGAAGGACTTAGTTGTAACATACATAAATTACTTTCATAAAGGATACAGCATCCCCATGAGATGTCTGCCCTTGCGCGTACGTGCTTGTGCGTGCGTGCACGCGTGTGTGTGTGTGTGCGCGCGTGCGCGCGTGTCTGCATTAATGGTTGTGTCCTCCCTCATACATTATGGGTAGCAGTCTAGCATCACCCTCCTACCTGGTAGTACTCCACGCCGGCAAAACTGAGGGGCAGAAGGATGATGAGGAGCAGCATCCCCAGTATGGCCAGACCCCCCAAGACGAAGATCATGACGCTGTTACTGTTGTCTCCTCCAGCCATCTTGTCCTCGCTTCAGCGTAACTCTCACGTACTGACTTTAAAAGGGTGCTATGTGCAGACCAGTCTGAAACAAACACACAGATGACGCTGATGATTGCGTCGCGTGCGCGCACACACAGATACAAACACAGACAGACAGACACACACACACACACACACAGACAAGACAGACAGAGAGACAGACAGGCAGACACACACACACACACACACACACCACACACACACACACACACACCCCACACACACACACACACACACATTTCGTTTCTCAATTAGGATGATCCTGAACATAACTGGTACGAAGTTGGTAGGCTACATAATTATATATGCACGTAAACTATTGAACATGCATTTCGATGAAGAAGGAGACACGCACATGCTCTCTCTCTCTCTCTCTCTCTCTCTCTCTCTCTCTCTCTCTCTTCTCTCTCTCTCTCTCTCTCTCTCTCTCTCTCTCTCTCTCTCTCTCTCACACACACACACACACACACACACACACACACACTTCTGCTTCCTCATACTGTGGCACTGCCATACACGTATCCAACGATTGAAACAATGCGTATTGTATATTATGACAAAGTAATCCAGACAAAAACAATACAAATCTACAGAACTGACAAAACATTTATCATTCAGGCATAACCTACAATTTAGTTGTAGCTAAAATATGGGCTAAAAACAATTACTGAATTAAAGAACATACAATGCAGAAAACAAAAATAAACCAATAGGCCTACATAAAGAAGAGAAACTTGAAACGAGGAAAGGAAGGGAAAAAGAGCTTAAAAAAACAAAGTACACACAATATCCAGTAATCAATTAGAAACGAAGTCAGTTAAGTCAAACAATCATCATTGAGCCTGAATTAGCTAATCAGTTAAAAATAAAGAAACTGATACGAACCTGCACATGAACTTTTCACCAGAGAGAGTATGAAGCCATCAACTGCGTGCTGACAATTCGGGGTCCAGGCCCACTACAATTCAGGATCTCCGCAAAGGAAACACACCAGGAAACACTTATCGTGCTCTGGACCAACTGGAGAGAGGCGCGGAAGAGTAACAGATAGGACACTTTACACATTTCACGCAATAGAGACGAAAAACGTTTATCATTTAGGCGCCATTTCTTTTCTATGAGGTTTAAGTTTCTTTTCTTGTTTTTCCTTTTTAAATCAATGAAATAACATTTCTGTAACAGGCATGGCGTTGCTCTTTTTTGGGGACCATCATGAATAATGCCAAGACATACTGAGTGACTTTGTCATTGGTTTGATTTGAAAACATTAATTAGCTTAATTTTTACATGACTTAAGGTTGATCAACACTGTTGGCTGTGTGTGCAACAAAACTTTCAGGAAAAAACAACAAACAGCCCACAGTTACTAAAACCAAAACATAACAAAACAAAAACCAGGCATTTGAACGCATAGGGAAAACAAAATGCAAACTAGTTATGGTATTTACAAATTAGAAGGTAAGCTTGTTCATTGCATTCCAGACCTAGTCTACTACTTATCAGTTTTGGATTCCAAAGTGAGTGTCAACTCAAAGTTTTTTGGTTGTGTCTACTATATCCTAGATCAGGGCATTTGGCATAGAGCTCTATGTACCAGCCACAATGAACACAGACTCTTGTGCCATTCCAGAGCCTAAAGGTATTTATATTGCGATGCATCAGTAACTCCACGTGAGATATTAGCTCTGTAGTTTATCAGAAGCTTTCCAAGTACAGTGGTTATAACTGTTGTTTTTTTTTTGTTTGTTTTTTTTAATGTCTATTCACTACATGGTGATTTAGACACACCCGCATTCATACCAAAGTACCTATTATTACACACCGCATCTCTCTCTCTCTCTCTCTCTCTCTTCTCTCTCTCTCTCTCTTCTTCTCTCCCCTACACGCACCCACATCCACACACACACTATTAATATTATAATATATATATTATATATATATATATATATATATATATATATATATATATATATATTTTATATATATATATATATATATTATTATGTAATTACAGTAAAGGTTTTACAGGTGAAGAATATATGACTTCAGCAACTGACACTATGAATTGCTGAGAGTCATATAAAACTTCTTGACTAGTGGCATATTTCTTATGAATATCTAAACCTCTCCTTTTATACATGTCAAGAAGAATTGGGCAATCAAACAACAAATGGTTATAACTGTACATCATGGTTTGTGATGAGCTATGGGAGTGCAATGACAAGGTCAAGGTCACAAGATTATGGCAAGGTAAGGCAAGGCAAAACTGACAAGGCAAAGCAAAGATTTTTTTCAAAACTTCAAATGAAAATGTATGAAAATCGTACACACTACACACATTCATATGTCTTTAACTATCATTTAAAACAGTGTGATGTTTCGGACACAATAACAAAACAGTAATCAAATTATCAATGTATTTAGAGCTTTAAAAAAAAAAAGGGGGTGGGGGAGCTCAGTAACATCGGTAATATCAATACAATAACAAAAGCCGGGCACAAAACAAAACAAAGAAAAAAAATTGCTGAAGGGAAGCCTTAATGGGCATAAAGAGTTCTGTCATTGGTTTGATTTGAAATCAATTTTATTTTATTGACAACTTGTTTGCAGATTGTTTGTAATCAGAAACACTGGTTGGTTTTTTTTCATTTGGTACCTTTGGTTTTTTTTTCTCAGACAGACATCGTTGGCTTTCAGGTCTACATAATGCATTGAGAATCACTATGCAGCACATTTAGACATAATTGTCATATCTATTTTTCTGACTGTGACTGCATCCCCAACTGCACGTAAACCGAGACAATGCAGACATAGTGAATGAAGGCACGGGTACCAAGTCTACTTGCAGTTTCCAGTTTTTAGCCTACTAAGGAACTGTAACTGTGAGTAGATTATTCCAATATAGTCTATCCTTCGTTACACCCCATCACTCACTTGGCAGATGCTTTACTTAACCAACTCTCTCTCTCTCTCTCTCTCTCTCTCTCTCTCTCTCTCTCTCTCTCTCTCTCTCTATTTATATATATATATATATATATATATATATACCACACAAAGTGAAAGCATAACAACCAGCATAATAAATGTTCCCCAATATTTCGGCTTTCGCCTTCCTCAGGGGAAGGGGGGGGGGGGGGGGGGTTATTATGACGTGATGGAATGACGTCAATCTCAATTTTACATCATTGTGAAAATTTTTCGTTTGACATTTTAAATTGAACACCATACTGAGACCATGTTAGAGAGAGAGAGAGAGAGAGAGGGGGGGGGGGGGGGATTTTACCTGGGACAATTATGGTCATAATAGTTCCCAAACACTACACATACACCACCCACACACACACACATTGCGCACCCACGCATACTGGCACGCATGCACACATATACACGCATATGCACATACACACACATACACATACACATCCTTTCAGGAGACTATAAGCGAAGTCCCGTGTGGGAGCACACGCAGAACATCCGGCCCACAAGCCCAAACCCGTTCCACCTTTCGGAAGAGTAGGCAATTGTGCGCCAGTGCAAATGAATTAAACCAGTGCCTATTCCATCATCCTCGAAGCAAAGGAATAACTAAATAGTAATTAAACAATAAACACACATGTGTGTGTGTGTGTGTGTGTGTGTGTGTGTGTGTGTGAAGCATGTGAATATATCTATTATATATTATCTTTCATACCGGTAACCCTAACTGGTCTACTCTTTCACAAAAGATGGATGGGGTTTTAACGTGTGTGAGAGCTGCACTGTTCACGCATGGGGCCTTGGTTCATTCTTAACCCCAGCTGAAAGACTTTGCCAGGGATTAGGGTTGAATCTTCTGTTCACACTGGAGGAGAAAAAATATCCTCTCAACCAAATCCCCCCATCAGTGATTCAAACTCGCACCCTTCAGATTACAAGTCTGACACTGTAACCACCCAACCAGCTTTCTTCCTATGTTTGCATGGAGAGAAACAAGAAGAAGAACAACAACCCCCTTCATAAATCAGTTTATAAAAACAAAATCATGTCATTTGAGAGTCATACTCTGATCTTTTAAGGCTTTGTTGTGGATTGTCACTCATGTGCTATTAAATGTCGGAATGCAGACCTAAGCATAACCAACAACACTAATCTTAAACCTGATGTAAAGTTTATTAGTAGAACTTTGTAAAGTCTAGTCATCTGTTTGTCCAATTTACAACTGGGGGTTGTGGCCGCGATCATTTCCCTAAGGGAAGTAATCATTTAAAGCAGTTTGCTTTCGTTCTTCATGATTCCATCCCAGCGTCATCTGTTACCATGTCATCTATTGTGACTTCATTTTGCTGGACAATGCATTTTCAACAGTTACTGGAACATAAACAGGACAAGAAGGAATCAGTCTGATTAGCTGGTCTGCAGCTTATGAAGACCAAATCGAAGGTAAACCCATACGAAATCAAGGAAACGAAACAGTGCTCAACAAATCGACTGCAGCACTGACTCGATCACTGATTCTTGCACAATATGATTTAGATTTTATTCAATCACATTATCAGCGTGACATGGGAGGTGATTGAGTGTGGATCTGTCACTCAGAGACTGTCTTTCCTAGAAATGTTCAAAAACCAGACAGAAGAGACTGAGTGATAGTTTTAAAACAATAATAAAAAAGGCACAAGTGATGCTGGTCATGAATGGTACGTCAGGAACAGTGGCTAAACAGCTCACTCTACACACCTACGTGATCAGGAACTTATCATTGACAAAAAGAAGAAAGCTTAAAGTTAAATGCTCCCAATTAGCAATCTGGTATCCAAAATTTGTGGAAGAGCAACAAAAGGCCTCTTTCCAAAAGAGGGGGGGGGGGGGGGGGGGGGGGTGGGGGGTTCTGCTGCCCTTATTCCAATTCTCTGTGCACATCTAGTTGCAAAGAATTTTGAAAAACAAACAAAAGAAGCATGTGAATATGTCTAAATTGATCAGCCTCTCCAAACTCAAGAAAATGTCTGTCTTTTACTGTTTTAGGCAGTATTTACAACAGGCAGTGACTGATTTTTAAACAATCTTGTTAGCTGAACCAGCATAAAAATTTCATTTTGAAAAGAGAGGGGTGTGATAGCCTAGTGGTTAGAGTGTTGAGCTTGCAATCTCACAGCCTGGGCTTAAGCCACCACAGAGACACCCATTCGAGGGGATTTTTCCCCTAGAGTTAAAATCAGTACCAACTCCCCTCCCCCAATTGCCCTTAGGATGAGACACAGAACAGCTTTCACACTCATTAAGAACTGATTTCACCTTTTAGAAGAGTAGGCCATTGCATGCCAGAAAGTACAGATGACAAAACTGAAAAAAGACATGCATGCTGGTGTTGTGTATCTACATAATCCCTGAAGTCAGAATGTGGCTACCTTAATGGTGGGTAAAGGGTCACATAGACAAAATCTCACCATTGATCACCCTTGGAGCTTTAGCCAAGGAATGATATAAAGAAAACCCATTGAAGGGACTGTGCATGTCCAAACTCCACTCCCTCACTTTAAATGCATGTATTTTTCTTGTTTGGTGGGGGGTGGGGGTCCATTTTTGTTGTTGATAAGATTTTTGGTTGCGTGTGAGTGTGTGTGTGTGTGTGTGTGTGTTTCTATTTTCTCTGTTCTTTTTTTAGAGTAGTTTTTTATGTTATGATATGTAGTTGAAATATGTCAAGTTTTTTTGTTCTGATTATGGTTGTAAAAGCAATGCATTGCTTATTCAGTGTAAAGTAAGTAAAGGTCCATACTATAGGTCGTGGAGAGGCGTCAGAGACTCACCTCAGGCAGCATATTGAGCGCGCCCATTCTTCCCTCGCTGCTTTATTCCCTGGCCTAAGTAGGCAGGTACCATTACAGTGTGAATGGGGGAACTGTATGAACATGCGGAACGGTCACCATCAACTGGTACCACGCTCGACGTGTAATTGGCTGGGAAAGCGAAGTCCGACCATGAGCATCCCGTGCATTGCTTATTCAGTGTACCATCTGGAAATAAAAATTTGACTTGACTAAATGTGAGCTTGTATTGAGGACACCCACAGATGCAGAAAACTGAATAGTGCATCGTGCAATGTATAGGAGACCTGTTAATAGTGTTATTGGTGCAAGCATATTTTAAGACTCAACTTTTGTAGATAGATCTCCGAGAGAATCTGACTGATCAGGGTGCACACACGCACACACACCAACAGCACACACACACACACACACCACACACACACACACACACACACACACACACACACATCTATGTATCTGTGTATCTCTCTCTCCCCTCTCTCTCCTTCTCTCTCTCTCTCTATATATATATATATATATATATATATATATATATATTTGTGTGTGTGTGTGTGTAACTCTGCTGCTTCCAAAGTATTAGTTTTGAAGCAGATGACTAGTTTCAGCAAGATTAATCATCTGTCATGTATTGGTGGAGTATGTTTGTGTTATTATAACTCACCAGGGCTTGACATGAAATACAAGACCTTACATACTTGATCTCTGCAAGCAAGCTGTACACAACTTAGGCTAATAATGCATCAGAAGATCTGCCCATAGTTGACCAAGGGATAATGAAATTTCCAATAAGGTTATCTACCCATTGCCACCAAGAATACATTAAACATGACCAATGATTTTATTTAGGGATGTTACTGTTTGGACAGGAAGCCATTTACATTATTCATTCAGTTAGTTTTACTAGGGAAATAAAAAGCTTTTATTTATGACTAGAATAGCCTCTTAATGCTAAACATGCTACACATCTAGATTAAGTTACATAAAATTAGTGATCTTTTTGGAGGTGGTGGTGGAGTGGGATGTGGGTGGGGTGGTGGTGGTGATGGTGGTAGTATATAGGCCTACTGTTTAGTTAATTTTATGGTAACCAGGAGGGAGATCAGATCAGAAGGATTGTGTTGTGTGTGTGTGTGTGTGTGTGTGTGTTGTGGTGCCCATAGTTATGGGCTTGTCTATCATTTCATATGGTTTGATTGCTGCCAGCAGATCTTTGGAATATATATATGTATACATATATATATATATAATATATATATATATATATATATATATATATATATATATATATATATATATATTATATATATATTTAAAATTAATATTTTTAATTTATTTATTATTATAGTCGTCTTCTTCTTCTTTTTTTCTTCTTCTTCTTCTTCGTCTTCGTCTTCTTCTTCTTCTTTTTTCTTATTCTCTTAGATCTTTTTGTATTCAAAAATTTGTGTTTAGTTCATTTCCTTGATTTTTTTGTTTTTGGAGGGGGGGGCTTTTTAGTGCAAGATGTTCAGAGCTTAGAACTCTCATTGTTATCCTGTATTTTTTTCTGTGGTCAAGAGTTGTCTACTTTTGGGATGAGTTCAAGTCTTTATTCAAAGCAAAAGATGTATGAATTTTCAGATTAAATGCTTCTCCTTTCAATTTCATTCAGCTATTTTTGACTATTTTTTTCTTTTGCTTGCTGAAGTCTTGCTGCTAATGGCATTATTTTCAATTATACCTATAGGACACATCAGAAAATAGGCAGGTTAAGAAAGACAGTTGTGAATGAGTATAGAAAAAATATGTGTGTGTGTATTGCAAGGACAGGAGCAGTTGGTTAAATTTAAAGCCATCACTCTGAACAAGCTTGTCTTCAAAGACAGTGACCAGTTCATACTCCTTGACACAGATTTCACATACACACACACACACACCACACACACACACACACACACACACACACACACACACACACACACACACACACACACACACACACACACACACACATTCTCTCTCTCTCTCTGTCACACACACACAACCCCACTCTTTTACTAGTTTTAGTAATAAAAGGAGAGAGACCTCCCTAAACAGGTTAGTCTCCACAGCATCATTTTGTGGGCTGCTGCTTTGTCGTTGTTTTCTTTTTCTTTTTCTTTTTTCTTTTTTTTAAAGCTATCATGTGTGCAGACTGAGTTGTTGATGGTGATGTAGACAGACAGGTTTGTTGGCTTTGCCTCCTCAAGGTACTGATGGAGTACAGCAGGAATGCAATGTTGGACAGCCTGTACTGGTTGGCAATGGTCACACACACACACACACACACACACACACACACACACACACACACACACACACACACACACACACACACACACAGAGCAGATCATCGTTTGTGAACCTCAGACCGCTAGCCAAGGAACCAAACCAAAAGAAAAATGTTAGGGCACATCAGCATTGGTAAAGTGTTAAGCATTTGAGGCACTGTCCTGTTGTACAATTTGGTGTAGGATTGCCACAAACCATATTTCTGTACGAAAGAAGAAAGAAGGACAATAAGACAACTAGCCCATTTCTTGTCCAAAGAAAATTATAAATCTGAATGGAATGCGCCATGCCTCAAAAGACTGAAAATAATTCAGATGTTGTAGGGATGAGTGACACATCTAAAGAAGGGTGAGTAGCTTGATTTTGTTAGCATTTTGATGGACAATGTTGAAAGCTTTAGCCTCATTTAAGACTATTTGTTTGTTTTAATGATCTTTGTCTCTCACCCTCTGACTTGCTGCCAGTGTGAGGGCTTGTATGTGTATGTGTGTGTGCGCGTGTGCGTGTTTGTGTGTGCGTGCTTGTGTGTCTCCCTCTTTCTTTCCTGTCTCTCTGTCTTTGACTTTCTTTGATCATTTGTCTTTCCGCACTCTTGCTCTTACATGTTCTCTTTCTCTCTCTGTGTATCAAAGTCATAGTCAAAGTGTGTGTGTGTATCTGTCTCTCTCTCCATGGTTCTGTCTGTCTGTCTCTGTCTTTGTCTCTGTCTGTCTGTCTGTCTCCCTCCCTCCCTCATTCTCTCTCTCTCATTCTCTCTCTGTCTCTGTCTCTGTCTCTCTCTCTGTCTCTCTCTCTGTGTCTCTCTCTCTCTAAGTCTCTATCTGTTGGTTTTCGGTCTCTGTCTTTGTCTCTGCTTGATTTTAGGAGACTTTTAACACTAGTTTTATCATCACAGTTTTAATGTTTACCTCTATTTTATGACTAGGCAGATGAAGTGTAGCATTTATGGATTATTCCATACAGAGAACTTTACACATCTTTAAGAGAATGGACTATGTTTAGTAGAAACCACTGTCAAGCATATTTTTGGAATATGCATTGAGTTTATGACACATGTGAGTAGATGGCATGGGTATTGCTCATGATCCATTTAGAAAGAAACTAGGTACAGAGCTGCGTTATGCAGATCCTGTACAATGTTATTTTGTGGCCGCTTACATTATCTGTGCTTATGTAATTACAATTCGATTATCCCTTTTACCTCAGTAGCATGTTTAAAATGTACAATTATATCTTGCTAATTTTATGTTTTTCTTTCTTTTTCTTTACTCACTTAGGTGGCATCTAGAGCCCACCCCGGAAGCTTAAAATCTTAAATTTGAGCTGCGACTGTACACACTCCAAATCTAAAGTTTGTAAGAGAGATTAACTTCTGGAATTCTATCCAACAGAGTGGCTCAGTCAGCCACCGGAAAGGCTTATACCTTTTTTCTCTTTCTTTTTCTTTTGTCCCTTTTATTTTTCTTTCTTTCTTTCTTTTTTTAATAACAGTGGATTACAAGTTTAGCTTTATGAAAAAAAAAGTATTCTGTTTTTCCATTTTGATAATGTGCATGGGTAGACTCAGTTTTGGATTTGTTTTTAAAGATTTTTTAGTTGTGTAAACAAATTGAAAGTAAAGCCTGAAGGGTTCATTCAGATAAAACTAGAGTTAAGTTTCTGTATAAATGCAGTGGTAGCAGGATTACTTGCTATTATCTTGAACACTTATGTGGTTGAAAGGTTTAGTGCACAGTGTATACATGTATATATATACAAGCCTCAATCTTCTCAAGTGTGCTCCTTTGCTTTTAAAGTGAGAAAAAGGAAAAGGAAGAAAAAAAAGCCCCCATAACCTCTTTGAAGCACTACATGCTTGAAAGGGGGTTGGAGGGCAGTCATGTCTAGGGTTCAGATGACAGCACAGTCACTGTAGACACTGTAGTGTATTATCAGGACTAGCTTCAGGTGGGTGCACAGTATGTTGAAAGAAAAACTTGAACATCTTCCAGACTGTCTGTTGATTGAAGTGAACAGAAATATCTCATCTGTGTGCATAGGGTTTATTGTTTGTTTGGATACATGTACCAGTGTTTTGTTTGTTTTTGTGGTTTCTTCTAAGTGCAGAATGATTACAGTTACTCTTTTGTGTGTGTGTGTGGTCACTTTTGCTAGGGTCCGTGAGACCTTTTGGTCAGTTAGAATCTGGGAATAAAAACTGAAAAGGTTACTTTTCTTAGTATGTGTGAAATGTTTGTTTTTTCTTATAAATTCTTATTCATTAACTGGAGATATCTCTTTTTTAGGAATTCATGAGGGAGTAATATTGATAAAACTGACTAATGAAAAACAGAAGTAGACTAGACAGATGCTATGCCAAGTGGTTAAGACTGTTTGACTTTAATCCTATGGGTCCATGAAATAGTGGTTGGGAACTCAGCAGCATTTGGTGAATTAAGAGTGGAGATATTTGCTATTCCCAGGTCAGCTTCAAGTGTCGAATGTGGACCTGCCAGTGTCTTTATTCCCTTCGTGTATATACATGTATACACATGCAGAAGATCAAATAATTACACACATTAAAGTTCCCATAATTCATGTCAACACCCAGTGAGTTATGGAAGCACAAACAATGAAACATACCCAACATACTCCTCCAAAGTCAGAATGCAGCTACCTTGATAGTTGGCAAAAACGGTCGCATATGCAAAATCTCACCATTGGTGAACCTTAGAGCTCTTGATGAAGATCAAAAGGAAAAAAAAAGTAGACTAAATGATACAGTCTTGGCAACAACCCCACCCCCACCCCCACCCCCTGACATACACACAAATTCCATGTGAAGTAACTTCTTTGGTTTCACTTTCCAATATAAGCCTGCATAGGAAGTTTCCAGGTGTAGTTCGTGGCCTGTTAAAATGTTAAGTGTAAAATGTACTTATTCTGAAGAAAGTGCATACGTCACATAGACTGATATATATTTTTTTATTTCCACACAAAAAAATAAGTTCATTCATATTTTAAACTTTTTTCCCAGCTCCGACAAGATGAGTGGCCATACAGTGCGTACACTCCCCTTCTGCAGGCAACAGTCAGCGACGATGAAGATGACATGGCAGAGGGGGATGGAGATGACAAGAACGGAAGATCAGCCGTACAGTTTACGGACCTGAAGCCAGCAAAAACAACAGCTCCGAGGGACGGCGTCATTGTCAGAAACTGGAGACGAAAGAAGAGAACTCTGATCATTGTGGTGCTGGTGGTGTGTCTGATGGTGATTGCAGCCACTGTGGCGGTCATTTTCAGCATCCTCAGTCAGGAATTCAACACAGGCATTGTCCAGGAGGTGCATTTTATGGCACGAGGGGACTGGACTCTCTTTTTCAACAAATCTGGTAAGGATGGTTTTTGTTTGTTTGTTTTGTTGTTGTTTTTTTTCCGGGAGAAAGCAAAATAGATTAATAATAATAATAAATGGAATTTATATAGCGCTGTATTACAGATTACAGATTACACCTTGGGTAGAAGGCCATGTTGTGTAGTTCAAGACATAAAAGACAAATGATGAATAAAAAATGCTTGTTTGTTGTTTGATGCTGAGATATTATTGGTTGGTATTCTGTGTTTGTGTGTGTGTGTGTGTGTGTATCTGTGTTTCTCTCATGGAAAAGGTCCATGTCTCTGTCTCTCTGAGTCTCTCTCTCTCTCTCTCTCTCTCTCTCTCTCTCTCTCTCTCTCTCTCTCTCTCTCTCTTATCCAGTTTCCTATTTTAGTATTATTTGGTTATCATTGTCAATAGAAAGACAATATAATTGACAACTTACTAACAGAAAAATTGGTTGATACTGAGATATTGAGGACATTATATTTAAACATTTATTGGTACCCACTTGATCTAAAGGATTGAACGATTCGAATAGTACATTATCAAGTTATATCTTTTTTCCCAGAAAAATGAATTGGTTGTTTACATGTCTTATGTGCGTCATTGGATTACAGCAGAAGTGGACAGCAGGTCATGATCTACTGAAGGAAGGTGGCAGGATGGTTAAGACGTGTGCCTGCCAACAAGTAAACCGTGAGGTTGTGGGTTTGATTCCCAGCCTCGCCCTTTCTTCCCAGTTTGACAAAAAAATCGAACTGAATGTCAAAGTCCTTCGGATGAGACTATAAACCGAGGCCCCGTGTGCGAATGCATGCAGAACATCTTGCGCACACGTTAAATCCTGTTCCACTTTTCGAAAGAGTAGGCCATTGTGTGCCGGTGGGAACAGATGACAAAATTAAAAACAACAACCCGCATACACACGCATAAATTTTTTTTTTTAAAAGCGCTTTGATTTTGTTGCTTTACAAGATTCAGCGCTATATAAATTCCATACATTATTATTATTATTATTATTATTATTGCTGTGCGTGCACTGCCTGTTTCAGTGTCGGACAGTGGGATAACCTTGGTGGATGTGGACGGGGATGGGCTGGACGATGTCCTGGTGGGGGTCACCCCCTTGAAGTATGCCGAGAATCATTCCCAGTTCCCGGGACTCACTGTGAGGCAAAGCTGCATCAAACTGGGTGGGTGCAGTATGTGTGTGTGGTGTGTGTGTGTGTGTGTGTGTGTGTGTGTGGTTGTGTGTGTATGTGTGTGTGAGTGTGTGTGTGTGTGTGTGAGTGTGTGTGTGTGAGTGTGTGTGGTGTGTATGTGTGAGTGTGTTTGTGTGAGTGTGTGTGTATGTGTGTGTTTGTGTTATTTGTGGTGTGTGGTGTGTATGTGTGTGTTTGTGTATGGGTGTGTTGTGTGTGTGTTATTTGTGGTGTGTGTGTGTGTGTTTGCATGCATATGTGCATGTGGGTGCATGTGTATATTTTGCATACATGTGTGTGTGTGTGTGCACATGCGTGCGTGTGTGTATGTGTGTCACTGTGTATGTGTTGTTTGTAGTATGAGAAGATGAATGCCTGGGTTCTGTGCAAAGGTGTACATATTTCTGTAAAGCCTACTGTAATTTAGGCATGGTTTTTGGGGGGCTTTTTTTTTGTTTTGTTTGCTTGGAATGCTGGTTTTTGTTTTGTTTTTTGTTTAGTTTATTGTTCCTTGGTAAGAGATCTTGGGTTTTTCAGTGGTAAGATTTTTTTCACATGCAACTGTTTTTCCCACCATCAAGGCAGCTCCATTGTGACTTCAGGAATAATTAGGCATATATAAAACATACATACATACATACATACATACATACATACATACATACATACATACATACATACATCCGTACATCCATGCATGCATGCATATATACATACATGCATTCATACATACATACATACATACATACATACATACGCACATACATACATCCATGCATGCATGTATATACATATATGCATTCATGCATGTGTGACTGTGTGTGATTGGGGTGGATATTCCGCACAAACATATTTATTAATTTTTGCTGTTCTGTGCAATTCAGTTCTGATCAAATCTGCGCAGGAAAGTTACGAAATGTATCATAGAATTGATGATACAAGGAATGCTGTCTATCTGACTTTGGGTGCATGGTAAATAACTCCATCAGAAATTCTCACTATTTTTTTTACTCCATCTGAGATGTTCCAAACAGTCAAAGCAGATAATTATGTGCTAATTCCAGGAGTGAATTATATAATTGATGAACTTGACGTGTTTTCACATACATTCTTGGGAAGGAATGAAAGTGATGTTTTTGTTTGTTTTTTTGGGGGGAAGGGGGGGGGGGGGGGGGGGGCAAGGAAATGTGTGAAATTGTAATGGGCTGGTGACCTTCTACAATAAAATTGTTCAGAGTTCCATCTTTTTTTTCTGTCCAGGTTTCCAGTACCCATGTTTCAGTCAGGTGGTGGCCTTGCGTGGCTATGACCGCCATGTTCTGTGGCGGACCTGGATGGCGTACGATGTGGTCTTCGTCAACTGCGATGGGATCGACGTGAATGGCGATGACAAAGCAGACTGCATTTTCAGTGGCCGGTATTCTGCCCTGCAAGCTGTCGACTTGGCTACAGGTGGGTGGCTTGAAGTCATATGTGGTTGTAAGGTTATGTATATATATTTTTTGTTATAGCAAATGTATATATGTAGGAAATTTAACTGGCATGAAACAGAATGTCTGGAAAAGAAATGATCTAGCTTAGAAATATCTTCTTGATAAAAGTTTGTTTACATATCTGTTTTGGAGATAAAATTGTTACAGTTTTGTTCATCTTTTCTTGTAACATAATGAATGAATGTTATATAAGAAGAATGAATCATATATTCTAACTAAAATGCACCAGGCATTTATCAGCCTGTGAAAGCAATAGCCAGGCCTTAGTGAACAAAAGCTGGTCTGGTGGTACTCCAAAACTCATTAATATTGTCCATTGATCCTTTGGTAGATTGAGCAAGTAAACTCCCTAGCTGAACAAACGTTTAGCATAATATGTAGGCAGTCTGCACAGCAGGTAAACTAGTCTGAGAGCAATTCAAGGCAGAGGAACACAACACATCCAGTTGTGCCCTTCTCTCTCAGAATTGATACTTGGAAAGCACCGACCAGTTCTTGCTCTTCATCACTGAATGCTGTGTCGTTTGCTGGTTTCTGGCCCTGATGTTGGTGAACTGTGGACATCCTAAACTCACTGGAAATTTTTCTGTGGTATTGATCTTGGAGCTTAATTGAAAACAGTTATCCAAATCTTGATTGGAGGAATCACCAAATCCTGTGGCATGGGAATCCATGAAGTCAGCTGGGCAGTAGAGACTGGAGCAAATGGAGCTGAGAAGGATTATGTTGATGTTACTGGGTGCGGCAGCTAACCCCACACCGGAGTAACACTGACAGGTGAGCAGGTGAGATCAGAGAAACAAGTCAACGCTCAGATCAGTCATACCCTTGCTACCTTTAGGGTAGAAAACAAAGCAAACCAAATAAAGAACAAGAGACTTGAGAAGACTTATAAAGGGGAAAAATGAAGTAGAGACAAAAACTGGGTGTAAGGATAGCAACTTAAGGCTAGAAAGAGGTACGGGATGAGTTTTTAAGATCTGATTGGATAATGTTTAGCATAAGCTTTTTGCTTTGGGGAGGAGGTGGGTCAATAATTTTCAAAATTGATGGGTCAAAAAAGTGAGTCATGTTTAACAGTGGACTGCCACCTTGGCACAGGCAAGTACAGTGCATAAGCATGTGATTTAAGACACAAAGGTGAAGACATCCAATCACCCTGCACTGTGTTAATCCACAATTTGAGCATCTACTAGTTTGTTTCAATGCATACTCAAGCCACAGACCAGTCCCGTCTTTTTAAATCAGTTCCACCAACATCTAATATTTTGCATAATGACAATAAAAAGTAAAGGCTTGTCCTTTGGTTTGTTCCAGGTCAAATTCACTGGGTTATAGATGCAGAAGAGGCCACATGGGCCAGCCATTTTGTAGCCAAGTGGCTGGTGTGTCGTGCCTTGGCGATTCCTGATGTGGATGGGGACGGCATCAGAGATATTGTGGTCACTCATGGCGGAGACCCTGACAAAGAGCCTGAGGTGTGTTTGTTTGTATGGTTCATTCATAGCTTAAAAAGAAAAATATCAACAATGATAATTGTGAAGGTGGTAAGAAAGAATGAGGCAGGACAATTAAGAAGTTCACCTGCTTAACAAATAAACTGTGATGTTTTGGGTTCAGTTCTCAGTCTTGCCCTTTCTTCCCAGTTTGATGGGAAAATGGAGCTGAATATTGAAGTCCTTTGGATGAGACTATGAACCCAAGGCCTTGTGTGTGAATGCATGCAGAAAATCTTGCATGCACTTTAAAAACCCATCGTGCCTTTCAGAAGAGTAGGCCATTTTGTGCTGGGAGGAATGAATAGCAAAATTGAAAAAAACACATGCACACAGGTGTCAAGTTTGGACACCATTCCGGAAGTGAGAATGTGGCTAACTGAATGGTGGAGGGGGGGGGGGGAAGCTATTGCATACACACAAATTCTGCCAATGGCAAACCTGGAACTCTAGCCAAGGAGCGGGCAAAAAATGATGGTGAACTATTGTCATTGTCAATTTTAGTTCTTCATTTTAAAAAAAAAAGTTGACTGGTTCTTTCGGTCT
Organism: Rapana venosa; assembly: GCA_028751875.1. Lineage (NCBI taxonomy): Eukaryota > Metazoa > Mollusca > Gastropoda > Neogastropoda > Muricidae > Rapana > Rapana venosa. The sequence goes on from CM054134.1 coordinate 94,478,819, forward strand.
GAAAAAACAAAGAAAGAATATGTACAGTTTATCTTGACCACCATGACTGGCAAAGTGCTCCATTTCAAAATTGTTTCAGCCAGCTTGAATGATGAAATACAAGCAAGGCTTTTGTTTACTGAAAACTGTAGTATCATAGAAAATCAATCATCATTATAAGTAACAGTAGTTACATTATGTTCTGTACAGAAACCACAATGGCCAAATTGTAAACAAAACATTAACATTACACTAATAGTTTTAAGACCACATCAGTCAAGAATATAGAGGAGATAAGCCCAAGTAAAATCTTCAGTGAAGCCCCAACACCCAGTGAAGGTGAATCACAGGCAAGCCAGTGGAAGGCATTGTGTGATGTTTTGTATAATCGTGGTTTAACATTTGGTACTTACAATAGATAGGTTTGCGTGACATTAAAACTGCTGTCTCTGACAGCATGTTTCTGCAATGCGGTGCGGTGCTGTAAAGCAATTTTTCCTGTCTGCATGTGTATTTCTGTTCCCCAGTGAGAATGTATCATTACTAGACCACTGCTACACACACACACACCCCTACCCACCCACACATCCACACTATATAATATTATATATATATATATATATATATATATATATTATATATATATATATATTATATATATCTGTGTGTGTGGCTGTGGGTGTGTGTACCACACACACACCACATCCATCCACTTGGTAACCATGCTCAATGCTGCTTAACTTTAGTTTTGGGAAAGCCAGTGCTTGAACACTGATCTATCCTGTCCCATATATACATATGTATGTATGTATGTGTGTGTATCTGTATGTATGTTGTCATTGTCATCATTTTCCTCCTCCTCCTCCTCCTTCCAGGACCATGACAGAGAATCCGGCAGGGTGATCTTTCTCTCAGGAAAGTCTGGCAAACCCCTGGGGCGTTACTTGCCGTTTCCCAACAGCAGGGAGACCTACATGAGCCCCGTGCAGTACCAGACAGCTAACGGCACCACCTATATCTTGCTGGGCAGTGGGGGAGAGACAGTACCAGGTGAGTAGTATTGGGGTGGTTTTTTGTTTTTTTGTACTGTTTATATCTGAAAGGATTGTTGAAATGGTGTGTTATTCATTCTAGTGTTTTTCTCCACAAAAAGTGTAATATTAGATACAGAAAAAAAAGTAATTGTAAAAAGTAATGGTGTGTGTGTTGAGTGTGTGTGTCTTGTGTGATTGTGTGACGTGATTGTGTGAGTGTGTGTGTGTATTGTGTGAATGTGTGTGTGTGTGTGTGTGTCTGTGTGTGTGTGCTCTCATTGGTTTTCTTTTTTTTTATATAAAAATCCAAATTCTTTTATTCTGAGGATAATAAATAAGTACTCTTGTGCTTGTTTACATCCAGCTCCCTATGAACATGCGGATTTGTACATTTTGTCATCTGTTCCCTGTGTGTCGTCTGTTCCCTGTGTGTGCATGCATGTATGCATGTTTGTGTGAGTGATATGTGTATATGTATGTGATTTGATGTGATGTGTGTGTGGTGTGTGTGTGTGTGTTTGTGTGTGTGTGCATACATGTGTGTGTGTGTGCGCATGTTTTGATTAATTCATCGGCTGATTTGTTTTAGTTCTATCTGTGTGTTTCAGGTGACCTGATGATAATCTCCTACTCAGACCTGCACAACTATATCATGAAAAAATTACCTGTTGATCTCCATGTTCTTTACAGGTGAATGACAATAATTCAGGTGTTCTGTCATGACCACCTTAGAAATCATAACAAATACAGAGAAATAGAAATACTTGATCATCTTAAAACCACAAGAAATTTATGTTATTTGAGTTAATGCAGGTCTCCTAGCCAGGTTTTGTTGGTGAAGGTTTTTTGAATGGGTTGTTTTTCTTTCTTCATGGCTGAGAGTCCTGTGGTTATATGCTTCTGTGGACTCAGAACAAGTGGTTGTGCCATTATGTGTGTTTGATATAGGCATGTGATGGATTAGAAGACATTGTTGATGTATGTGTGTGTTGTGTGTGTGTGTGTTGTGTGTATGTCTGTGTGTGGTGTGCGTGTTGTGTGTGTGTTTTGTGGTGTGTGTTGTGTGTGTGCGTGTTGTATAGTGTGTGTGTGTCTGTCTGTGTCTGTATGTGCCCATGTGTATGTCTGTGTTTGTGTGTGCCCATATGTACTTTTTTGTTTTGTGTGTGTTTTTTAAGATTTTATTTCATTCTGTTATATCGAGGATAATGGAATTTAAGCGCTTACATGCTTTTTTACATCCAGTCCCCGTGTGTATGGGGTTTTGTAAATTTTGTCATCTGTTCCCACCGTCACACAATGGCCTACTCTTACGAAAAGCAGAACAGGATTTAACGTGTGCACAAGATGTTCTGCATGTGTTCGAAGGATGTGTGGTTTTGTGTGTGTATTTGTGTGCGTGTGCATGCTTGCTTGCTTGTGCAAGCATATGTATATGCTTGTATGCACATGGGATTTTTTGTTTCTCCATTTCTCAGCTAGAACTTTGAGGTTCACCAATGGTGAGACTTGCGCATATGTGTGTTTAAATAAACAAAAGAGATAAAGCCAATTTTTTAAACCTATGTTTCCTATATATGAGTACGCAAACAAACATAACACACTCACAACATTTTTTTAAAAAGAGAAGAAAAAACACCCCACAGCACAGGCAATAAGTTGAACCATTGTGGCTGCGGCAGGGGGAGAGAGAAGGGTGTCATGATTTCACCAGTCTTGATTGACATCACGAAGGACGGGACGCTTAGACATCCTGATGTCAGCATTTGAAGGGGTGGTCACTCTCTACGATGGAGAAACGCTGCAAGAGATCTGGAGTCGACAGTTGTCCAGTTCGCAGAGTCCTGATTTTGAGAGCTACAGGTACCACTGATTACTTACTTACAGCATATAGAGGTGATAATGGCTAAACATTAATGATAGCTTACAATGCATATAGATGATAATTTTTAAGTGTTTATGAATCTGTGTTTCCTTAAGTATGCCTTTGGAAAGACAGAGGCATATCTGGAACTGTCAAAACACTAATCTGGCCTGTATTGCTGTATGGGTCAGAAGCCTGGACACTATGGAAATTGGTTTTAAAAAGAAAAGACAAGAAGGAGGTGACAAGAAGAAAAGGAACAAGACAAAAATAAAGAGAGGGATAGAAAGGAGGGAATTCCTAGCACAGAATTTCAGAAGGTGGGGATGCTGTTTATACTGACAGGCCCCCCCGGCATCTCATGGGAGGATGGTAGATGATTTATTTTAAGAGACATAGATTTTGGAAAATGCAAATAAAAATTATTTGTTTTTATTCTGCTGGTGTTAAGGTCACAAACTTCGGACTGGGTAGGTGTGAGCATTCTCTGTAATGACATTGTTAATGTATGAACAGAAAGAGGTAAAGAAAATAGATGTCTAAGTGTACATTGTTAATGTATGAACAGAAAGAGGTAAAGAAAATAGATGTCTAAGTATGGAAGATGTCTAAGTGTGCTACAACAGGATAAAGAAAAGAGCCTGATTTTTATGTTGATACCAGCCGTCTTCATGTAGTGATAATTGCAGTGGATAGTTGGCTGGGAGGCCTTGGGTTTGATCTTCACCAGATGCTTCCCCACGTTGTGAGAGTTTTCAGGGTCTATCCTTCACAAAGAACCACTACACACACACACACACAAATACACACATACACACACACGCGCATGCACACATGCATGCACTCACACATGCACTCACACATGCATGCATGCTCGCATGCACACACACATGTGCACACACACACACCTACCCACATCACACACACACACATGCTCACACACAACTCACGTTACACAGTTCCACACACACACAAGTGTCACACACACACACACAACACACCACACACACACACACCACACACACTGACACACACACTACACACACACACACCACACACACACACACACACACACACACACACACACACACACACACCACACACAATCCTACCTATGCATACACACAGTGCAGTTTTCCTACAACCTAACGACATTCTGTTATAGCTTATCCTCAAACACAGTTTTGTTGTTACCCTGCCACTGTATCATTCCAGTGTTCCAGCGCCGGGACGATTTGATGATGACGACGTTCCAGACTTCATGATGATGTGGGGCAAAGGAAGGTGGCCCAACTATGGCTCTGCTGTGGTAAACTTTTGTTCCTCCAGTTTGTGGTAAACTATTGTTCCTCCACTTTGTGGTAAACTATTGTTCCTCCACTTTGTGGTAAGCTATTGTTCCTCCAATTTGTCAGTTTGTGGTAAATTATTGTTCCTCCAGTCTGTGGTAAACTATTGTTCCTCCAGTTTGTCAGTTTGTTGTAAATTATTGTTCCTCCAATCTGTCAATCTGTGGTAAACTATTGTTCCTCCTCTTTGTGGTAAGCTATTGTTCCTCCAATTTGTGGTAAGCTATTGTTCCTCCACTTGGTGGTAAGCTATTGTTCCTCCAATTTGTGGTAAGCTATTGTTCCTCCACTTGGTGGTAAGCTATTGTTCCTCCATTTGTGGTAAGCTATTGTTCCTCCAATTTGTGGTAAGCTATTGTTCCTCCAATTTGTAGTAAGCTATTGTTCCTCCAATTTGTGGTAAGCTATTGTTCCTCCAATTTGTCAGTTTGTGGTAAACTGTTGTTCCTTCAATTTGTCAGTTTGTGGTAAACTATTGTTCCTCCAATTTGTCAGTTTGCGGTAACTATTTTTCCTCCAATTTGTGGTAAACTATTGTTCCTCCAATTTGTGGTAAACTTTTGTTCCTCCAATTGGTCAGTTTGCAGTAAATTATTCCTCAAATTTGTAAATTTGTGGTAAATTATTATTCCTCCAATTTGTGGTAAACTATTGTTCCTCCAATTTTTCAATTGGTGTTAAACTATTGTTCCTCTAATTTTTCATTCGGTGGTAAATTATTGTTCCTCCCACTCGTCTCTCCTCCACTCACATGGAAAATGGCTACCTGGGACAAAATAATGTTTAATTTCTTTGGGTTTTGCTAGAAAGGGATAGAAGACAATAGTTTGAGATGGAATTGATGTCTTCTTACCTATTACCATTACCTATTTAAAACAGGATCAAAACTTCAGCCAGAACCGGGGTATGTATCTTTTAAAATTTGAAAATATGTTTCATCTTGTAATGATATTGTATGCTTTTTCTTAATGTGTTAACAGATGATCAGTTTGTGCTATGTTCTTATTGTGGCAGATTTGTAAGCATGAAAGTGGGGTTTCTGTTTTTCAAAAAAAATAATCTTTGTGCTGACAAGCACATTACTGCTTATACACTGATGTATAGTCCTACATTGACATATATTACCTATAGACACATAAAAACACACATAACAATGCATGCTTGTACACTCACTCAAACAGAAATGCATATATGTATGTGTTTGTGAGTTTTTAAAAATATTATTTATTAATATTTTAAATTCTTTTATTTCAAGGATAATGGAATAAGCACCCATGCTTTTAAAAAAAGTTTACATCCAGTCCCCATGTGTATGCAGTTTTGTAAATTTTTGTCATCCATTCCCACTTGCTCACAATGGCCTGCTCTTCCAAAAAGGGGAATGGGTTTATCATGTGCGCAAGATGTTTTGTGATCTCGCAGATGTTCTCTGTGTATGTGCGCACGTGCATGCATGCACATGTGCTCACACACCTGTCTCATTTTCAGACTTACATTCTGAGCGGTGTGGATGGAAGCACACTGTGGCAGAGAGGGTCTGGAATGGTTCCCTACTATTCCCCCATCACCTTAAGGACCGAGGGATCTCATGATGTGTTCATCATGCGTAATGCTGCCCTGCCTTCATCCCCTTCAGCCACTCCTTCCATACCCCATAGGCATAGAATGCAGCACGTGAGTAGAACAACAGGCTGTGTGTGTTGTTGTGGCGGGTTAGGAAAGGAAAGTCATGGGAATGCAAATCACAAGTCTGTTTGGTCCAGTGTGACTAGATGGTGGAGCAAAAGTCCAGTTCTGACCGTTGCAGGTCTGTGACCCTCCACCACATAATGAGTCGCATCGCACTGGAGGTCAGGTTTTTAGCTGTTAACACTTTCATTGATATGCATTAAAAAGGCTATTCAGTACAGAAAAAAATATATTGCAAATTGGACAATTTTATGAACAGTTAATATAAATTTAAATGCCAGACTCATGGAAGTGACAGAATGAGAAATTAATGAATTTTGCATCGTAACAGATGGTCAGGATTAGGGGTTGGGTGTTTGAAAACAACAATCTTAGAGCAAAAGGAAACAAAGTTTTGCCTGGATACCTCAGTACAAGGTAGAAGAAAGCTTACAGTTTTGTAATCAATCAAAATCAACAACTTGACCCCCATGCCAAAAGTGGCTCCTAGCGGAGAAGTGGAGTCAGGTGCAGTGAGACTCATTTTGTGGTAGAGGGTCAAATATCATTCCACTGAAGTAATAGCTGTGCTGTTCAATTTGTGATCATGCTAGCGGTGAAGTGCATACTAGGCAGGTTCCCTTCTCCATGTTGCCAGAGATAGTCATTTCTGTTGGGCAAATTACTAAGAATTCATGATGCACTTGAGTAGAGAGCTGATCTTTATAATGTGCCTGGTGAAGAATCAGTGAGTTTGAGCCTACGCTGAATGTTGTTTTGGGCGATGCTATCTGCCAACAGAAGAAGTAGTAGTGTATTCATAATGTGGAGCACACTGTAATAAGCTTGGTACTCTTCTCCACATCAGCGTGTGCTGTTGTGTGCTGGGGGTTATGTTTGTGAACAACTGTCTCTTTGAGCCAGTTTCAGTGTCATCTTTTGTTTTGGGTTGTGATGGCTTGCTATGACATGTGAGGCTTGTTCCAATGGTTGGGGCTTTTTTGTTGTTGTTGGTCTAAAGCACTGAGTCACTTATAATAAGTAAATGTGGTTGTTTTTTTCTATTCAGTATATTTGTTATATAGATTGCTCTTACTATAGTTTTTTTGTGGTATGTCTATAACTTTCCACAACCCACCACATATCAGTATGGACAACAGAATCTTTAGTATGTGCAGATCCTCTTGCATGGGTATACTTATCAAGGGGATTAAATCACTAGCAGATGCTCCGAGATGTTGTAAAAATTGTCTCCCTGATCCATACGGAAATGTCAAGACAATAACCAGAGACTGAAGGACTCTTTAAGGATTAGAAATCAAAAGCTTCATCTAAACAGGCACACACACAAAATCACACCATTGGTGAACCTTGGAGCTCCAGCAAAGGAATGGAGACAAAGGTTCTTCATCTTTTTTGTGTACTGGAGTAAAAAGAAACTTACTGGTGATACAAAGTCACATACATACAGTCATGCTAATTACGGTCCCTATCTGGAGATTCAAACACACCCACATATCCGTATCCACAGATAACACAATAGAATCATATGCTAATTGCCCTGGGGAAAAAACACCCAAACGACTAGTTTTGCTTTGCTCTTGTGGGTTCGTCCACTTCGCACAAAAGATATACTGTACCCACCAACCATGCTTATGAATATAAATGTACCCATTATCCAGAAGTTTATGTTTGGCTTTCAAGACAGAATAGTGTTTCTTTCATTCTTGTGTACTTCACATCTTCCATAACTCTGTGTTACTGTTCAGACTTAATGTGAGTTCTTATGGTTTTCATGGGTGAAAAAAAAAATGTTTTGCAGAAACGACATGGCGCACATAAATCTGAAAATGGCAGTCATCTGTGGGAATACAAAGGTTCTCATGAAAGCTTTTTGACAATGTGTAAGTATGATTGATTTTAATAATCTCTAGTACTGTGTGTTATAGTTACTTGCTATATTCTTTTCTCTATATATTGTTTCTATGATACCCAAATGACTGCAAGAAGTTTAGATATTGACTGTAGAACTACTAAACAATCTTTGTAATGGAATATTTAGTTTTTTTGGCGCATATGAATTTGTAGTCATTCAATACCGACTTCATCAGTTTGAATAAGGCTGTAGAATATAGATAGCAGCCTGTAACTAGTTTTCTCTCTTCATTGTAGAGCTCACATAAAAACATATCAGTTCTTTGTCAAATACTCAGACAGCAGCCATTGTTGAACAAAAACAACTCAAGCTGCTGTTAAGCACCTGACAAGTCAGGCCCAGTACATCTAACTTTGGCATGAGAGAGTATTGTTATCTTTAAAGTCTTTCTGGAAAAAAGGCAGGAGAATGGACCAAGAAGGAAGAAAATAAACAAGAAGGAGGTGAAAGGAAGAAAAAGAACAAGGCATAAGCAAAGGTTTATTTATTTATTTATTCTTTTATATCGCGGATAATGGAATAAGCACTCATGTGCTTTTTTACATTCAGTCCCCGTGTGTATGCAGTTTTGTAAATTTTGTCATCTGTTTCCAAGAAAGGGGTAGAAAAGAGGGAATCCCCAGCACAGGGCTTTCAGAAGATGGGGATGCTGTTTATGTTGATGGGCCCCTGGCACCGCCATGGGGGAGCCACACATTGTGGACCTGGTGTGCGATGTGTCGTCTACACTATTACCATGAGTGACTTGATCTGCAAAAGATGCGCATGTTAATAGATGCACAAGGTACCCGTGCATTTTCAATAGGAACCATTGGTCATAGTCTCCGCTGAAGGACTTTTAAGGGAATGGAACTGGAACCATTGTTAACTCCAGGGGGACAATCCCCTCAGTCAGACAGCCCAGTAAGGGAATGGAACTGGTAAAGGATAAAGGTAAAGGAGTCCCATAACCTATAAGGTCGTAGGGGAGCGAGGCGTCAGAGACCTCACTTCTCTAGGGCCAGCATATTGAGGGTGGCGCCCATCTCCTCTCCCTCGCTGCTTTACCTTCCCTGACCCTAAAGAGGGCAGGTACCTATTTACAGCTGGGTGAACTGGGGGAACTGTACTGAAGCCAAGGCGCGCAAACAGTCACCCATCCAAGTGGTAACCACGCTCAATGCTGCTTAACTTGGCTGGGGGAAAGCGAGTGCTCCGACCACTGAGCTATCCCGTCCACCTATGGAACTGGAGCCATTGTTAACTCCAGGGGAACAATCCCCTCAGTCAGACAGCCCAGCAATGACTCCTGTCTGCACTTGTGTGTGTCTATGATTTTATTAGTCATATTTGGCGCCTGGCTCCAGCAGACTCTTGCATGTGTATGTAAATTCAGCATTTTTAAAAACAGAATTTCCCCCACCCTCCTGCCACTGAAGGATGTAGTAAAGGGGTGGGGGGTGGAAGGGGGGGGGGCAAAGAAGCCCAGCTTCCGACAGGGATCAAATGTTAGTGACTACTACCGTGATGGGTGTGTAGCCAGCCTTCCTGCCAGCAAAGCTCGTGATGGTGTGCTGTGATGTGCAACAGGTGAAGAGGCAAGACAGGACTACCTGCAGAGTCACAGATCCTGCTCCGCGGACCTCAGCCTGTGGAAAGCTGAGGTGTTCGTCGTGATGGACAAACCTCCGTCACCTCAGGCTGTGTACACTGCCGTGCCCCAACCCCATCATTACAGTAAGCCTTGAATTTTGATATTGAAATATGGAGTGTGTTGTCTTCTTGCTTTCCCATTTGCTTAACATTTGAAAGGGGGAACTTGGTAGGTGAGATTGTTCAAGGGGTTGAGGTGACACCAGGATGCCGGTTGTTTTTAGATTAATATTGTTGGAGAAAAAGTACACAGTAATTCAGCATGAGTACCAGATGTAATGAAATGATTTATTGTAATTGCTATAACGATCAGTAAATCAGTTTCTGATATTCTCATAAAATGTAGAGGCAAAATCCAGGCCTTTCTCTAAAGTTGTCCTTACCAGTGTGTTTTTATGGAAGAAGGGAGTGAACTTTGTTTTGAGTTTCATCCCTTGAAAGAATATCACCCACTGTCGATGTATCTATTTTCCTTCTCTTTAATAGCTTTTTGCCTATTTTTATTCTAACTCAAAATTTTGATTTGTGCCACAGCTGTGCCAGTAAAGCAGGAGGGCCGACACTGCCACGACTTGTCCCCCATGAACAGAAATCTGATCGACATGTGTGTTGTGGTGGAATACGCAGGTTTGACTGGTGAGTCTTTGGCCTGAGCTAGTATTGAGTGTGTGTGTGACTGTGTGTATTCATCAAAGCTGACTCCTTCCTTATTTTATATGTGTGGGTTTTGTATGGCAACTCCAAAACCAAGATAAAGATAGGAAACTATGCCACAGATTTTTTAGATTCATTTATGAAGTGACGTTGAAGAAAATAGAAAAGTAGTGTGTGTTCTTTGTCCTCTCTGTACTGTGGTGTTTACTTTCGTCTTTTGGTTTCTCTGCCTAGTCGCAGAATGGTGTTTGTAGTGGAGAATACCATATGGTTATGAGCATTTGTATTTTTTTAGGATGAATAAAGTTTTTACTTGCAGGTGCCAAGTTAATGGTAGCTTCATGTGAGCTTCTTTAAACAAAAACAGGACACACTCTGAGTGTGACAACTAGCAGAGAAAGGATAGCGTGTATCCTCTGTCAGATTGTTTTTGTTTTATTCTACCCGCAGTCGTGACAGATTTCCCTGCATGAAATTCAGGCTGCTGTCCGCAGGACTGCTTCACCCATTAAAAAAAAAGGTTTTTATCTGTATGTGAATTTGCTTTCCCATCATTGTCTTTTTTTAAATAGAATTTTTGCCAGGGACAACTCTCATACTGCTGTTAGCTCTTTTATGTTTGCAAAATGCGTTTCTCACTTGGCATCTCATCCAAAAGACTTATACCCAGATGACCACTATGGTCTATAAGCAGACTCTGTTACTGCCTTATTAATCCTACTTTTGTATATATATATATATATATATATTATATATATTTGTTGTTGTTGTATATATATATATATATATATATATGCATGTGTTTATATATCTGTACAAAATGTAATGTCTTCCTGCAGCAGATCCTGCAATTCATGTCAAAGTTAGTAACTGGTAGAAGTAAGAAAATACACACCAGGTGTCTTTAGGCCATGGGGTCATGCAGTTAGTAAAGTGGCTGCCTGTCCAGCCTTCCTAGACAAAGTCATGTTGGTGGAGCATCAGCTGAATAAACTACTCTCATAGGGAAACACATGTACATGCAGACAGGAAAATTTTTAAAAAAAGAAGAAAAAAAGAAATACAAGAAAAAAAGGGTGGCACTGCTCATGTAGCAACCCGCTCATCCTGGGGAGAGTAGCTTGCACTTCAGGCAGAGAAATCTGCCATGACTGAAAGTAGTGTTGTAAAAAGTAGTAGTATGCAATGCAATTGAATACAAGAACTTTAAAAAAAAAATGGATAGAGATGGCATTGCGCATATGAAATATCCTTGGGAAAAACTGAACTGACCTGAACTTAATTTCAGCCAGTGTGTCCAAAATCATCCAGTCTGGAAAATCCTTGCTATTGTCTGACTGAAGTTCCATGGTTCTGTTGGTCAGGGGCTGTCAGTGATGTGGACGGAGATGGAGAAGCAGACTTGATACAGGCAGTGTCTGCACAAGCTCAGATTGTCGCGACGACTACAGCTACGACCACATGTTCAGTGATTTCATCGTCTCCCAAAAGTCGCTGGCCTCTGCTCTGAAGGGAATGGCAAAGTTTGTGCCAATGAAAGATCAGCCCTGGAGACAGTTTATGGGGTCACAGAGGGATGGCGTGTATAGAGTTGTACAGTGACAAAGAACAGGAGGTCAGATTGGTAGATGGCAGTGTCACTGAGGGTGGCCTAACTGAAAGAAAAAGGGTTGAGGGTGTGTGATTCGAAGGTTGAAAGTGTGTTTCAGAGTGTGCAATAATTTGCCCAAGTGTATGTGTTTGTGTGTGTGCATGTGTGTTTGTTTGTTTGTGTGCGCACACGCTTTAGTTTAACATCATTCCACTAAAAAGTGATATCAGATGGGAAAGCATGTGTGTGTGTGTGTGTGTGTGTGTGTGTAGTAACTAGTAGATAAATACATTCTTAATGCTACTGTAAACGGTTTACATGAATGCATATCAGTACATTGCTATCTTAAAAGGTTTTACCGTAACTACACATATCATTGATTGTGATGTCAACTTGTGATGCATATCAGCTGGTGTGTTTTTAATCATACCTATCACATTGTAAGTGATTGTGGTGTCAACTTGTGATGCACATCAGCTGGTGCTTAATTAATTATACATATCGGTGATTGTTATGTTACCTTGCATCATATATTGATGTCTAATGTATTATTGACTTGGGTTGTTATATGTCGAGGACTCCCAGTTTATAGATAATTCAATTTTTATATCACCATCATCATCACTCAGTTTTGAGGTGATGTTGTAGAAATACAGAACATTATGTATAAGAAAGTGCATGTTGGGATTATTTGTTGTGAAATTTCTTTCTATTTTGTCATCTCGTATTTTATGCTGTTGTCACCTTACTCATCCCAATTTCATCAAATAAAACCACTCCGCCACTGGTGTTTAGCCACTGAAAAACTCCCAACCGAAATAGGCCCTGCACTGCTGGCGGATCACTTTGTTGATGTAAAGTGGAGCCTCGTTCAGTCTAGCACAGGATACACTGTAATTGCCTGTCATGGGATGATTAAAGTGTTTTTGACTTGACTTGACAAAGCCTTCCACAGATGACAATAGTAGCTTAGTCATAGTGCGTCAATGATCTTGAAAAATGCCGTATAATTGTCAATGAAACTATAGAAGTGCAGTTAGTCTGAAACTATGAGACAACTGGTACGATTTTTGCTTCTTTAGTGGGATACTCCTTCATGTTTATCAGGCATGAAAGCGACTACAAACCTGTAGTGCTAGGCTGAGGATTTGAGCAGCACTGTCAGTTTTTTTCTTTCTGTAAGAGGTTGATATATAGTCAGTGAGGTTCATGTTTACTGTTGAATCCACATCAAACTTGGCTCTGGGAATGAGCTTGCTAGAGCATAAAAAAAAATTCCAACAACTCTTGTCTCTGCGAAGGGACTTTCAACTCGTGACCTACTGTCTAGAGACTAGAGTCCTTTGCACAGACCACTGGGTCAGGACTGCTAGTTTTTCCAGCTGCTGTCGCGGAATGAATCTGTCAATGTTGAAGAGATAGGTTGGGGTTGACAGAGGGAAGGCCAAGGACTGGAGGGAATAAAGAGGCTTCAGAGAAAGAGGTGAGTTAAGAAAAGGAAGGAAGAACAGATAGAAAGGATAGAAGGGGTAGGTTCACAACATTCCATTGTAAATATTGTGCAGGTACACATAACCAAGAGGTGATTTTGTAAAGGAAAGGGATGGGAGATAACAACAGTTCCCTATACTATATCATGAAAAAAAGTGTTTGATGAAGAAGATGGATGAGAGTGTTCTGTCTGTATATCTTTTCTACTTGTCTATGGATCTGCTAGGTTTAGTGAATGTGGTATTTGCATCCATGAACAAAGAAGCTATAGGATCTCATATGTAGAGGATCTTATACCCACATGATCTGTTAACTTTTTTATCTTAAAAAGGGAATCATGATTGTGAACTTCAAAGCAGCTACTTCATCGTTGTGGAGTGAAGGGATTGGTTGTTTGTTACTTGCAATGAAAGAATATGTGTACATATATATCTATTTATATATATATCTATAAACAAACTGTCATATATTTATAGCTATTCCTCACAAGTGTGTGTGCAAATTGAAACATTATAGAACTGTGATAAACTTTCATGAAGTGCTGATATATATATGCATAGATCTAGCATTATTCATAAATATGCAGGTTTGATACTGTGATAAAGATGATGTGTGTACATGTTAAAACTTCAGGATGTGTAATAGGTATAAAATTAATGTTCCGAACATTCCATACGAGCTATCTTTTGAGCGCATATTTTTGTCAGCCTTTGAAATTTAATATTTAAGTCGACACTATACATTTTTTTTTAGAAAACAGTTTTGCTTTGTAAAAAAAAAGAAGTTTATGATAAACATTGTGTCATATGAATAAAGTGTTCTGCACTAATTTGCTGTGGTGAGTGTCTGTAAAATTTAGCAGCCACCACGTGAGTTTCAGGGTAAGGAAACCCAGGAAAGCTTTCTCATTTACGGAGGAACAAGAAGACATTATGAAAAAAAACCCCAAGTTTTCAGCCGTGTGTCAGAATGAAGCTACAGGGAACTCATGTCAATTTACTAATGCACACAAAATGTGCATCACGCAGGACCATCAATCATTTGGTGAACTGAGGTACACAACAGCCATGTTTTCATGACATAAACACATCATGCCCCCATGCAATCAGGCGTTTGATTGATCTACCTGCATGACACCGGCTTTTGTAGTAGACTGATTTGCCTGTTTTTAGGATATTCTACCCTGGAATTAACATTAGTACTGACTCCACTCATCCAAAAGTCCTGTGGATGAGACTATAAACCAAGGCCCAGTGTTCAAAAACATGTAGAACATTTTGCGAATACAATAAAAACTCATTCAGCCGTCTGGAATATAGACCATTTTCTGCTGGTCGGAATGGATGACAAAATCCTATTTAAAAAAACCAACCCCAAAACCGCATGGACACTAGTGCCGTGTTTAAAAACCATCACTGAAGTTGGAATGCGGCTACCTTGATGGGGGGTAAAAACGATCACATACAAAATATCACCATTGGTAAACTTCGGTAGCTCTGGCTGAGGAACAGAAACAAAATCATTGCAAGAAGCTGACAGGAGGGATAATCGCTGTCTCTTGCCTTATCTGTGTGTGTGTGTACAGGTGCTTGCTTGTATGCGCATATATGTTGTGCTTCTGATCTCTCCCAGGAAAGGAGCAGTATGATCATGTTGTGCACAATCAGTAGCACAGCAGATAGGTCTAGGGCGCAGAAGGAGTAACGCTGTGGTTAATTAATCAATATCAAAGGCTTCGGCAGTGTCCAAGAAAAGGCTGTCTGTTGCTGTCTTGCCAGGTGCTTGATCAGCTTTAAAAAGAAAAAGAAAAAAGAAAGAATAGAAAGAGGGCAACACAGTGACTTGAAAGGAAGGAAAGAATCAAGAGAGACAAGAGGGAAAATAAAATCAGAAATAAAGGAAATGATTGAAGAGAAGATGGAGTTCTCTTTTGGACAGAATTTACTGAAGATAGTGGTACTGTATCTCTCAAAAAGGTTTCGGTATTCCAATGGAAACATGGAATTAAATGATCTGGACTTGAAAAATGACTATGTGAAACATGAAAACATTAATTTTATGCCAGATAAATAGGAGCAGACCCGGAAATTCATTAAGAACATCTAAATCAACGTCAGCCAGCAGTAACTCCACACCATCAGTGAAACTGTTGAAATAGCAGAAGTCTCTTTTACATATCAAGGCATCAATCTCACTAGACATCGACAGTGGCAAACAGGAGAAAGAGGGGAGGGAGAGGGGTACAAAGACATTCATGCAAGAATTCAAGAAACTAGATCGGTATTCATAACAGTGACACTATCCGGAAATACGATTTGTCCACACTGAGAAGAATCCTTTCGGCTGTGACGTTTGCTAAACTCTACCTGTTTGACACTTGGAGGGAAATTGGGATGACTATAAAAAGACGACAACTTTTCAGAAAAGGCTGTTAGCAGGATTGCCCATCTGAAGTAGTTAGATAGCAACGACAAAGAAACTGGCTCTCAAGGAAGATAATTATCACGAAAACAATGTTCAGATGAAAAAAAACAACCCACAGCAACACTGAACATCACAATTAATTGAAGAAAGCTCCCTAATTAGCCAACAAGCCCTTTCATAGAATCCACAGGTAGACGTAAAGAAGCAGACTAAAAAATTCATTAAAAAACAACAACCATCACACACGAAAAAAGTGAGGAGAAGAGTACACAACAGGAATGCAGTCGTACAGACGAAGCCTACCACAGAGCAAGATGGAAAACTGTCACAGATGATCCGTGCTTCAGAGAGAGCTAACTGTAATAGCACAAACAGGGGGTCATGAAATTAACGTTTTGGTTGAACAGTTGATCTTGACTTTCTTCATGTTTTAATCCCTGCAGGGGTAGGGGCGGGAGAGCGTTGTGCTCGCGATTTGGTGGCCTGGGTTCGAACCACCGTAGAGGTACCTATTCAAGGGGATCTCCCCCCTCCACCCCACCCCTTCCCGGTTTTAACATCAGTACTGACTCAACGTCACTCCCCCCTCCTCTCGAACGTCCTTCGGATGTGACTACGCTCGCTAAACCTCTTGCGCACATGTTAAAATCCACTCTGCCTTTAGAAGAGTAGGCCGTTCATGCATGTAAGAACTGACGACAACATAGAGTTAAAAACAACAAACAGAAAACCACGTGCACACGGGTGTCGGGTTCTGACATCGTCCCCAAAGTCGGCATGCGGCCACCTTAGTGTTGGACAAAGACGGTCGCGTATGCAAAAAATCTGACCATTGGTGAACCTCGCAGCACTAGCTGAGGCACAGGGGAAAAACCCCTCCCTGTATGTGATGCTAATGTGGAAGGAGAAGGCTCAAGTACCATTCTCCCCTCCCCTCAAAACTGATCTACATTATTTTTACTTGATGATTGATTTCTGTCCGTGTCAAATGTCCCGAGTCCCTTTTATAGAAATGAAAACTGTGACTTTTTCTACCAAACGCCCGTGAGCGCTAGACAAAGGCAAGCAAGCAGCAGCATATATCTGACCATGTAAAGAGTGGGAGTTCATTGTTATCAGGAATCATAGTTCGTTGTGGTATTGTTAAATTTTATGTACCTGCAGGGGAGAGAGTGAGTGAGAGGGAGAGAGAAGAGAGGGGGGGGGGGATGTTTCTTGAAATAAATCTTGAACTTAAATGTGAACTATGCATTGGTTAACCCTCACAGTTTGTGATATATTGCGATTGTCAAACTGTTTTGTCTCCTGTTTTAGTCATCTGGACAATTTAAAATATGCTTTGTCTTTTGTTTTACCCCCCCCCCCCCCATCTCTCTCTCACACATGTGTGTGTGTGTGTGTTCCACCTCCTCTTGACATGATCAGAATTTTGTGGCCCAACAGCTAGCAGATGAACAAACAGTCCATATACTGTGCTCAATCAATCCAATCAGGCTTCCCCAAAACACCCATGGAATGATGTCCAAAGTAGATGTCTGTACATTTTGAGTACACATACACTGTATATATATATATATATATATATATATATATAATTTCTTTCCCTCCCCTTGGCCTTTTTCTCTTGGGCATTGTATTTTGCTGTATTTATGGGTATTCAGCCTTCGCCGGCATTCTTTCTCAAGGCCCTCCGTCGTAAAATGCACTTTTTGTGTATCTTTTTTCCTGCAGGCTGAAGTATTGCTGTGTTAACTGTGCTTCTGGAGATTATGCTTACACATGTCAAACAACAGCATGCACACAGACACGCACGAGCTCAGGCATATCTACATAGCTGCATACTATTCACACACACACACACACACACATGACCCCCTGGTGTTGTTTTTTTGGGGGGGAGGGTGTTGTTGTTGGGTTTTTTTCCTTTCTTAGATGGCTTGACGAAAAAAAGCAAGTATTTTGCTTATTCAATGTACCACCTGGAAATAAAAGTTTGACTTTGACACACACACACAGAGAAGTGATTGCAGGAATTTCCCAGATATCATCCGCCACGGCAAAGCATAGCCTCCTCTGGGAAGATGAAGAAACCATCACTCGCAGGACAAAACAAACACTTCTGCCTTCCACTGGTTCAGTCCATCTTCCTACAGGTAAGTTGTTACACCTGCCAATCCTGGACTGAACAGTGGACCTAACGCTGCACTGGACAACTCGAGCGCTTAGAAAGCGAGGCTGCAAAAGAATTCCTGACATATCCTTCCTGGACCATGTTATCACGAATGAGACAAACCACCTACCACCACGACAACCTCTTTCAAGAAAATAAAATCGGAATGGTATTTGGTCATGTCACATGTTGATCGGTGGTCTAGAGGTAACGCGCCTGTCTAGAATGCGAAAAGTCTGGGTCGGGTGTGTGCGGTGGTTCGTATCCCGTTTGGGCCCGAAATTTTTCCCCATCCATTAGACCATGAGTGGTGGTCTGGGCGCTAGTCTTTCGGATGAGACGATAAACCGAGGTCCCGTGTGTTATACAAAATTTCAGCGCACGTAAAAGAACCCACGGCAACAAGAGAGTTGTCCCTGGCAAAATTCTTAGAAAAAAGCCACTCTGATAGGGAAACAAATACAGTTGCAGACCAAAAGAAAAAAAAAGGGGGGTGGGGGTGGCGCTGCTCTTGTGGCGACGCGCTCTCCCTGGGGAGAGCAGCCCGAATTTTACGCAGAGAAATCTCGTGACTTAAAGTGGTATAGAATAAAAAAATAAAAAAATAAAATGAACTGACTCCCTTTCAAGGACCATTTTGCAACCTGCGATCCGGGGAGGTCGAGAAAAATGGATTACCATTGAATAGTATGTTCTTTCGAGCCAGAAGGCCCATAGAGCCGGAGCTTATCCCGGTTTCTGTAGCGTTAAGCGAACTGATGGTTTTTCACCACCCCTGTGACAGGACGCTAGTCTGTCGCCAGATACTTCCCCAGCAGAGCTGGTGCCCACTTGTACACCTGGGTGGAGTGAGGAAAATAGGAGTAAAGTGTCTTTCCCAAGGACACAACACCGAGCCGAGCGGGGATCGAACCCGCGACCTCTGGATCACGAGTTGACCGCCTAAACCACTCGACCACAGTGCCTCCTTTACCATTGAATGGAACCTAAAAATAACGTTGCTTAGACCCATGCGCTGGTACACGACCGACACAAGTGGAGACAGTTTTTGTGTTTTTGTCGCTCTAGAGCCGCCACCCACAACTACTGTCGGTTAAGGAATTAGTGCAGTTGTGTACAGCTTATGAGAGAGAGAGAGAGAGAGAGAGAGAGAGAGAGAGAGAGAGAGAGAGAGGGAGAGAGCGAGGGGAGGGAGAGAGAGGTAGAGGTACACACACGCAGCTTGTGGACACTTGTTTTATTTTACGATTTTTCTATTTGTTCAGATTTCTTGTATATAAACTAAAACTGGCAGTAAGCTACTTGAGACATTTTGCAAACAATAGTGCACAGGGAAAAAAAAATCATAGCTTGATACTGCTAAAAACAAAGAAAAAAAGTGCATGTATTGAATCTACTGAATTTACTTTTCGGATGATATTATATCTTCGATTCATTTCGGAGAATTGCAATCAGAGAAAAAAAAGGGAAGTTCCATGACTGCAAAAACAAAAACCTAATACCCCCCCCCCCTCCCTAAAACGCACAACCCAAACTACTAATCATATCGATGTTAATTAAAAACTTCACTATACAAAATATATTTTGCAAAATGGATAACAAACGGGACAGCAGTCTGGAGTTAACCCTTTATCCAGCACTAGTCTTGTAGAATGCGTGGTTGCAGACAGAAGAAAAGTGTGCATGTTTTTGTGAAGGATGTGAGCGTTAGGGCGAGGGTAACATACACACGCATATGCGACAGCGAGATGTGTGTGTGTGTGTGTGTGTGTGTGTGTGTGGTGTGTGTGTGTGTGAGGGAGAGAGAGGAGAGAGACTTAGAAAGACAGAAGAAGCGAATACAAAACGGAGAGTTTCAGTATGAAAGTCCAAGGCGAAAAAGCCAAATTTAAAATATTCAAAACCTACCCTAAGTAATATTTCCTAGTACATCTTTAGCCATGGCTGGTCGCCAACAAAACTATTGATCTTTGGCAAAGAGAGGCTCATGGTTTGGTCTTGGAGCAGAAGGACTTCGGCTTTTGCGTTCGTTTCTTTTTCGTTCAGGACTCTTGGACAGAGCGTCTTCCCCGTGGGAAACATCTTCAAATATCTTCACGTTGGTTTTCACTTTGGAATCCATCACTTTGTCCGCGGCGCTTCTGCTGCCTGTTCAAAAAGTCGGATGTTGGCTCTGAACTGAGGCGAGGGCATCCCTTCCCTGTGACTGGCTCGTAACGCTCTCTCGGCTTCCTGTTTCTCCTTCTCTTTCTCCAGCTGAGCTTTCGGGTCAAACACAGGAGGCTGCTTTGCTTGGCGTCAGCGATTTCTCTTCACAAATCTCCACGTTGTCTGGGGGGCCTTTGGCCAACCCAATCTCCCCGGCAGCCAGCGCGGTGTTCTTATCTCTGATGGTGTTGAGGAAGGAGCCATGGATCAGACGGTTGGAAGGGGGCAGTTTCAGCGGATTCCACACGACAGTGTTGAGTTTGACTGGACTGGAAACCTCGCTGATTTCTTCACCAAGCTCGTTCAGTTTCCGTTCCTTGGAATCCACGATCTTGTAGTTGTCTGGGTTGGCCTCCACTGTTTTGGCTTCTTGGTGCAAATTGTGAGACACGGCATCAATGTCCTTGACATCTGCCAAACGTGTCACCTTGGGTGGCACAGGTGGTGGCGTTTTCTGAATCTCCGATCCCAGGCGAAAGATCTCTGCCTGTCGCCTCCACCTCACCCTTCTGCGAGCGAAACTTTCTCTCTCGGATCCTGGTGGTGATAGGGTTCCTTTCGTAAAGTCGAGTCCTTTCTCCGAAGATGTGATATCTTTTGATAGATATCGTCTAGTTACCTGGATTTCAGGTTCTTCATACTTTAAGTGGCTGAGGCTACGGGTAGACACATACGGGTTTAAGTCTGAAAAGTCAACAGGTGACCTCTGTTCTTTACGATTATTATCAGAGTCGTGACTTGTTTTATCTTTGCTACGCTCGCTAGATTCTGTAATAGCCGAGGTGTCTGGAGTTCCATCTATGACAGCAGGTACGACTCCTCTTGATCTTTCCTGGTTTCCTGTTGGCTAACATTGCTTTCAGGCTGTTCTGGGGTTTGGTTGGTATGCTCTTCTTGTAGTTCAGAATGGGAATGCACCTCTTGGTCAGTGCTCTCTGCAAGCGAGTCCTTACTTCCAGCCTTTCCCGCTAACACGGATTCGATGTGCATTCTTTTCCGTTGCCGGAGGTCTTCTCTTCTTTTGCTTTGGCGTTCAACAATGGCGTCTACACGCCGAACGTCAATAGTCTTTCCTGCACTCAACAAAGACCTGACAGAATCAGCTTTCGTGTCTTCAGTGTTACTTTGCCTTTTTCTTGGGGATTCGGCAAGACATTTGCCGTCACTTTCATAGGCACTGTCCTCAGTTTTTTCTGACCGTGTTTCTGTCTGTGCGTGACCTGACATCGCTGCTGCCATCTCAGCCCCCACAGAGTTATCGCTGTCTAAACTCGCCCTCTCCTTTTTGTAGGATGATGATTTTTCATTGTCTTGTACCTGCGCCATCTTTTCCTTGACTGGGGAACTGCTAGAAGGGAAGTCTGATTCTTTCTGATTTTCTCTACATTTTCCCGATAATTTGTTGTCTGGCGTCTCGCGAGCAGCCTCTGGACTATCTACAGCAGGGCACGGCGCTGCAGTCTTCGTTTTTCTGGCGGAGCTGTTTGGCTCTCCGTCACAGACTTCTTTGCTTTCAGCCCCGGACAGCCGCTGGTCAGTGGGCGTTTTGCCCACACCCGTCTTTGTTGGTGACAGAGAGCTGGCCGTCAGCTCTGCCTGTGTTTTCAGATCACCGTCACCTGTAGGTTGGGCATCTTTATCTCCAACCAGCGAATCCAGTTCCATGATGTCCTCTTTCATAAACATCGTTTCCAGTTCGTCTCTGCGTATTTTCATTTTAGAGGACCGTGCCTTCTCTATGAGTCCCTTGTCCAAGCCAGGCTGGTTTTGTATCAGCTGTATAGAATCTTCCAGGCGTTTACGAAGTTTGGCCAGGCGACGTCCTGCTTCGTGTATGGTATTTTGAGGACTTTCAGCGTCTCTTGAAGTGATCGTTTTGGACGTTTTGCTTCTGGAATCTGAGCAAGCTTGTTCTGAAGAAGTATCTCCAATGCTGGGGGCGCTCTCTGGGGTGTTTTCTGGAGTTTTCTTCTCATCTTCATCTCTAACCGCACGAAGAACTGCAGAATCATACGATTCCCTTTGAACACTTGGGGTAGCCTCAGTATCTGTGGAAACATCTGACAGCTCCTTAACTATAGAGTCTGATTTTTGAGTAGTCTTAGAGCGTTTCCGAGAAACACGAGTGCCGGGAGTCTTCTTAGACGGCTGAAAGCCTTTTCTAGGTTTTGACATCAAGGGTTCTGACATACTGTCAGTGCTCACTTCAGACTCCAAATCTGGGTGCATGCCCTCCCGGTGATCTGTGAAATAGCATTTTGCAAACTTCTCCAGAATGGACGACGCTACTTTGTGTCGAGTCAAAGAGGAATCTGGGCAGAACAGGTGATCTATCTTCTCCTTCGTGCTTTTCCTGTGTAACCTACGAGACTGAGTGCACCTGAGATTCTCAGACTGCGCATTCAACTGATCAACATTCACCTTGTGTTCCGTTCTGAGTTCTTTTGTGTTTGCACAGACTCCTTTGGAACGTTGTTCCGCCTCTCTGTTCTGCAGGACTTCACGGGTCTCCAAGATCTGATGGTCAGAAAATGTGCTGTCTGTTAGCACTGAGGTGCAGGTGGACGACAGCGTTGTCTTGTTTGTACAACTGGAGCACGACTGCAGCAAACACTCATCACCGCTGGTGACACTCTCTTTGGCTTCATCTCTGCGGTCACCGTGCGGTTCACTGTGTTTCTTGTCCAGCGTCTCTGCCTGCAGCTTGGCTCCGTGCTTCAACTGTTTGACAGCATGGTTCAGCAGCATGAGGTCTCCGGCAAGCCTGACTGGCTGGCTGACTATCACTTTGTCCTCCCGTGGAGCGGGCACTGGGAGCATCTTGTATGCAGGGCTGACATCAGGGCCTTTGGAGGAGGTGTTTTCCAAGTCTCGTCTGACCTGCTCCATCTCTCTGTGGACTCCCTGCTGGGTCTGCTGCTGCAACGTCGGGGCCTGCTGGCGGCGTGGCTGCTGCAGCTGACAGGCGATGCGACTGAAGGCCTGACTGTGGTAGTTTGGAAAGGAGGGATCTTTCCCTTCTGCATATTCTGGCCTGAAACAGAGTGGACCACCAAAACACATGTGTTTCTGAGTTTCAAAGACAAAGTCTTTCAGCATCTGAATGCGTGTTAACATGCTAAGACCCAAAAAAATCTGGACAGTGACCAAAAAATTATCTAGGAAAGTGACAGCCTATGACCTACTTTTCTTGCAGTTTCTTTGTGGTTTTCAAATAATTACTGCAGTATGTGTCATCGTCTTTTAGGCAGTTATGACTACCAGTATGTACAAAACAAGCCTGCTTGCACAGTCACATATGTTTATATGCACGCGCGCGAATTCATGTACACACACACACACACACACACACACACACACACACACACACACACACACACACACACACACACACACACACACACACACACTCACTCACCACATACGTGCGCGCACATACATACACATACGTGTTGCTTCCTATCTGCAAGGAATCCAGTTTGCAGATGATTCACTAATGCACATACCCAACATACTTGTGAAGCCTTGGAATACATGCTGGGTGTGTTGCTCCAATAATCCTCTGAATGCTGACATGCATTAGGCATCTTTAACAATCAATTCTTTTGCATGTTTATAACTAATCGTTTGCATGTTTATAACTAATCGTTTGCATGTTTTATAACTAATCGTTTGCATGTTTATAACTAATCGTTTGCATGTTTATAACTAATCGTTTGCAAGTTTAAGGTAAAAAGTAAAGGCGTCCTATAACCTATGGGGTCGTTGGGGAGCGAGGTGTCAGAGACCTCAGCTTTTCTACTTTTCTAGGGGCCAGAATATTGAGGGCGGTGCCCATCTCCTCTCCCTCGTTGCTTTACCTGCTCTGACCCTAAAGAGGGCAGGTACCCATTTACAGTTGGGTGAACTAGGGAACTATACTGGAACCATGGCGCGCAAACCGTCACCCATCCCCTTGGTAACCACACTCGATGCTGCTAAGCATTGGCTTGGGGAAAGCAAGTGGTCTGACCACTGAACTATCCTGTCCCTATTTCAAGTTAATAACTACGTTTAAAAAAAAAAGAAAGAAAAAGAAAATAGAAAGCAGACCTGCACATAAGTAGATTTAAACAAATCGTGAATATTGTTTTCTTTTAATGCACCAGGCGCCTCAGAGACTCGGCTTCAGGACTGGTTGATCGATCACAAGTCCACTATTTTATCCACAGGAGAGAAAAAACAACAACACTGTTCAGTATTTTTTATCATCAGTCTCTATCACACACAAATGATATAAAAAAAACAACACCCAACCTGGCCGAATCACTAAGGACTGTTACAATCCCCCCCCCCAAAACAACAACAACACAACAACAACAACAAAACACACACACACACACACAAAATCAATCCCCACGAGTTAGTCACCCAGGAACCAACCTTCGACTTCGCTGAGCAGGCACAGGACAAGGTCCGCAAGGGGCTCGGTCCATTCCCGCCATTCTAGACTGACCCCAGGGTCCGGAGGTCATCACGTCGTTGCCCCACAGCCGGCTCCTGTTGCCGCCGGCGCCAGGGTGGGCGGAGAGCAGGTGGTCCTGCTCCACAGTGCTGTGGCGCTTCCACACCGCGCGCGGCAGCATGCGACGTGGGTAGGGGCTGAGGTCACACCTGTGTCCACAGCACAAGAGCCACCCACCCACCAACCAACCGCCCGTCATGTCATGTCATGTCATGGTATGAGGGGAAAGGCGTTGGGAAGTCAGAGCACAGCGACAGTATGAGAAGGAAGAGTGGATGAAGACGATGAACTGATACTTTAGGTTGTTGTTGTTGTTGTTCATTCATTCTTTTATCTCAAGGATAATGGAATAAGTATTCATGTGCTTTTTTTTGTTGCTTTTTTACCTCCAGTTGCTGTGTACATGTAGTTTTTGCCAATGTTGTCATTCGATACAAACTGGCCTACTCTCTCTAAAAGTGGAACTTGGTTTTAACGTGTGCGCAAGACGTTCTGCGTGCGTTCACATACGGGGCTTTGGTTTATTGTCTCATCCGAAGGGTTTTGGGGTAGGGGGAGGAGTGGGAGGGGGGGGGGGGGGGAGGGGTTGGTAGTGAAGTTGTCACTGATGTTAACTCCAGGGGAAAATATATCCCCTTCAACGGGATTCGATCCGGGTCGGCAGGTTTGCTGACAGTGCCAGACTGGATCATGAGTGAGTGGTTTTGGGAGGATGAGTACACCAATGGAAGGAAGAGTGGGTGACGACAATGATTTATAGTTTAGGTTCCTGGGCTGGAGCTGGGAGGTTCACCAATGATGAGATTTTTGCATAATATGTGACCGTCACCCCCCTCCACCCCCTACCCCCCTTACCATTTAGGTAGCCGCATTCCGACTTCAGAGATAGTGTTAAACACAACACCTGCGTGAAAGCGTTTTTGAAATTTTGTCATCCGTTCCTACCGGCACGAAATTGCCTACTCTTTCGAAAGGCGGAACAGGCTTTTAATCAACGCGTGTACAAGACGTTCTGCATGCATTGGCACACTGGGTTTCGGTTTATAGTCTCATCCAGAAGACTTTGACATTCAGTTCGATTTTTTTTCGTCCACCTGGGAAGAAAGGGTAAGGCTGGGAATCGAACTCAGAACCTCACGGTTTACTAGTTAGGCAGGTGAACCGTCTTTACTGTCCTGCCACCTTCCTTCTTAGACGATGATCTGATGCCTTTGCCCACAGCACAAGTCTAGGTCATGAGTGAGCGGCGTTGAGAAATGAGTACAACCCACTGGCCTCAAGGAAGAGTGGATGAAGACGATGAATGGATTGGAACATAAAGAGAAGGTGGCAGATTGGTTAAGACGTTCATCTGCCTATCAAGTATACAAGCACGAGGTTCTGGTCGATTCCAAGCCTTGCCTTTCTTCTTTCCAGTTTGAAGAAAAAAATCGAACTGAATGCCTCATGTGCAAATGCATACAGATCATCTTGCGCACACGTTAAAAACCCCATCTGCTGCTCGGGAGTATAGGTCATTTCGTGCTGGCAGGAACTGATGACAGAATTTCAAAACCGCAGGCACACATGTGTTGTGTTTTGACACCATCCCTGAAGTCAGAAATCGACTGCCTAATTGGTGTGTGTGTGTGTGTGTGTGTGTGTGTGTGTGTGTGTGTGTGTGTGTGTGTGTGTGTGTGTGTAAGGTGTGGGTGCTACGTTGATCACCATTGGTGCTTGGTGCGTCTAGCCGTGGAACGAAGCAGGTGTGTAGGGATGGGTTTGCTAGTACGTAAAATCCGACATGGTGAGGAACCTAGCGGGAACGAAGTAGAATGGACAACTGGAGAATGTTGGCTGGAGAAGTATGAACTGTGACGGATGATGAACTGAGGAATGTGTGGAGGACGCTGGAGACAGCGCGAGCAAATTGGTGAAGAAGAAAGAGTGGTGTGTAGGACGGTGTGGAGCGTGCTTGGTGAAGCAGTGTGTGTGTGTGTGTGTGTGTGTGTGTGTGTGTGTGTGTGTGTGTGTGTGTGTGCGTGCGTGCACTTTGCGTCCATGCGTACTCGTGTGTGTGAAGGCGTTTGCGGGCGCGCGCGCGCGAGTGTGGAGGAGGTGTGAGAGAAGAGAGAGAGAGAGAGAGAGAGAGAGAGAGAGAGAGAGAGAGAGAGAGAGAGAGAGAGAGAGAGAGAGAGAGAGAGAGAGAGAGAGAAAGACAGACAGCAGACAAATATATCTTACGTGTGAAGGACATCGTATGCCACAGCGTTCATTCTTTCATCTTCTGCAACACAGCAAAATGTTAATTCCATGATTTTGGTTCAAGTTAAGGTAGAGGAGTGCTATAAACTGGTATCTGTACACACACACACCGTCTCTTATTCTACTGCTTCTGCTGCCACTGGTTGCTGTTGCTCATCTGTGGCTGCTACTGCTATTACTTTTATCATGACTACCTATGTTGGCGGCTAGAATTGCTGTTGTTGCTGCTATTGTTACCATCCCACCCCCCCTAATTATTGTATTTTTCCCCCTACTGTCAATAGCCAAGTAGCCTAATGCATGCTAATGTCATGATTACTGCTGGTGTCATATGGCAACACCCTGGTAAGATATCATTTGTAGATAGCAGCATGAAGAAGTGTATGATAGGAAGTAGGCATAACTGGAACTGCTACGGAAAAATGGTCTACAAATTGGACATTTTCCTCGAATGTATTTTGTGGGGACGGGATAACTCAGGGGTCGGAGCACTCGCTTTCCCCCCAGCCAAGTTAAGCAGCGTCGAGCGTGGTTACCACTTGGATGGGTGACCGTTTGCGCTCTTTGGCTTCAGTTCAGTCCCCCCACTTCACCCAGCTGTAAATGGGTACCTGCCCTTCTTTAGGGTCAGGGAAGGTAAAGCAGCGAGGGAGAGGAGATCGGCGCCGCCCCAATACGCTGGCCCCTAGAGAAGTGAGGTCTCTGATGCCAAGCTCCCCTACGACCTTATAGGTTATGGGACTCCTTTACCTTTATTTCCAAGCTTCCCACACAAATTGCTGACACCTTACACAATGGAAGAATAATAACCAGCAAATGTTGAATAAAATAGAAGTATTTTGATAACATTTTCTGGTTTCCTTTCTCAATGTTTTTCTTTCTTTTTTATCTCAACAAAATGGTAAGTTTAACTGGAATTGTTTGTTCATACAGCAAAACCAATGTTAAGAAATCGTAACAGAAAGCAAAATACGCTTTTTGGGCTGTACCAAAACACAACCACGTTTCTTTGTCAAATTTCTGCCAAAGCAAAATCAAAACGAAAAGATTTGGTCCACAGTAAGTTGACACCCACCCTCCCCAAAAAACCCCAAACAAAAAACAAAACAACCCACCCCAAACCAACAACACAAACCCTGACCACCGCTACAAATCACCGCCACCACCACCACCACCACATAAAAAGGATACATTTTTATTTGTTCGTGCAGCTCCGTAAACACACACACACACACACACACACACACACACACACACACACACACACACACACACACACACACACACACACACACACACACACAGCACAAATGCAGCTGACCGTTCCAGTGTGGACGATTAATAGTAAGAATACACATGCTGCTCCTAAACACACAGGCAATACTGAGACAGCTCAACTTCCAACGATGTGAAGTAATGCTACAGCTGCCGTAGCGGTCACGTTGATCTCCCCCTGGTCTTTTTTCTTTTCTTTCTTCTTTTTTGGTTGAAAAGCAGAGCTCTATCTATTTCTTTATCGATTAAAATCATATCCCAGGTACATCCCTGAATTTGGAATGCGCTACCTTAATGGCGGGACCCAAAACGGTCAAATTCGTAAAAATCTCACCATTTGTGAACCTCAAGCTCTAGCTGAGGAACGACAAAAAATAAGATGCAAGAGTCTCTTTTCAGCTTTTCTTCTCTGCACATAATATTATTCAGTTGACTCATGGTCGTCTGCGTGGTAGTTTTGACAGTTGACAAAAGAAAGAAAACCTGGCAAAGTAATAAAGCCTGGTGTCTGCACAGTTGTCTGAGAAAATCATAAATTTCTGTCTGTGTACACTATACGAAGAAAAACGCCATTTTAGTCTTCTCTACGCGTTTTTAGCTTTGTGGGGGGGTTATTCACTCATTAACAGCAATAACTGACCACGATAACAATTGCTACAACTATTGCTATCAAGTTCGTCATCATCGC
>CM054134.1:94510029-94515029 GCA_028751875.1 Rapana venosa
CAGCCCAAGTTCAGACTCTGCGTGGGACACACTTCGGCATTGACTTTGCTCAGATTCTTTTGTTGTGTAGCACATGCCTTTATTTTTTAAACCTCTTTCTTTGAGGATATGAGAGTCCCAGCGAAGAAGTTGTCTGATGTAATGGACTGTATCAAGCAACCACCACCCCCAACCAGCTCTATGATAGACTCTATGTAGCACTGTTGTTGTTGTTTTTTACTGGACAATACAATTTCTGACATGAAACATGAGTTCCTACTTTGCTTCATTACAAGTAGCCTGGCTATCATATAGTGTACAGCTTATACTTCTAGACTGTCTACACTACATTTCCATGGTTTTCGACTCTGTGTCCAACATTACACTACTCAAACTGTCAATTACAATCACACATTATTGCGTGTTTTACTCTCATGATATTTTACAATGCATAGTTCATATTCTGACGCTGCTTATTCGTAATCGTTCAGCTGTTTGCTCCAATTTCGATTGCAGTATAATTTATTTTCCTACAATTTGTAGCTCACCTTCCAATGTTTGGATTTCAAACTGCTACGCTCTGTAGAAAAGCTCGTATTCCCCTTGTACAAATTTCCATCCCAAAGGTAAAACTAATTTTCCAATGTCGCATAGTTCATATATGATCGTAAGTTTTATTGCTCAGAGCTATGCACTGCGAACTCAGATAATCACTCTGTGTTCCTGACATCCCTAATTAATGAGACACTTACATGGTTACATAGCACAGGTCATATTCGGATTGTTTTGTTGCAAGGTATAGCGCTATATGAATTCCATGTATTATTATTCTTATATTGTTCGTAAGTAGCTTAGCTCTAATCGTAAATTACATTGCTGAAATTTTTACTTGGTCTACCTCATAATTCCTGTGTTGTATAACTCACAATCCTAAATCGCACTTTTGAAAAAAGCTCGGACTCTTGAGTTCTCTAATCGCGTTTTCAGCTGCATTCTGACCGTTACACATCCTATTATCATACTACATAGCAGCCTACATTGCAAAGCTCACAGTCCTACGTGAAACAATCAACTATTCACACAGTGCACACCTCACTCCCATAAGACCCCCCACTAGGTTACTTTTTTACACTGATAATCTTATATTGCTGCACATTCCCGAAGCCGGATTGCGGATACATTAATGGTGGGCAAAAACGGAAGTGTATACAAAATCTCACCACTGGTGAACCTCAGAACTCTAGCCGAGGAATGAAAAAAAGCGATGCAACACTGTTAAGTTGTTGCAGATTTTTACGTTAAGTTCACATTCCCAGGATCCTCACTTCACATACCAGACCCGCTTCTTAGACATCATCCCTCTAATATTTATGCCTATGTTGTAGGCTAAAGCCTAGGTTGCTGAGCGCATTATGATGTTGCACACCTAACTAGTGCTTCGTAAGCTGCCTAACTCCTTTCTTGTCCATCATTGGCACTCACCGACAGAAAAACAGAAGGTTGGGTTGAGACAGAGGAATTGGGGATGGAAGAAAACACTGGTCTGGAATTGACCATTCTGGAATGTTTCCGTGCCGCCTCTTGGACACCCAGTGCCCGCCATATGTACAGGCAGGTGCAACCCAGCACAAGAGCACTGCAAACCACGTGGACAAGAGTATGAATAGACTCCTCACACATGTCTGAAAGCATTGATTGTTTCGTGTGAATTTGCAACATAATATACCATCAGCACTTGAGAAAAACTTTTAATTATGTAAAGAGGACAAGTCAAGGCTATTGTTATCACTGCATGATATACTATACCAAAAACATACAGGCTACATAAATAATCCGAAACAAGGCTATTGTGTGTTCATCACTGCGTATACAAGAATGTGGGAAAGGCGCTTTACTTCTTAGGTTGGCATGAACTTTTTTTTTTAACCATGTAAGTCTAAAAGTCCAGCGTCACAAATTGTCATGTCCTGATGCAAAGTATCAATTCGGGGGTTAATTTTT
The DNA here is from genome assembly GCA_028751875.1 of Rapana venosa. NCBI lineage: Eukaryota > Metazoa > Mollusca > Gastropoda > Neogastropoda > Muricidae > Rapana > Rapana venosa. The sequence continues at coordinate 94,512,010 of CM054134.1, forward strand.
AGACCACTATTTCTTAACTGAAACCACCGCCACCCCCAAAAAACCCAACCCAAACAGTTATTGTAACAAAGTAAACAATGTTATTTCTCCCCAAAGGATACAAGATTTTTTTATAATCAGAAAAAAGTGAGAATAAGTCTGACTGCTATTGGTTTTGTTAAATAATGCCCTTGATGATAGACTAAATGTATTAAACTTGTCAAAATTAGAAATACTTTGTAGTTGCATTCTAAAAAGCATAAAGACTTTCAAAATTACAAATGCTTTGTAGGCGTATTCCAATTTGTTATTTTTGTTTTTGTTTGTTGTTGCTGTTAGTTTTGTTGTTGTTTTTGTTTGTTTGTTTGTTTTTGCCAAAATCGCCCTGTAACCATGCAAATTATAAGGAGACTTTTTAATGCACTACATCTTCCACAGAGGAATCTTTTCCTGACGACAATGGATAATGGACTACTCACAGTGTCCAAATGAGTTCCATAGCATAGGCGTTAGCCACCTCCTGAAAGTAGGAAAAGTTGTCCATAACCAGTTCCGCCGCTCGCCCCCTTTCCTGATCCCAATGTGCATCCAAAACACAAACAAAAGGGTTTTTTAAACCAGATATTATTGATGTCATATCCTTCGTCAGATTCATTATAACAACATTTGTTTTATTTCACTTATACCTACATCACATGTGATACTGCTGTACAAATAAGTTAATGTAAACATCAAAGAAACCTGCATGAAACACACTTAACGGACGCTTTAGCCGAGTGGTTAAGACTGTTCGACTTCAATCCCATGGGTCCCTGAAGTCGTAGGTTTGAATCTCGGCGGCGTCTGGTGAATTAAAGGCGAGGATTTTTACGATCTCCCAGGTCAACTTCAAGTGCAGACCTGCCAGTGCTTTGTGATTTTGTTAAATTTCAAGTACCCCTTGGGGGTTTTTCTTGAAATAAAATCTTGAATCTTGAATCTTTAATTCCCCTCGTGTATGTATACATGCAGAAGATCAAATGTGCATGTTAAAGATCCCGTAATTCATACCAGCGTTCGGTGGGTTACGGAAACACAAACATACCCAGCTTACATCCCCGAAGCGGATTGCGGCTACCTTCATGGTGGGCAAAAACGGTTGCAAACTAAAAATCTCACCATGGTGGACCTCGGACTTTAGCTGAGGAAGGGAACCCCCATACACAAAACAACAAGAACAAAACACACACACACATGTGTGTGCATCTTTCACCTTCCTTCACCTTAACCTATCCCATAGTCTGGTCGAGTATTGGGGCATCACTGAAGATTTTACAACCAGCTTCCTCCTCGCGGTTCTCAACTGTTCGTAGTATGTCTTCCATTCAAGGCTAGTCCGGTCTAACTCTATGATGTTGTCTTCTCATCGGGTTTTTTTCTGTCTGCCTCTTCGTCTCCCTCCTTGCACTGTTCCCTGTAGGGCAGTCTTGGCCAGTCCAAGTGTTCGTGTGACGTGCCTCTTCGATTTGTGTCTTTTCATTAAAGTTAAGAGCTCTTTATATGGCCCGATGGCGTTTTCAATTTTGGTTTTCATTTCCTCGTTGATTATCTGTGTAATCTCTGTACCAGATACCAATAATTTTGCAGGAGCATATAATCTCCATTGCCTGCATCCTCCTTTCGATGTCTGCTGTCACGGTCCACATATCACATGCATCCAAAAATTATGGACACGACCAGGGAAGTATCAGTCTGATCTTGGACCTTTACCAGTCACTATTTTCCATGAACAAAGAAACTGAAACCCTATATTATACAGCAAACATCACCACAAGCCACTCTCCTTACTGTAAAACTTCCACGCATCACCAAATGAAATCAGATCTAGACTGGTCAATGGCATTTGTATTTCCACACTCACTTGCCCTCAGTATCAAAGATGGATCCTTAGCTCCAGCCAAAAGTTCCGCCAGTTCTTGATGTAAGTAATATGACATGCTTGGGCCTACACTTAGATGTTGTTTTTACTTTGTAACGTTATGTTGAGATTGTCTTTATTCATGAAAAGCTCTTTTCATAACAGATTGTACTCCCAATTAAAAGGATAAAAACACATCTGCAATCGGACTATGGCTGCCTATGACTATGGCAAAGTACGAAATACTCACACGAGCTTCTCAACCAGTGTGTTCTTAGGTCTAACAATTATTCAAGACTTTTTTAAGTGTGACAATGTGAATGTTCTGGATAATCCCCAGGGAGCTATCATAAGGAACGCCCAACATGAGCAGCAACAAACCGGGACCCTGAAAAAAAAGCAAGCTCTTAAGCGCAAACTAAAACTGGCCAAATGCGCTGTTCAAAGAAAGATGTAAAGTGAATTTTCTCGGTTACTATTGAATTGGATTGGAGCTAGTACAACAGAAGCTATTTATTGATGATTTTCTTAGCATAATTTATTTTCTTTTATACTTAGTAATGCTTAAGAAGTTACAGGCACGTCATGTATTGATCTGACTGAAACTTTTGAAGGTTCAATTAAAAGTGCCTTTGACTGCTCTTGCTTTTAAAGAAGGCCAACCTAGAATGTCATTCTTTTGTCACTAGACATTGCTTGTTTGAATCTCCCTTTCCTCTTCGTACAAGTCTTTTCAAGAGTCAACGAAGTCCGATTTTAATAAATGCTTTACAGAGGAAGATAAACTCTCTTACTTCGCATAGATCTAGAAGTGCGCTAGATTATTCCTCTCGTTTCATTTATTGATACATTTTTAAACATGTTTCACATATTCAATCGCAACGTAATATGACATGAAAGCCCTTTCCATTTTACATCAGTTTCTCATTGAGCGTGGTTAGTAATATAGTTTCTTTATGAAACGAATTGCTTCTTCAGAATGGTACTCACCATGAGAGTGGGCCACCAGTAGTTTATCGTGGCCGCCCCATCTTCTTGGGGCATATTGATGGCACGATTCTTCGGTAGGCTAAAACGTTTCACGACACACTAACGTCATAGAATTTTAATGACGTTTCGATGACTACGACTGATGACGTCATTT
>CM054134.1:94520029-94547529 GCA_028751875.1 Rapana venosa
ACTGTGCAAATAAGAAAATGACCCGTTCTATCATTTACAGTCTCAGGGGTGCAGTCAACATAAATGCTTAGTTTAGGTTCTTTGCTATTGGAAAGAGACAGTTTGCTTGCGCTGGTACACTCTTGTCGACTTCCACTGACAGGGGAAATGGTTTACTCAGCATCACATGCTGAACGTGCTTGAGTTCCATATTGGTGATTCTGCAATGTGCCCCTGCTGTGGCACTTCTTCAATAATGATAATAATAACAATAATAATAATAATAATAATAATGTATGGAATTTATATAGCGCTGAATCTTGTAAAGCAACAAATCAAAGCACTCAGATTTTATTTTATTTTATATCGAGGATAATGGAATAAGAACACATGCGCTTTTTTTAGATCCAGCCCCCGTGTGTATGCGGTTTTGTAAATTTTGTCATCTGTTCCCACCGGCACACAATGGCCTACTCTTTCAAAAAGCGGAACAGGATTTAAGCAAGATGTTCTGCATGCGTTCGCACACGGGGCCTCGGTTTATAGTCTCATCGGAAGGACAACAACATAACAGTGGAAGGCTTCCTTCAGACCTGTCCAGCACACACTAAACCTGAGGGCCGATATCTGGCCTACTACTGACCTGCCGATCAGGGACAAGATTTTGGGGACTCAGCAGGACTTTTGGCATACCAGGGCATTTGCCAAGGAAAGGTAGACACACACATTTTATGTTTTCTTCAAACAGACTGTACGCGCGCATGCGCGCGCACACACGCACAAAAGTCCTCCCCAAAAGTCCTTCCGATGAGACTATAAACCAAGGCCCTGTGTGCGAATGCACACAAAACTCTCCCCAAAAGTCCTTGGGATGAGACTATAAACCGAGGCACCGTGTGCGAACGCACGCAGAACATCTTACGCACACCTTAAATCCTGTTCCGCTTTTGGTAAGAGTAGGCCATTGTGTGCCGGTGGGAACAGAATTTACAAAACTGCATACACACGGGGACTGGATGTAAAAAAGCACATTAGTGCTTATTTCATTATCCTGAATATAAAAGAATAAAATAAAAATTAAAAACACACACACACACTTGGCAGAGGTCTTCCCCCCCCTCCCTCACCCACATAAAGAAAATCACATTCAATTTTATAAGCACACCTACAAGCAAGCAGAAACTTGTTGGGGAGCAGGCAATTTAACTAGTTCAGGGTAGGTTAACCCCAAAATAAAATAATTCAAACGATTTTTTTCTTCATATCAAATAATTATGTTTATACCATAGACTCCACACTCTAGTCAGCATTTCAATAGCCACTAAATTCTTGTCAATAGTTTGACAGGTCATCAGCCATGACTGTACAGTGAAGATATGAATAATGCAGCTTACAGACAAAGGCACAGCCACATTCAGGTCAACGTAACCTGTCGGCACGTGACAGTCTGTGAAACCCGTTCGTCACCCGTGATTGCAGCTGTGCAAGTGTATATGAATTAATCAATTCTAGCTGAGGAGGATTTCTATTAAAAAAACCAACACACACCAACAACAATGTATTGCATGTTTGATATTCATTGGATATACTTTGGTAGAGCCTTTTCTTGGGCTTAAAAAAAATGCAGTGTAACCCATTTTCGCTCATATAACAGACAATTGTTGTCTGGGCGTTTGATGATGACGAAGAAGTAATGCTTTTGTGGCTAGTACTGTTCTTTTCTTTCTGAGGGTAGGAGAAAAAAAGCTCTAGAAGCTAAATCTTTAACCTTAAAAAATAAAATTGTTCAAACTTGACTTCACACACACACACACACACACACGCACGCGCACATACACACACACACACACCTACGTGTGCACTGAAACACACACACACACACACGCAAAGAGATACCCATGGACACATATTGTAAGTTCATTTTTATGCTCAAGGGTACCTTACATCTGGCTGATCTGTAAATTGTTATTCTTACCCTTGATATTTTGTTTTATTAAAAAATTTTTTTGTGGGTATGACTTGCGATTATGTTGTAGGTCCACTGTCTTGAATTTTGCTTTATCTGGTAGTGTGAGGTCTGGATCTATTACAAAAATCATTTATTTATTATTCTTTTCAACATAAACATTGTCTGTTGAATGCTTTTATACGTCAATTTTCTTCATTTTTGTGTGAGGGCAGGATGAAAAAAAGTTGTGTAAACTTAATCTTTTAACTTCAATAAAGATCATTTTTATTTGTTTCGACTTCTCACACACAACCATCTTCCTCCACCTAACCATCATCTGTTTGTTGTCAGATTAACGTAAATTTGAAACACACACACACTCCATCAGAGTTAAAAGCACCACCAACACCACCACAACAACAAAACACGATCCTTGGATGTAAACGCACCTTTTATTGATCGCACATATGACACAATGCAATGACATCTCGTGACTAACTCACCGGTACGCCTCATATTATTATGTTTTGAAAAATTGATCAAGGCACATGAATGAAATTAAATCTTTAAAAAACCAAACCAGAACATAAACTGATAATTTAGAGCAGGGGTGGATTGGTTACACTTGCAGGGAGTGGGGGGCGGGGTAGGGGGGAGGAGGGAAGGGATGGGTGGGTGACAGGACAAAGGGGTCATGTCAATGAGCATTAAGCTTTCATGAAAAGCGGACACCGGATGTTCAGAGTGTTAAGTTACCGGAGAGACACAATATAAAACAACATATGCAGCAATCCCCTTCCTCCCCCACCCCCCCTCTCCCCAAAACACGTACATACACACGCACACACAAAAGCGAAAAGTATATTGCACACATGAAAACAAACATTGAAGATTCTCTCTCACACACACACAAAGCAACACGGATCATGTTATTTCTGCACATGAAATAGAATATGGCACTCGTATACAGCGAAGTGTTAAGGTATATTCAATATGTATGGCACAATAATAATTAACACCATTACCGGCCGGTATCAATGCACTTGTACAGTATTTTACCGGCAGATTGGGTGGATTATACCTCTCTCTCTCACACACAACCACACACCCGCCCCCCTCCCCACAAATAATAAAGGATTATAATCCAAAACATGCCAACAACAGAAAAAGCCAAAAGTGTAATCATGTATATGCGGATATAGATAGATCTGCATGTTTCCTCTCGAACATGTAGACAGAAAAGAAACGAAAATCAAGATTATGTATGGCACATGCACAAAACAATGGAACAAACAAACAAACAAACAAGATGCTCATTGTTCACTTCATGTTGGTTCTTTGCAGCCCAGCCCACCTCAAAGGGCCGTCCTGTTGTGCTTCACAGACTCCGTGATGTAAGCAGCGGCTTCAATAAATAGTATGGCACCAGGCGGGCGTTATAGATATTAGAGCAGAAAACTGCAGGCGACATAAACACACACACAGACACAACAACAACAACAAAACAAGCAACAACAAGAACAACACACACACACTTTCAACGTTTTGTCTAATATAACTTTTTGTGAAGAGACGTAACATTGAAGACCCCCGCCCCCCCACTCCCCCCTACACACAACTCCTTCACCCTAGTACAAACAAGATTATGAAAACAATCATGTGCTGTTGAGACTCTGTTAATCAAACGATACATCAAGACCCCCAAAAAGGCAGGAAATAAGCAGACGACAATCGTACTGGAACAGACCCCGGCGCGGTAGGTCACAGCAGTACTGCATGTACATGCACTATGTGTCGAGAAGAGTAACAGCACCGGGTAGACATAGGAAGCTCAGAAGCTGCTTACTTGTTATCATATTGTAAACTGACTGCCGTTGTACTGTACTTGGGTCGTAGCACTCTTAATACATTTCTCTGCATGGAATCTAGACAAGTTTCCCTCGGGGGTGGGGGTGGGGTGTCATCATAAAGCAGGGCGCTCCGTCTTCTTCTTCATCCTTTTTTGTCATGTTTCTCCCAGGGGAGGTTTGACATTGATGAGCCTTCTCCATCTCTCTCTCTGTTTTGAGCTTTCTCCTTATTTATGGCCCTTTCTCTAAGATCATCTGCAATACAGGCAGCCCAGGTCTTGCTAGGTCTTCCCTTTGGTCTCTTTCCATCCACTACGAAGTTCATCGCTCTTTTTATGATGTGGTGGTCTGCTTTCCGTTGAACGTGCCCAAACCAGCGCAGTCTATTGGTACTAGCTACAGACTTCTGACTACAGCACGGCGATATATATATATATATATATATATATATATATTATATATATATATATGGCTTTGAGTTTGTTGGCCTCAGATAATTTTCTTGTTGCTGTAAGTCCTGTAACATGCACTTAACACCCTGTCACACCTGGTACCTCATCCTAAGGACTTGTGCCCTCACTGTCGCTCAAGGCCAATGATAAGATAGGGGAGAGACACATCAGGGACAGAATTGAATTCGAACCCCTTATCTCTCGCCTCCTAAAGAGGTTTTTAACATTTCATTATATTATTTTTAAAAAATTAACTAGTCTAAGGAAAGAAAATCAGAGTTAAAGATAAGCCACGTTGTGACTTAAATACCAGTTCACCTTTGCTTCTTTTTCAATTTTTTAAAACTTGTTTTTGAATAATCTATTCATTAATCTTTTTCAAATACGTTGGAAAATTATAACTTTATTTTCCTTCTTAAAGGGGTGGGGGGGGGGGGGGGGGGGGGAGGGAAGAGGGAACCATACGGGATATGCAGTCACAATGATAAGCATATGTTCATACAACACAACCAAATGGCCAGGCCATGAACATATAAAAAAAAGAATGAGCAAACATACCGCCAATAAGTCACAATCATACAATCAAAAAATTCCGTCTGATGTTGATCATGAAACAACAACAGGTACGAAATGAAATATAACCAAAAAAGTAGCACACAATAAATTATATGATAATATTATTAAAATTTCCTTCTGATGAAATGAATAATGCAACAGTATGTATAATCTAAAGCATAATCATCAACGACACACCTTGGCCAAAACAGTTACGATGGTGTGATCTTTCAATAATCATTATTTCGTCAAAAAGGTTGATGTTACATGTTTGCAACTGTTATACCTGGTTATTATCATGAAAAAACCCCACAAAAACAAGAGCTACACAGTTACAACAGAATAAGCACACACGACCTAGAGATAAGACAAAAAACTGCTTTTTTAGTATTAATATTCAAAGTTTTTGTATCAACTTTTCAGAAACACTCGTTCAATAACTACACATCATTGTGGAAAAAACGACACCCCCCCCCCCTCTCCCCCAAATTCCTTTTGAAAACAACAACATCAACAAAAACAAAGCATTTTTGGTATGATATCCTAACACAAAATCAATATGCTTTAATTATTTGGAAACTTCAGTAAGTAAATGTGTGTGTGTGTGTGTGTTTGCATGCGCGCTCTCACTCAGAGGTCCTTACAGTTTAAATATGTGGAAGTTTCAGAGAGAGAGAGAGGGAGAGTGGGAGAGAGAGAGAGGGAGGGAGGGAGGGGGGCGAGAGAGAGGTGTAAACACAACTGTTTACGCTCTCTTTGGATAATGTTTCGTAGCCATTATCACTCGATTCATTCACAAAATAGAGAAAACAGAGAGAGAGAGAGAGAGAGAGAGAGAGAGAGAGAGAGAGAGAGAGAGAGTGTGAGTGTGTGTGTGTGTGTGTGTGTGTATGAATGGAGTCGAGTGGGAGGAACTATGAACATAAAAAAGATAGCATAAAAACAAAATTACAGCAACAAATTTTAATGGATCCGTATTGACAACTGTTACCAGGTGACTGCTGTGTAATTTGAAAAAAAGATCTCCACGATTATCAATGTTTGACGGAACAACCCCCCCCCCCCCCCCCCCAAAAAAAAGAAAAAAGAAAAAAAAGAGACGCCCCCCCCCAACTACAACTGTTTTTAAAACGTATAATGTGTGTGTGTATTGACCCCAGCATACAGGTTTTTAAAGTGAAAATACCGAAATAAAAAGCATAAGCATGGGCAGAGAGAGAGAGAGAGAGAGAGAGAGAGAGAGAGAGAGAGAGAGAGAGAGAGAGAGAGAGAGAGAGAGAGAAAGTGTGTATGTGTGCGTGTGTGTGTGAGAGAGAGAGAGAGAGACACACACACACACACACACACACACACACAGAGCTTTCAATTAACAACTAACAGTGGTAAGTTTGTACATACGTTAGCAGTGGTGGCAGATGCTGGTGACAGCAAAAAGACGTTTGGATGTTCCCACCTAATGTTATAAACCCCCATGTGTGCTAGAAATTCCCTCTTCTCTATCCCTCTCTTTGTTTCTGCCTTGTTCCTTTTCTTCATGTTATCTCTATTTTTTTTTTAAATCCGTTCTCTGCCGTCTTGTTCCATTTTCCTGCAATATTTTCCAGAAAGTCGAACAATTCCCTCCCACGCAGGAGTCGGATGCACTGGGCCTGACTTGTCAGGCGCTTAACGGCAAGTCATCGCATTTTCGCTCATTTTGTGTGTGACAGACATTAACACCTGCTGTGTGGGCGTTCGAAGAAGAAGATCAAGAAGTTGATTTGTTATATGTTACATTGTGCGGTCAGATTTCGACTGCGTTATCATATAGGTCATTTCTTTTTCCACCAAGAAAGGAAAAGATGACACGGGACAAAGCTCAGTTGGGCAAGTATTTTATGGCTACACAATCGATTTACGAGACTGAAAGGGGATCATCGGGGAAGTATCGATTGCAGTGCGTCTAACTATGCTGCTTTTGTAATGATACCTGATTATGCTACTGTTGTAATGATACCTGATTGTGCTACCGTTGTAACGATACCTAATCATGCTGCCCTAGCAGTGCACTTCTCCAGGTAGGCTAGTTGTTTGCATTCTGTAATGTGTCACTTTCTTCCACCGTGCACTTTGGGGAATGGACATGACTTCAGTTCGTTTGATACGCTGTTTTCAACTGCAGATGTCTGATTTTTTTCTTCAACGGTAAACAAACACACACACAAACATACACAGATTCTCCTCCATAGGAAAACAGAACATGAAGCACTATGCACTCCCTCCCCCCAAACCCCCCCCCCCCAAAAACAACCCAACAGAGTAGTATCTAGCTTTTGTAGTGGCCTTGTTCTTTTCCCCAAAGATATACTACCGTCCTTAAACATGCTTAGAACTAGATGTTGCTCTAAACTATCTTCGTGTCCTTATCTCCTATCTGCACTCTGTGTCTTCAGTCACAGTTGGGGTTTTTTTACATTGATTTTTGTGGGGGGTTTTGGCATTCAGGACAGTCTTTAAACCTTATGAGCTTAACTTCACTTCCAGGTGAGTGTATACATATAATGGAGAAGAGACTAAAAGAGGTCTTTGATTAAACTATACATTTTATGAATTGTGTTGTATACCACTTGAAAGTCGCAGCAAATTTCTCTGCGTGAAATTCGGGCTGCTCTGCGCGTCGCCACAAGAGCATCGCCGCCCATTATTTTATTTTTCTTCTCCTGTCTGCATGTGTATTTGTTTTCCTAATCAGACTGACTCTTTTCTACAGAATCTTGCCAGGGACAACTCTGTTGCTGTGGGTTCTTTTACATGCGCTAAATGCGTGTCACACACGGGACCTAAGTTGATTCTCTCATCCGAAAGACTAGTACGCAGACCACCACTCACGGTCTAGTGGATGGGGGGAAAGTTTCAGACAAAAACGGGGATCGACCCACCACACACTTCGAACCCAGGTTTTTCAATTTCTAGGTAGGTGGGTTACCTCGAAAACACCGATTTTTATCGCGCGCATTGCTAAGATAAAATAATATAGCTTCTCCGTGAGAGCGCAGCGCACAGTCCTGTTTACGGGCAGGATGGCTTGCAGGATGTGAGGGAGAGGAGATGGGCACCGCCCTCATCATATCAGCTATTATGTCCAGCTGAACTGGATTCCTAAGCAAGCGATTTACCTCGTGAATGCTTGTATCTGAATATGCCCAGCAGACAACGCCTGTTTAAACAGACAATGCTTGTGTGTATACTCGATCAGCCTACTGGTACAGCATGCAACTGTATAGTCTCAGCTGAAATACCTCCCCGGCAATTCTAAAAGCATTTAAGCGAACAAATACACTGCGAGTAAGTGGCTGCCTTGCGACGGGATCTGCCTCCAGCAGCGAACAAATCGCCTTGTTTTTATACTTACAAGCATTGTGGCTATACTAAATCCATACTTATGGTTAAGGCATTAACAAAAGAGTGCATTTCTTTCAGATCTGCCAGTACCAAAACAAAAAACAAACAAGTCTCCCCCCCTCCCCCCCCCCCGGATAATAGTATAATACATCCCAAGTACATGTGAAACATAATCTAACAGCAAGTTCTCAGAAAATATATCACAATTTATGTCATTTTGAAGGGAAAAAAAGTAGCAAAGAGCAAAATACATAAACACAGTTTAAAGAGATTGAAAAACAGTTAAACAGTTACAATAATTTATACAAAAAAAAACCCCAAAACAAAACCCGCAAGCAAGCAAATACATAAACAAGCTTAAAAAAATCGACAATTTCAAACTGCAATATAAAAAGAACCCAAAGATTCAAAACAGGGCAAAAAAGAAAAACCAAAGCGTTGGAGATGGGTAAGTAAGACAATAAGTCAGAAGATGGAACTGCATGGTCTTGGCAATGACAATCTTTTCAGTCAGCACCCTGTACAACCCCCCCCCCCCCCCAAAAGAAAACAAACCCACCAAAACATGGCTGCTTTTTAATTTCTCGTTATTCACCATATTTGTCATAAGAACGCTACACACATAGATCTGCTCTTTGAGTGATTTGCTTGAAATAGACAAACTTTTCTGGCTGCAAACAAGAAAAAAACGAGAGAAAAAAAGCACGAAAAGAGAAAGCAGCTAGCCCCTGTAATAAGCAGTTATGATGGTCAACATGACATGATGAGGATTCTTCTGTCTTTGTCATGGATTTTTTTTCTGGCACTGAAGAGACCTATAACATATGTTAGTGTTTTAAGTTCTTGTAGATAAGATATTGGAAAATATGTACATCCATCGACATGAAAACATCTGCCTGAATATGTACATTCACACATTCACACACACACATACACACATACACACACACACACACACACAGGGAGGATAAAATGGTACATATTACAGTTACATAATTTTTGAATTCATGTGGACAAACGCAAATCTGTTGTTGATTCAAACTTTTTAAAAATCTGATGTAAAATATGAGGAAGCGAGAGAGAGAGAGAGAGTGTGTGTGTATGGGCGTGTATTTATATGTGCAGAATAAGGATTTAAAGCACATGCGTTTTGATATGTTTTCAAAATCCTGTGACAATCATTTTGAAGAATTATTATTTGTTTTCTTGGGTGTTTTTTGACCATTTCCAATGCACTTTTCGAGATGTAAATATGCCAAAAATTCAAAATTTTCAATGAAAACACTTCATTAGAGAGAGAGAGAAGGAGAGAGAGAGAGAGAGAGAGAGAGAGAGAGAGAGAGAGAGAGAGAGAGAGAGAGAGAGAGAGAGAGAGAGAGAGAGAATATACGCACATGCGTGTGTGTATGCATGGACCTGTTCGGCAAATTTTAAAGAAAAAGAGAAAAAAAACAACTAAAAGCTTGCACAAGGCACAAACACCTGTGTATATGCCAACCATGAAGCAAAAGTTTACATACACATTATATATATGTATATATATATATTACAGTATAAAAATGTTTTTCACCTTTTACCTGTGATTAAACTGTGCTGTTTCACCGGGTTTATATGCTGTGAGACGTGGGTCTCGAGTAGACATAAGAGAAAAAGAGGACATAAGATGCGTATTAATATGTTAAACTCCCAACTTTGGAGAGAAAATAAACCGTATTTAGCTTTTTCTTTTCACCGGATTTATTCGCCCTGTATAATAAATAGCTCCCTGACGAGCAAGTACAGTACAGCCTACAAGTCAACACCGAAGGAAGGAATGCAAGATGAAAATGTAGGCCATAAATCATAAAGAAGAAGACAAAAATGAACAACATGAAGAGAGCATTGTAGAGAAAGATGCAGAGATTGACAAGATGAATTATTGTGAAGATGGATGCCCTTTTTGGGGGGGAAACAAGATTGTAACAGTACAAACCAACAAAAACAAAAAGTAAAACTAAAAGTACTAAAACTTCAACTGCCATTTTTTCTTCTTTTTTTTGAGGAATATGAAGTACAAAACAAAGAACAAAACATGGTTATGTTGTGCCAAATGTAAATATATATATACACAAGTTCAAAATCAGCATGCACCTTACACAGTGAGAAATTAAGCTTCAAACAGAACAGGATTAACTCCAAAGGTAAAGTTTACTTCTCTCTCTCTCTCTCTCTTAGCAGCAGACACACAACACAGGGATAACAGAAATACTGTGACAAGATGCATAAGAAAAAGAAAACAACAACAGCAACAACACATTAATGAAGAAACCACACAAATACAATGGAAAACACACCCCACGTTTGTTGAGAAAGCGAACAATCGGCCCCCTGGCTAAAAATGTTGCCTTGTCAGGCACGGAACCAGCCCAAGTCAACTCTCCTGTATTCTCCATCTTCTGTTTCACCGGGTGCCCAGGTACAGGCATCGTTAGTTAACATTTGCAAAAGCCCCAAAGTTCAGCTCAGCAGACCAAAATGTAATACACAGTGCTAGTGCATTCAACTCTGTAAAAAAGATTGTTGTCCTGTCTTTCACCGGTTATGAAGTTCGTTAACTTGCACCTTTCCCCACATTCGCAATGGCGAAGGAGGATTTTGCCAGTTAACAGCGCACCTCTGAAACATACCGTGGTGTAAACGCTAATAGAAAAAGTCCGTTATTAAAGAACACCCCCCCCCCCCCTCGAATAACATTAAATTCACACGCCAAAAATCATGATACAAACACGCAAGCCCCCAAAAAAGTAAATAACCCAAAGCCATTTATGATAGTATTCACAACAAGCCCTCAAAATGAACATGTAAATTGAGCCATTCTTTGACAACGGTAGATAGAAGAGCGGAGTGTTCAGGTATCGTCAGAATGAGGTGGCCACGAAGGCCCGGCCCTGCCTGGCCTGCCCTGCCCTGCACGGTGGCCCTAGCGTCACTGTCGGGTGGGAGGTGGCGCTGGCCCTCCGGCCTGCTGTCCTCAACACCAGGATGCCCTGTTGAAGACATCGCCGCCTCTGTCCAGAACACTAGGATGTCTTGTTGAAGACATCGCCACCTCTGTCCAGAACACTAGGATGCCTTGTTGAAGACATCGCCACCTCTGTCCAGAACACTAGGATGCCTTGTTGAAGACATCGCCACCTCTGTCCAGAACACTAGGATGTCCTTGTTGAAGACATCGCCACCCCTGTCCAGAACACTAGGATGTCCTTGTTGAAGACATCGCCGCCTCTGTCCAGAACACTAGGATGCCTTGTTGAAGACATCGCCACCCCTGTCCAGAACACTAGGATGTCCTTGTTGAAGACATCGCCGCCTCTGTCCAGAACACTAGGATGCCTTGTTGAAGACATCGCCAGTCACTGACCAGGGGCCCCCCGGCACCTTGCCGACGTGATCGTACTGGTCGCTGAAGGGGTTGGTCTGGCCGTTCATCCGCACCAGGTGCCCCTGCGGCGTCATGAGGGGAGGCGGGGTGGAGGTGCTGACGGGGCTGCGCTGTGGGGACATGGGCGAGCACGGGGCGCCCCCTCCAGGCAAGACCAGCGGCGGCGGCGTCGTCTTCTGCAGAGGTTCGCGCCGGCAGCCGGGACTGAAGACGTCTGGTAGACTGGACGACGTCGGCATGCTCTGCCGGGACGGGGACACGCGAGGTGAGGGGTCCCGCCCCGCGGCGGCCATGCTGGGCTGCAGCTGGTGGATGGCGTTCTGTAGCTGCTCCTGCTGCTGCTGGGACGACAGGGACATGGACATCATTTGTGCTGAGGGCGACAGCCGAGCCGCCAGTTCAGAGAAGGAGGTGAAGGAGGAGGAGGAGGAGGAGGACTGCTGAAAGGCGCTCAGCGACGGCGCCGAGTGCGGCAGGAAGCGCGGGGCTCCGGCACCCCGCTGCTGGTAGAGGGACCCGAAGGGCGGGCTGCAATCCCTCACATCGTAACCGTGGGGGACACGGCGAAGGACACCGCCTGGGAGAAGGGCCGAGTAGCAGCGGAGGTATGCGCCGGCTGCAGTTCCTTGGCGGGCTCCTTCGTCTCCTCCTCCACCTTGCGGAGGGGCGCAGGACACAGCCGTCGCTGCAGAAAGGCAGATCTACTTTTGGAGGACTCGCTGAAGGAGGAGGACCTACAAATCATCTCTTCAATCAAGGACGATTTGCGTTTCGATGGCAGGCTGAAAGACGCAGAGCGGTTGAAGTTCTCCTCGACCATGTCACAGTCATTGTGAGCGGCGGAGAGACTGAAAGAGGCCGACCGCTGAATGTGTCCCGTGTCAAAGCCGGAGTCACTGAAGATCGCAGCTTGCTTCGAGTAGTTTCCGCCCGCGAAGGAGGAATCCGATTTGGATGGCAGGCCAAAAGATCCCGAGCGGCTGCTTTCCCCAGTCGAAGCTGGCCTCTTGAGGTTTTCCCTCGTCACGCTGTACTCGCGTTTCGAGGGCATGCTGAAAGAGGCCGAGCGGTTCACGATCTTGCCGGCTGTGGGCGACTGGCGTGAGGAGGGGACGCTGAAGGAAGCAGAGCGGCCCATGGACTCCCCGAAGAAGGCCCCAGACTCGCTCTGGGAGGGCCCGCTGAAGGAGGAGGAGCGGCTGATGCTGGTGCTGTTCTCGTCGTCCGTCACCAGCGTCGGCAGCCCTTCCGACGTCAGGCAACTGTCCGTGTCCTCGCTGACCCGAGACCCCTCGTCAGGAGACCCCGCGCGGTCCGCGGCACCGGGGTCTGCCGGTGACACGGCGCTGCTGACGCTGGTCGAGGACGGGGAGGTGGCGCGCGAGGTCAGCGGGGTGGACATGCAGCGCGAGGTGATGTCCGAAGAGCTGTCCACGCGCGCGTTGAAGATCTGGTCCAGGAACTGGGCGCTGAGGCCCCGCAGGTCCACCACGGTCTGCACGATGCGCGCGAAGAGCAGGGAGCCGTCCCCGTGATTCAGCAGCAGCTGGCACTTGAGGGCCATGGCGATGTCCGCCTCCAGGTTCTCCAGCAGCCGCGTCGTCTTCACGCCTTCCCGGTCTGTGCCATCACACAGCGCACAGCACACACACACACACACACACACACACACACACACACACGCACGCACGCACACGCACACACAGACAAGATATAAAACATGCACGTTTGAACAATGTAGTTGTCACTTGAACCTGGCCTTTTCCATTTCAAACAACAGCGACTCTTTAACTGTTGGGACTGTAGGTAGGTAAGACCCTGTTCTGTTGTCCCCGAAGTCGAAATACAGCTACCTACATGGTGGATTAAAAAGGGCCGCATATGCAAAATCTCACCATTCGTGAATCTCGGAGCTCTAGCCGAGGAACGAATAAAAAAAATAATTCTGTTGATTGTAATGAATGCGTTATGAACCTACTCTCATTATTTAACGAGCTCATTTTTAAAAGGGTGTACGTGTGTGTGCACAAGTGTGCGCGTGCGCATGCAACAGTAAAAGGACCGAGATTGTCGAGCACGAACAGAAACAATGGTGTTTGTGCTCAGGCAGGCTTTTTGAATCTGAAAAACAGCTGTTTGGGCTGGGCCTGACTTGTCAGGCGCTTAACGGAATCTAACAGACAACAATAGTTGCTGTCCAGGCGTTGAACGAAGAAGAAGAAGAAGAAGAAGAAGAAGAAAACCTCCTATAGAATAAATGTGCAAAGTTGAGTCACGAGTGGCAGGTGAGAAATCTTTGAGCAATTTGGTGTTAATGTTATCTTCACGATCCCTGATAACGTGTAAGGATTTCAATGACTCGATCTGTTACAGGGACAATATATGGTTTTCACTGTGGCTATCCTTCCAAAAGCCTGCCTGAAAAACTCCTGCCAGTTCTTTCCCTTGGTTTTCCCATCAACGGTCATCGATAAGAGAGATTTTTTTCTTCAAGAAAAAAAAAGCTCCACACATTTTTTTTAAAAAAGCTCCACAAATATATTTTTTTAAACAATCATTAAGCTTTGCAGTTTTATTCACCTCGACATATTAAGCGCTTCTTGTACTATGATAATTATGCTTCAGAATTTCCAGTGTAGCTGTTAGGATCTCTCGAAAATAAAAACCTTAAAGAGTTATTGGAGCAGATCTGCAGTGTTCCGTCCGTCACTTTCTACAGAAACGATCCAGTCAACATCAAACCAAACGATCCAGTCAACATCAAACGATCCAGTCAACAACATCAAACAATCCAGACAACAACATCAAACGATCCAGTCAACAACATCAAACGATCCAGTCAACAACATCAAACAATCCAGACAACAACATCAAACGATCCAGTCAACATCATCAAACGATCCAAACAACATCAAACGATCCAGTCAACATCAAACGATCCACAACATCAAACAATCCAGACAACAACATCAAACGATCCAGTCAACAACATCACTTGCAGCCAAGAGACTGCGGGTGAGGAATCAAAAGTGCCTTGCACTGTGCTGGCTTTCCTACAGCCTATGTTAAGCCCGAATCAACAACAGCTTATTTCAATGACTGATGATATCTGTTACTTCCCTCAGCGTAACAGGATTGCTATACTATACGCTTCTTTCCTACATTCTGTGTTAAGCTCGGATCAGTAACAGCTCAGTTTAATGACTGATATCTTTTATCTATTTAGTTGGGGGTTTTTTAACCAAAAATCCTTCGGATGAAACTATAAATCGACGTCCCGTGTGCGAAAGCGCGCAGAACATCTTGCGCACACGTTAAAACCTGTTCAGCTTTTCGGAAGAGTGTGCCAATGGGAACAGATGACAACATTTACAAAAACCGCATACACACGGGGACTAGATGTTAAAAAAGCACATCCATTATCCTCGAAATAAAGGAATAATAAATTAATAATTAATAGATAGAAAAATAAATAAATAATCCTCTCAGCATAATAGGATGCTTCTACGCTTCAGGGAAGAAGAATCTTCGAGCTCTCTTGTTAGCAACAGTGTAGGTTTTTGCTTTGATATGAACTTAACAACAGACATACAAAAATACACACGATCAATATCTCTCTCTCTCTCTCTCTCTCTCTCTCTATATATATATATATATAATATTTTCTTTCTTTTGCGGATAGACATAACTGCCCACTAGTGCTCTTCTACCCACACTGATTGCCTGTACCTCCCCTTCCTCCCTCCCAAGTACACGCCCCCCCCCCCCCCCCCCCCCCCCCCCTCGCTATACATGCTGCCTAAGCACCAACCAAGACCACCGCTTCTCAAAAACCAGAAAGATGAGAAAGTTTTTTCAAGTTTATGAACAAACAACTATTAACGTTTTTGACGTTGATTGTAGTATTTGCTCCTAAAACTTGAAAAAACGTTCTAATCTTCCTGGGTTTCTTTTAAGATGATCATAGGGCTATTTCACTGGTTGGAGGATGATCATAAGGATATTTCACTGGTTAGATGATCATAGGGCTATTTCACTGGTTGGATGATCATAAAAATATTTCACTGGTTGGATGATCATGAGGATATTTCACTGGTTAGATAATCATAAGGATATTTCACTGGTTACATGATCATAAGGATATTTCACTGGTTAGATGATCATAAGGATATTTCATTGGTCGGATGGTCATAGAGCTATTACACTGGTTAGATGAACATAGGGATAATTCACTGGTTAGATGATCATAGGGATATTTCACTGGTTAGATGATCATAAGGATATTTCACTGGTTACATGATCATAAGGATATTTCACTGGTTAGATGATCATAAGGATATTTCACTGGTTAGATGATCATAGGGATATTTCACCGGTTAGATGATCATAAGGATATTTCACTGGTTTGACTACAGACAACACTTGACCTGGAAAATAATAATTTTCTCACATAATTTATTTTTCTCACTGTGTGTGGCCATTTGTTCTTCCCCAGCCGTCAATAAATAAACACGTCATTACAGGGTGGAGGGAGCGCCACATTGAAGTATTTATTAATGCAGAGGAAGCATCTTTTCTGCTGGGCCCCATGTTTATTGTGGTGTGGATCGACATCGATAAATTATCTTATCGTCGTGACAACAAGGCTTGGCCAGCGTCTGCCTGCCTGCATCCCTGAGAAAACGCCCTTGTTGACAAACTTACACACACACACGCACACACAAACACGCGCGCGCGCGCACACAAATGCATACACATACAGACACACACGCACACACACACACAACGCCCGCACACACACACATACGGACACTATACACACACACACACACACACACACACTCCACACATACACACACACACCACAGACACGCACACACACTACACACGCACCACACACAAGCATGTGCAACACACATTCTTTTTCTCCTGCCTGTGTTTTTTTTTTACTGACATATTCTGTGACTCGTGTGTCAGCCCCCCCCCCCCCCCCCCCCGAAAACAAAAAACAAAAAAAACAACCAACTAAAAACAACAACACAAAAAACCCACCCCAGTTCAGGTCAGAACAAAATTTGCACTTAACATAATTATTGTCATTTTTGCACTTTCGTCTTTCCGGATCACAGGCTAAAACCCCCCCACACATATGCACGCGCAAAAAAACAGAGATAGAGGGAGAGACAGACAGAGGGAGAGAGAGAGAGAGAGAGAGAGAGAGAGAGAGAGAGAGAGAGAGAGATAGATAGATAGAGAGAGACAGAGACAGACAGACAGAGAGAGACAGAGAAGAAGAAGAGGAAGAAGAAAAAGAAGAGAAAGAAGAAGAAGAAAAAGAAGAAGAAAAAAGAAGAAGAAGAAGAAAAAGAAGAGGAAGAAGAAAAAGAAGAAGAGGAAGAAGAAGAAGAAGAAAGACTATGGAGTGGGATAACCGATGTCTAGTGAAACAAACAGTGAAACGGAGCTAGTGATCAAGCATACTAACACGATCTGAAAGCTGTTCTGCAGGGAACTGCTGAGAGAAAAAGAGTCAAGAGAGGAAGGAATGCAGGGGGGAACGGCGGATGTACAACATCGCAGAATGGACGCAGAAACCATTCACACAGACCCAGGCTTTGGTACGCAGCCGACATAAATGAAGAAAACAGCCAGCCAAAACCAAAAAAAAAACAAAAAAAAAAAACAAACTCTCGCGTGCTTACCAACTTGTGCACGTAAAAAGAACCCACGACAGTTGAAAATCGGTTAAAAAATAAAGAGCAGGGAGGTTACCTCCCGACTGTCTTGGCAGAATTTGTTGGGTCAATTCCCAACTATATGCCCAAATTCGGAATGCAGGTACCTAGGCCAAAACGCGTGTGTTTACACAGACTTCTTACCACTGGTCACCCCAGAGCTCTTACTGAGGAACAAAATGTTAGGAAAGTGGTCAACATTTCTGTGCAGAGCTTCGCTGACTCCCAAACAGACTGAAGGGAGTAGAAGAAGACAACGAAGACAACGAGGAAGACAAAGAAGAAGAAGGCGAAGAAGAAGAAGATGATGATGATGAGAAGGAGGAGGAGGAGGAAGACGAAGAAGCTATAAGCTATTTGCTTGTTACTGCTCTTAATTTGTGTATGTATAATATGCACGAGGAGGAGGAGGAGGAGGAGGAAGAAGAAGAAGAAGAAGAAGAAGAAGAAGAAGAAGAAGAAGAAGAAGAAGAAGCTATAAGCTGTTTGCTTGTTACTGCTCTTAATTTGTGTATGTATAATATGCACGAGGAGAAGGAGGAAGAAGAAGAAGAAGAAGAAGCTATAAGCTGTTTGCTTGTTACTGCTCTTAATTTGTGTATGTATAATATGCACGAGGAGGAGGAGAAAGAAGAAGAAGAAGAAGAAGCTATAAGCTGTTTGCTTGTTACTGCTCTTAATTTGTGTATGTATAATATTCATGTTTTCTGAATAAAGATCTATTTAAACCAAGAAGAAGACAAAGAAGAAGAAGAGAAAGAAAACAAGGAAGAAGAAGACAAGGAAGAAGAAGACAAAGAAGAAGAAGAAGAAAACAACAAGAAGAAGACAAGGAGAAGAAGAAGAAAACAACGAAGAAGAAGACGACGAAGAAAAAGAAGAAGAAGACAAAAAAGAAGAATCATAGAACACCAGCTTTTGACAACAAGAAAACAGCAGGGGGGAAAAAACACCCAACACATTTTAAACAAAAATCAGTTTTGCAAAAAAACCACCCCCCAACAAACAACAAACCAGCTAACGATTTCTCTCTTTCGCGGAGCACACGCTGTTTACGGTGACGATGATCATAATCACCACTAACTAGCACATAGTGGTAAGGCGCGGTACATAATAACAAATAGACGTGATATTAATAAGTAGACAAAGGAGTGTAGTCAGTGTCTTTTGAAGGTAATAATGCACACGGCGACATCTGTCAAACTATTGTCTACCGTCACATCTGTCTGGTCTGTCAGTCCCTACACAAAGACTACCGTAATAGATCACACGTCTTCAGTCACAGAGGGGATAGCCTAGCGGTTAGAACATTGCGCTCGCAATCTGACGGCCCGGGTTCGATTCCCGTTCAAGGGGGATATTTTCCCCTGGAGTTAACATCAGTGCCGACTCCACTCTCCCCAAAAGTCCTTCGGATGAGACTATAAACCGAGGCCCTGTGAGCGAACGCACGCACGCACAACATCTTGCGCACACGTTAAATCCTGTTCCGCTTTTCGTAAGAGTAGGCCATTGTGTGCCGGTGGGAACAGATCATAGAATTTACAAAGCCGCATACACACGGGGACTGGATGTAAAAAAGCACGTAAGTGCTTATTCCATTATCCTCGATATAAAAGAACGAAATAAAGAAAGAAAAAAGTCCTTTAGGTGTTCATCAACGTATCATAAATAATAAGTGCACTGTCTTCGTTGTTGTTGTTGTCACTCTGCATTATCAATCCCTCTCTTGCTTTTTTTGTTGTTGTTATTTTTTTTATAAAGAACATCTTTTACTGTGAATCATACATTCAGTCACAGTATCTTGGTTGTTCAATCAACGCGACGGTACAATAATGACAACAGACTGTTTCAAAACAGTTGCTCAGTCTTACTCTACAATATATATATATATATATATATATAATATATATAATATATATAATATATATATATATACACACACACACAGTAACCATTTTACCTAAAGTAAACCCTGGGGACGGGATAGCTCAGTGGTCGGAGCACTCGCTTTCCCCCAGCCAAGTTAGCAGCGTCGAGCGTGGTTACCAGTTGGATGGGTGACCGTTTGCGCGCCTTGGCTTCAGTACAGTTCCCCCAGTTCACCCAGCTGTAAATGGGTACCTGCCCTCTTTAGGGTCAGGGAAGGTAAAGCAGCGAGGGAGAGGAGATGGGCGCCGCCCTCAATATGCTGGCCCTAGAGAAGTGAGGTCTCTGACGCCTCGCTCCCCTACGACCTTACAGGTTATGGGACTCCTTTACCTTTACCTTTTTACCTAAACCCTTTATTCACCTAAAAAAACAACACAAGCACGCCCCAGAACTTATCGTTGATGAACATATTTTTATTCTATTTTCTTCACACTATAAAACAAAACTCTTTAAACACCCATCGTTGATGAACATATTTTTATTCTATTTTCTTCACACTATAAACAAAACTCTTTAAACACCATCCCCCCCCCCCCCCCCCACCTCTTACACCCCCCTCCCCACCCTCATACCCCTCCCACACCACCACCTCCCCACCCTTCCTCCCAACCCCCCTCCCACCACCATCCACCCCCCCCCTCCATCCCCCCCCTCCTCCACCCATCCACCACCTCCTCCCCTCCTCCCCCTCTCCCCCCTCCTCCCCCCTTCCATCCCACCTCCCCCCTCCCCCCCTTCCATCCCCCCTCCTCCCCCCTTCCATCCCCCCCCCTCCTCCCACCACCACCCCCCCCCCTCCCCCCTTCCCATCCCCCCCCCCCCCCCCCCCCCTTCCCACACCCCCCTCCCTCCCACCACCACCTCCCCCCCTCCCCCCTTCCATCCCCCCCTCCTCCCCCCTTCCATCCCCACCCTCCCTCCCACCACCTCCTCCCCCCTTCCATCCCACCCCTCCTCCTCACCACCCCTCCACCCCCCCTCCTCCCACCCACCCCTCCTCCCACCACCACCACCTCCCCCTCCATCCCACCCCCCTCCCACCACCACCTCCACCCCCCTCCCCCCTTCCATCCCCCCCTCCTCCCCCCTTCCATCCCCCCCACCCTCCTCCCACCACCTCCTCCCCCCTTCCCATCCCACCCCTCCTCCCACCACCACCTCCCCTTCCATCCCACCCCTCCTCCCCCCTTCCACATCCCCCCCTCCTCCCACCACCAACCTCCCCCTTCCATCCCCCCCTCCTCCCACCACCACTCCCCCCTTCCATCCCCCCCTCCTCCCACCACCACCTCCCCCCTTCCATCCCACCCCTCCTCCCACCACCACCTCCCCCTTCCATCCCACCCCCCCCCACCACCACCACCTCCCCCCCTTCCATCCCCCCCTCCTCCCACCACCCCCAAACCTCCCCCCTTCCATCCCCCCCTCTCCCACCACCACCCACCTCCCCCTTCCATCCCACCCCTCCTCTCACCACCACCTCCCCCCTTCCATCCCCCCCCCCCCTCCCTTCCATCCCCCCCCCTCCTTTCCCCCCACCCACCTCCCCCCCCTCCCCCTTCCATCCCACCCCTCCTCCCACCACCCCCTTTCCCCCCCTTCCCCCCTTCCATTCCCACCCCTCCCCCCAAACCACCACCACCTCCCCCCTTCCATCCCCCCTCCTCCCACCACCACCTCCCCTTCCATCCCCCCCCTCCCACCACCACCTCCCCCCTTCCATCCCACCCCTCCCTCTCACCACCACCTCCCCCTCCATCCACCCCCCTCCTCCCTCCATCCCCCCCCTCCTCTCACCACCACCTCCCCCCTTCCATCCCACCCCCCTCCTCCCTTCCATCCCCCCCTCCTCTCACCACCACCTCCCCCCTTCCATCCCACCCCTCCTCCCCCCTCCATCCCCCCCTCCTCCCACCACCACCACCTCCCCCCTTCCATCCCACCCTCCTCCCACCACCACCTCCCCTTCCATCTCACCCCTCCCACCTACTCCACCCCCCCCCCCCAATTCTCTCTCTCTCTCCCTCCCCCCCCCCCCCCCTCCCCACAACCTCTCTCTCTCTTACCAGGACTGAAGAGGACGAGGGCGCACAGCAAGGACAGCTCCACATCCGTCAGCTCCAGCTTCCTCAGCTTGTTGAGGATGGGCCGGATCTGGCTGAAGACCTGCCCCAGCAGGCCCAGCTCCTCGATATGCCGCCACTCCATGCGGAACCTGAGCTTGTCGTCCTGCCAAGCCTGGTCGGTGATGTGCACGTGCGTGGAGTCGTGGATGATGCCGGCCTCCAGGATGCAGCCCTTGAGGAGCAGGCGCTGGTCGTCCATGGGCAGGTCCAGGAACTGCGGGATGTCCTTGGCGAAGGTGCTCATGCAGTGCACGATGGTGGGCACGTAGTGCATGTACAGGACCTCCGTGTCCTCCGCCCGCTTCAGCTCCATCGTCTGTGGTCGTGTGAGGGAGCGTGTGAGAGTGGAGTGTGTGAGTAAATGGGTGAGGGAGTGAGTGTGGGAGGGAGGAGTGTGTCAGTGAGGGAGTGTGTGTGTCAGTGAGGGAGTGAGTGTGTCAGTGACTGAGTGTCAGTGAGTGGGTGAGTTTATTTATTTTTTTATTTTATTTTATTCTTTTATATCGAGGATAATTAATGGAGCGCTTTGATTTGTTCCTTTACAAGATTCAGCGCTATATAAATTCCATACATTATTATTATAAATAGAATAAGCACTCATGTCCTTTTTTTATTTTTACATCCAGTCCCCCCGTGTGTATGCGGTTTTGTCAATAATGTTGTCATCTGTTTCCACCGGCACACAATGGCCTGCTCTTCCGAAAAGCGGAACAGGATTTAACGTGTGCGCAAGATGTTCTGCGTGCGTTCGAACACGGGACCTCGGTTTAGAGTGGTGAGTGAGTGAGTGAGTGAGTGAGTGTGTGTGTCAGTCAGTCACAGACAGACACAGACACACACAGACACGTAAACATGTACTTACGCACGCATGCACGCAAACACACGGACACTACACGTAGATAACAAGTTGTAAGAGATGCTGAGAGAGGGAGTGAGGGAGGAAGGGAGGGTGGGTGGGGGAGAGAGAAAAGAGAGAGAGAGAGAGAGAGTGCGTGTGTGTATTGTGTGTGCATGTGTGCGTGCGTGCGTGTGTGTGTGTGTGTGTGCGCTTGCTTGCTTGCTTGCTTGCTTTCTTGCTAGAGAGAGAGAGAGAGGAAGAGAGAGAGAGAGAGAGAGAGAGAGAGAGAGAGAGACAGAGAGAGAGAGAGAGAGAGAGAGAGAGCGCTGAACAGTAAAGTTATTTGAAAACTCCCCGGTGAGGATGTCAGGGGCCTCCTGTCAGTATAAATTACATTCCCACCTTCTGGAAATTCTGTGCAAGAAAGTCCATCTTTTTATCCCTCTATGTGTTTCTGTCTTGTTCCTTTTCTTCCTGTCACCTCCTTCTTGTCTATTTTCTGCCTTCTTGGTCCATTCTCCTGCCATTTAACCACCCCCCCCCCCCCCAGAAAGACTTACAAGATTACAATTCTCTCCCACGCGAAGTCAGATGCGATGGGCCGGACTTGTCAGGCGCTTAACGGCAGTGCAACGCATTTTCGCTCACATGACAGACAACAATAGTTGCTGTCGGAGCGTTCGATGACGAAGGAGAAGAATTTGCAAGATCAATCCTTCAAGTGACTGTATCCAAGTCCAAATCCCTTTGACACTCCCCCCCCCCCCCCCCCCCCCCCCAGTTTTTTGTTTGCTGTAAATTTAATACGCTGGTATTCCAATTTTCATTCTCACCCCAGACACAAACTCCTATATTTTCTTGGCACAAGTAGGCCCACCGTACGTAGCGTTCAAATGAAAAACCAAAGTTGGAATTAATTACTCGTAATAAGCTCGTAAATGACCGATTCATCGCCCCATTGTCCAATGCGGCAGCTTGCGAGGAATGCCGTTCATAACGCTACTCCACAACAGCAGTTCAGGCTTCTCTGCAGAGTTGAATGGAGATACTGCTCCATTCAGGTTTTTGTCAACACATGAGGGAGGGAGGGAGAGAGAGAGAGAGGGAGGGGGGGGGGGGGGGAAGCACACGAGTGCGTATTCCATTATCCCCGAAACAAAAGAATATAAAATCAATAGACAAATAAAACAAATTGATAAAAGTACTATCACTTTTGTCAACAAATTAAAGACCACCGACCCTCACACCCCCCTCCAAACACCCACACACCTTCACATCCACATCCACCAAAACACACATACACTCACAACAACCCCCCCCCCCCCCCCCCCACCAACGATACAAAAACACACACCATCCACCAACTCCTCCCCCCCCCCCGACATACAACCACCACACCTCCCACGATACAAACACACTCCCACCACCCACCCACTCCCACCAAGATACAAACACACTCCCACCACCCACCCACTCCCACCAAGATACAAACACACTCCCACCACCCACCCACTCCCACCAGATACAAACACACTCCCACCACCCACCCACTCCCACCAAGATACAAACACACTCACACCACCACCCACTCCCACCAAGATACAAACACACTCCCACCCACTCCCACCAAGTACAAACACACTCCCACCACCCACCCACTCCCACCAAGATACAAACACACTCCCACCACCCACCCACTCCCACCAAGATACAAACACACTCCCACCACCCACCCACCCACTCCCACCAAGATACAAACACACTCCCACCACCCACCCACTCCCACCAAGATACAAACACACTCCCACCACCACCCACCCACTCCCCACCAAGATACAAACACACTCACACCACCCACCCACTCCTCCCCCAACCACACCACCCCCCACTCCCCCCCCCACCCCCCGATACAAACACACTCCCACCACCCACCCACTCCCACCACCAACGATACAAACACACTCCCACCATCACCCCCCACTCCCCCCCCCCCAACCCCCACCCCCCCCCACTCCCCCCCCCCCAACCACACCACCACCACTCATCCCCCCACCCCAAGCACACCCACTCCCTCCCACACCCCCCCCCCCCCCCACTCCCCCCCCCCCACCCCACCCACCCACACCCACACCCTACCTCCTGCGGGCGAATGTTGGTGGCGACAGTGTCGTAGTCTCGGACGGCTCGCTTGAAGGCGTCGTGGATGGAGAGGACCATCTGCTCCATCTTCACCTGCTTGTCCACATCCACCGCGCCCGAGGCGCTCTGAGGCAGCACGAAGAAGCTGTTGCTGCTCGGCCGGTCCTTCTTCGGGCAGCGACCCAGTCGCACCGCTGTTTGTAGGGGTATAATATGTGTGGGACATGATGAGGATGATGATCCGTAATAATAATACTGTTTTTTTTTGTTAGTGGATGGTTTTTATTAAGGTTGTTAAGTTTTGGGGTGTGGTGGGTGTTTTTGGTAGTGGTGGTGGTGGTGGAGGTGGTGGTTTGAATTTAGATATTTGAAAGATAGGGGATGGGGTAGGGTGAGAGTGTTTTGTGTGTGTGTGTGTGTGTGTGTGTTTTCGTGTGTGTGTGTGTGTGTGTGTGTGTGTGGAGAGAGAGAGAGAGAGAGAGAGAGAGAGAGAGAGAGTGTGTGTGTGTGAGAGAGAGAGAGAGAGAGAGAGAGAGAGAGAGAGAGAGAGAGAGAGAGAGAGAGAGAGAGAGTATGTGTGTGTGTATATATATATGTATATATATGTGTGTTTTGTTTCTTCAGTTTAACGTCCTTCACACCAAAATCTGACATGAACGACAAAGTGTATATGCAAGTGTGCATGCGGGCGTGCATGCGTGCAGTATGTGTATATGTGCGTGTATGCGTGCGAGCGTGTGCGTGCGTGTGTGTGTGTTTGTATGTGTGTGTGTGTGTATTTGATAGCTTTGATTAGTAGAAGGATACGCGGAAACCAAGGTCGTTTTTGTGCTGTTTGTAATTACATACCGCAGCATATGAAAAATGTTTCTGTAAGTGGGACGGTAATGGTATATCGTGGTGGTGGTGCCTGTATCTAAGAATCTGAAAGCAAGACTCTGTGTGTGTGTGTGTGCGTGCGTGCGTGTGTGCGCGCGCGCGTATGTGGGTGTGTGTGAATGCATGCGTGCGTGCGTGTGTGTGCGCGCGTGCTTGAGAGTATGTGTGTGTGCGTGTATCTGCGCGCGCGTGTGTGTTGGGAAAAGGGGATAAGGAGGGAATGCGGATGTTGAGGTGTGCGTGTGCATTTCGGTGATAAGTAGGGCTGGTTTGGAGAAGTTTATTGCAATCTGCCCCGGTAAAATACAAATTAAGCACATGCGCTTTTTACACGTAAGCATATGAATGTGCTGGGAGGCACCGTGGTCGAGTGGTTTATGCGGTCAACTCGTGATCCAGAGGTCGCGGGTTCGATCCCCGTTCGGCTCGGTGTTGTGTCCTTGGGAAAGACACTTTACTCCTATTTTCCTCACTCCACCCAGGTGTACAAGTGGGTACCAGCTCTGCTGGGGAAGTATCTGGCGACAGACTAGCGTCCTGTCACAGGGGTGGTGAAAAACCATCAGTTCGCTTAACGATACAGAAACCGGGATAAGCTCCGGCTCTATGGGCCTTCTGGCTCGAAAGAACATACTTTATATGAATGTGCTGTTTTTGCATTTTTGCTCTCTCTTTCTCACACACACAGAGACACACACACAAAGACACACACACAGAGACACACACAGACACACACACACAGACACACACACTGTACAAAACCAAACCAACCAACCTTCGTGAGACATGCCGACAGTGACACATTTTTGCAGACGACAGTATTGGCAACGGTTGCGGCTGATGCGCATGATGAGGCACCCCTTGGGGTTGTCACAGGGCTTGTATGTGATCTTCTGCCGAATCGTCCGTCGGAAAAAGCCCTGTAAATCACACACGCGCGACACACACACACACACGCGCGTACAAGCACAAACGCGCGCGCACACACACCACACACAACTGGTATCACTTTATGTGGAGAGGCGTAAAATTGACTACTAATACTACTACTAACTACTACCTCTACTACTACTACTACTATTACACTCTTTAATGTTTGGATTTCAAATATCTATCTGCATGTCACTTTTCTTGTGTGTTGGTGTTTTTTTTAAATAATTCCACGCAGAGAATCATCCGTGACTTAAGTGCTATAAAATATTTTTTTTAAATCAAAAAAGATTTTTTTCCCTCATTACTGTACTGTAATTGTAGCGAAATGAAAAAACAAGGTAGGATGTTGACATTTAACGACTGTAGTCAAAGCAAAAAGTAGAAAGTTGAAAATAACGACTGTAAAGGTAAAGGTGTCCCATAACCTTTGTGGTCGTAGGGGAGCGAGGCGTCAGAGACCTCAGCTTCTCTAGGGGCCAGCATATTGAGGGCGCGCCTATCTCCTCTCCCTCGCTGCTTTACCTTCCCTGACCCTAAGAGAGCAGGTACCCATTTACAGCTGGGTGAACTGGGGGACTGTACTGAAGCCAAAGCGTGCAAACGGTCACCCATCCAAGTGGTAACCACGCTCGACGTCGCTTAATATTGGCTGATGGAAAGCGAGTGCTCCGACCACAAAGGCAGGATGTTGACAGTAACGACTGTAGTCAGAGAATATAGAAGTAGAATGTTGACAGTAACGACTGTAGTCAGAGAAAAAAACGGTATGATGTTGACAGTAACGACTGTAGTCAGAGAACAAATCGGTAGGATGTTGACAGTAACGACTGTAGTCAGAGAAAATAGAAGTAGGATGTTGACAGTAACGACTGTAGTCAGAGAAAATAGAAGTAGGATGTTGACAGTAACGACTGCAGTCAGAGAAAATAAAAGTACGATGTTGACAGTAACGACTGTAGTCAGAGAAAAAAACGGTATGATGTTGACAGTAACGAGTGTAGTCAGAGAACAAATCGGTAGGATGTTGACAGTAACGACTGTAGTCAGAGAAAATAGAAGTAGGATGTTGACAGTAACGACTGTAGTCAGAGAAAAAAACACGGTATGATGTTGACAGTAACGACTGTAGTCAGAGAAAATAGAAGTACGATGTTGACAGTAACGACTGTAGTCAGAGAAAAAAACCGGTAGGCTGTTGACAAGTAACACCCTGTAAATCTCTCTCTCTCACACACACACACGCGCCCTGTATCACTTTAGTTACTGTAACACTGTCCTACAACACTATCTTAATACAACAGTGTTGTACGAATGGGGCAGAGAACGAGGGGG
>CM054134.1:94550029-94567529 GCA_028751875.1 Rapana venosa
TACAATACTGACAGGCACATTGATACGAATCATGATCTCGAAACACACACACACACACACACACACAACACACACACACACACACACACACACACACACACACACATACACACACACACACAAGCTACATTCGCTATTGGTTGAAACATTCCATGAAAACTTCAATTAAAAATATTAAGAGAACTGTTATCTTTTGTCTTCTGGTAAAAAGGAGGCAGTGACCAGTGTAATTTGTGGGGGAAGTCTTATTCTTATTGGGATTATACTGTGAGAGAGAGCGAGAGCGAGAGAGAGCGAGAGAGAGAGAGAGAGAGAGAGAGAAGAGAGAGAGAGAGAGAGAGAGAGAGAGAGAGAGAGAGAGAGAGAGAGAGAGAGAGAAGAGAGCACCTCAAAGAAACGAAGTAAACTCAAAAAGAAATGAAGAAAACAAGAAAAAATTTGTACACGTCTGTGCAAAAGTCTTGCATGCTTTTTGTATATTATACAGTCCTGCTGCGTGTCCTTTCAGATCAAAATGAACGCAAAGAGTGATCTCAGACTCGCATACTCTTTAATACAGGGGTAAGGTTCTTGGGGGTATGCTGAAGCCATGAAGGCTTAGTTTTCCTTACTAAGTAGTAGGTACCTTCCCTCCCGGCCCTCTCTCAGTCAGTCGATTATCCAGTGCAGTGTTGTCGAGCAGCCTTTAGTTCCTTCCCTCCCTCCCTCCCTCTCGCGCACAATCCTGCGAACGATTCCTTCTATCTTTACAATCCATGGCATGTGTCAATCATACGAAGGATTTCTTCTGTATTCTTTTTCTTTCTTTTATTCCGAGAATACCGGAATAAGCACTCGCATGCTTTTTTTTTTTTTTTTTAAACATCCAATCCCTGTGTGAATTCAAGTTTTGTAAAATTTGCTATCCGTTCCCACCGAAACATAATGGCCTACTCTTCCGAAAAGCGGAACAGGTTTTAACGAATGCGCAAGATGTTCTGCGTGCGTTGCAGTGCTGAAGCACTCTCTCCCCAGGACAGCAGCCCGCCTTTCAAACAGAAAAATCCTCCATGGACAATTATCAAATGCAGTCAATGTTATAACTGCTGTTAATGGTATACACCCCCCGCAGGCTTTAACTACATCATTTGCAACTGCGACCACTCCCTAGACTACATGTGTAACCACAAACGGCAATACTTTCATCCCCCCCCACGCCCTCAAAGAAACACACGCACACGCGCGCGCACGCACAAACACAGACACACCACACACACTCTCTCTCTCACTTCGCAAGATTCAAGATTTAATTCCTTTCATCCCTTTTGGGGTATGGAGGATTACAAACAAACTCAACAGGAGAATAAACCTAACAGCACACACACACACACACACACACACACACACACACACACACACACACACACACACACACACACACACACGACGCCACACACACACACACAGACAGGTGGACAAAAACACGAACAATCTTAGGTTCAATTCCACCCCAACACGCCACACACTCTCTCTCTCTCTCTTATATCCGTAAGGGGGGGGGGGGGGGGGGCTGGATGTTACAAAAAAAAAGCACATGTGTGCTTATTCATTATCCTCGAAATAAAAGAATTTGTCATTGTCATTCACACACACACACACACATTCCCCAGATGTTTCAGAACTGTGGAACGTACATGCAGAGTCATCTGAAGCAAAGCTCTTGTCAACCACAACAGGATTTGCAAATTTTAAGTTCGATAGGATGCAGTCAACGTCTTGTTTCTTCAGCCAAAGCAGATATGTACATGTATATTCTCACTTGGGCATACAAGCATCGCTTTGTGTGTGCGTGTGTGTGTGTGTGTGTGTGTGTGTGTGTGTGTGTGTGTGTGTGTGTGCACGCGCGTGCGTGCGTGAGTGAGTGAATGAGTGAGAGTGTACGTGCACGCACATATGAATAAACATTCAAAGTTGACAAAAATAAGTCAACGCCTGTCTCAGAATATTTATTTATTTGCACTGATATTCATTTCTGTTCTTCCAAAAGGGTGTATGCAAACGTACACGCGTGTGCAAATGTGTACCAGAGACAGCTGCTAGTTATGTATGCCTTTTCTTTCAGTGTTTGTTAAAACTTTTTTCATGTATTTTGTCTTTTATTCTTGTTAAGATTTGTCGTTTTGGGGCTACATATTTATCAGTACATGAAAAAAAAACACCTTTTAAAATCAATTTGCAAATGAGTTTGTTTATATATATATATATATATATATATATATATTTTATATATATATATATATATATATATATATATATATATATATATATAATGTTAAAGAAAAATGAAACAAAAGAAAGAGCAGAACAATATAGGGCAGTCAACAAAAGAATCAGGAAGTCCATGACGGAGGCAAAAGAGAAATGGATCGGTGAACAGTGCCAAGACATTGAAGAGAACAACAAGAAAAACAGTAGCAAGAAAGCATATCAGCTGGTGAAAGACCTGACTAGCACAAAACAGGGAAAAGGTCTAACAATCCAAGACAAAAATGGGAAGTGTCTCACTGACGACCAGGATATTCTGAACAGATGGACAGAATACTGCTCCGACCTGTATAAATATAGAACCGCAGGAGATCCAGAAGTCCTTAATGTACCCGAAAGCAAAGACACAGACAGTCACCCTATCCTCCGAGAAGAAGTGGAAACAGCAGTCAGATCGCTGAAAAAGGGGAAGTCAGCAGGGGCTGACAACATTCCAGCTGAGTTGGTCCAAGCTGGAGGGGAAGCCATGATCAGCGCCCTACTAAGAATCTGCAACAAGATCTGGAAGACAGGAAAATGGCCAACACCATGGACACAGTCACTCATCATCACCCTCCCCAAGAAAGGAAATCTACAACAATGCCATAATTACCGCACAATCAGCCTCATATGCCACCCAAGCAAGGTCATGCTGCAGATACTATTGAATAGACTGAAGCCACAAGCAGAGACCATCATTGCTGAGGAACAAGCAGGTTTCAGAGCAGGGCGCAGCACAACAGAACAGATATTCAACCTCAGAATACTATGTGAGCGGTACCTTCAACATCAACAAGACCTTTACCACGTATTTATCGATTTTAAGAAGGCATTTGACAGGGTGTGGCATGCAGCTTTGTGGGCAACCATGAATTTGTACAGCATCAATGCAAACCTGATCAGAGTCATCAAACAGCTGTACAGCGAGGCCACCAGTGCAGTGTACTACAACAACAACATTGGAGAATGGTTTCGAACAACAGTTGGAGTAAGGCAGGGCTGTCTACTCTCACCCACTCTTTTCAACATCTTCCTTGAGAGAATCATGGCTGATGCACTGGAACATCATGAAGGATCAGTCAGCATTGGTGGCAGAACGATCACAAACCTCCGCTTCGCAGATGACATTGATGGAATAGCAGGATCAGAAAAAGAGCTTGCCAGCCTAACAGAACACTTGAATAAGGCCTCCAAAACATACGGCATGGAAATCAGTGCAGAGAAGACCAAACTGATGACTAATAACACCAACGGCATTAGCACTGATATCAGGGTTAATGACCAGAAGCTGGAAGCAGTTCAAAGCTTCAAGTACCTGGGAGCCATTGTATCAGACCAGGGATCCAAGCCAGAAGTAGTATGCAGGACTGCACAGACAATAACAGCTTTGTCAAAACTAAACACCATCGGAGAGATAAAAAATCTCACTTATCTCCAAGATCAGACTAATGCGCTCCATTGTCATATCCATATTTCTGTATGCCTGTGAATCATGGACCCTGACTGCAGATTTGGGAGAAGAGTACAGGCGGTGGAGATGAGATGCTTTCGGAGACTCTTGGCATCTCCTACAAAGACCACATAAGCAACGAAAGCGTGCATAACAGAATCCAGCAAACCATTGGACTTATGAGAACCTTCTAACGATCGTGAAAAAGGTAACTTAAATGGTTTGGCATGTCACAAGATCCAAAGGACTTGCAAAGACAGTTTTGCAAGGCACTGTCTAAGGAGGAAGAAGAAGAGGCCGACCAAGGAAGAGCTGGGAGGATAACATCAGCGAATGGACAGGCCTAGAACTCAACAAAACCCTGAGAAAGGCAGAACAGAGAGAGGAATGGAGGGAACTGGTTGTTGAGTCTTTGAGGGTGCCCCCACGGTCGGCAGACTACGGGACAGATAGATAGATAGATAATGTTTTGCTTATTTCATGAATCCTTTGATTTTCACAACTATGTGGTCACTGTTTATGCGTAAAATGTTTTCATACTTCTTTTTCGTTTTGTTAGTATAATCTGTTTTCACATTAAAAGTAGTGTTACTTCTTTTAATCGATGCACACAAATACTTCCTCTGTGTGTGTGTGTGTGTGTGTGTGTGTGTGTGTGTGTGTGTGTTTTCGTACGTTCACGCACATGTGCATCTTTATATGCGCGCACTCGTGTGTATGTATGTATGTATGCATGCTTTTACGCATCTATCTATCTATCTATTACATATATATATATATATATATATATATATATATATTATATATATATATATATATATATATATATATATATGTGTGTGTGTGTGTGTGTATGTGTGCATGTGTGTGCGCAAGCGCTTTGTGCATGCGTGTCTAAGAGAGAACCCCCATCCCCACCCACAAAAAGAATTAAAAAAATTACAAAAAGGAAAAAAAGGGATAAGACAACAACAAAACAACAACAACAAAGAGAATAAAAACTATACTGACCTTACAACCTTCACAGGAGAAGACGCCATAGTGGAAGCCGGAAGCCTTGTCGCCACACACACGGCACAATATGTGACCCCGGGAGGTGCGCCTACATACACACACACACACACACACACACACACACACACACACACACGCGCGCGCGCGCACGCACGCACACACACACACACACGCGCACACATACACACACACGCACATACACACACACACCACACCACACACACACCCCACACACAAACACACACCACACATACAATTTAATTGACATTGAATATGCGCACATTTTTTATTTAGTATGACATTGAAAATATGCAAAATTTCATTCAAGAAAGAAAGAAACACCCCCCCCCCTCCCTTTCATTAACAAAGAAAGAAACACCCCCAAACGGAACACCAAACAACATGCTTTTAGTGGCCTGTGATAGATAATGCATGCTTTTACTATTTAACGCCATTTCCCCCGCCCCAATATAATAATATACACTGCCTTTACACAAAAAAATCAAAATCAGTACGCATTCTCTCTCTTTCTCTCTGCATGCATGTATGTATGAATGAATGTATGTATGTATATATGTATGTACGGGGGAGGGAGGGAGAGAGAGAGAGAAACGGAGAGAGAATTATATGGAACCTCGCCAGAATCTGGTGGTTTAAACTGGAAGATGAATTTCAGAACGAATTTGGTTTGACGTCTCCTTTAGATTTCATTAAAATTCGCTCAATCGGGTTCTCCTTTACATGTTATCAAAACCCACTAAACTTTCAGTGACCTTTAGTAATCTGAATGAAGTAAGTATAGGTTTCAATGCACTGTTTATCTCTTTTTTTAAATTTTTATTTTTTACCTATGACCCTTTTCTTGTCTGACCCAGACTAGAAAATCTAAAAAAATCAAGGGACTTTGTTATCTAATCTGTCGCCGAAACAAGACAGGACTGTTACTCCAAATGCAGTCACCATCGCCATCTTGGCATTCGACCAGAAGTGTACAGCACTTCTCTATGCTCGAAGGGAATCAGGAATTGTCCGGGTTTTTTGCACTGCAGATGCTAAAGCTCCCACACAGCGTTTCAGTGTTGGCCTCTGAAGAAGGGTGGTTCACGAGCTCTCTTCCATGTTGAGCTGACGAACAGTCATTCAGAGAGTTCGATGATTCACGACATAAACATTGTTGAAAAGTTTTAAATTCCATGCTTAACTTGTGGCACTGACTTTATTTGGGCCCATGACTGAGAAATCAACATGTAAATCTCTCGTATTTAAAGAAGCAGTCAGCTTTAATGGTTATGTCTAAATTTCGTTTGAAACAAGTCGGGGCAATGATTGTCTGTTCAAGCATTCCAAAAAAACCACCATTTATCGGTCGGATGATGCACACTAAACTGGACTAATGAATTTGAATACAGATTACAGATGGACAAAATGTAAATAGAAGTAATGTAAATCCCTGTTTATAAGAGAGAGACAGAGACACACAGAGAGAGAGAGAGAGGGAGAGGGGGGATTTAGAGAGAGACACACACAGTCACACTGACAGACTGAGGACTTTTTTTTAAATGTCGGTAGCGGTTTTGAAGGCCTAACCTCTCTCTTCTTCGAGCTTTGTTCAAACTGCAGACACAGATGAGTGAAGTGCGATCTGTTTTAACACATCCCATTTAACATCCCATTCATTCACTGGTTGTATCGATCAAAAACAGCACTATGTACATGAACTACGTATGTAAAATCGAAGTTTGTTAAACAGAGAGAGAGAGAGAGAGAGAGAGAGAGAGAGAGAGAGAGAGAGAGAGAGAGAGAGAGAGGACTTAAACCGCGTATGACAAATAAATGAATCACTACTGGGATCGACGCAATCTGGCAGATTATTTCAAGAAATCGGTAACAGCTGCCGAATTTCAATCCAGATATTTTACTCTGATATTGCTTCGCTCTTTAAAAGAATAATGAACTGAAAATTCGTCTGTCCAGAAATGCAAAATAAAACACAGTTCTAGAAAAAAATACGTACGCTTAATGACAAAACGTACCCTACAAAAGGCCAAACGGATATTTTACACCACCAAATTGACAGAGTGCCAATCACAGTGTTTAGAACGTCCTTAATCTTCAGAGCAATAATAATAAGAAGCCAAATAAAAAGAAAAGGAAAAAAAATAACTGATCATCAGAGCCCAAAACAAGAAAGAAAAAAGGACCCCCCCCCCCCCCCCCCCCCCCCCCAATATGTGCAGGGGCTTGCATGGAAAAAGAAAGAAACTGAATAGATATGGCGGACTAGAAGAGAGAGGATAAGAGAGAGAGAGAGAGAGAGAGAGAGAGAGAGAGAGAGAGAGAGAGAGACAGAGACAGAGACAGAGACAGATAAAGACAGTGACAGAGAGGGAAGAGAGAGATGCTGAACTTTCTGCCTGAGAAATCCCACAGGGTAGGGACAATTTTATAGACAGAACCTCGGAATTTCTACAGGGGAATCAAAAAATCCTTACAAGAAATCCCAACCCTTCCCACTCAACACCCCCCCCCCCCCCTCCCACACATCCTCAACAACAACAAACCCGTAACAACACCCCAGCACTGTTCCTTTGTTCATGTAATGATCACGAGAGCACACACACACACACACACACACACACACACACACACACACACACACACACACACACACACACACACACACACAACAGGCACACAGTCCAGCAGGTGGACAAAAAACACGAACAGTCTTAGGTTCAATTCCACCCAACACACACACTCTCTCTGTCTGTCTCTCTCTCATATATCCCTAAGGGCGGGGACTGGATGTAAAAATGCACATGGGTGCTTATTCATTATCCTCGAAATAAAAGAATTTGTCATTGTCATTGACAGACAATACATTTGTGCTATTTTTTACGATATGTGAATTCTCGGAAATGGCGTTACAATTAACAATAATAATAATCATACATGGAATTTATATAGCGCCATATCTTGAAAAAAACCAAATCATAGCGCTTTTGTTCATCCCACTCATTCACATGCAGCCAGTTACAATCAATAGTTTTTACAAATTCAAATGTATACACTCACACGCACGCACGCACACACATACAGGTTATACACTTCGCCAGGGTGGTGGGGTTTTGTCTGTTGAGGGCAGGGACACAAATGAGATAGAACAAGAGGGGAGAATCTTAGGTTTGAAATAAATGAGTCTTAAGGCCGGATTTAAAAGCTTCATAAGAAGGCTTTTGGCGGAGGGAGAGAGGGAGGTCATTCCAGATCGATGGACCAGAAACAGAGAAAGAGCGACGGCCAACGGTGGACTGGTTGAATCTAGGTGTTCTAAAGCACAAGGTATCAGCAGCAGAGCGGAGGGAACGAAAAGGAGTGTACAGGTGAAGACAGTCACAGAGGTAGGAAGGTGCTGTTTTGTGGAGGCATTTGTAACAGAGGGTACTGATCTTATAGTTTACTCTCTGTGGCACAGGCAGCCAGTGGAGAGATAGCAAGAGAGGAGTAATGTGCTCAGATTTTTTCTTTCTGAGGACTAGTCGAGCTGCAGAGTTTTGTATCGTTCAACTGTCACATGTGTGTATATTATATTATATATTATATATTATATATATATATATATATATATATATATATATATATATATATATATATATATATATATATATTAAACGAATTACGTGTACAACAGAAATACTTGCTATATACATGAACGTCTTTTAACTCGAAACAAAACAAAACTCACAAAAACGACTTATGTTTGTCAAGACTGTTTATTCAAGATAGTTTTAGTCCTTTTTTTTTTTTTACCAGATTCTTTCCAATAGGTCGAGACAATAGTGGTGTCACCAAACACATCAACACACACACACACACGTACACCAACACACACTAACACACACAACTACACCAACACACACACACACACACACACACACACACACACACACACACACACACACACGTACACCACCACACCACACACACACGTACACCAACACACACAAACACACACACACACGTACACACCACACCACACACACACACACACGTACACCAACACACATACACACGCACACTAACACACACACACACTTGGCCAGGTTTTCCTATAACATTATTACATAATATATCAACTGGCGACAATAACCCATCAAAAGCATCACTGACGCATTAAATGAAACGAACGCTCTCCATCCATTCACAAACATGTAATGCGCCCACACCATCTGTACTGTGTCTGCTTAAACTCCCGTTTTTCTCTGTGGCAGATTAGCTCGAATTCAATCATTCGCGCACAACCAGAATCTGGGCCAGACACACTAAGAGACATCGCTGACAAAGAGAATAAAATAAAAAGAAAAAAGAAAAAACAAAACGAGGTTAGCAGACATAAACAGGCACACAGGGGACGCGCACGCTCGCACGTGCGCGCGCGCGCGCACACACACACACACGCGCGCGCGCACACACACACACATGTTGGCCGTTTGAAAGAAACGAGAGGAGGTAAACAAGTCTTCCATCGCGGTAATGTGACGCAGATAACAATGGCGAAATAGATGGGGGGGGGGGGGGGGGGGGGGGGGTGAGGGAGAGAGAAGGGGGGAAAGGGCGGGGGCGAAACTGGGGGAAAAAGTGATCTATCATCAGTCAAAGCCAGTTGTCTGACCTAGAAGAAAGGGTATTTTTGATGCACGCAACAACAACAAAAAAATGAAAGGAAACGCCAACCTCCCACCTTTCCACTATCTGTCTGGCTGTGCCTCTCTCTTTCTAAGGCTTATCTATTATCTCTCTCTCTCTGTCCATCCCTCTGTCTGTCTCTTGCTGATTCCTATCTGCAGTCATGGTATATTACTGATAGCAGTTGTTGACTCTCGCTCTCTCTCTCTCTGTGTTAGAAAGCACAAGAGTGCTTATTCATTATCCTCGAAACAGAAGAATCTCTCTCTCTCTCTCTCTCTCTCTCTCTCTCTCTCTCTCTCTCTCTCTCTCTCTCTTGTCATGACAACGTTGACAACCTATTTTCCTCTCTCTCTTGGAATGTCAATAGTTTGCTACCCCCAAAAAATATCACAAAAGATTTTCTCTCATACATTTGTAAATCTGAATTTGCCTGCATCTGTGAAATATGTCTTGAGGATGTGCAGTCTGACGTTTTTTTTTTACTGGTTATAAAATTTTCCCCAAATCAGGACTTGCATTTTACACGGCAAAAGAGACGATCAGGTGGCTTGGTATGCTTAGTAATAAACTTTTTTTATTTCTGAAATTGCTTCCCTTGTAGAATGTTACGTTGTTGATAACGCCAAATATTTGGGTTTAATGAATAAAACTGAAAGTGGTAACAATTGATTTTTTTTCTGTTTGTGCCTACATTCCACCGGAGAGATCTTCGTTTTATAGCTTTGTTGCTGCTGCTGATGGATTTGCTATGCTTGAAGAATGTTTAGTTGACTGTATCGTATCTCTGGATGATGTTCATATCATACTCTGTGGAGACCTAAACAGGACAGCTAATTCTTGTCAGGTGACATCAGGTGAATCCATCTTCAGACTCAAAACATAAGTACGTCCCTTTGCAACACTGGACATTCTGAAGACATGGTCATCAATCATTATGGCAAGGTCATCAATCATTATGGCAAATTATATTTGAATGTGTACTACATTTCGATTGATATATTCTCAATGACGAGCGATCGATAAGGATGCTTTACATATAATTCTGACAGTGAATGTAGTTTTGATGATTTTTTAAAAAATCAGATGATCTCTTTTCTGTCCGCTTTGACTACTGTTCAACAATTTGATGACCATTTTAATCGTCTATTTCTTCTAAACAGGAAATCTCATTTGCGCTTGGGAAGCTAAAGAAATAATAAAGCTGCAGGCCCTGGACAAAGTACCGGAGAATTATTTTCAAACGGTGTTGATAACACTGTGCATTTCTTTATAAAGTTGTAATATGAAATTTTTGAAGATGGTGCTTTTCTAGACAATTAGACAGAATCTGTAATCTTGACATTACATAAAATGGTGACGTTGACAATCCTAGTAATCATAAAGGAAGTTTCTTACCTGACCTAAGCAGCAAGCCGTACACTACAATCATAAACTGAGGATTATATGAATAGGTCAAGGAAATTTTCTTTGTTCCTCGGCTAGAGCTCCAAGATTCACTAATGGTGAGATTTTGCGTATGGGTTAAGGCAAATAATACTAGTGGCAAACATCAAGTTGTTCCACAACAGACCATAAGCTTACTCGCCTACCATTTGTTCTGAAGCAGTTTGCTTAAAATCGTAAGCTGTATGCAGCATTCCTTGATTTTGAAAAGGCTTTTTGACTCTATCAACCGGAATGCATTCTGGCCCATTCTTATGAAAAATGGTGTTGACGGTAAATCACTACTCCGTTTAAAAGCCATTTATTAGAATGCAAAAAGCAGGATTCAATATGGTGAAAGTTAACAGATTTG
Organism: Rapana venosa; assembly: GCA_028751875.1. Classification (NCBI taxonomy): domain Eukaryota; kingdom Metazoa; phylum Mollusca; class Gastropoda; order Neogastropoda; family Muricidae; genus Rapana; species Rapana venosa. The sequence goes on from CM054134.1 coordinate 94,561,261, forward strand.
ATTAACAGTACAACAGGCGTTGAACAGGGTGATATATACAGTCCTTTATCATTTTCTATTTTTATCACTAAACTTCCTGTAGAAATTATTAGAAAAGGCAGACATGGTGCAAATTTTCATTATGACCCTACAGAATTGATTACCCTCTTGCTGAGGGATAATTATTATTCTGTTAACTAAAACATTTCCTAGGTTTACAAACGCAGTTGGACAGTTTGTCTACTACGCCTTAAAGTAAATTTGAGTGAAAATAAGATCATTGTCTTGAGAAAAGCAGGCTTCTTAGCTGCTCTGGAAAATGGCTTTTAGCTTTATTAACCACTGGCATAACATCCCCATTATAAAATGGGAATATTATGCTAGTGGTTAATATGAATATTTAGGAATGTGTCTTCCACTAAGCTTAGCTTCCTCGCTGCATGTTAAGTTCGAGCTAACCGAGCAAAGAATAGTTTACTGCATGTACTGAAAAATACAAGTCTCTGAATAACAATTCATTTCATTTGCTTATCAAAATATCTGATGCACACAACTCATAGTTTTGAATGGTTCTGAAATTTGGGGCTTGGATGCAGCAGCATTAAAAAGTAAATCAGCGGTTTTCAAGCGCTTTGAAGCAATTGTAAGGAGTAGATAAGTATGTTCTTTTGAGCCAGAAGGCCCATAGAGCCGGAGCTTATCCCAGTTTCTGTAGCGTTAAGCGAACTGATGGTTTTTCACCACCCCTGTGACAGGACGCTAGTCTGTCGCCAGATACTTCCCCAGCAGAGCTGGTACCCACTTGTACACCTGGGTGGAGTGAGGAAAATAGGAGTAAAGTGTCTTTCCCAAGGACACAACACCAAGCCGAGCGGGGATCGAACCCGCGACCTCTGGATCACGAGTTGACCGCCTAAACCACTCGACCACGGTGCCTCCTAAGGAGTAGATAAACGAACATCAAATGATCTTATTTACAGTGAAATTAATAGATATCCTCTGCAAAGTAACTCTACTATGAGATGAGCAAGGCATTGGTTTAAAATTTTGAATATAAAAAAGATCATAGACTACCTGTTAAATCTTATAGGCTGCTTTTGATTTACATAAAAAGGGAAAGAAAAACTGGGCCTCATAAATATGCATCTGCTTATTCAAATATGGCTTCGGATATGTCTGGTTAAACCAAGGTGTGCAAACCTAAAAGAGTTTATTGCTGTTTTTAGACAATTTATAAGCTAACATGACGTCAAACTTTAAAGCTTAAAATGGATATGCATTATAAAAGAATAATGGCCAAATTCAGACTGGGTGTGTCAGATATAAATGCTCATAAACTTGAATACGGAATACAGAGTGAATCTGATCCAACAAACCCTTTATGTAATGAAGCTACAGAAGATGAAGTACGTTTAGCTTAATGTTGTCCTGCCTTTAATGACATTAGGCAAAAATAGATCCCGGCAAAATATGCTAGCCAGTAGCATGTATTCAGACTCTTATTTACTCCTTGGATGTTAGTTATCCTGATATCACTGGCAATTTAGCTTTAGGGGTGATGCAAAAGCCTTTAGAATGAGATCCTACGACGTCGTAAATTTTGTTTATATTTTATGTTCCTCCCAGCAGTTGTTAGTTTTCTAGTGTGGATTTGTGTTGCATATATTATTTACTGCTGCATTTTACCATGTATTCTTATCATTATCAATTTGATCAGCAACCCCATTCATGCATGGGCCAACAGCTTTATGAATAAATCTTTTCAGAGTTTGGATCTCTCTCTCTCTCTCTCTCTCTCTCTCTCTCTCTCTCTCTCTCTCTCCCTGCCTCGACTTCTTCACCTTATAATTAATCATCCTTCACCCCCTCCATACCCATTTCTCACCACCCATTCTCCAATTTCCTCTCTCAAAGTGCGGAATCAATGCCTAAGGTGTGGAGATTTTTGGTGGGGGCATTCTAGAATTCGTTCTTCACTTTTCCATTACATTTATTCACTCATTCTTAGCTCAGCCAGACGTTCTGTTAGTTATTGATGTAAGATAAATGCCAAGGCCTACATTAAGATGTTATATTTTATAAAATGGGATGCTTGAGATTAGGTTCATCCACGACAAACTCAAAGCATAACAACCCTTTACTTTCCATTAAAAAGAAAAAAAACCCACTGAAATCAGAGTATGGCTGCCTATATGACGAAGGAAGAGCCCAGAAAAAAAACCCAGCCATACACGCAGACTTTCCATCCATTCAGTGTGTTCAGAACAGTTTAACAGTGATAGCAGGGTGGAATGAATGAAACAAGAAAGCACGATTGTGGGTGAGACCTCCAAGCTTGGGAACGTCCAACAACACTTCATTCATTCAATCAATCGACTTGTATTCATTCATTCATCTACTCACACGACTATTATTCATTCATACAACTATTGTTCATTCGTTCATTCATTTATTCATTCTTTTTTAGTTTAAAAAGATTATTTTATTTCGAGGATAATGGAATACGCACTCAAACGCTTTTTTTTTACATCTAGTCCCCGAGTGTATGCAGTTTTGTAAATTTTTGTCATCCGTTCCCAACGACACGCAATGGCCTACTCTTCCAACGAGTTTTAACCATTCAGAGGACGAGTAGTACTCACTTGTGGAGATGGGTCGTTTGGCAGACCGGCTCATGGTGGGAGCAGCAGCAGATATGACCATGGTGCTACAGGGCCCCCACACCCGTACTAGACCCCGTCTGCCTGTCAATCACACCACAACAGGGTACCCATCTTCAACATCTTCAAAACATCGGCAACCACCACCACCATCACCACTTAGCTTGCAACAATTGCTTATATATATATATGTATATATATATACATATACATACATGACGACAGCGAAATGACAAGTTTTAACACACTTACATTATATATATGAGAGAGAGAGTTACACACACACCATTACCACCACAATAACTGTACCCCAGGGTAATATGGCTTCTTCAGCGTTATACGAACACTAGCCAACATGTGCAACAACAACAGGCACACATGTCTAGAGAGGGAACTCGAGGTGGCGGGTTCAATTCAGAGCTTTCGCCCCCCCCCCCCCCCCCACACATCTACTATACTATGAATGGTGTGGTCTCAGTACTTGGTTTTCAAGTGAGACGATAACCGAGATCCCATATATGCTTAACGGATTTAGCACACGCTAAAGGACTCCCGGCAACAAGAAAAATGTCCCTGGCAAAAAATTCTGTATGAACAAAAAGCCAGTCTCATAAGGTAATGAATACGTATGCAAACAAGAAAAGGATATCTTTAAAATACGTATGCAAACAAGACAAGGATATCTTTAAAAAAACAAACAAACAAAAAACAACGAAAAAGATGGGTAGCATTGTACTTGCAAATACAACACAACACAACACAATACAATACAACACAAATACAAATCCAAGACTAGCTGTAGCCACCATCACCATCATTACCATCACATGACACATAATTCTACACACAACTTTGCACACATTTTTCTCAAAACGTTTTCCAACCACATTAGTACTGTTCTTTCAGTTTTATGCCATACATGGGAAAATAGGTTTCAAAATGAAAGCTGCTTTTAAAATGACAGAAAAGAAAAGAAAGAAACAGAAAAAGAAAGAAAGGGAAAAAACCGCCCCACAGGACCAACGTGTACAAGACAAAAAGAAAACTCACACACACACAGGGGTCGGACCTAAGTAAGCCATGTAACGCGCAGGTAAAATAATCTAAACAGAGGGAATGCCCTTCTCTGTGACCTAAATACCGAACAGAAAGATGGCAACCAACTATGTTTCGCTGACCCAGTGACCGCCTTTCTCGACAGACAGAATCCAACACAGGCAGGGGGTGGGGGATGGGGTGGGGTGACTGAGTTCAAACTAGAAAATTATTATTGGGGGTGGGGGGGGGGGGGGGGGGGGGACGAAGGGGGAGGGGGGAGAGAGAGAGAGAGAGAGATTTTTTATTTCATTATTTAGGTTGTTTAAAAAAAAAATTATATTCCTTTATTTTGGGGATAATGGAATAAACACTCATGTGCTTATTTCTTTTACATCTAGTCCCCGTGTGTATAGGCCTACAGTTTGGCAGAGAGCGAGAGAGCGGGGGTATGCGTGTGTGCGAGAGAGAGAGAGAGAGAGAGAGAGAGAGAGGGGGGGGGGGGTGAGGAGAAATGCGAACATAGAAATAAAATGTGTCACTTTTGTGGACTATGACCTTCATATTCTGAAAAAAGTTATCCCCGTTTTGCTTTGTGACTTCCCTGAGCAGTCAGTGTGTGTGTGTGTGTGTGTGAGTGTGTGTGTGTGTGTGTGTGTTTGGGGGGGGGGGGAGTTAACTGCATTGAAAAATAAGCAACGAATCATCATCAGCCAGTCCATCCTGGTGGTACCTACCCTTCCTTCTAAAATATCGCAGAATGGTGTGTTTTTTGTTGTGTTGTTTTTTGTTTTTTTTGGGGGGGGGGGGATGGGGGGGTGGGGGGGTTGGGGTTGGTGGTGTTTCTTCATTTTTTGGAGGGTGTTTTTTTTTCGTTCCTCAGCTAAAGCTCCGAGGCTAACCAATGATGAAATTTTTGCGTATGCGACCATTTCTGCCCATCATTAAGGTATCCACATTCTATCTTCGCGTGGTACTGGGTATGTTTGTTGTGGTTTGTACCACTGGCAATAATAGCTGGCCTTCTCTTTTCCTAAAAAACCAAAAGATGGGTGTGTTTTCTAATATAAGTTCCTGATGTCTTACATCCTTCACAAACAGGTTTATGGTTTTTACATTTGTAAATACTTTGTTATTACGTCAATGATAGTTGAAGCTTTTACTTACTTTCTTTTTTTTCAGGTGACTTGTTTGGTCAAACGGTTGTTGAACTTCGTGTTTCAATCTATAAAGGCTTTGTTACGTAACTGGTAGTTGAACATTCTAGTTGTATTTATGAAGCTTAAAGGCCGGGTTCTGTATATGGCTGTTGCACTTTCTACTTCTATGTATACACTGTGTTCTGTAGCTGATTATCTAACCTTGTACTTCATTTTTTTATGCCAACTTTGTTATGTAAAGGATCAATGAATATTGCACATATTTTTTTTATTGCACATATTTTTTTCTTTAAAAATATTGTTATGTCAATAACTGTTGCATTTTGTAGTTATTTTGCTTTGTAAATGTTGAAGCTTGTAGCGCTGTTTTGATAAATACTTACTTTGTTCTGCTAATCGTTGTTAAAACTGTTTGCTTTGTAAATGTAGATCCTCATAGTATTCTTTTAGTAAAATTTGCTCTGTAAATCACTGGTGTAATTGTTTACTCGGTAAATGTTGAATCTCGCAGTGTTATTTTGATTAAATACTTCATTTGCTCTGTATAGATCAATGTCGAATCACTGTTGTGTTTGCTCTGTGAATGTTGAACCCTGTAGTGTTACTGTAATTGATGCTTTATTCGGTAAATCTTTGTTGCTTTCCCAATGCATGTCCCATCCAGCCCCTTGTTATTCATTAAGTGTTTATACCGCGAAGTAATTTATTACATATTTGGTTGTTTTTTCAATAAGTATTTGACTCTATCCTACACGTCAATGTCGATCATTTTATCTCAAATGAATTGAGGGGAGGGGGCGTATTTTTGGATTGGTTTGGTTTTGGGTTTTTAAAAAAAACCAGTACAGTAAAATACAGAATAATACAAAGCAACCAAACACAACGCAATCCAATCCAATCCAAACGGAATCCAATGCGATACAAAACAAAAACGCAAAGTTCTGATTCAGTTTTAACAGTGATATTTGGCGATGTGATGTTCGGGGGGATCTTAAGAACCTTTTGGGGTTTTTTTGTGTGCTGTTTTCAACCTCTTAAAAACCGCACAGTACAACTGATTCTCTCAGAGAAATCTCCGTATGTACCACAAAAGCCCACCTTAGGGATGTTAACCCCAACCGTTCGACAGTTATTGAGATCACTAAAGGCATCAAGTCCCCAAGAACAGGTAACGCAGCCGATCCACATGGCATACTTCCTGAAGCACTTACAACCAACAATGGCTAACAGCAACCAGAATACACTCCAACAGAAAATTGAGAGGGGGGGGGGGGGGGGGGGGGAGGAAGAGGGAAAGGGAGGGAGAGAGAGAGAGAGAGGACGTGTATGTGTGTGGGTGTGGAATATCAGCTAGACGGACAGGAATACTAGGTGGTCAAAGTAGCAATGACACATCCAAACTACTCTGCTACTCTCTCTCTTCTTCCCCCAAACT
>CM054134.1:94572529-94575029 GCA_028751875.1 Rapana venosa
TGTGTTTGTGTGTGGTGCACGCGCGCGCGCGCGCGCGCGTGCGTGTATATGTGTATGTACACGTGCGTATATATGTGCATGTGTATGTGTATATGTTTATTCGCGTGCACGTGTAAGTGTTCACAACAGCAATTCACACAGGCGCAAGTATAAACACACGCTTGCATCATCTATCTCTTCCTTTATCTTCACCGACCCAGATGCTGAAAGACTTATTAAGACGCTTCATACAACAAAAGTGTTTCCACAAATTAGCCCTCTATATACGGTCATATCATATTTAACTTATTGCGTGTTTCCACACTTATATTAATTCTGTCCTTTTTCTCTTTTTCTGTCAATCAGCCCACTTTATACAGTCATCTTTAACTTATTTTGTGTTCCCACACCTATATTAATTCTGTCCTTTTTCTCTTTGTCTTTAAATTAACCCACTGTATACAGTCATCTTTAACTTACTGTCCTGTCTCCAGCACAGACTAGTGATGGATGAACCCTGGCCATATTTTTTTCCCCAAACATCTTTATTCAGTTTCTTCTACGTTGCACAGTTATAAAGATACAAAACATATAAACAATTTAGGAGAGAGAGAGAGAGAGAGAGAGAGAGAGAGAGAGAGAGAGAGAGAGAGAGAGAGAGAGAGAGAGAAGAAGACAGAGAGAAGAGAGAGAGAGAGAGAGAGAGAGAGAGAGAGGAGAGAGAGGAGAGAGAGAGAGAGAGAGAGAGAGAGAGAGAGCAATGAACCCTGGCCATAATTATTCTGTCACATGGGGCTGTGTGTGTGTGTCACCTTGACTGACCGGGTAAAAACTAACCAACACAGGCAGCTGAATCAACAACAGGTTGCCACGCTTCCGTGTGTGTGTGTATGTGTGTGTGGTGTGTGTGTGTGTGTGTGTGTGTGTGTGTGTAGAGAGAGAGAGAGAGAGAGAGAGAGAGGAGAGAGAGAGAGAGAGAGAGAGAGAGAGAGAGAGAGAGAGAGTGAGTGTGTGTGTGTGTGTTGTGTGTGTGTGCTGTTGTGTTGTGTGTTTTGTGTGTGTGTTTTGTGTGTGTTGTGTTGTGTGTGTGCGAGCGTGCGCGTGTGAGTGAGTGTGTGTGCGCGCGCGCGCGTGTGTGTGTGTACACTGGTGTGTGTATGTATGTGTGTGTGTGTGTTGTGTTGTGTTGTGTAACCTATGTGGCTTTACAGCTGAGCACGATCGGCTGTTAACTAACATCTGGAACACACTGAAAAATATTGCTCTTAGCACGTGTTCAGGCCACAGTCTGGTTGACAGAAGTTGGGCCACAAATATCTTTACCCAAAACGAGATGGCCAGAAAGAGAAAATGCAAAGAAAAATACAGATTTATTTACTACAAAAGGAGGGGGAAGGGGTGGGGGTGGGGGGGGGGGGGGGGGGGAGCTTCAAAAGAGAACAGACATAATATGAAGAAGTTAAGAGTGGTGTGTGTGTGTGTGTGTGTGTGTGTGTGTGTGTGTGTGTGTGGTGTGTGTGTGTGTGTGTGTTGTGTGCGGAGAGAGAGAGAGAGAGAAATATTCCCATGATTTATATATGTATAGCCCATAACCCCTTATAGAGGATTCTATGACCTGAAACTGGAAAAAAACCCACCCAAATGTGTAAATAAATAATATGTAAATCGTACAAGAGATAAAACAATTGTTATGAAGCTGCTAAATGTCTGAACTTGCATGCCTTATACACATAATCAATTTACAAACTTTGAAACGATGAAAACGTTTACACATTTTTTAAAAACCTAGCTTGTCTATGCCTAAAAATATCCATACGGTTTGATGAAAATCAACAACAACAAAACACAGTAAAAGTTTAGCGAATTTAACAAGCGAAAAAAAGAGTAAACAACACATACCCCTAAACAGAATTTCATTGAAGATAGAAGGGGTCACAAAAATACAAATACAATCTTGAAAGAAAGTACACTTCATACATAATCATTTAAGCACAATAGCCACAGACAGAGACAGAAACAGAGAGATGAGAGAGAGAGAGAGAGAGAGAGGAGAGAGAGAGAGAGGAGAGGAGGAGAGAGAGAGAGAGAGAGAGAGAAAGAGAGAGAGAGAGAGAGAGAGATCGAGAAGAGAGAGAGAGAGAGAAGCAGAGAGAGGAGAGAGAGAGAGAGAGAGGAGAGAGAGAGAGACGAGAGAGAGAGGAGAGAGAGAGAGAGAGAAGAGAGACGAGAGCAGACAGACAGACAGAAAACCATACAGAGAGTGAACAGATGACAAGTTCAGGAGAGACAGTAGGCGAAGCAAGAGATTCCGAGGCAGACAGACAAGACCACAAACCACATTACATAGTGTGCTTACACCAGTGCAGTTCATGGGGGGTGCTAGCAAGTTCTATGTATGTCTTCATTTTCCACGTCCCTACTGCCACCTTCAACACTTATGAGAGGAGGATAGGTAGGAGGGAGGGGGAGGTTCTAGGCAGAATGGAGTTAATGCTCCTAGTGCTGGTTGCTTTGGACCTCC
>CM054134.1:94582529-94590029 GCA_028751875.1 Rapana venosa
CAATAGCATAACGAACTCTAGATGGGAAAGTAAAAGTGTTTCTGCATTCTTTCTTTCTTCTTGTTTTGCTCATTGCTAATATCGGAAGACATGCGAAGTGCAGCAACCATTGAGATGATCATACAGAGACTGTGCTTAACGATTGACATACAAATAAACACTTCTCGCTACCTCTCTCTCTCTCTCACACACAATTTCTCTCACTGACTCACTCAATCTCTCTCTCGCGCACGCGCGCAAGCATGCACACACCTACACATATGCTTTCACCCTATATTATAGAAAGGGGGCAGTAAAAGTGTACAGAGGATGACTAAAGGGAAGAACATGCACAGATATCTGACACTTGCAGCAATTAACTAGCTTGCTACGAAACCCACCACTGTCCTTCCTTCCTTCCTTCCCCCTCTGTCTATCTGTCAGTCTGCCTCTGTGTGTGTGTGTGTGTGTCTTTCAGAGAGAGATAGAGAGAGAGAGAGGAAGAGAGAGAGAGAGAGAGAGAGAGAGAGAGAGAGAGAGAGAGAGAGAGAGAGCGAGCAAGCGAGAATGACATTTCATTCACTATAGCCTAATGAGAGACAGAGAGAGACAGAGGGACAGAGAAACAGAGACACGATAGAATTGTCAATTGTTCAAGACAGGAACCAAGCATCTATTGCCATGAATGAAAATGACCTCCTCCCCACAAAAACAAAACAAAAAAATCAGGCCGGAAACAGGAAAGTTGATGCAGAAGCTACAGACTACAGCTGCAATGATGTAGGCGTGAAAGCCTTAGGTAATGTATGCATTCAAGTTTATTGATTCATTCACTTCTAGAGCACTATTGAGCACTACTCGAGGCTCTCAGTTTTCAGGCACTCTTCTACTTTTCATTTTCAGAGCGCTTTAAAGGGTCACTTTTTAAGGACTTTTGCAGGTGTTTTTGGTGTGGTCAGGCTCTTCTCACTTCCTGAGCACCTTTATAATAATGATTATTATTATTAGTTAGTTAGTAAGTAGTAGTAGTAGTAGTAGTAGTAGTAGTAGTAGTATTTTCAAAGCCCTTTGCAGTGTCAATTTTCAGAGCAATTTATAATCTTATGCTGTTAAAAACATTTTGGAAGCCCGATGTCATTTTCAGGGCACTTCCTGAGTACTTTTGCAGTTTTCACTTTCAGAAAATGTTTGTTTACCTTTTAAACCTGACACTTTCAGAGCCCTCTTGTGGCTTTCAACTGTTCATAGCAATTTTATAGCTTTCACTTTCAGAACACTGTTGCAACTTTCACATTCTATTTTCAAGTCTCGGAAATAAGTTCAAGTTTTGGTTGAATCTGAAATAGTTTGCTGTCAAATCTCCACTTTACTTTGACCAAAATTGCTCTTAAAAAAAAGAAGTTTTTATTGTTCATCTTAAACTGTGTATGAGCCAGCGGAATTTTGTTTTGCTGTGGTGGTGGTGGTAGTTATTATTGCTGTTGGTCTTTGGTTGACTAATGTTCCAGTGTTTGGGGGTTTTGTGTCCTATACTTCTTCAGAATTGAAATGCAGAGAGACAGGTGACTTTACATATTAAAATCACCAGGTTTCGACCGCACTGCTTTGAGTGTCAACACGCTCAGGAGTCCAAGTGAGAGCAATGTTCAACCCTTCCTGTGTAAAGTGGTATGTATGCTTTTCATATGGATTTCTTTCTTTTCGTCAGTATGTCATGAGTGAAAATGCGTCTGGCTGCCGTAAAGCCCCTGACAAGTCGTGCCCAGCGCATCCGACATCGGCGTGGGACAAAATGGTTATCTTTTAAGTCTTAAAAAAAAAAACAACCCCAGGAGAATGGACCAAGAAGGCAGAAAATAAGACACGGAGGAGATGACAGGAAGAAAAGGAGCAAGGCAAAGATGACAGGAAGAATAGGAACAAGGCAAAAACAAAGAGAAGGATTGAAAATATGGAATTCTTAGCAAAGAATTTCCAGATGGTGGGGATGATATATATATATATTGACAGCACCCCCCCCCCCCCCCCCCCCCCCCCCCCTCCCCGCCCCTCCTCCTCGGGGGGATCTCCACGTGGAATAATCTGCAGACTGCTTCAAATGTTAGCCAATGCATCAACCTGAAAAACAACAACAACAACAACATTTCTGTTTAGACTGGTAAGCTATTTTGAGACTGCTGCAGCAATAATAGATGAAAGTCTGGCAATACAGACACCGAGTCGGAGGAGGACGTGGTGGCGGCGGCAGATGTTTTGAAATCTGAGAGCTTAGAAAGGAGAGACAGAATGAAGGGGGCGACACACACACACAAAACCCTCATCAGCTTTGCATCATTCTGTCAGCGAGGGTTTTGGGGGGTGAATAACGGCAGAATTCAGTTTTGAAAGGTTTTCTAAGCCAGACAGGCGGGTAATATAGTGTTGGGTGTCGTCAAGAAAAGGTGAACAGCTGACAGGAATGAAGGAAGGAAGGAAGGATTGCACTGCCAACGTCCAGTGAGGTATTGTGGCATTTTGAAAAATTACAATCCCAGTCACTCAGTAACTTGACACGTCTGTCCTAGTTTCCTGGATGAGAGAGAACGAAAACAGGTTTCTCTAGCTTCGGTGGGGGACATTCTTCTCCACTTTCTTTCTTTCGTTCTAAAGCGCGCATTAAAGACGGTCACAGACTAGAGTTTTCGTCAGTTAAAGTGTAAAATTTAAGGTTATGGGGATTGTTCCTTGACAGTAATGATAATGAATATTAATTAGAAGGCCAGAGAGCGCGTGCAGTACATTATAATCGAGTACGGTATGTTTTAATCTTCGCCAGTCAAGAAGAATCCAAGTTAATTTCAAACAACACACACTCTCTCTCTCTCTCTCTCACACACACACACACACACACACCCCTGCACCCAACTGTCCCTCCCTCCCTCCCCAGTTCACAGTCAGCGCATTATTTTCTTTTGCTCTGCACTGTCCTGCATTTAGAAAGCAGTCATGGCAGTGCGACACATCCCTCTGCATGAAATTAGCACTGCTTGCTCTCACTTGGATACGTCCCTCGCCACAGTACAATGCCACCCATTTCTCTCTCGTACCTGTGCTAAAGCTGCATTTGCTTGCCAATAAAGGCTGGATAGCCTAATGGTTAGAACAATGCGCTCTTATTCTGACGACCCGAGTTCGATTCCCGTTCTAGGAGATATTTTCCCCTAGAGTTAAGATCAGTGCAGACTCCACTCTCCCCAAAAGTCCTTCGGATGAGACTATAAACCGAAGCCCCGTGTGCAAACGCATGCAGAACATCTTGTGTCCCACTTTTCGTAAGAGCAGGCTATTGTGTGCCGATGGGAACAGATGACAAAATTTACAAAACCTCATACACACGGGGACTGGATGTAAAAAAGCACATAAGTGCTTATTCCATTTTCCTCGATGTAAAAGAATAAAATTAAATAAATAAAAATAAAGTAAGTCTAACGACACATTCCCCCCACTCCCCCCACCCCCACCATAGAGACATTCATTTTGTCGCCGTGGTTTCTTTAACATCCATTAATAAACACAGTCGTACACTGGAACCTCGGGTTTGTCCACTTTACTTGTTTAAAAAGCCTGATACCACTAGGAGTAATCAGAACTGAAACAAAACAAACGAAATCGAACGCACTCAAAACAACAAACAAAACAAAAATCAAAACAACAACCCGCCACCCTGCACCACCACCACTCCTGCAGCATTTTTTTAAAAAATAACTAATACGGGGTGGAAGGCAGGCGTGAAGGGTGGGTAGGAAGAGACAAGGCCAGCCAGCCAGCCAGCCAGAGCCAGACAGAGCCAGCCAGCCAGACTGACTCAGGCTCAGACAGGGGTTCACTTGCTAGGACCGCAGAATGGGTCACGTCACGGATCGGATGACAGAAACGTGCAAGAACCAAAGAACTATCAACTCGAGGTCACTTAGATACCGGCAACCTTGGAACGGCAAATGGAGGAGGTGGGGGAGGGGAGGGGGAAGGGAGGGGTGGAGAGCGCTTTTTTTTTAATATGTAACGCATCTGCAGTCTATTAGTTCTCTTATTCATCTGTCCTACGTGTAGTCGTCCTTATCTGCGTAGGTTATTACTTGGTGGTGGTGGAGGAGGTGGTGGTGGTGGTGGAGGTGGCAGTGGAGATGAGTGGGGCCTTTTTCCCCGCGGTGTGTTATATGGTTAAGTGCGAGTTTATTTGCTTCCCTTGTAACTTTTGTTTATCTCTGCAGAATGAATGTTTTTTTCTCTGTACATATGATTACGCCACACACACACACACACACACACACACACACACACACCACACACGCACGCGCGCGCGGCAGAATATATATATATATATATATATATATATATATATATATATAGAGAGAGAGAGAGAGAGAGAGAGAGAGAGAGACAGAGACAGACAGACAGGCAGGCAGGCAGGCAGGCAGGCAGGCAGACAGACAGAGACAGAGAGACAGAGAGTCTATACGTATCCCTACCTTTTACGCAGTTTCACCAAGGCAACTCAACACTTTGTCCCAACCGTACACAGCCACCCTCTGTTTCGTACTTGCCACAGCCGGCCAGAAATCCGAAGAGAACTACGTCTACAATAGAGAAACCTGCTTGACGCTGTCAGTCACAATACAGGCCGAGGGTAATGGGCGCAGATCGTCCTTCAAATAAGCTGACTTAATTAGGATCCGTACCTTCATTTACAGTCCCTGCAAAGCAAAGAATTAAGCGGGATGGTTGGCCGGCGTCTTCAGCAGGGCCTGGTTTGACTGGCCTTATGGAATACAATGATAAAACGTACTCAAGTCTTTTCCTTCTTCTTTTTTCTCCCCACCAAAAGACTGACGATGGTACTAGATGTTAGAAGAGGTTAGACTAGATGGTACTGGTTTCAAACTCGAGGTCAAAGTTATAAGAGTTGCTAAACACTGAATAAGGTGACGGACAGCCTTGGTATGGCATTCCTGGTCGGTGGGGCTGTAAGCAACAGGCCACGAAATCATTCTTTGAGCTCTCAAGTTTGTAAGTGTGTCTGTCTCCAGTTCATAAACGTTTTGCTCTTGCTCATCAACTAGCAAAGCGTAACAGGGTCTGGTAATGGGATATGATAGGGTTCAGAACATTCTTAAAAGCTTTCAGAAAGGAATATGTTAGAATACGTGCGCGCGCGCGCGCGTGTGTGTGTGTGTGTGTGTGTTTGTGTGTGTGTGATAGAGAGTGTGTGTGTGTGTGTGTGTGTGTGTGTGTGTGTGTGTGCATGCATGCATGCATATAATGCTCAATACTGTTGATACCTAGCGTGAATAAGTTTTTTTCTCCTGTGAGAAAACCAGTTCGAGACATAACAATCATAGAAGGCATAAAAACAGTGATGAAATGCTCAGTTTTTCCACAAAAATTCACCATCATATTCCATCATATTGTTTTGAAAGTGATGTCGTATACACATTGACTCAACAACGTTTTGGGAGGGGGGGGGGGGGGGGGGATAGGGGAGACTATTCTATGAAGAATGGCAGACCACGCTTCAAACTTTTGGATTTTTTGGTTGACAAAAATCGGATTTTGATGTAAAAACATTCTTTTAAATTATCAGCACTAGTGTTGTTTTATAGATAATCATTAAAAAATGTACGTGAAGTCCTGTATTTCCGAATTTTCCCATTTTTTTCCTGAACAAATTACGGAAGAACACGGATGGGATGCATAGGTCTGTGATAATGAGATTTAAGGAGTCCTCCCTGAATCCAGAACACTCCTCTAGTCTCATAAATCAAGTCTTGCAGGCCTCACACATGGAGAACACACCACACAGCAGGTCTATTGTGATTTACGAGATCGCACTTGCAGTACCGGGCCTCAAAGTAGGAAACATATCTCTTTATCTGATCAGCACTAGTGTTATGTTATACATCATTATTACCCATGCAAGTGCTCAAAGTAGGAAACATCTCTTTATCTGACCAACACTAGTGTTATTTTATACATCATTCATTACCCATGAAAGTTCTCAAAGTATGAATCGTATCTCTTTATCTGACCAGCACTAGTGTTATTTTATGCATCATTCATTACCCATGCAAGAGTCCTGTTCTGGTCTTGGGTGGCTAAATCAAGACTAGCAGACTTCGGACAGTCTGGCATGCAACTAAAGACACGACACAACACGACACGATGCACAACACGATGAAGCAAGAAGACGACAGGGCCTACTGCACTGGGGGTGCTTACATAGCTGGTTCAGAGCCTAACTTACATTCTTTTATATTGCAAAGGTTGATTTCCTCCCCCTCTCCTTCCTCCAACCTCCCCACCCCCCTCCCAAAACCGAGTTTCCTTTTTTCACCCCTACCCAAACATACGTTGTTTTTTGATGGTCTTGTTTTTTTGTTTGTTTGTTTTCACCCCCCCCCCCCCCCCCATGACTAGCCTCTTGAAGCCACTACTGTCGTCAACTTAATCACACACAAGAAAAACACCCCAGCGTCAAGGCACTGACCTACATGGAAGAAGAAAAGGGATATATTTATACCATGAAACCCAAAGCACCGGGGCAATAAACCGTGCCAAGCAGTATTAGATTACGAGTACCAACACCAGCAGGTCTTGACACCGGAAGAAACCTAACCATTGGCTGACGGCTTAGCCAATAGAAACGCAGCAAATGTGGGGTACAAAGGTAAAAGTGTACTATGCCCTACTAACGCTTTTCCGCGTGGTCATGAACTGTGCAACATGCTAATAGTCTGCAATCTTTATCACAAAACATTGCAGCCCAAGATTAACACACACACACACACAGATGTGATGCCCAGGTCACCCACTAAATCCCTACTACAGGTCGACCTTTTTTGTTGGTTGCTGACTTTTGTTTTCAGATGCGTGCGCGCGCGCAAGTGTGTATGTATGTGTACGCGCGGCCCGCGTGCCTATGCGTGGGTATATATACTTTATATATAGATAAGGCAGCCATGTAGCCTTTCTCTTGAACTTTCAGTGACACTATCAATTAAGGTATACGCGTGGTGTTTCCGTAATTATTATCTTTCATGAGAGCATGAAGTAACTACAGTATTACAGTAACACTCAAGCAATAATAACACCCAAAAAAATGCCATTGTACTTAATGCCAAAGCATAATATATATATATTATATATATTGTATATATAAATATATATATATATATATATATATATATATATATATATTACACACACACACAAACACACACGCGCGCGCGCATACACTAACACACTAAAGACAACAACACTGAAAAATAACAATCATTACCCTTATAAATATTCATGCGCTTAACCGGGCCGATTTCGAAGGACCCAGTAAGCCAGTTCAGTCTGTCAGGGCAGTAGCAATAGGGAAATAATAGTTTGGGGAGAGAGGTGGTGGGATAAGGGGGGAGTGGGTGAAGAAGAGACTGCATGCAAGGAGAAAACTCGAACTCGAGCTCGACTATTTTATTGCGGGTAATTGGATAAGCC
>CM054134.1:94597529-94747529 GCA_028751875.1 Rapana venosa
TACGTAAATGTTTATGAACAAGAGAGCAGAGGGTGAGTACAGTTATGATCCACAGTATTGTAACTGGCTTTAAAACCAGCTTGCTCTTCAATTCCTTTATTTTCTACCCATTTAATTAATCTTTTATTTAAAACATACCTATGAAATTTGCTTATACTGCCAGTTAGGGCTACTCCACTATAACTGTCAGCTTAAGTACTGTCTCCCTTTTAGTGAATAAGAACAATTACAGATCTGGCCCACAGCAAAGGGGACGCATCTCTTTTGAACAAAAACATGACTGAATAGTTGAGTAAAGAAAAAAATAAAACATTGAGTCAGAAAATGTTCAGCATTTCTCGAACTATTTTGTCTGGGCAAGCTCCCCCGTCCCCCTGTTTTATAAATTTCAATGTTACTACAGCACACACAAGAGAGAGAGAGAGAGAGAGAGAGAGAGAGAGAGAGAGAGAGAGAGAGAGAGAAGAGAGAGAGAGAGAGAGAGAGAGAGAGAAAAGAAGGGACGGAGGGGAGGGAGAGAGAGAATATGTGTGTGTGTGTGCATGAGAAACATAAAAATGAAAAGAGAGAGAGAGAGAGAGAGAGAGAGAGAGAGAGAGAAGAGAGAGAGAGAGAGACAGACAGACAGACAGATAGACGGGCAGACTGAGAGACTGAGACAAAGACAGACAAGAGATTGAGCTAGTGTGTGTGTTGGGGGGTGGGGAAGGGCAACGAAATCCCGAACAACATACTGTACATTTTATATTTCCACTGTCTGGCAGCTTTGTAAGTGTACAGGATGAAATGGAAGGAATAAAAGTAAGCATCGTATGACATACAAAATGGCATTATGCCAGCCTTTATCGATTATTATTGTCTTCGATTTCCTGCATACCCAAATAAGGGTGAAAATGTACCCCCCCCCCCCCCCCTTCCCACCCGCCCAATTTTCTGATTGTCGATGCTTACTTTCATAAAAGTTTATAAAAAAAATTTTTTTTTATTTAGTCAGTGCGTGAGACAATGCTGCCATATGTCTGTACATGGAATGTGCTTTTTCTGTATTGAATTTTTTTCTGTCTTTTAAACTTTGCTCTTCCTGCCTTGCCATGCACGCATCTGCCAATTCTGTATACTCATTTTCTTGCTTCTATACCTTCTTCTTTTAAAGGGCTTGATGTATAAAAAAAAAACAAGACCCAACGTAAAACCCCAGACAGTTATGTTTCTTTTATTGCCATCTTTCGATACAATTTGTTCATTCTCTCTCTCTCTCCCTCTCTTCTGTGTGTGTGGTGTATTGTTGTTGTTGTGTGTGTGTGTCTGCATGTGTGCGCGCACGAGCGCGTGTTCGAGGGTAGGCTGCATGTGTATGTATGTTTGTGTATGAGTGAGAGTGTGTGAGAGACAGAGACAGAGAGAGACAGACAGAGACCTATAGACAGACAAGAGAGAACTGCTTGTTTCAAAGCTCGAAGAGTTGCACGCCTCGATGCACACACATTGATGTTTGGCAGTTGTTTTCCTCCCACGTATCACTTCTCCCCCCCCCCCCCCCCCCCCCCCCCCCACCCTCCCCCCAAACCCAGCACCTTCCGATCCAAACCCCCACCCCCCAACCTCCTACTTTCATCTCATAATTATTCCCTCCACCCCCTTCCACTCTTTGCGCCCCCTCCCTCTCCTCTCCACCCCCACTCCCCATCTACAAAAAAGTGTGTGTGTGTGTGAGTTAGAGAGAGAGAGAGAGTGTGTGTGTGTGTGTGAAAGAAAGAGATAGAGAGAGAGAGAGAGAGAGAGAGAGAGAGAGAGAGAGAGAGAGAGAAGAGAGAGAGAGAGAGAGTGTGTGTGTGTGTGAGGAGAGAGAGAGAGTTTGTGTGTGCGTGTGTGTGTGTGAGAAAGAGAGTGAGTGAGGAGAGAGAGAGAGTGTGTGTGTGTGTGAGAAGAGAGAGAGAGAGAGAGAGAGAGAGAGAGAGAGAGTTTGTATGTGTGTGTGTGAGAAAGAGAGTGAGTGAGAGAGAGAGTGTGTGTGTGTGTGAGTGCGAGAGAGAGAGAGAGAGAGAGAGAGAGAGAGAGAGAGAGAGAGAGTGTGTGTGTGTGTGAGTGCGAGAGAGAGTGTGTGTGTGTGTATGGTACCAGCATCTTGCGGCCCGGGTCAGGGCAGTCTGAACGAGCGCACTACCAATTGTTTGTTGCGTTGCATTGCATTGCATTGCCGGCGTTTGTGCGTATTGTGTGTTCAGCTGGCAACCAAAGTTCAAAATCTCGCGTGCGCGCGTGTGTGTGCATCGTTGTCGACCATGTTGTTGTTTTTCCACCGTTTTCTGCTCAAAAGTGTTCAGCTTATGGTAACTACACTGACGCGCTGGAGATGGTTCGCTCTCTCTCTCTCTCCTCTCCTCCTTCTCCACTCTCTCTCTCTCTCTCCGCGCGCGCGCGTGTGAGCGCAGTCACACACACGCACGCACTTAACGCCTGTGCACACACACATACACACACATACACTCACACAAACAAGCACACACAGAGAATACGGGTGCGCGCGCACACAAACACACACACAGAGTACGGGCGCACGCGCGGACACAACACACACACACACCTACCCCTGATCTGCACTTTTTATGCCAAACTTTTCGGAAATTGTCAAAAACTGAAACACATCCATCTTTTAATCAGTCGTTTCACAACGCGGTAAAAAAAAAAAAAAAGGTAGTTAGACCCTGAAGTTGCGTTTGTTTTTTAAAAAAAAAGTTCAGGGATCAAAAACTGAAGGAAGCAGGTTGCCGACTGCTTGCTGATCTTACCGACACAGAAACACTGATGATACCTTGCAGCCAATTCTGATCCTCTAGTCTCACCTGCCCTTTTCTTAAAGACTTTTTCCCCCCTATACGGAACAGTTTCTTTATTTACTGTGCAAAGAATGGATGACTGTTTTAAGTGGTGATAGTATAAACCGTATCATTTTCTTTTCTTTTTTTAAATCACTCGCCGCTTTACAAATTCACATTTCATGTTGTATGTAGTGGTATACGGATGACAAAATGTACAAAACTGCATATACACGGAGACTGAATGTAAAATTTTAAAAAAGCACACGAGTGCTTATTCCATTATCCTCGAAATGAAATGTTAAAATAAACTAAAAAATAAATATTTCTTGCTTTCCATTGTGGAGTTTATTTCCTTTCAACATAATCGCCTTTATTTTTGTCTACATATAATTATACACTTCTATTTTGTTACATATTTATTGTAACTGCTTCCTGGTCATTTGCTACATATTTATCCAGACTGGTCATAAAGCTGTGTGAACGCGTAATAAGTATAAATCGTATTGTTTCTCTCCACAGGTGGAGCTAAAAATAAACCATGGCCTGATACATACCTGTTCCCTGCAGTTCTGTTGCCAAGTGTGCTTTAAAGAAACCAACTTGTATCCAGAATCGCTTTGTTTCAACAACACAAAGCCCTTATTGATAATAACATTCGAAGAAGCCGTCATGTCAACAGTACGCTGGGGTATAGGGACGAGGGGAGAGGACTTTAGGAATAATCACTGACTTGAACATTTCCAGCTCTGAAGGACGCTGTAGCCGAGTGGTTACGACCGTTTGACTTCAGTCCCGCGGGTCCATGAAGTCCTGGGTTCGATTCTCGGCAGCGTAGTCTGGTGATTTAGGTAGGAGTGGGGATTTTTACCATCTCCCAAGTCAACTGTAAGTCCACCAGACCTGCCAGTGCCTTCATTCCCTTCGTGTAATGTTCGACATGCACAAGATCAAATATGCACGGTAAAGATCCCCGTAATTTTTATCAGCGTTCGGTGTGTTACGGAAACACAAACATACCCAGCATGCAACCTGTATAATGAAATGAGCTGCTCTACTGTCGGTAAGTGTCGGCTGAGGCCAGCGGGCAGACCTCCTGCAAAGTGACAAGCACAGGGGAAAACCAGGCACTACACACCCCACCCGGTAAAGGAACGCAGAGAGAGAGAGAGAGAGAGAGAGAGAGAGAGAGAGAGAGAGAGAGAGAGAGAGAGAGAGAGAGAGAGAGAGAGAGAGAGTGAGAGAGAGAGAGAGAGAAGAGAGGAGAGAGAGAGAGAGAGAGAGAGAGAGAGAGAGAGAGAGAGAGAGAGAGAGAGAGAGAGAGAGAGAGAGAGAAGAGAAAGAGCATTTGCAGCACCGCACGTTTTCTGCAAGTATTGTCAGGATAGGGCAATGTGCTCCGGAGAAGTGAAGATCGATAGGACATTTACTAAAAGTGCATTCAGCTAAGCTTGTCTGAAAGTTTTGCGCACTGGCAGCCACAAGAACTACACACACGCACACACACACACACACACACACAACACACACACACACACACACACACACACACACACAACACACACACACACACACCACACGTAGATAATGGAGGCGAGGGAGGGGGAAGGGGAAGAGGAGGGGAGGGCATAATTTAACACCATTTAACTCCACTTTAGTAAAACAAAACAAAACACAAAAAAAGAAAAAAATCTCCAATTATGATGACTTTTTAAGACTAAGACAAGGGTGCCTTTTCCTTCTTCTTCTCCTTTTCTTTTAAAGTTTAAAATAACATTCACTGTTCACTCCGAAGATAGTATATATTTCCCCTCTAGAAATGGCGCGCAGTGTGTGTGTGTGTGTGTGTGTGTGTGTGGTGTGTGTGTGTGTGGTGTAGGGGGGGGGGGGGGGGGGGCGTGCTTGTGCTTGTTCGGTTTATTCTGACCGAACGACCACAGAAGCTATTTCAAGACAGCTAAAGTCAGGCTAGCTTTCGGTTTGTTTTTGCTCTTCTGTATGACTTACATACATTACAACTTATATAGTTTTCTTCATAAAACTGTATCCAAACCAAAGAAAGCAATTGCTCTCATTCTAATTTTTTTTCATGAGTGTATAGGCGCGTATTCAACTTTACCGAGGTGGTTGTTGTGACTGAATCTACGTTCCAGCGGAGATTTCCGATTGAGGGACTGTGAGAAGGAATGGACGGGATAGCTCAGTGGTCAGAGCACTCGCTTTCCCCCAGCCAAGGTTAAGCAGCATCGAGCGTGGTTAACATTTATTGGTTGGGTGACCGTTTGCGCGCCTTGGCTTCAGTACAGTCCCCCAGTTCACACAGCTGTAAATGGGTACCTGCCCTCTTTAGGGTCAGGGAAGGTAAAGCAGCGAGGGAGAGGAGACGGGCACCACCCTCAATATGCTGGCCCCTGGAGAAGCTGATGCCTCTGATGCCTCACTCCCCTACGACCATATCGGTTATGGGACACCTGTACCTTTTTAGGAGGAGTCAGTGTCTATAGATAAATCTTTACCGACGTAGCAGACAACTCGTGATATAATATATGTCATGGCCTCTGTGGTCGGCGGGGCTCCTGAACAATCTGATTGGATACGACAGTCCTGTCCCCAAAGCCTTGACCCTGTCATCAACCTTCCAGACCTGCATGTTTACGAGGAAGGACAATGGGGGGGGGGAGGGGAGGCGAGGGAGTCACGCCTGCCAAAGGGTTTCTGTCTAGTTCTCTACACTACACTACGTGCACTACCCAATACCGCCCAAAACATCTCTCTCTCTCTCTCTCTCTCTCTCTCTCTCTCATCCTCTCTTCCCGACTCCCCTCTCACGCCTACGCGCAGACGATAAAGTGCAGCACACAAGTCATAGGCCGAGCTGCTGAGAAACGAGGGCGGCAGCTGCTGTACGTACCGAATTTTCTACTAGACTGCGATATTTTTTAAGACCGCTCGCTGAACCGGCCAGTATTGGAAAAGCCATTTCAGCAGCCAGCTACCTCCCTCGTTTCTTGTTAAAGTACAGGGATTATTTGCTTTCTGACTGCTTGGGTTGCTAGATCACAACAAAACACAAACGACGAAACAAAACGAAAAATATATTATTGCTGACAAATTATATAGGCCTAGAGGCGCGTGTTGACCCGAGTACACGTGCACACAGGGCAGTGGCGTGAAGACTGAAAGAAAGTGGACGCACGCGCGCCTCATCCTCCCTCCCCTAATATATATATATATATATATATATATATATATATATATATATATATATATATATATATATGATTATATATATATAATCATTATTATTGAATGCTTGCGCGTCTACGTGTGTGTGTATGTGTGTGTTGTGTGTGTGTGTGTGTGTGTGTGTGTGTGTGTGTGTGGTGTGATGGGGAGAGAGAGAGAGAGAGAGAGAGAGAGAGAGAGAGAGAGAGAGAGGAGAGAGGTCAGAGATGCTTTGGATAATTCATTGCCATTGCTTGAGTTAGCCTTATGACAAGGAGAGTAACATGGAAGACAGCAGGTTCGAATCCCATACGAGACATAGTGGCTTTCGGAATCTGGCAGGCTCCTGCCTAAAAAGTGGGTTTGCTATGGGCTTATTGGGAAGGCTGGAACAACACAACTAGCCGAGCTTCATTCCCTTTACGGACGCACTTTTGAGAATGTTGCTCAAATTACCTGCCCAACACTGCAGGTGTCTGTACTGTATCTCTCGGGGCCCGAACGATGCCGGGATCGGCTTACTATGCTAGGAAGTGTAGATTGCCCTTTTGTCAAGCAGTCTCAAAGCACATGTATGCACTTTTATAGCAGCAGCATTACACCATCCTCATCCTCACTGGTCATCATTCAATCAATCAAAAAACAACAAAAAAAGGCCTCTGCTTTGGTGGCCCCTGGTTGCTCTGGTCTCAGGGTGACCTCAGTTTCCCACACACTTCTGTGCCTGTGGTGAGCTTGTGTCAAAACCCTCAGGGTTGGAGGCCTCACGGAAGAAGATCACTGCCTGGACGTGTTGGTGCTCACCACCCCGCCGGGTAGGCGCCTCTCTCAAATCTGACTCTGCCACTAAGCTATCAGTAGTACTGTCGTCAGTAGGGGGCTTAGCAGGTGGTGCCCTGCGTATGCTAATCTGGGCGTTAACTCAGAACAGGCACCACTGAACACCACCAAAGCGACCCGATCGCGGGGCAGATACCCTCTGGCTGGTGGCCCTACGGCGGCCTGACATTAGTGGGCTCCTTGTGGACTTCTGACTCTGAGGTTGCGACAGAAGGAATCTGGGTACGGCTGGGGCGGGGAGACAAATGAGCGGCGAGAGAACAGCAGGACAGGTAGGTCATAGAAGATGAGACAGCCAACAAAACAACAACAGTGTTTGTTTAAATCTAATCAAAACTTTTCTTCAGAGGGTGGTATAGAAAATAGAAACATTTCTTTTTTTCTTCTATGCACCCACCCATATGGACACGGACACACACACACACGCACGCACGCACACACACACCACACACACACACACGCGCGCGCGCGCGCACACACACACACACACGCGCGCGCGCGCACACACAACACACACACACACACACACACACACACACACACACACACACACACACACACAAAACACACACGAGTACATGACTATTACGTAGCGATTTATAAAAGCGATATACGATTATGCCCATTTACAGAACTGCTGTAAAATTTGAGAATACTGAAGGTAATAGTTTTCTTTTAAAACACATACGCGCTTAGGAGTTTAGGATATCGAAAATATCAGAAATGAGGCTATCTAAATGTATGGTATTGTAAATCAATACAAAACGTACAACAATAAAACTAGTTTTCCAAAAGCAGACAAAAAGATACACGGGAAAGAGTTACATGAAGAGAGAAAAGAGCAGATAATAAAAGAGAAAAATAATAGTAATATTACAAACAAGTAAAGTTCTACAACACCACACATACACATGCACACACAGGGGAGGGAAGGAGAGAGAGAGGGAGGGAGAGAGAGAGAGAGGGGGGGAGGGGGGAGGAGAGGAGATCAATAAGATTTAACAATGAAATTCTATGTAATCAAAAATCTACTATCAGGAGAGTAATATTGATAAATGAACAGATTTTCAATTTGGGTATAAATTGTATGTAAAACAAAAGCACTACATAAGCACAATGTGTTACAACCAACTCATAAACATTTCTTGGTAACCTGCAGTATGTTGCCTCATAAATGATACAGATCCGTGAAGTTATCACACACTGGTTTCAAATTAAGTTAATATCAGAGTATTAATTAATGCAAGCTTGATTTGAACAGGTCTAACCTGGGAATAGGGTTTCGAACATTTGAAAGCTGGCCTTTGCTATGGTGAAGCATAGATGTCAGTGTAGGTAGTAGGCAGTCTAAGACAGTTTTGGTGGTTGTTGTTGTGTGTGTGTGTGTGTTTACATCAGGACTCCCTTTCAGGGATAAAACAAGTGAATGAATGGAATTAATAAAGTAATTTGAGAAGTACTGCTTTTGAGTGCTCGCTGGCAGATACTGAGCAAGGACTTTCCTGAGTAATTTGCGTTTGCAGTGTTAGACGTTGCTGAGGCGTAATTTATGGACGAAAGATTGTGTACATGCGGAAACAATTTTCTGACAAGGAGATTAGGCAGGGTGTATGAAACGACTCAAATGAAACCCTTTTGTGACAGGGTTGTTTTTGTTTCACTCTATCCTTGATGTTCCTAGGTTGTGCGCAGCATCTAGCATTTTGTGAGAATTAGCTTCACCTACAGGCAGTCCTTTCACATAAGATTTTTGAGAGTGGCTGCTTTTAAAGGCTGGCGTCTTTTGCTAATGCAGGGTGAGCATGAGCTTCGTCTTGGTGGCAATTAATGACCAATTCAAGTCACACTTCTGGTTGCCTCGCCAAGTTTTAGATGTGTTAAGAGAGCAGTGTGATTTAAACTGGACTGACAGGTATGTAGATGTATCATCGCAGAAAAGTGCACAAGATACGTTGAAAATGACGATGATGATGACGTTGATGATGATGGTGGAGGTGATGGTGAAGGTTGATTTCCAGGTAAAAGGGGATACTTGATAAAAATCAGAAATAAAAGTGGGCTAAGAACAGATCTTTGAGGAATACCAAATTCTAAGAAGCTGTTGAGACAGTTTATATTGCCAGCTTGATGACGGTTTAGTTGAAAGGACACTATTAACTGGAGATTTACCTTCTGCTTTTCTGTACGATACGAGGTTTGGAAGAAGTTTATGGTCAATGATACCAAAGGCTTTAGCAAAGTCAATATCTAAACAAGTCAATATCTAAACAAACATATAATTACAGAATATATAATCACTCTATATTTAAATAAACACATATTCACAGAATACCTTATCACTATATATTCAAACAAACTCATAATCACAGAATACCTTATCACTTAATATTTAAACAAACTCATAATCACTGAATATAACTTTATATTAAACAAACACATAATCACAGAATATCACTCTTGCTGCTGAGCCAATAGTAAACTAAAGTAATCAGAGCCGAGTGGCGAATGAGGTCCCCCCCCCCCCCCCCCCCCCCCCCCATTTTGGGTTTTTGTATAAAAACAGAGAGAGAGAGAGAGAGAGAGAGAGAGAGAGAGAGAGAGAGAGAGAGACAGAGAGAGGGAGAGTCAAAGAGAGACAGAGACAGCGAGACGGACAGACACAGAGACGGACAGACACAGGTGAGAGGGGGGAAGAGGCAGGGATGGAGGGCAGGATGGGGGAAGGGAGAGAGAGAGAGCGAGAGAGGGAGGGTGGGGAGGGGAGGGATGGAGGAGAGAGAGAGAGAGAGAGAGAGAGAGAGAGAGAGAGAGAGAGGGAGAGAGAGAGAGAGAGAGAGAGAGAGAGAGAGAGAGAGAGAATGTGTGCATGTGTGTGTGTGTGTGCGCGCGCGCGCGCCTGCACGCGAATGTGCGTGTGTATACACACATTGCATACGCGTATACATGTCACATCTGTAAGTATGCGTTAAGTGTGCTCGTAGCCTAGCCTGTCGGTACACGAAATGGGTGTGGTCAGAAAACGGCTGATGCGGAGAAAGTAATGTCACTTGTGACATACTGTAGCAGTTCTAAAAATAACGGGAAAGTTGACTCAGACTGACTTTTTCCTTCTCTTACCAAACTGAAACACAAGCCACGAAAAAACCAAATCACTTCCCCCCCCCTCCCCCCGCCTCCCTCACACACACACACACACACCTACCCCCCCCCCCCCCCCCCCCCCCCCCCTCAACCAAAATCATAGTTACAGTTCAAAACCTAGATCACAGTTAAAAACTAAAGCATTTTTTTAAGAAAACAGAATTTCAAAAAACAAACCCCAACAACAATAACAAAACCCCATCCCCAACCAACCAACCCAAGCTAGGGCCTCCTCCCCTCCCTCCCTCTCTCCTTAAAAAACAACAACAAAC
Organism: Rapana venosa; assembly: GCA_028751875.1. Classification (NCBI taxonomy): domain Eukaryota; kingdom Metazoa; phylum Mollusca; class Gastropoda; order Neogastropoda; family Muricidae; genus Rapana; species Rapana venosa. The sequence goes on from CM054134.1 coordinate 94,607,824, forward strand.
AAACAAAAGCAAACCTCGTAATTTTGAGCAGGAAACTTGAATGCAGACACTCGCTACTGAAATGGTGGAGCCAAGCCGACACATTCCTTAAGTCAATGACCCTACCCTACCCTGGGCATGTCTAGACACAAAGCTGTCTGTGTTAAGTTCTCGTGAACCTAACCTCTACAGCGGCAACAGCCTTGTAAGAGCAAATCAGCATTCATTTGAACAGTCACCTGCCGGGCACACAACAAAAATATCTGATTAAAAGTACATTCAACTGCCAGTGTCACCTCGACCTCTCAACCAGATCACAGTCTGGGTCCACGGAACGACACAATACAAATCGATCAACCGTGCAAGTGTCGGAAACTGTGTTTCAGGGCATTGCCACAGCAATCATAAGACGGCATGCCCCCTCCCGACCGAATTAAGTACTGGTCAAATGATGCCACTGTGACCGCAAAAAAAGAGAAGCTAGTTATGTATGTTACTCACGGACTGGGTCAAAACTTTATGAGGGATGCTGGCTGTCCATCATCTGTCGAACACTTTAAGTGATGACTGTACCGACTTACCTCATCCAGTAGGCTAAGCCGCTGTGCAGGGTCACTGCGGAACAGTGTCAGGTCGACTGAGTCAATCAATGGAACTTGGCGGTTCCGCTGTGAGAAGAAAATGCTGCACAGGCGGCGGTGGTGAACTCTTGCCACTTGGCAACGCCTCTGCTGCACCAAGGACGCCGGTTGTTTGTTCTGTGTGGCGCGGCCCACGCCTTCTTCTCTCTCTCTCTCTCTCCCTCTCACATCGACATCACTAGTCCCACAGCAACAAACATCACAGCTTGCTTGCTTGCCCCCTAAGCTCTCACCCAAGATAATAATAATATATCACCCCTTTACGTACGTCAGAGATAAGGATAATATCATCACTTTTGGGTATTTTTTTTTCTTCTAAATGTTTTGACCAGAGAATTTTCTTGTCAACCGGAAACGCTAGAAAAAAAATATTGCACAATGAAAAAAAGTTTAGCAATGGCAACTTTAAAGTGTCTCTTGGCCGATGAAATTTGCAAAGTATAACATTTATTTTCCAATTTTTATGTAGTGTTTATAATTATTATCATATATTTATCATTGGCTGTTTCTGCTCATCCTTTGACCACGCAATATTTGTTTTGGTACCCTTACAAGTCATGGATGCCAGATATATACTAGAGTCCATCTCCACATTTATGCGCCATTCAAGAAAAGTTTCAAACTTGCATGCCAGGTCCTATGTAAGTCTGCACAACAGCAAGCAGCCGCTGTGGCATCACTGGTGTAACATTTTATGAATGGCCGCGCAAGACAGTGCGCGACGGCTGGTATTCACAACAGCCACCAAGCGAGCCATTCCCCCCCCAAAACTGTACAGGCTTTGTGACCCAGTCGGCGGCAGACACGGCTTCGCTGCGTTCATTCCGAGCCGGCGTGCTATATTTGTGTTCTATTGATCCAGTGTTACATTTTCGGCGATGTAAACAAGAGGTTCGAAAGGATAATTTTTCGTGTTTTCGTAATCCCTTTAGTTACTGCGCTAATATTAAGTTATCATTGTAATACGAGGTTTTGCTTACTGCCTTATATGTTTTAGGGTATATGCTTTTTCTGTTCTGCAAAACTTTCGTGCAACGGGCGTTTCTTCCTGGTTGCCAATTCCGAAAATTCCTGACGGGCTCGTGTCCTCGCGCGGCCTCAAGCTGGTTGAATACCGGTTAGTGCAGCGAGTATGCTGACCTGTCCCCGATTACGAGTTTGCCGGCTTACAGTCTGCTCCAGGAAATGGGGTGAAAAATACTTGCCTTTAACCTTTTACCCTTTTTTTTGGCGAGTTCTTCAGGTCAGGAGAGTTTTAGCGAGCCGCGAGATGCCTCTCCTCCGTTTCAGATGGCGCAGACCGAGCAACATTTCTCGACTGTCGTGTTTTCAGCCAACAAACCGCATGACCCCGAAATGAGAAGGCAATGACTTGTTTTGAGGTCACGAAACTTCTGAATGATAACAGTGCGCGTCTCGTTGCTATATAAACGTGTTAGGCATCGAGAACGCGCGCGCGCTTGTTTACACACACACACACACACACACACACACACACACACACACATAAACACATGTAAGGGAGCTAAAAACGTCTAGAACACAAACAAGTTGCGGAAATGATGCTTCGTTCCCGTGACCTGTTCAGCGAAAACAAAACAAGATGGGATAACCGCATGATGCAGGGAAAGGGGTACTTGTGACCCAGTTGTGTCGACCTTGACGCCAAGTCACGTGGTGTTTGCACCACCCTCGTCGAGCCTCGCCGATGACGCACGATGTTCGACTGGAGGGAAAAGCGGTCAAAACACCGCAAGGTTAACTGCCAGCGACTGCCAAATAAAAGAGCTCTGGCAAAACACCTCGGCGTGTTGACGCACGCAATCGTATGTTCCTCTGCCCCCCCCCCCCCCCCTCTCACTCTCTCTCTGTCTCCGTCTCTCTCACTCAGAGAAAGAAGATGGTGCATACCTATTGCCTCCCTCTCTCTCTCTCTCTCTCTCCTCTCCCTCTCTCTTTCTCTCTCTCTCTCCCTCTCTGCTCGCTCGCTCGCTCTCTCTCCCTCACTCTCTTTCAGAGAAAGAGAATAAAGATGATGAATACAAAGCGCTTTTGATTTGCTTTTTGCAAGATATATAGCGCTATATAAATTCCATGTTTTATCATTAATATCATTATTCTCTCTCAGAGAAAGAGAGTAAAGCTGGTGCATATATAATTATTGTTCTCTCTCTCTCTCTCTCTCTCTCTCTCTCTCTCTCTCTCTCTCTCTCTCTCTCTCTCTCTCTCTCTCTCTCTCTCTCTCTCTCAGAGAAAGAATAAAGATGGTGCACACAAATTCTCTCTCTCTCTCTCTCTCTCTCTCTCTCTCTCTCTCTCTCTCTCTCTCTCTCTCTCTCTCTCTCTCTCACACACTCAGAGAAAGAGAATAAAGGAGGTGCAGGCATATTGTTTTCTATCTCATTAACCCATTGCCTGTTAATTTAAGAATATTCAACCGACAGTACGTGTGTGCCCGCGCGCCTGCGTGATGTCAGAGACGGTGCGTGTGTCTGTGTGACCGTGTGAATGACATTTCCACAAAGACATCAACTGGTGCCTTCCTATTGAAGCTGACTACAAACACCTTTTTTTTCCAGTTTCCCTTTTCGTTCTTTTTTTTTTTTCCTTTTTTCTCTTTCTTTCCGTTTTAGCCCTCTCCCTTTTTTTTTCTTTTAGCGATCGATCATTTGACGGGGTTGTTTTCGCTCTAAGATGTCTCCATTTTCCGGTCGTAAGAGAGATGCTTACAGAGATATCAACACATCATGATTATTCAGTTTACTTGAGACCATTCAGTATGTTGCTCGTCATTATTGTTCAACACGGCACGTAATAGTGTTCCTTTCAAGCTGTATTGATTCCAAGCTCACGTACGTACATGGGCAGCAACACCAATCTTTCAAGGAACTGCTTTGTAGAAGGAATATACAAGAATCGCAGAGCAGAGCGCTTGTAATGTATAACATCAGTAGTACGGCTGTAGGGTCGCTAAGTGGGGTTCTTGTCCCTAACCGGTTATGATAAAACGTTAAACTGCGCGAACCTGATTTAAAAGGAACTGGAAAGTATTTTTGAACTGCTAATCGCATCGTTTTATATAAACACACACGAAAAAGACCCATAACGATGGCAGTTATAAGATTTTAAACAAATAGAATCTCAGTTCCCCCTTGGGAATGTCGGTGGGGTGGGGTAGGGGTGAGTGGGACTGTCACTATAAACAGCATCCCCACCTTCTGGGAACTCTGTGCTTGGAATTCCCTCCTTTTTTTTTAAAATCCCTCTCTTTGTTTATGCTTTGTTCCTTTTCTTCCTGTCACCTCCGTCTTATTTATTTTCTGCCTTCTTGGTCCATTCTCCTGCCTTTTGTTTTCCAGAAAGACTTTTAAAAAATAACAATTCTCTCCCTTGCCGAAGTCGGATGCTCTGGGCCTGACTTGTTAGACGCTAAACGGCATGCAGCGCAACGCATTTTGGCTCATTTGACAGACAACGATAGTTGCTGTCTGAGCATTCGAAGGAGGAGAAGAAGAAGAAGAAATTCAGTCGAGACTACGAACGAATAACAAGTACTCCCAATCTTTGTGGGGGAAATTTGTTTATTTACCGATTTGCACGCTCACAGAGCCAATAAAATTGATCAGATTTGGAATTGTTTGTTCTGCGATTTGCAGACTGTGCACTGGCATCTCACCTGGTGAAGGAAAGTAAAAACAGTGGTGCTCCCCCCCCCCCCCCCCCCCCCCCCCCCCACCCCACACACACACAGACAGTGAGTTTCCAGACCAGGGAAGGAGTTCTTCTTATCTCTGTTAATGAGCCTGTCCACATTAAGACAGTAACCAGTTTACGACTCCGCAACTGGCTCTGCGCTAAACAACGTGGCTGACTTACAAGATCGGCTGCAGGCTGTATATATATAATATCTGTGTATCACTGTCGACCGAGTCAACACGCAGAATGTGTTTCAAGATTGTTGTGTGGAAAATAAAGAGAAAGGGGAATTGAGAAGTTCATAGTAATTAACGCCGGTAGGATCAAAGTTTTGATTCTGGAAGCGAAGGGCTGGAACACAACTAGATTTCAGAGGCACTAGGCTACGCAAAGCAAGACTGTCTGTCTGTCTCTGTTTATCTGTCTGTCTCTGTCTATCTGTCTGTATCGCTCTCTCTCTGTCTCTGTCTCTCTCTGTCTCTGTCTCTCTGTCTGTCTGTCTCTCTCTGTCTCTCTCTCTTGAAGAGTTTTTAAGCAAATGTGTCAACGTACCATTCCCAGTTCCGCTTAAATCAACAAAAGATGACTGCAGACATAATACATTTGTCTCGATATATTTTCCATTCTATTTGCAAAAGACAAGGTTGAATTAAACAGTATATTGAATAACCGTCATGATTGAATAATTTATGTACTTAATATGCATGATCACAACACTTTTCCTTGGACATCATCCTCATTCTGTGATTAGGTTATGATTTGTTTCAGGATCACAATCAGAATTATGAATAAGAATAGTCTGTGATCGTCTTCTTTGATTAATTGTTTGTCCATTTGCTTTGCCAATTATATGAATGAACCCATTATTCCCTTCCAAGCCTAACAACTGTATTGTGGCCTGAAGCCAATGTACATTAAATCATTTTCTAGAGTTCAGATTTCTCTCTCATCAACACACACACACACACACACACACACACACACACACACACACACACACACACACACACACACACTCATTTGTGCAGCAATTCCCTTTATGGAAGAGGCAAAGACTTCCTTGTCCATAATTTAATTCAGAATTTCAGAACTCTCTCTCTCTTCTACACACACACACACACACACACACACGGATATATGTACATGTAATTTCTGGAAGAGAAAAAAAAAGCAGACGACATGGAAGGGCGTGCCTTTGTCCAGGACAGGGAGGCACTTTTCCCTGAGCAGCCCGTCACGTCACCACTTCTTTTCAATGCCAGGGGGGACAGTGCTAATCAGTACACTGGGATGTCATCTTCTCACCTCTGGTGCAACCAGCCACTGAGTTCACCTTTATCATGGGATTGTGACACGCCTTACAGGAGCCATCAGTTTGAGACCCCATGTCTTCCGTGATGAAACTGGGACCACGCCTGTCTACACCACACTAGGGGGATGGTTCTTCATTAGGGTACGGTGATCCTGTGTCCTCATCATCTGTTATTTTCCTAGTGTAACGTGGATTCTGAATCACGGGACTGTGGCCTCCCATTTTGTCTGAAGTAGAAGAAGGTCCTTGTCCAATCTATCTTAAGTGGGGTCTGTGATGACGTCAGCTCAAATTCAATTCAAACTGTCTCCATTGCCACAGTTGTTGGTAGGAGCTCCAAGAATTGTTATAACAGGGTTGGCCATCTCTCTCTGTCTCTGCTGAGTTCTATTATCTTCTGTAGTCCTCCCAGACCACTGTACTGATCTCAGTGATGTCAGCAGTGTATGATGTTGGTGGTATGTCTCTTTTTCCTTCTTCTGTGATGATGCTACCTCCTATAACCACTTTTTTTTAAACTAGAAAAGTTGTTTTCAATGGAAAAAAAGTGTGTACAGATATGCACTCTGTATTTTACCTGAGTAGTGGTAAGTTTTCTTTTTAAAGAACCTCCCCCCCCCCCAACCCTCCAACCTCCACATGGACAATCTATGTGACGTCACTATTAATCCAATTTCAGGAGGATTGAACATGTGCAGAGGAACATTTTGAATATTAGCCAATGGCTATCCTACACTTTTGTCCATTTCAACAAGGAATTCGAAAGTAATACCTATTGCTTGCTGTGACCATTGCTAATACCTGTGTTTCCTGCAACAAAGAACACTGACATAATTATTGTTGGGCTATATAAGCAATCTTAAGGAGGCACCGTGGTCGAGTGGTTCAGGCGGTCAACTCGTGATCCAGAGGTCGCGGGTTCGATCCCCGCTCGGCTCGGTGTTGTGTCCTTGGGAAAGACACTTTACTCCTATTTTCCTCACTCCACTCAGGTGTACAAGTGGGTACCAGCTCTGCTGGGGAAGTATCTGGCGACAGACTAGCGTCCTGTCACAGGGGTGGTGAAAAACCATCAGTTCGCTTAACGCTACAGAAACCGGGATAAGCTCCGGCTCTATGGGCCTTCTGGCTCGAAAGAACATACTACTACTATACTATAAGCAATCTTAGCCTGTTACAATCGGGACTTCTCAAAATAATAGTCTATGATTGAAACTGTGACAATACTGAAGAAAAACAAATACCACTTAAAGTCACGACAGATTTCTCTGCGTGAAATTCAGGCTGCTCTCTCCGGGAAGAACGTGTCGCCACAATAGCAGCGCCACCCATTACTTTTTTTTTTTAATCCTGTCTCCAACTTTATTTTTTTCCCTATCAGAGTTGTGTTTTCTTTCTACAAAATGTTGCCAGGGACAACTCTTTTGTTGCCGTGGGTTCTTTTACGTGCGCTAAATAATTTTATGCAACACACAGGACCTGGGTTTATCGTTTTATTCAAAGGACTAGCACCCAGACATAGTCTGTTGGATGGGGGAAAGTTTGGGCCCAAACGGGGATCGAACCATACTTCCGACCTGGACTTTTTGTTTTCTAGACAGGCGCGTTCCTCTCGACCACCGATCCACAAAATTAATAGTGATAGAAGAAAGCAAAAGGTTCAATTTGAGAGAAAACCCTTCCAGCCAAACAGGGGTGGACCAAACAAAGAACCTTTCATAAAGCCCTGTGAGGTAGGTAGAGCAATGGTCAGGTGTCGTGCCGTGCCTGACAAAGCTGAGTTATGGCCCTTGGTTGCGCCATGCTCAGTTAATTATTAAGGTATAGTCCTACAACAGATCAACCCGCGCTGTGTTCTTGGATTACTTGTTGTTGTTGTTGTTGTTGTTGTTGTTGCTAACAGTTCATTTACAGTGCATGGAATACAGTTCTGAAAACGATTTGTTGTTTATTCTTTATATATTTCGAGATTTGTCTCATTGCCTTTTTTTAAATGATATGGTTATGTCTGTCAGCAGAAATCCAGGAAAGCTGGACATCAACATCAACGGCACCCAGCTGAAACAGACCAAAGAATTTAAATACCTTGGCAGCCTCTTCACTGAAGATGGAAAATTGGACAGAGAGATAGAAACAAGATGCCAGAAAGCAAACGCAGTCAGTTACCAACTCGCCCCCCTTCTAAAACATTCCAGCACCCCAATGAGCACCAAGGAAAAACTCATCAACGCCATCTTCGTTCCAACACTCACATACCAGTGTCAGACATGGGCCCTAACAAAAGCCTTAGAGAGAAAATTGGTCACATGTGAAATGCGCTGCCTGAGAAAAGCTGTCAACAAGACCAGACGCGACAAGATCAAGAATGAGGTGATCAGAGACATGGTTGGACTAACACCAATTCTCCACCATATCGAACAACAAAGGATCAGGTGGTTTGGTCACCTCACTAGAATGCCGACCAACCAGCCAGCCCTACGGGCATACACCACCAAATACAATGGCTGGAAAGCCAGAGGTAGACCAAGGAGAAGCTGGAGCGACTCCGTGGCTGACACCCTGCGAGCCCATGACCTGTCACTACATCAAGCCTCCCGCCTTGCTGCAGACAGACGTCTGTGTCTCCCCGCGACGCCGAAAGGCACCAGCGGCAGATGAAAGAAAAAAGAAGAAGAAGAATGATTATGTTAGGATAAGATATTCATTATCACCTGAATTCGGTGGTCAATTGCTTATGAAATAATATGTTTAATAGAGTGGGGTGGGGGGGGGGGGGGGTTGTTTTTGGTTGGTTCTTTTTGGTTTTGTTATTGTTGTTGTTTGTTGTTGTTTTCTTTTCTTTTAACTAATTACAGTGTATAATTTTAACAAGTCGTTTTGATTATGTCAAGTTCGAGGGCAGCATCTCTGATAGGAAGTTCCTTGATCCCTATTCTTAAGATACAGGTTTAAAAATGCAGCAAAGACAGTGAGATTTTAAAAAAATGAGAGAGAAACGAACAGTTAATGGCCGATTATTTATTCAATACGATATATTTTTAGCATACGTCCACTGTTGGCTCTTCCTTAAGACACGTTTTTCATGAGTTCTCTGTTTTCACAAAGCGACATGGGGCCCCAGCGATGTGATTCAAATCTGCGACCTATAAATACATCAGACTGTGGGTGCAGCATCTGTTGTTGCCTCTGGTAATCCATATATAGATAGATATTGGACTGGCACAAGCTGTATTTGGTTCTTTGTTGCTCGTCTGTTTGTGTCAGGTCAATGTCTTAAGTTTTTTTGGTTTTGTTTTTATTCTTTGATTTCGAGGATAATGGAATAAGCACTCATGTGCTTTTTTCATCCAGTGCCGGGTGTGTAACTTTTGTCATCCGTTCCTACCGGCACACATTCCGAATAACGTGTGCGCAAGATGTTCTGCGTGCGTTCGCACACGGGACCTCGGTTTATAGTCTCATTCAAAGGACTTTTGGGGAGAGTGGAGTTGGCACTGATGTTTAACTCCAGAGGAAAAAATCCTCTTGAACGGGAATCGAACCCGGGTCAGCAGATCACGAGCGCATCACGCTAACCACCAGGCTGTCCACCCCCCCCCCCCCCCCCCCTACTCCGAGAGAGAGAGAGTATGTGGTGTCAATGCATTGGTTCCTTGTCACTCACTGGATTAAGACCTCCTACTGCGGGATCCTGGTCCCAAACGTGATTCTTAAACTGCGTAAGCACATTTGTTTTTATATCAACACGCACGAAAACACGACCCAAGAAAATGGTAATATAAATATACTGCATAAATAAAATCTCAGTGGAGACCGCAAGCGTAAAACGAGTTCTCCCTAACTTTCCAGGGATACAAATTATGTTGTTTTACTGATTCACAAGCTCGCAAAGAGAATAAGAATTGTCAGTTTTGAAATCGTTTGTACTTGCGCTTCGCAATCTTTGCATCGGTAACTCTCCCGCTGAAAGACAGAGAATTGTATGTTTGGTTGTTTGGTTGGCTGGTTGTTTGGCTGGTTGGCTGGTTGTTGTTTTGTCCCTCGCAGGAAGGTTGGTGGCCCCATGGTGGCCAGACATTGAGAGGCTCCTCGTGGGTTTGACCCTCAGGATGCGACAGGACACATTTTGGGTATGGCAGGGGTGGGTAGACTGAAATAAGCGGCGTGAGAACAGCAAGGACAGGAACGTCACAGAGGATGAGGCAGCAGAAACAAACCAAAACACACCTACACACACACACACACACACACACACACACACACACACGCCCAAAAAGCAAAAAAAAAAAAAAAAAAAAAAGACGTTTAAAAATGGTAATCAATCCAATCCAGTCTTGTTGTTTAAAATCCCGTCATCCACACAAGCCACAATTATAGCCTCCTCAACTATTTAAATCTCAGACAAAAACTGTGCACCTATAAATATGATTAAAACGGGGTTTAAAACCAACGCTTACTGTCCTTCCTTGTATTATTAACGCCTAGCGTATCGAGACAGTGGTAGGACGAACCTGGGCTCGAACCCGGGGCAATCAAATCGCGAATGCAACGCTCTTAACCACCACCACTACCACCACCACTACTACCACCAGGCTATCCCGCCAGTGTTGTTGTTCTTCAGGGTGACAACGCCTGTTCATTAAATGTAATTTTAGACAAAAGAGTGAAATGTGCATGTGCCGATTCTTTGGCCCCGTTTCCTCCCAACCCAACCCAACCCAGCCCAGCACAGAACAGCCAGGGGGCATGTCAACCAGCGCACGTGCGAGCTGACGAGGCTGGGAGGGGCATGTCAACCAACAGCAGCCTGCTTTATGGCCGCCATCTTTTCGTGTGCAAGGATCACCTTCGTTGGCTGTTCAACTTCAGAAATATTGCTCATTGATGTTTTGCCCTTTGGGAGGCCATAGCCTCTCCCCCGCTTCCTCCTCCAAGCAACAAAAACAAAAACAAAAAAAAGAAAATGGCCGCTGTAGTTGAGTTCTGCCCCTCGGTCTGTCTCAGAGTAGCGTCTGTGTGTGTGTGTGTGTGTGTGTGTGTGTCTCTGTCTGTCTGTCTGTCTGTCTGTCTCTCTTCTCCTCCTCTGCAATCAAGAATTATGCAGAGCAGTATTCAATGACAGTCATCAAAATAGGAACAAGACAAACAAGAACAACAGTAACAAGATCTATTGAACTGCAGCCCAGTCATCATTATTGTTATTATCATTATAATCTTCTTCTTTTTCTACAGTCAATATCATCATCATCATCATCGTCGTCGTCGTCGTCGTCTTCTTTTTCTACATCATCATTGTCGACGTCTTTTCCTATATCATCATCATCATCATCACCATCATCATCTTTGTTTCTGCCTTGTTCCTTTTTTTCTTCTCATCCCGTTTTTGCCAATTTTCTGCCTTCTTGGTCTTTTCTCCTTCCTTTTTTTTCCACCAGAAAAAACTTATAAAAACGATAATTCTCTCCCACGACTAAGTCGGATGCGTTGGGCCTGACAGACTCTTAACAGCAGCGCAACGCATTTTCACTCATTTAACAGATAGTAATAGTTGTTTTCTGAGCACTGGACAAAAAAGTATCCATACACGTATAATTCTAGCGATCCGCATTAGCCTTTGCATGATTAAGAGCTCTTCTTTTTTTTCTAAAATACCACAGGACACTTGAGGCTAGCTGATAAATTATGCGTGTATGTGATGTGATCTCTTCTTACTGATCAGGATAGTCATAGCTGTGGTTCGTTCTTCAAAGCACAGAAAAGTACACAAGGATCCAGGTCAGCACTTTTAGGTCAGACGCTGTTGCCCTCGTAACCCAGTTCTTCAAAACAGACAAAAATCAATCAGGGAATGTTGTTGTTTTTAAACCTGCCTGCTGCTGACTTGCTGAGGTGCCTTGAAGGAGAACGTTCTTTTACTGAGCCTCCTTCTTCACTGGCAGTCATTACTAATCTGGACTTAACAGTGCTTTAAAAGTGGCCTCTCTCCATATTGTTTTGATGTTGTGGTAGGTTTATCTCTGCCAGTTTTTGTTGTTGCTGCTGGTGTGGTTCCTTTATCTATTTTGGTCTTGCTGCTAGACTCGTCTCTGTCCATTTTTGATGTTAATGCTAGACTTGTCTCTGTCCATTTTTGATGTTAATGCTAGACTTGTCTCTGTCCATTTTTGACGTTGTGCTAGGCTTATCTCTATTTTTGACGTTGCTGCTAAACTTCTCTCTGTCCATTTTTGATGTTGCTGGTAGACTTTTCTACGTCTATTTTTTCATGTTGCTGCTAGACTTGTCTGTATCCATTTTTGAAGTTACTGCCAGACTTGTCTAGGTCCAATTTAATGTTGCAACTAGAATGTTCGATGTCTATTTGTATGTTGCTGATAGACTTGTCTCTGCCCATTTTTTGATGTTGCTGCTAGCCTAGTCCGTTACTATTTTTGATGTTGCTGCTAGCCTAGTCCGTTACTATTTTTGATGTTGCTGCTAGCCTAGTCCGTTACTATTTTTGATGTTGCTGCTAGCCTGGTCCGTTACTATTTTTTATGTTGCTGCTAGTCTGGTTTGTTACTATTTTTGATGTTGCTGCTAGTCTTGTATCCGTCCATTTTTAATGTAGTAGTTAGACTGGTCCCATTATCTATTTATGTTGCTGCTAGATGGACAATGACTGTTTTTGATGTTGCTGCTAGTGTGGTCTATGTCTATTTTTGATGTTGCTGCTAGTGTGGTCTATGTCTATTTTTGATGTTGCTGCTAGTGTGGTCTATGTCTATTTTTAATGTGGCTGCTAGTGTGGTCTATGTCTATTTTTGATGTTGCTGCTAGTGTGGTCTATGGCTATTTTTGATGTTGCTGCTAGTGTGGTCTATGTCTATTTTTGATGTTTCTTCTAGTGTGGTCTATGGCTATTTTTGATGTTGCTGCTAGTGTGGTCTATGTCTATTTTTAATGTTGCTGGTAGTGTGGTCTATGTCTATTTCTGGTGTTGCTGCTAGTGTGGTCTATGTCTATTTTTAATGTTGCTGCTAGTGTGGTCTATGTCTATTTTTAATGTTGCTGCTAGTGTGGTCCATGACTATTTTGGATGTTGCTGCTAGTGTGGTCTATGTCTATTTTTAATGTTGCTGCTAGTGTGGTCTATGTCTATTTTTGATGTTGCTGCTAGTGTGGTCCATGACTATTTTGGATGTTGCTGCTAGTGTGGTCCATGTGTATTTTGATGTTGCTGCTAGAGTGGTCCATGTCTATTTTTGATGTTGCTGCTAGTGTGGTCCATGTCTATTTTTAATGTTGCTGCTAGACCGGTCCCTATTACTCATGTTGCTGCTAGAGTGGTCCATGTCCATTTTTAATGGCCTACTCTTAATAAAGGCGTAACAGGTTTTAACGTGTACATAAGATGTTCTGCGGGGATTCACATAGGAGAGTTGGTTTAGACTGGCCACTGTCCATGTTTTATGTTACTACTAGATTGGTCTCTGACCCATTTCTTTATGTTGCTCTTCCTCTGTTCCCTGTCCCATCTTTTGATGCTTTTACACTGGTCCCTGCAAATTTTTATGTCGCTCTACACTGGCCCCTGTCCCAGTTTTTTTATTTTGCTGTTACAGTGTTCCCTGTCCCAATTTTAATATATATGTTACACTGGTCCCTGGAGATTTGTATGTCTCTGTTACACTGGTCCCTGCAGATATTTATGTCGCTGTTACACTGGTCCCTGCAGATTATGTCTGTTACACTGGTCCCTGCATATTTTTATGTCTCTGTTACACTGGTCCCTGCATATTTTTATGTCTCTGTTACACTGGTCCCTGTAGATTTTTATGTCTCTGTTACACTGGTCCCTGCAGATTATGTCTGTTACACTGGTCCCTGCATATTTTTATGTCTCTGTTACACTGGTCCCTGCATATTTTTATGTCTCTGTTACACTGGTCCCTGCATATTTTTATGTCTCTGTTACACTGGTCCCTGTAGATTTTTATGTCTCTGTTACACTAGTCCCTGCATATTTTTATGTCTCTGTTACACTGGTCCCTGCAGATTATCATGTCACTGTTAACAATGTTCCCGGTAGATTATCATGTCTCTGTTAACAATGTTCCCGGCAGATTATCATGTCGCTGTTAACAATGTTCCCGGCAGATTATCATGTCTCTGTTAACAATGTTCCTGGCAGATTATCATGTCTCTGTTGTAAATGTTCCCGGAAGATTATCATGTCTCTGTTAACAATATTCCCGGCAGATTACCATGTCTCTGTTAACAATGCTCCCGGCAGATTATCATGTCTCTGTCAACAATGTTCCCGGCAGATTATCATGCCGCTGTTAACAATGTTCCCGACAAATTATCATGTCGCTGTTAACAATGTTCCCGACAAATTATCATGTCGCTGTTAACACTGTTCCAGGCAGATTATCATGTCACGGTTACACTGTTCCCTGTAGATTTTTTTTAATGTCGCTTTAACAATGTTCCCGGCAGATGATCATGTCGCTGTTAACAATGTTCCCGGCAGATGATCATGTTGCTGTTAACTCTGTCCCCTGTCCCATTTTTTATGTCGATGTTACACTGGTCCCTTTCTTATTTTTGATATCTCCTGCCCAACTGTTATCTTACCTGTCCGAATACATTGCTCCATCCACCATCTCCAAAGTACAGTTTTGGGAAGAAAGCAGTGGCAAGCTCGCGCGCTCTGTGTGCGTGTGTGTGTGTGTGTGTGTGTGTGTGTGTGTGTGTGTGTGTGTATGTGTGCGCGCGCGCTCCTGCTTCACAAATATGATATAACTGACTCCTTCATTTGCTATACTAAATTACCCCATCTGGTTGACATAAACCAACCGGTTGTGTTGTGTGTGTAGGTGTGCGCGCGCGCGTGCCTGTGTGTGTGCGTGTTATTTTATCAAACGCATCAAGGAACTGGACATAACTGACATATTATACCTGCACCCTGTCTTTTTAGGTCTCTAATTGTAACACCAGGACTTACTGATTTTGTTTCTTCTAATTTGATGGAGTTTGTACATTCCCTGTGTGACAGTATCTCTTGAAACTTGACATTTAACCAACAAACATTTCAACACGTTTCTAGAATCAAAATTTTGATAGAAGTATTGTTATTGAGAGTTTTATTTCATTAAAAAAAAAAATCTTTTATTTCGAGGATGATGGAATAAGAACTCATGTGCTTTTTTTTCATCCAGTCCCTGAGTGTATGCAGATCTGTCAATTTTGTCACACAATGGCCTACTCTTCCGAAAAGCGGAACGGGTTTGAACGTGTGCGCAAGATGTTCTGCGTGCGTTCGCATACGGGACCTCGGTTTATAGTCTCATCCGAAGGACTTTTGGGGAGAGTGGAGTTGGCACTGATGTTAACTCCAGAGGAAAAATCCTCTTGAACGAGAATCGAACTCGAGTCAGCAGATCACGAACGCATCACGCTAACCACCAGGCTATCCCCCCTCTCCCCCGTCCCGTGAAGGAGAGAGAAAGGAAATGTTGGGGGGGGGGGGGGGGGGGGGAGAGCAAGGGGGGGAAGATTCACAGGAAAACCATTACTTTTATTGACAATATAA
Organism: Rapana venosa; assembly: GCA_028751875.1. Classification (NCBI taxonomy): domain Eukaryota; kingdom Metazoa; phylum Mollusca; class Gastropoda; order Neogastropoda; family Muricidae; genus Rapana; species Rapana venosa. The sequence goes on from CM054134.1 coordinate 94,623,029, forward strand.
TAGAAGACAATAACGTTTTGAAGGTCTAAGCTGAAATTTAAAAAAAAAATTCCATGCAAACAACAACAAAAACAAAACAAAACAATAAAAACAAACAAAAACCGAGGAAAGATCCGGGACATCCTACAAAATTGTTGATAACAGCAACACACACACATAAACCCACGCACAAACACACACAAACAAATTTTAAAAAACCACACACAAATACACACACAAACATCCCACACAACAGGCACAGAAACATACACGCACACAAACACACAAACATACACACACAAACAACACACAAGTAAACAAAAACACACACACACACAAACAAACACACACACACGCACACACACGCACGCACGCACACGCACGCGCGCCCACACGGACGCATAGGATAGCCTGGTGGTTAGAGCGATGCGGATTGCCCTCGTGATCTGCTGACCCGGGTTCGATTCCCGTTCAAGCGGATGTTTTTTCCCCGGAGTTAACATTTCTGAGCACAACATAGATCTAACCTTTCTTACAGAGACTTGCCTAAAACTACTGGGTCACGAACCAAAGATAAAACAGCTGACGCCACCTGGCTACAAAACTCTTTCCCCCGACTCTCCCGTGGAGGTGGCATTGCCATCGTCTACAAAGACACTCTGCATCCAACTCTTTCTATCTGTCACTCCCTTCCTTTTTCACCCGAATCTTTCGAAGTCTGTGAACTCAACCTCACCTTACCTGGCCACTCTGTTACTTTCTGTTGCCTTTACCGTCCACCTCCCAACCGTAGAAACAATTTGACGTCTTCAGTTTTCCACCAAGAGTTTCAATCCTCCTTGACCATTTCAGCCTCTCTCCCAAGAAACTTATCATTCTTGGTGACTTTAAGCATCTTTCTCTGTCTTTGTCTAACCACTCTCTTTCCAGCTGGTAAACGAACCAACACACAGATCTGGTCACATTTTAGACTGGCTTATCAGGGATGTTTCACAAGGTCTAGTCACATCTCAGTCTGTATCTGTCACTGATGAACTGCTCTCCGATCATTCTACCATTCTTTTCTCCCTAAACATTGCAAAGCCTATCAGAAAGAACAAATGCATTACCCTTTGCAACCTTAAGGCCATAGATATTCAAACTTTTATTTCCCAAACTGCTGAACGCTTATCATAAATCCATGACCATACTGACCCTTCTAAACACTACAATATCGTCCTCAGCCGCCAACTCCTTGATGAGCATGCACCTCCTACTGACCATCTCCTGCCTGATAGGCCCTGTGCACCATGGTACACCCATGACATCCTGGTCGCAAAACGCAAACGCCGATAACTAGAACGGCAATGGCGAAAAACAAAAACTGAAATAAACAAACAGCTTCTTCGTAAACAAATCAACAAAGTAAAAACCTTAATCCATTCAGCAAAAACAAAGTATTACTCTTCTCAAGTTATTGATGCCACATCTATGAAATCTCTCTTTTCCCTCACATAAACATTTTTAAAAAAATTTAAATAAAAAAAAGGGTGGCGCTGCTCTTGTGGCGACGCGCTCTCCCCGGGGAGAGCAGCCCGAATTTCACGCAGAGAAATCTCGTGACTTAAAGTGGTATAAAAAAAAAACCAAAACCAAAAAACCCACCATCCACTCTTCTTGGATCTGCGAAAGCTAGCCCTCTTCCTGCTATCTACAACCACTCTGAACTTCCTTCTATATTTTCTGCTTTCTTTTCTGACAAAATCCGCAACATTCGCGCTAGCTTGGATCAAACTCCTTTCCAGCCTTGAATTTCTGATCCTCAATTTTCTGGCACTCCTCTCCTGTTCTTTCATCCAGCAAGCGAGAAAGAAATCGAGAAAATTCTGAAAGGAATGACTTGAAAATCATGCGATCTTGACCCCATACCTGCTTCTCTTTTCGCACAGTACCTGCCACAGCTTATACCCACTATCACGAAGATAGTGAACTCATCTCTTGTTTCTGGAAATGTTCCTTCAGCTCTCAAAACTGCTTTAGTCACACCACTACTCAAAAAGCATGACCTTGACCCTAACATTCTGAAGAATTACAGACCTGTTTCCAACCTAACTTTTATCTCTAAAGTCCTTGAAAGAGTAGTTCTGAAACAGCTCAACAACCACCTTCTCTCCAACAGTCTTCTTCCTGCGTTTCAGCCTGCCTATCGCGCCAACCACAGTACTGAAACCACCCTAGTCCACACCTTAAACATGCTTCTACTTGCTTCTGACTCAGGGAAAGTCTCCCACCTCACTCTACTCGTCTTATCTGCAGCATTCGACACTATTTACCACTCTATTCTTCTCTCTCGTCTTCAAGAAACGCTTGGTGTTACTGGTACAGGCCTCCCCTGGTTTAGCTCATACCTGACTGACCGATTCCAGACAGTCACAGTAAACAAGATTCAGTCAGTACCTGCCAGACTGGAATGTGAAGTTCCGCAGGGATCAGTTCTGGGCCCTGTTCTTTTCACTCTCTACACCGCTCCACTGTCATATATAATTAACCGTCATCAGATCAACCATCACTTTTATGCAGATGACTCTCAGATTCTAAGCAGCGACACTCCTGAAAATCTGCCCTCTCTCTTGACAAATATGGCCCACTGCATTCAAGATATCCAAATCTGGATGATAGAGAACAAAGTTACACCTAAACGCTGATAAAACTGAAGCCATGCTTTGTAGGGACCAAACACAAACTCTCTTCCATTACAACAGCTTCAATAGAATTCGGCAATGCATCAGTTCCTCTATCCACTGCTGTGAAGTATCTAGGGGTCATTATTGACAACACACTCTCTATGCAAAAATTCATCACCCAGACCTGCCAGTCGTGCTACTATCAATTACGGCGTGTTAGTGCCATTTGAAAGTACCTGTCCACAGGCACAACATCCATACTCGTTAGGTCTCTCATTCTTTCAGGTCTGGACTATTGCAATTCTCTGTTGGCTGGTCTGCCAGCATCATCTATCCTCTTCCTTCAACGTATTCAAAACTCTGCAGCTCAACTAGTCCTCAGAAAGAAAAAAATCTGAGCACATTACCCCTCTCTTGCGATCTCTCCACTGGCTGCCTGTGCCACAGAGAGTAAACTATAAGATCAGTACAAATGTCTCAAAAAAACAGCACCCTCCTATCTCTGTGAATGTCTTCACCTGTCCACTCTTTCTCGTTCCCTTCGCTCTGCTGCAGATTCCTTGTGTTTACGAATACCGAGATTCAGCCAGTCCACCTTCGGCCTTCGCTCTTTCTCTGTTTCTGGCCCATCGATTTGGAATGGCCTCCCTATCTCTCTTCGCCAAAGGCCTTCTTGTGACACTTTTAAATCCGGCCTCAAGTCATAATCATTTGTTTCAAACCTAAGACTTTCCTCTCCTGTTTCATTTCATAGTTATCCCTGCTTTTCAATAGCCAAAAATCCATCACCCTGCCAAAGTGTATAGTTGTGTGTGTGTGTGTGTGTGTGTGTGTGCGCGCGCGCGCGCGTGCGCGCGTTTGTACTTGTTAGAACTATTACTTGTTATTGGTTGCATGACTGTGTAAGAATTATTTGAGTGCAAGCCCTTTGATTTGTCTGTGCAAGATACAGCGCTATATAAAATCCATTTATTATTATTATTATTATTATTATATAACATCAGTGCCGACTCCTTTATAATTATGTTTGTCTGTCGTGTTCGACGATGATCTCCAGAACAGCGGAGGAGGCAGCTGTTTCAGAAATTTGGGCAGAAATTTGATTATAGTGGAGATGCCTTGCCTACAGTACATCCCACTCTCTCGGCCAAGTGGGCATAAGGACAGTCAGGGTTGGAGGTGTTCTCCAAAGGCCAACCAGCCCCCAGGGCTGCAGCACATAAGGACTGTGCAAGTCAAGCCTCCTAGTCAGAGAGTCATAGTCGATCACTAAAGACTAAGCTGTAAAGTGGAATTGCATGAGTGGGAAAGCCACTGATCATACAGCCTCTCACTTTGCTGTTGCCCCCAGCGTCAATGGTTTAATCAAGAACTGTGATAAACCCCAGGCCCTGAAGGCATATGCTTATGTGCCAACTCTACTCCCTCCAAAAGTCCTTCGGATGACGCTATCAACCGAGGTCCCGTGTGCGAGCGCACGCAGAACATCTTGCTCACACATTAAAACCTGCCCCGCTTTTCCAAAGAGCAAACCATTGTGTGCCGGTGGGAATGGACAACAAAATTTTACAAAACTGCGTACATGGGGACTGATGTAAAAAGCACCTAGTTCTCATTTCATTATCCTCGAAATAAAAGAATATAATAAAGGAATAAAATAAATAAAAATAAATTAATTAACGCATGTACTTTCGCACGCAAGAGTACACACACACACACACACACACACAAACTTCATAAACTGTTTACCGTCACATTAATATGAATTGTATACCCACACAAACACCCCCGCCCCCAACAAACACACACACACACACACACAGCGCGTGCGCGCGCGCGCTGACGCGAACATTTTTTCTTACACATACACACCCCTCCACATACTCACACATCCATCCCCTCCCCCACCCCCTACACACACTGAACAAACACACTGCAAACACACACACTGCAACACACACACACACACACACACACACACACACTCTGGACATCCCAGTTTAATATGCAACAATACAAACTCGATTATGAGGCCGGAGGATGCGTACTTCCTGGTCGATATGTGTAATGAGGTTTCGCACTTGTTTCTTTTTCAATAGGTTTTTGTGCGCGCGCGTGTGCGGTGTGTGTGTGTGTGTGTATGTGTTTCTTTTCTTACTTTATTGTGTGACAGGAATTTCCATAATGTTTCTTTGTTTCCTGCATTGTGTCAAGAGATGGGGCATGATCATTGTGGGGGCAGTGTGCCCCTGTTTGAGGCCATAGCGGCATTCGGGGCAAGTGCAATGTCCTTTCGTCCACAGCCCACCCAGATTTTCCTTCTCCTCCTCCGCCGCCCCCCCCCCCCCCCCCCCCCCCACACCACCCTCCCACCTTGAGGCACGCACGCACGGGCGCAGGGGCGCGCGCGCGCGCACACACACCACGTATATGTATATACGTACGTATGTACGCACACACACACACACACACACACACACCGAGTCATTTCCGAGGTGAATGTCTCTTCAACTTTACGTAAGCAGGTTTGGTCTATTATAAATTATTGTTGAACGTGGGCCTGGAAACGCCTCAGGACGGGCGAAAATTTACATGACTGTGCAAAATAATTATGTAAAAAAACTGTCAGTAGCAAATTTGATCGTTTGATTTCCTTATAATAATGTATGTATGTACACCCACACCCATTATATATATATATATATATATATATATATATATATATATATATATATATATAATTTCTTTTGTTTCTTCTCCTGTTGGGATGCTGGCGGCTTGTCAGTAGGAGCAGCATTCCCAACTTTTCAAAATTCTGTGCTAGGAATTCCCTCTTTTCTAAACCCCCCCCCCCCCCCCCCCCCCCACTTTTGTTTTTGTTTCTGCCTTGTTCCCGTTCTTTCCTGTCACCTTCCGTTTGTCTATTTTCTGCCTTCTTCATCCATTCTCCTTCTTCACCCCCCCCCCCCCCACCCCCCCCAACAAAGATTTTTTTTTTTTTTTTTAAAAAAAAAAAAAAAAAAAGACAGTTTTCGCCCATGCCGAAGTCGATTGCGCTGGGTTTGACATGTCAGGCGCTTAACGGCTGCGTAACGGATTGATTTGTTTACTTAACAAGATTCTGCGCTATATAAATCCCGTACATACCTATATTATATTATTATTATTATTATTTTCGGTCACATGACAGACAATAGTAGTTGCTGTTTGAGCAATCAAGAAGAAGAATTTTGTTTCTCTATGATTATGTATTTTGTACACTTGTTTACTGCGAAGCGCGATGCTACCAGCTTTAAGATTGTTTACTTTTAAAAAAAACAACAACTAAAACTCTTTCTCACTAACGAAAATATGATATAACTACGTGTTAGTTTCAACAGAAATTTTTATATTGCTATGTTTTATGTGTGGCACGAGTTTTATATATCGTTCAATGTTATTTTTAACAACCACAAAAATGATATGGGTGTGTGCTGTTCTTAAGAATTCTACATCGCTGTATCTTTGTTTGAAAACAAAAAGTAGAGTAAGAACTAGTTTTTGATAGTTACAGTCAGTACACAGATCCCCCTCCCTCCCCCTCCTCTCCTGTGTCATTAAAGAATTAGAATCTCTCTCTCTCTCTCTCTCTCTCTCTCTCTCTCTCTCTCTCTCTCCTCTCTCTCTGCGATTAAAGAAATTGAATCTGTCTGTCTGTCTGTCTCTCAGTCTGTTTCTCTCTGTGTGTCTCTGTCTGTCTGTCTGTCTGTCCGTCCGTCCGTCCGTCTGTCTGTCTGTCTGTATCTCTTCATGATAATAATAATACATGGAATTAGATAGAGCTATATCTTGCAGAGACAAATCAAAGCGCTTGCATTCAACTCATTCTTACAGTCATACAATCAGTAACAAATTAATAGTTACAAGTCCAAATGTGCACGCACACACACGCACACAGGTCACGCACCCTGGCAGGGCGATAGAATCTTGGCTGCTGAAGGCAGGGAAAAGCTATGAGAAGAAGCAGGAGAGAAAAATCTAAGGTTTGAAATAAGTAAGTCTTGAGACTGGATTTTAAAGTGTCATAAGAAGGCTTTTGGCGAAGAGAGAGAGGGAGATCATTCCAGATTGATGGAGCAGAAATCCGAGAAAGAGCTACGCCGACGGTGGATTGGTTGAATCTTGGTATTCGTAAGGAAGAAGGTATCTGCAGTAGAGCGGAGGGAACGAGAAGGAGTGTACAAGTGAGGACATTCACAGAGGTAGGAGGGTGCTGTTTTGTGGAGACATTAAATTTGTAACAGAGTACTGATCTTGTATGTAGTTTACTCTCTGTGGCACAGGCAGCCAGTGGAGAGATCGCAAGAGAGGGGTAATGGGCTCAGATTTTTTCTTTCTGAGGACTAGTCCAGCTGCAGAGTTTTGTATACGTTGAAGGGAGTGGATAGATGATGCTGGCAGACCAGACAAAAGAGAATTGCAATAGTCCAGACGTGAAAGAATGAGAGAAGTGACAAGTTTGGATGCTGCATCTGTGGACAGGTACTTTCGAATTGTACTAATACGCCGTAATTGATAGTAGCACGACTGGCAGGTCTGGGTGATGAATTTTTGCATAGGGAGTGTGTTGTCAATAATGACCCCTAGATATTTCACAGCAGTGGATAGAGGAACTGATGCATTGCCAAATCGTATTGAAGCTGTTGTAATGGAAGAGAGTTTGTGTTTGGTCCCTACAAGCATGGTTTCCGTTTTATCTGCATTTAGCTGTAACTTGTTCATCCAAGTTTGGACATCTTGAAAGCAGTGGGATTTGTCAAGAGAGATGGCAGATTTTCAGGAGTGTCGCTGCTTAGAATCTTAGCGTCATCTGCATAAAAATGATGGTTGATCTGATGATGGTAAATTATATGTGACAGTGGAGCAGTGTTGAGGGTGAACTAGTGAACAGGACCCAGAACAGATCCCTGTGGAACTCCACATTCCAGTCTGGCAGGTACTGACTGAATCTTGTTTACTGCGACTGTCTGGAATCGGTCGGTAAGGTATGAACTAAACCAGGTAAGGGCTATACCAATAACACTAAACTTTTTTTGAAGACGGGAGAGAAGAATAGAGTGGTCAATAGTGTCGAAGGCTGCAGATAAGTCGAGTAGAGTGAGAAAGTAGATTTTCCCCGAGTCAGAAGCGAGTAGAAGTGTGTTTAAGATGTGGACAAGGGTATAGTTTCAGTGCTGTGGTTGACACGATAGGCAGACTAAAACGCAGGAAGGAGACTGTTGGAAAGAAGATGGTGGTTGAGCTGTTTTGATGATGGCACAACACTACCTATCAGTCACAGTAATCCGAACAACAGTCCACCAATACTTACAAACTGCAAAACTATACCTGAATAATGTAACTTAATCCTACCTGTCTAACATAGTAACGAAAACAAAAGCTCCCAAATGTCCTAAACAAACCAAAGTCACGATCACCAACATTTTAATCCCCCCCCCCCCCCACACACACACACACACACACCCTACTTCCAACACTTTTCTACAGTGCCAGTGCCTATAGAAGGTCACTGGGACACAGGTTTTGAGTCAGAAACTAAAGGCAGGGTGAAGAGTTAACTGATATAAATCACGAAACTGTATTCGAAAAGAAATATAGATAACAGCTATGCTATATTAGGTACAAACCGGAAAAATGACACGGCACGTATGTATCTTTTTTCGTCCATGAAAATATGCAACCACATTATGTATTATTATGACCCTGCAAGCCGGTGCACATTCGCCTGAAAACCCGCTACGTGCGGTTCATAGAGCCTCTCAATTAGTGAGTCTCCAGAACATTCCTACCACATAGGTGATAACAACTGTCTTACTTCTTGATGAAGGTCTGAGGCAGACACGCGCGCACACACACACACACTTACATACACATACAGACACACGCGCACACACATAATTATATATATATCACACAAAGTATATATATATCTATATCTATCTATATATATAATTTTTTTTATACCACACAAAGTAAAAGTAGAACGATGTTCCCCAATATTTCTGCTTCGCCTTCCTCAGGAGGGGGGTGGGGGTATCATAATGACGTGATGGAATGACGTTAATCTCAATTATACGTCATTGTGAAACTTTGTTATGACATTGTAAATTAAACATCATACTGAGACCTCATTAGACAGACATACAGAGAGAGAGAGAGAGAGAGAGAGAGGGGGGGGGGGGGAACTTTACATGGGACAATTATGGTTCACACACACAAACACACACACTTGCGCGCGCACGCATACATGCACGCATGCACACATATACACGCTTTGATTTGTTGCTTTACAAGATTCAGCGCTATATAAATTCCATATATTATTATTATTATTATTATTATTATTATTATTATTATTATTATTATATGCACACACACACATCCTTTCAGGAGACTATAAACGAGGTCCCGTGTGGGAGCGCACGCAGAACATCCTGCGCACATGCCAAAACCCGTTCCACTTTTCGGAAGAGTAGGCAATTGTGCGCCAGTGCAAATGGATGACAAAATCTACAAAGCCGCACACACACACGGGAACTGGATGCAAAAGCAGCAAACGAGTGCCCATTCCATCATCCTCGAAACAAAGGAATAAATAAATAGTAATTAAACAATAAACACACATGCACGCGCGCGCGCGCGCGCGCACACACACACACAACACACAACACACACATACACACACAACACACACACACACACACACACACACACACACACACACACACACACACACACACGTCAAGTTAGGTATGTTTGGATGATTGTTCAAAGCAAGTTGCCAGGGTAGTGGAATGTGGTCACTGACAGGAAGAGGATGGCAAGCTCATCTGTCACGTGTGTTGAGGCCTTCAGGGGCGTCAGTCTGCAACTTGTGTCTCCAGAAACGTTCTCGGCTTAGTCTGGCCTCGTGGGTCTGTCCGTTCACCTGTTCGATCACCTGGCACTTCACGTTGCTGAGAGACAGTGTCCCGCCTGATTGAATTGTTGGGTCACTCTTGTGCGGTGTTTCTGGTGATGTCACTGTGGTGAAGGTACAGCCTGGTTTTCAGGGCGTTTTTGGTTTCGCCAACGTACTGGAGTCCACAGAGGTTGCAGCTGAGCAGATAAACGATGTTCTTGCTGCTACAAGAGAAGGCGTCTCTGATGGTGAATCTCTCACCAGTAGTGAAACTGGTGAAGAGACTGCCTCTCTAGTAGGTGGTCCCTGCAGGTGGCACATTTTTTGGTGCAGCAGATACATCCACGACTGCCAGGTGTTGCGTTTGTAGGAGGCAGGACAGATGGCATGAGCATGTTCCCTAGACTCCTGCATTTTCGCTCCCCCACCAAGGAGCTTCGGGAACTGCCTTCTTCATTCTGGCACTGCAGTGCAGGGTAGGCAGATTGTCCTGTAACCATTTTCGGATGGGAGGGTTCCGTGGATTATGGGTGATGACTACAGGAACTCTGCTGTTGGTATTTCTTTTTGTGTAATTGAGGGTAGCCCGGCGTGGAGTGGCTTTTGCCCGTGTTTTAACGGCCATGATGATGGTGTCAGGGTAGCCACGATCCTGGAAGGCATGGCACATCTCCATACTGGGGCGTTCGAAGTCTTGCTCAGTGGAGCACAAGCGGCGCACTGGCAAGAACTGTCCCACAGGGATGTTGTTGACACAATGACGGGAATGACATGATCGGAATGGAAGGTAGTTGTGGGCATCTGTTTCTTTAGAGAAGAGCTCGGTGGTGATGTATCAACCTTCCATTCTGAGGAGAATGTCCAGGTAGGGCATTTCTGTTTTTGAAGTGTGGACAGTGAACTTTATTGACGGGTGGAATGAGTTGATGAACTCACTGAAACTGTTCAGCTGTTCCTCTGTTCCCATCCACAACACCAGTATGCGTCAATAAAGCGTCTCCACAGTTCTTCTTCTACTGCTACAGGGCTTTTTTTCCAGTAGTGACTTTTCGAGGAAGCCCATGAACAGGTTGGCCACTGTGGGTGCCATAGGTGTGCCCATGGCAGTGCCTGTTTTTTGCTGGTAGACTTGGCCTTTAAAAGTGAAGTAGTTATTTAAAGTGTGCTGTACAATCTCCAGTGCGGTACTGACAGGGGGTACACTGTCCTTTGGATGGGAGTCCATGAAGAAGCGGATAGTGTCTGTCATGTCCTGATGAGGAATGGTGCCGTACAGGTTGACGACATCAACTGTTACAAGCATGACACTTTCTTTGAAGGGTCCAAGTCTTGTGTTCCAGTCCAGGATTTTGTTTAAGATATCTGTGGAATCCTTTACGTAGCTGGGAAGAGAGACTACATAGGGTTGCAGCCAGGAGTCCACTAGTTTGGACAGCGTTGCAGTAGGGCCATTTACCCCAGACACGATGGGACGTCCAGGAGGGTCTACAAGCGATTTGTGGACTTTGGGAATGTGATAAAACACATGGGGTCTGACGTTGCCCGGTTCAAGTCGAGCCCATCTCTGTGTGTTTTCATCAATGCATTCCTTTGCTTGTAGTTTGTCCACAATGATGTTGGTGGCAGTGGTGATTTGCGGTGTGGGGTCTTTCCTTACTTGTTCGTAGTGTTCAGGGTTATTCAGTAGCCGCTGGCCCTCCCTGATGTAGCTGTCAACATCTTGAACAACAACAGCGGTGCCTCCTTTGTCTGCCCTGGAGATCCGTATCTTTCTGTCCTGCACCAGATTGTCAGTTCGTGGAGAGCTCCTCTTTCTGAGGTGGAGAAGTTATCTCTGATCTTTCTGTTGTTGACAAAGTTGTTGGTTCGGGTTTGGATGGTATTACAGTATGCATCTATCTATCTATCTATCTATCTATCTATCTATCTATCTATCTATCTATCTATCTATCTATCTATCTATCTATCTATCTATCTATCTATCTATCTATCTATCTATCTATAATCTATATATACAAGCACACATACACACAGAGAGAAAACGTTATAGGCTTGATAATACCAGTACTCGCATCTCTCTCTCTTTCTGTTATTTTTTTTTATAGGTGATTCACTTATACGTGTGCACGTGTGTGTGTGTGTGTGTGTGTGTGTGTGTGTGTGTGTGTGTGTGTGTGTGTGTGCGCGCGCGCGCGCGCGCTCGCTCGCTCACAGCACTAACTAGTACATCGGAAAAAGTAGCAAACATTGCATGTGTATTTCTTACCCAGGATATTCTTCTCCAATCGTTACCTCTCATATGGGTCCATACTTTCACCAGCCACCTCCGTATCCATCACCTTGTGCGCGCGCGCGCGCGCGTGCGTGCGTGCGCGTGTGTGTGTGTGTGTGTGTGTTGTGATGTGTGTGTGTGTGTGTTGTGATGTGTGTTGTGGTGTGTGTGTTGTGATGTGTGTGTGTGTGTGTATGTGTGTTGTGGTGTGTTGTGTGTGTGTGTGTGTGTGTGGTGTGTGTGTTGTGTGTGTTTTGTGTGTGGTTGGCGGTGCGTGTGGTGTGTTGTGGTGTGTGTTTTGTGTTGTTTTGTGCGTTGTGGTGTGTGTTGTGATGTGCGTTGTGTGTGTGTGTGTGTTGATGTGTGTGTTGTGTGTTGTGTGTGTGTTGTGAGTGTGTTGTGTGTGTGTGTGTGTGTGTTTGTGTGTTGTGTGTGTGTGTGTGTGTGGTGTTTGTGGTGTGTGTGTGTGTGTGTTGTGATGTGTGTGTGTGTGTTGTGTGTTGTGTGTTGTGTGTGTGTGTGTGTGTGTGTGTTTTGTGTGTGTGTGTGTGTGTTGTGTGTGTGTGTGTGTGTGTGTGTGTGTGTGTGTGTGTGTGTGTGTGTGTGTGTGTGTGTGTGTGTGTGTGTGTGTGTGTGTGGTGTGTGTTGTGTGTGTATGTTGTGTTGTTGTGTGTTGTTGTAATGTTGTGTTGCGTGGATGTTGTGTGTGTTGTGTGTGTGTGTGTGTGTTAGTGTTTTGTGTGTGCTGTTTATGATGTTGTAATGTTGTTTCGATTAGTGTGTTGTATGTGTGTGTTTATTGTCATTATAGTGTGTTCTTAACGGTTATCGTATTAATATTTGTCTATACTTTTCGTGAACGGTCGTATGCGTGCAACAAATTTGAACCTTTCTTATGTTTGCTTTACCAGGTTCAGCGCTATATGAATTCCACATGTTATTATCATCATCATTGTCATTATCGTTATTATCATCATTACTAGTGCTATTACTATCAACAGAGTCATTACCATCACCACCATCATCATCATTGTTATTAATATAATTTTAAAAAATCGTCATCATCATCATCACCACTATTATTATTATTATTGATAATATCATCATCATCATCATCATCTCATCATCATCATCATCTTCTTATCATTATTACTATTATAATCACCATCATCATCATCATCATCATAATTATTATTATCATCATAATCATTATTATTATTGTTGTTGTTGCCATCACTATCATATCATCATTATCAAACACAAGCGGATGACTGGACTGTATCAGGTGAAACAAGCGCGAGGACAGTCTCAGATTGCCGTGTTGATAGTCACGCAGACCTTGTTTCCCCCATCATTTCTCCGTCATCAACCTGCCTCCTCACACACACACACACACACACACACACACACACACACACACACACACACACACACACACACACACACACACACACCACACACACACAGACACACACACACACAGACACACACACACACGCACACGCGCGCACACACACACACACACACGGGGACGGGATAGCCTGGTGGTTAGAGTGATGTATTCGCGATCTGCTGACCTGGGTTCGATTCTCGTTCAAGAGGATTTTTTCCCTCTGGAGTTAACACCAGTGCCGACTCTACTCTCCCCCAAAAGTCCTTCGGATGAGACTATAAACAGAGGTCCCGTGTGCGAACGCACGCAGAACATCTTGCGCACACGTTAAAACCCGTTTCGCTTTTCGGAAGAGTAGGCCATTGTGTGTTGGTTAGGACCATGCATACACACGTGGACTGGATGAAAAAAAGCACATGAATGCCTATTCCATTATCCTAAAAATAAAAGAATAAAATTAATGAATAAATAAACACACACAAACAAACAAACATTGTGTATCTGCACGGTCATCAGTGTAGGCACACTGGCAGTCAACTTTTTTTTTCCAGTTGTTATTTGTTCATATTCATTTTTTGAAAACAAAGTTATTTCTTTACTTATCTGTTCATCTTAGGCTCGCGTCGTTTGACTGTAATAACTACTACCTAGAAAAAAATTGCTTAAAGACGTCCCTACCTGTTGCTCCGTTTGTGTAGCGTAGTGTAGTGTAATGTAGTGTAGTGTAGTGTAGTGTAGTGTAGTGTAGTGTAGTGTAGTGTAGTGTAGTGTAGTGTAGTGGTGTGTTGTTGTTGTCTGTGGTGGTGGTGGTGGTGATGGTGGTGGTGGTGGTGGTGGTGGTGTGTGTGTGTGTGTGTGTGTGTGTGTGTGCGTGCGCGTGCGTGCATGTATGTATGTATGTATGTATGTATGTATGTATGTATGTATGTATGTATGTATGTAGTATGTATGTATGTATGTATACATATGTGATCGATAATTGTTTTACGTCTCTTCACTGAATGTGATATTAGACACTTTTGTGTGTGTGTACACTGTGTGTTGAGTGCTGTGTGTGGTGTGTGTTTCGCATGCATTGTGTGTGTGTGTGTTTGCGCGTGCATATGTGTGTACGTATGTGTGTGCATGTATGCATGTATGTATGTGTGTGTCTGCATATGTGTATGCATGTGAGTTTGTGCTAGTGCTAAAGATAAAGGGGACAGAAAAGGAAGCAGCGAAGACTGATGGCTAGGCTTCTGTGTGGCAAGAGGTCAGAGGCAATGGGTCAGAGGCAATGGGTCAGGCGTGCATTGAGGAGAGGTAGGGTGCACCCCCTATATGCCTCGTCACACCATTTGGGTTACAAGCCAGCCTAGCCCACCTCAACACCTGTGTTTTATGCCCTGATAGCCCCTAGTGTGATTGTCTGCATGCGCGCGCGCGCACACACACACACACTGAAAACAAACACATACACACACACGCACCACACACACACACACACACACATTGAACACACACACATACACACGCGCGCATGCACACACACTACAAACACAAACACACACACACACACACACACTCGAAAACTTTTTTTGTTTATTGTTTGTAATGTGATCAGAAAGATATAAAAATATAATAACATGTGCGTCAGCGGTCTATTCTAAGGTGGCTGAAGGTTAACTACTACTGGTGTAAAAAACCCAAACCAACCCCCAAACCCTAAGGAACAGACTTCCAAGCCAGATGTCGCAACACAAACATGACACTGCAGTATAGGACTAGGGCATAGTGACCCCCTTAACCTCTCTCCTCTCTCTCTCTCTCTCTCTCTCTCTCTCTCACACACACACACACATACACACACACACACACACACACACACAAACACTTACACACACACACACACACACACACACACACACACACACACACACACACACACACACACACAGTGTTTATCATGAACTGTAACATATACTACTACTACTACTACTACTACTACTACTACTACTCTGCTGCTGCTGCTGCTGCTGCTGCTGCTGCTGCTGCTAATGATGATGATGATGATAATGATACTACTACTACAACTCATCGTCGTCGACGTCATAATAATAATAAACATCATCATAAAATAATGACAGTAATAATTATAATGATAACAACAATAGTTATGATAATAATACATGGGATTTATATAGCGGTATATCTTATAATCACAGCCCTTGAATTCAGCCTATTCTTCTTACACGTGCAGCCGATCACAGATTAGTTTTTGTCCAGTTTCAAATTCACACGTATGTGTGTGTGTGTGTGTGTGTGTGTGTGTGTGTGTGTGTGTGTGTGTGTGTGTGTGTGTGTGTGATTTATTTCATTTATTCCTCTATTTCGAGAGAAATGGAATGAGCACTCATGCGCTTTTTAAAATCTTGTCCCTGTGTGAATGCGGCTTTGTCAATTTTGTCATCGTTCCCACCATCAGACACTTGTCCTACTCTGCCGAAAAGCGGAAAAAGTTTTAACGTATGCGCAAGATGTTCTGCGTGCTTTCGCATACGGGACCTCGGTTTATTGTCTCACCCAAAGAACTTTTTTGGGTGGGGTGGGGATGGGGTGCGAGGGTGGGGGGTGGGGGGTAGGGGAGGGGGGGGGGAAGAGTGGAGTCGGCTCTGATGTTAACTCCAGGGAAAAAAATTCCCTTGAACGGGGTTCGAACTCGGGTCAGCAGTTCGCGAGCGCTATGCGCAACGCTCTAACCACTAGGATATTCCGCCTCCGTTGTGTGTGTTTGTATGTGTGTGTGTGTGTGTGTGTGTGTGTGTGTGTGTGTGTGTGTGTGTGTGTGCGTGCGTGTGCGAAACATCAGCATCAGCAGCCTTTTCCCCCTTTTCTCCTCAGAATTAAAACAAAAATTAAAAAGACAACACACACACATCACACACACCACAACACTACACACGCTCACACATACAAACACAGCACACACAAACACAACACACACACGCACGACACACACAACAGACATAACACAACACAATCCTCCCACCCCTCCACACACACGCGCGCGCGCGCGCACGCACGCACACACACTCCCCCATCACACGCACCCTCCCCCCCCCCCCACACACACACACTAACCCCTCCCCCCCCCCCCCCCACCCCATCCACACACCACCCTCCCCCCCCCCCCCACACTAACACCCCCCTCCCCCTCAACCACCCCCCCCCCCACACACACACACAAAACTCACCCTCCTCCTCCCTCCCCCTCCCTCCCACACACAGAACGCTCCCCCCCAAAAAAACAAAAAAAAGAGAAAAGGAGCGGTTTCTCTTCGTTATCATACAGAAGACAGTGATCCAGGAAGCAGCGAGTGCAGTCTCCAGACATGATAGGCATTTTCGATGGGCCCCACAGCCGTTGCCCGCTCACAGATTGGCTCAGCAGCCCAGCTTCCTGCTTTGTCCTTTTTATTGTCTTGCCAGGAATTGATGGGCTGGCTGTCTCTGTCCCTAGGCATCTCAAACGCGTGACGCGTTTACAAGTCTATTTTGCATGTATCTAAGAATTTTGTGTGTTTTCTGTTTGTTTGTTGTTGTTGTTTGTTGGGTTTTTAGTTTTAGTTTGGTGGTAATGGGGATGGGATAGTCTTGGGTCATAATGCTTGATACTGCCTAGTGTGTTTGTCCCTCTGTCTCTCTCTCTCTCTCTGTCTTGTGTGTGTGTGTGTGTGTGTGTGTGTGTGTGTGTGTGTGTGTGTGTGTGTGTGTGTGTGTGTGTGTGTGTCTTTGTTTCTCTCTAATGAGCTCTGTGTCTGTCTGTCTGTCTGTCTGTCTGTCTGTCTGTCTGTCTCTCTCTCTCTCTCTCTCTCCCCCCCTCCCTGCTTTGCTCTCTGTTTATTTATTTATTTATTTTTTTATATTATTAAATTCTTTTATATCGAGGATAATGGAATAAGCACTCGTGTGCTTTTTTAATAAATTTTTTTTTTTACATCTAATCCCCGTGTGTATGCGGTTTTGTCAATTCTGTCATCCGTTCCCACCGGCACACAATGGCCTACTCTTACGAACAGCGGAACAGGATTTAACGTGTGCGCAAGATGTTCTGTGTGCGTTCGCACACGGGACCTCGGTTTATAGTCTCATCCGAAGGATGTGTGTGTGTGTGTATGTGTGTATGTGTGTGTGTGCGCGTGTGTGTGTGTGTATGTGTGTGTGTGTGTGTGTGTGTGTGTGTGTGTGTGTGTGTGTGTGTGTGTGTGTGTGTGTGTGTGTGTGTGTGTTTCGGCGCGCGCAGGTTAATTTGTGTGTGGGTGTACTCGGAGGCATATAGCCCGTCATTATCAGAACCATCATGTATCAGCTCTGTATATTGAGCCACCACAACACGAGGGGCAGTGTGCACAGCCCAGTGCACAACAAGCAAACCAAACCACGTCCCCACCAGCTTGTTTCCACCCTCCAGATGTGAGGACTAGAAATGGTGTAGTGTACACATCACATTATCAACACGACGGCCGCCATAGCAGAGTGGTTAGACCTGTTCGACTTCAATCCCCATGGGTCCATGAAGTCGTGGGTTCGAATCTCGGCGGCGTCTGGCGAATTAAGGGGCGGGGGGATTCTTACGATCTCCCAGGTCAACTTCAAGTGCAGACCTGCCAGTGCCTGAATTCCCTTCGTGTAGATATATATATATGCACATACAGAAGATCAAAAATGCATGTTAAATATCCCGTAATTCATGCCAGTGTTAGGTGGGTTACGGAAACATGAACATCCCCGAAGTCAGAATGCGGCTACCTTCGTGATGGACAAAAAGCGGTCGCATACGCAAAATGTCACCTGGAAGCTCTCGAGGAGGAACGCGTAAAAGGAAACCCTGTTGAAACAGCTCTCCATGCACACCCGGAGACCAAGCCTTCACATCCAGGGTTGGGACAGCATCACAGACCTGAATATGACAGACCAGACAAGGACTACACGAGCTTTGAAGCTATCTTCTTAGTAATAATAGCTTAGGTTGGATAGACAGGCAGACAGGGCACGTCATTTTTCAGATAGATGCCACCAGAATCCTTTTCCTGCCTAAAGAGAGTGAAGACAATTTGATTTCAAGAGAGGTCTGTTCCAAATCACCACCACCACCACCACCACCACCACCACCACCACCACCACAACAACAACAACAACAACAACAACAACACAACAAAACTATGGTTATAATACACGTAAGCACTGTTAGCAACATCAAGCTTAGGGGTTCTCTTAAAAGATCTTGTTTCAGGTATTAGGAAGCATGGACGGCTGAAGAAAATTTTCCAAGAACCGTGAGAAGGCCTCGTTGGAATCCTGCACAAACTGTTAGGGATTCATGCGTAGGACTGGGATGGTCAGTGCGCTTTGACAACAGTGAACAAGCAGCATCTTAGAAAAAGAGCCATGGCAGCACTGCGGAAGCCTAACAAGGAGACAGGCAGTGGCTGCAGCAGCAGCAGCAGCAGCAGCAGCAGCAGTTCTATACTCACAAAGTTCGGACAATTTCCCTGCCATCACTGCAAACATCTATGCAGATCAAGACTGGGATAGCCTAGTCCTGTAACACTCCCATATTTGCCTGAACTCGATGACCCTTGGGTGGATCGGCGGTCTAGAGGTAAAGCACCTGCCTTAAAAGCGAAATGTTCCGGTTCGAAGTTGTGGTGGTTTATTCCCTGTTTGGGCCAGAAACTTTTCCCCCAACCACTAGACCGTGAGTGGTGGTCTGGGTACTAGTCTTTCATATAAGAAGATAAACCGAGGTCTCGTGTTTTACACATAAGTGCTTAGCGCACATAAAGAATCCACAGCAAGAAGGGATTTGTCCCTGGCAAAATTCTGTATAAAAAAAGCCACCCTGATAGGAAACAAAATACACCTGCAGACAGGGTAAAAATGGGTGGCGCTGCTCTTGTGGCGACGTGCTCTCCCCAAGGAGAACAGCCCGAATTTCAGGCAGAGAAATCTGTCTCGACTTAAAAGTGGTATACAATAAAGTACAATGACTTAAGCAAACTCGAAATGTTCAACAAAATTCTCCACTGCCATGGCATTGTGGTCCTAACTCCTCGTTTCAAGCCTAGTATCAAAGCTCTGCATTTCCAATCACATGATCCCACAGTGTTTCCGACCTTAGTTTTACCGACTTCACTTCTGGATTTATCTTAATCGTGAGTTCAATGTGGGGAAGAAAACCCCCTAAACGCCAAACGAGGTTGAGATAGTTGAAAGATTTCAAACACACATACCATCACCGTGAAAAAGAGCTGTGAAGTTAGCGGTCTCTCATTGGCGCTGACGATCAAAAGTTTACTGTATCATTTCCTCTCCGAACAGTAAACACTATGCTCCTTGCTCTCGGTGCAAAGTCATCCCTAGCGATGACAGTGGGGACTTGACAGACTTGCTGTCACTCACTCAGCACTTACCTGTGTACGTGTCACCCTCGCTGCTGCCGACGGTAGAGGCTCCCTGCAATGCCACTAGGTTTTGCCATCTTTCTCTGTCTCTGCCGAGTTCTATGATCTCCTGTAGCCTTCCCAGACCACCGATCTCAGTGATTTTGACAATGTAGGACGTTGGTGGTCTGCCTCTTTCCCTTCTGCCTCCATTCTTACCTTGGAAAACTGTCGTGATCAGAATTGTCTGTGTGATTCTGTTTGCAGGACCAACATAATTATCTCAAGTCTGTGCTTAGTAATTTGAGCTAACACTTGTCTTTGCACTGTACTGAGATACCTAGAAATTGCCTGTGAAACCATATTTCGGTTGCGTGTTCAGCGCTTCACTGACGAAAATCTGGAAGTGTAGCAGTCGAAATTAAAAACAATTCGGATAGCTAGGGACGGTTTTATCCTTTATAAGAATATGGACAGCTGAACGTTCTCCAGGACATCGGCTGTACTAAGGCAGCTTGTAGCCCATTGCAGCTTTGGCCCCTCTGGCTGCAGTTGGCATTGAAGTCTACCCAGCCAGTGAAGTAAGTGCGCCTCTCTCAAACCAGAGTTAACCAAAGCCAGTGAAGTAAGTGCGCCTCTCTCAAACCAGAGTTAACCAAAGCCAGTGAAGTAAGTGTGCCTCTCTCAAATCAGAGTTAACCAAAGCCAGTGAAGTAAGTGTGCCTCTCTCAAACCAGAGTTAACCAAAGCCAGTGAAGTAAGTGTGCCTCTCTCAAATCAGAGTTAACCCAAAGCCAGTGAAGTAAGTGCGCCTCTCTCAAATCAGAATTAACCAAAAGCATGTTATTTATTTTGTCTAAGTGTTGAAAATGCCTTGGAAATATCAAATCTTGTTCTTCTTTGTACAACGCTCAGACAGCAACTACTGTTATCTTGTTATATGAGCGAAAATGCGTTGTGCTGCCCTCAAGCGCCTGACAAATTAGGCCAGAATTGTTATCTTTTAAGTCTTTTTTGAGAAAAAATGCAAGGGAATGGACCAAAAAGGCTGAAAAGAGGAAACAGGAAGAATGGGAACAATGCAGAAACAAAGAGAGGGACAGAAAAGAGGGAATCCCCCGCACCCCCAACTCTCTCCATCTATCCCTCTATCTGATCAGTGCAAAAATGCTACCCTGCTAGCATGACAGGACAAAAGAAAGAAAAAAATAATGGGTGGCGCTGCTCTTGTGGCGACGGGGGAGAACAGCCCGAATTTCATGCAGAGAAATCTGTCATGCCTAGAAGTGGTATAAATAAAGATGAAGAATTTATTGTCAGGCTTACAATACTTCATCATCACTGTTTTGGACCCATGATAAAAAAAAGAAAACCCAAACTACCACTTTGTAACCAAAAAACTCTTCGTTCTGACATTCACCACTTCTTTTTGGTTGCAAGGGGGACAAGAGAGGGGGACAACATGTTTATTTGTATCCTACACCCACTGACAGCACTCACTCTAGCAAAATGATGTCAAGGTTGGGTAGGGCAGACAAACAAGGTAGGGAGGGAGGGAGGCAGAACTTGTCCCCCCTCCATGCCAAGGTCAAAGACGGGTCAGGCATCCACTAAAAACACGCGTGACTGTGCTTACCTTGGCTTTGGCTAAAAGTGCCCCTAGGCCCCTCGCACGACAGCCACAAGCCGACAAGCGGCAGATTTATGTTGTCTGGCTACCATCACACACTATGGGTTCGTTTTATTTTTTGTTATCGCTTCTTTTTTTTCCCGCTTAGTGCAAGACCCCCAGGCTGAGAAATTTATCAGTACCCTTCTCCTAGCCTAACGACATAACGTGTTTGTTGAGTAAGGTTGATAATTATATTCAGTTCCTCGTCACAAGTGACGTCAACATGCCAAATCACAAACTTACACGCGACAAATCCGGTAGAGCATGCGCAGAGCTTGCCTCCTAAGGGTTACTAGCAGACGCTCAACATGGCGTGAGTGTGTTTGTTTGTGTGTGTGTGTGTGTGTGTGTGTGTGTGTGTGTGTGTGTGTGTGTGTGACATGTACAAAATATACATGACAAGACAACATAACTTTCACAAAAAAGCTTATTTTCTCATCCACAAAGTGTAGGATTAATACTCGCACGCGCGCGCGCGTGTGTGTGAGAGAGAAACACTGCACATAAAAATAATCAACATTAGTCAGCGTCCTTTAAATATATTTTTTAAAAAATATGTGGTGGAGACATTCCATTATATTTATTTAACCTAACTGGATTTATGTTAGCATCAATATTTCTTTGAATCACAGAAATTGTTGCCCCAAAATTGAGATCTGTACATTTTTCTAGTTCAACAAATTTTGACTTACATTTCATATTCATCAAAAGGTTGACTTTTACACCATTAGGAGGACACAGAACATACTTCTGCAAGTAATCGCACCTGTTGCATTTAAGGAACAGGATTTGAACATTTGAATGGATAATGACATTCGGGGAAGGGATAGCTCAGTGGTCAGAGCACTCCCTTTCCCCTAGCTAAAGTAAAGCAGCATCGAGCGAGGTTATCACTTGTTGGGTGACCGTTTGCACCCCTTGGCTTCAGTACAGTTCCCCAGTTCACCCAGCTGTAAATGGGTACCTGCCTCTTTAGGGTCAAGGAAAGTACAGCAGCCAGGATAGATGGGCGCCGCCCTCAATATGCTGGCTCCTAGAGAAGTTGAGGTCTCTGATGCCTCACTCCCTTACGACCACATAGGTTATGGTACACCTCTACCTTTACCTTTTCCGCTTTTCGTAAGAGTAGGTCATTGTGTGCCGGTGGGAACAGATGACAGAATTCACAAATCCGCATACACACGGGGATTGGATGCTAAAAAGAACAGTAAGTGCTTATTCCATTATCCTCGATATAAAAGAATAAAAAATAAAATAAATAAATAAATGACATTCATCTCCAATTTTTACCATTGAATAAAGGTTACATTTACGTTCGTTTCTTGGTAAAGCTAACGATCTACCACACAGAAGAGGTACGTTAAGATCAGACATCTGAGACATTGCTTTTTATTTCCTGTCAATCTCGTGCTGTCTCACATTCTGAATTCGCTTTTTCTGTGCATCTTCTCTTGTGTGGCATGGGACCTGTCTTGTGTAAACGTCATGGTCACAGTCAGCCAGAATAAACAGAAAAGAAAGATCCTGCTTGGGTTATTAGGTAAAGTGACCATGGCCTCAGACCACTGAAGATACTCTCATGGAAGTGTGGCGTGCACGACCTCCCCCCCCCCTCCTATCTTCCACCCCTACCCCCCCCCCCCCTCCCCCCCCCCCCCCCCCCCCCCCCCCCATGTGGCCCATTGGTGAAGAGGAAGAACAAATACTGCTCAAAGATTAATATTATACAACAGGGGCTTCAGGTGTAGCCGATGCATCAGCATGTGGATGTAGGGCCCAGTATTTCACAGCGTGGCTGCCAGCTGCTGCTGCTGCAGCAGAGAAGAAAAGGTTCGGCATTAACCCGAGATAAACAGTGGCTCTCCTCACTATTTCGGCCATCGACCAGGAAGTGGCAGATTGCCGATCTCTTAAAATATAATTATGCTCGCGACGGCGTATGTTCCATCCTCTTGAAGTCAGACTAGGTGTGACGTCACTACACATCCATATTTCCTTCTTTTTTTTTCTTCTACACTATACATTTCCCCCCTTCTGCTGAGAGAAAAACCTGACATAATATCAAAGCCAACGAGTTTTTCCTGAGCGGTGTCAGTTTTTCCCCCCTTGGACTGGTTAAGGAAAAAATGTAGATGTGACTAGTGACGTCACATTTAGCTCGGCTTCAGGTGGATTGAATTTATATCAAGGGGGCAACCATGGGTGTTTACTAGTACAGCAAACCATGATCCTACTTTCGATTTTTCTTTTTTTTTTCTCCTTGGTGGGTTTTTTTAGGAGTAGGTTTTGTGTTTATTTTTGTGGTTTTTCTTAACCACTAGTTGTTTTTTTTCAAACGTTCGCCGTCTTTGTTGCTGAGGCTGATGGCGAAGGTGACAGAATATGCACAATATGTGCATGCACTTTCTCCGCCTGTCTGTCTGTTTGTCTGTCTCTCTCTCCCGGTATATGTCTATTGATCTATCTGTCCGTCTGTCTGTCTATTTGTGTGTCTGTTTGTGTCTGTCTGCCTCTCTGTCTCTCTGGTGTGTGTGTGTTTGTTTGTGGGGTGGGATGCTGGGGGTGGGTGTGGATGGTTCAATAAATGAAGCCTATAGAAAATCAATTCTTGGATGCACTTCATCGTGTGGGCACAGGTAAGTGTCAGCAGGCCTATATATTGATCCAGAGGAATTACACTCTGCATCTGTACTCTACCCATTTTGAACAGAAAATCCTTTGATTGTAATCAGGTGGTCGACACATGTCGGTTTACACACACACACCTACTCACACACACACACACACTCTCTTTCTCTACCTTTCTCCCCTCCTCCCTCTCTCTCTCTCTCCCCCTCTTTCTCTGCACAACAGACAGACAGACAGGCACAGAGAGAGAGAGAGCGAGAGAGAGAGAGAGAGAGAGAGAGAGAGAGAGAGAGAGAGAGAGAGAGAGAGAGAGAGAGAGAGAGAGGCGCGCAGGCAGACAGACAGACAGACAAACAGACACAGGCAGATTTAGCGAATGTTTGAATTGCTCAAACTTGTGCAAAACTCATAGAAATACCCATAAATGTTTAAATTAGGTAGAAAACAAGACGAAGAGAAAACAAAACAAAACAAACACAAACAAACAAACAGACAGCAGCCGCCATGGCGCAGTGGTCAGCACTGGATTTCGGACTGTAAGGTTGCAGGTTCGAATCCCATAAGAGTCAAAGGGATTTTTCAGGCTCCTGTGGGTGCCTACCCAGAGTGAGTGTGCTTTGGGCCTATTGGGAAGACTGGGACCACACAGTCGAGCCTCATCCTTTTACAGATGGCAGTTTGAGAGTGTTGCTCAAATTACCTGACCAACACTGCAGGTGTCTGTATCTCTCCGGCAGGTTGACCCCAGTATAATAATAATAAATGGAACTTATATAGCGCTATATCTTGCAAAGACAAATCAAAGCCATGCATTCAACCTAATCTTACACAGTCATGCAATCAATGATAAATAATCAATAGTTTAAACAAACAGATATTACAAACATAGTACACTGCATCAACAAAACACAGCACAAAACACAATCCAATAACAAATCTACAAAACACACACACACACACACACTCACACAGGTGTATGCTTTAGCATGATGGACATGGGTTAGTGAAGGTGGGATAGATTCTGATATGAAACAGGAGGGAGAAAATCTTAGCTTTGAAATAAATATGTCTTGAGGCTGGATTTAAAAGTGTCATAGCTAGGTTTCTGGCGAAGAGAGAGAGGGAGCTCATTCCAGGTCGACGGACCCGAAATAGAGAAAGAGCGGCGGCCAACGGTGGATTGGTTGAATCTAGGTATTGTAGGCACAAGGTATCTGCAGCAGAGCGGAGGGAACGTGAAGTGTACAGGTTAAGACAGTCACAGAGGTAGGAGGGTGCAGTTTTGTGGAGACATTTGTAACAGAGGGTACTAATCTTATAATTTACTCTCTGTGGCACAGGCAGCCAGTGGAGAGATCGCAAGAGAGGGGTAATGTGCTCAGATTTTTTCTTTCTGAGAACTAGTCGAGCTGCGAGTTTTGTATACGTTGAAGGGAGTGGATAGATGATGCTGGCAGACCAGACAAAAGAGAATTGCAATAGTCCAGACGTGAAAGAATGAGAGGAAGCGTAGAGTACAACCCTGTCAAGTAGTCTCAAAGCATATGCATTTCCACAGCAGCATCGTTAGATCATCCTCATTGTCATTGGTCATCATGCAATATAAAAAATGTCTCTGATTTGGTGACCCAGTTGCTCAGGTCTCACGTGACCTCAGATTCGATTTCCCCATACACTTCTGTGCCTGTGGTGAGTTTGTGTCAAAACTTTTGGGTTTGGAGGTTCGCAGTGATGGTCATTAGAGGGACGTTGGGGTGGTTGCCATCTCAGGTGGGCAGCTCACTCAGTCTGGCTCCGTATTGAACTAATACTGTGGTTAGTAGGGGGCTTAGTAGGTGGTGTCCTGCGTATGTTAGCTCAGAACAGGCACCACTGAATACCACCAAAGTGACCCAGCAGCAGTGCAGGGCCCATCTGGCTGGTGGCCCCATGGTAGCCTGATATTGATGGGCTCCCTGTAGACTTCTGACTCTGGGGATGAGACATAACAAATCTGGGTATGGCTCTGGTGGGGAGATTGGAATGAGCGGCGTGGGAACAACAAGTCGGGGAGGTCACAGGAGATGAGGCAGCAAAAAACAAACAAACAACCCCCCCCCCACCCCCCCCCACCCCCCCATACTTTCAGGTGTGCTAACCATTCAGCAGATAAGTTAATAACTGGGTAAGTACTGGGAAGGTAGGTAAGACCTAGAGTGGAAAAAGTAGGCAGATGGTTGAGGAACGAGTCAAGGTGTTTGTGGAATCATACATAGGGCTTCCTTACAAAACTCTCTCTCTCTCTCTCTCTCTCTCTCTCTCCTCCTCTCTCTCTCTCTCTCTCTCTCTCTCTCTCTCTCTCTCTCTCTCTGTCTGTCTGTCTGTCTGTCTGTCTGGGTCAGTAGGTCTTCTATGGGACCAGTAAAGAAGAGGGGGGAGGGGAATGGTAACAAGGAGTGGGTGGGTGGGTGGAGGAGGAGTAGAGAGGAAGACCAAAAGATGGGCTGGCTGGAAGGAAGGTGTAAGTTTATATTTGCTTAATTGGCTTAATTTTTCCAGGTAATACCATCTTGTCGACTTTCGTACCTCTTCTTCATCGAACTGGAGACGGGATAGTTCGGTGGTTAGAGGGATGCGCACTGCGGTCGTGATCTGCTGACCGGGGTTCGAGTCTCGTTCAATAGGATTTTTTATACTGGAGTTAACATCAGTGCCAACTCCACTTCCCCCAAAAGTCTTTCGGATGAGACTATAAACTGAGGTTCGGTGTGCAAACGCGCGCAGAATATCTTGCTATAAAACCCGTTCCGCTTTTAGGAAGAGTATGCCATTGTGTGCCGGTGGGAACGGATGACAACATTTACAAAACTGCATACACAAGGGGACTGGGTGTAAAAAAAGCACACCAGTGTTTAGTTCATTATCCTTGAAATAAAAAGAATTAAAAAAAGAATAAAGTAAAACAAAATAAAACGCTCAGACTGTGACTACTGTTGTCTGTCACATATGAGCGAAAATACGTTGCAGTGCTGCTGATTTTCATATTAATGGCTGAAAACGTACATGGATAATAATTACTTAGGCCCATCACTCCCCCTGGAGCATAGGCCGCCGACAAGTCCGCCAGAGTCCTCTGTCCTGGGCTATTCTCTCCAGCTGTCTCCAGGTATATTCCATACATGGATAATAATAATAATAATAATAATAATAAATAATGATAATAATGTATGGAACTTATATAGCGCTGAATCTTGTAAAGCAACAAATCAAAGCGATCAGATGACTTTTATTTTTTATATTGAGGATAATGGAATAACTTGGCCATGAGACGAAAAAATTGTTGTTGTTTTTATTAATGAATGTGTGACGAGGAAGTAGAGCATAACAGTCGACACATGTTCATATCAGTTGACATATCATAACACTTTGTTGTGTGACGTTGGGTTGTTTTTTTAAACCTGAAAATGAAACACCTTTTTGGTCGAGGGTTATTTTTTAAAAAATTATTGTATCACACTTACATTTTCCTGTTTTGGGATGATTGAAAAGTGTATTTGTATTCCGTACCCTTCTTCTTTTTCTTCGTAGAACGCTCAGACAGAATGTATCGTTGCCTGTCATATGAGCAAAAATACGTTGCACTGCCGTTAAGCGCCTGTCAAGTCAGGCTCAGCCATCCCACTTCGTGCAATTCTGTATCCTATTTTTCACTATCAGCTGCAAATAGATATGGCCAGAATAACCGCGAAACATGATACAAACGGTGCATGTAGCTTAAGTAGCGAACCATGTAACTCCATACTCACTGAAACCAAATTAAACTGGAGAAGTAGAAAAAAAAAAAAAAGAGTATGTGCGTAATAGGAGCAGTTATTTCCCTTTTCAACTTGTGCCTTTGTTTTTTTTAATCATTTACTACGCGCGTGCACACGCACGCACGCACGCACGCACGCACGCACACACACGCGCGCGCGCGCGCGTCTGTGCATGCAATGCTGTAAACTAGTATGACAGTAGTCTATAAAGATTACTTTGCAGTGAAGACTACTATTGCCTGACCTCGCTAATGAGTTTCGGCCCTTGAACAAACAATCATTTTTATTTTATTTATTTTATTCTTTTATATCGAGGATAATGGAATAAGCATTCATGTGCTTTTTTACGTCCAGTCCCCGTGTGTATGCGGTTTTGTAAATTGTCGTCTGTTCCCACCGGCACACAATGGCCTACTCTTACGAAAACGGGAACAGAATTTTAACGTGCGCGCAAGATGTTCTGCGTGCGTTCGCACACGGGGCCTCGGTTTATAGTCTTATCCGAAGGACTTTAGGGGAGAGTGGAGTTCAGAGAGTGTCTATTGCTTTTACCACAGCTCATATATTAAAAAACAACAACCCAACAACAACAAACCCACACACTAAAAATACTATTTTCGCTTTCCAACGAATGCGATACTAATCGAGTAGCCCAACAAACAAACCACTATAACAATATTTCCATCAGCAAGACAATGTCGAACAACGGACCCTCAAGCTGCATAACTTTATCGCCAGTACGTTTTCTACGCATGTGTACCATTTGTATCAATCAGGCCTTATCACATGACTCTATCCTTCCGTCCTATTTTTGGCAACTGACATTCCTGTTTGTTATCTCAACCCTAATCGTGATCTAAAACACGTGCAGAAAAATGGAAGCAAAATCGTAAACTTGATCCCATTCAACCTTTTCTTGTGAAAACAGTAGAAGATGAATCCTGTGAACGATTATTGTAAACATCTAGACCGTTTCAAATTTTTTAATAATGGAGTAAAAGTTGACGTGGCTAAGAATATTGTGTATTTTTTTATAAACTTAAATTCTTACGTAACCAATTATATAATTCTTTTCATTTTAATTTAATTTTCATAAAAAAATATTGTTCCTTCTTTTTTATAAAGTGAAATATTACGTAAACCAACAAACCTTCTATTATTTATTGCATTAATTAATTCAATTAAGAAAAAATGTTCTTATGACAATATGTTATAATTACAAACTAAAACGCCAAAAAGTCTGTAATTTTAAAAGTACTAAACTGCCATGCCAATTTAATGATCCCAATGTTAAGATAATTGGTTTAAAACTGTCCTAAAATCATGTCTTTTTTTAAAATAAAAATATGGCAAGCTTTAAACAATATAGTTTGAAATGATTGTTGTAGAAAAAGGTTGAAAAAGCTTTTACTTGTTAGAGTTAGGAGCATAAACTGGATTAAAGATAAGTTTGGCAGCTATGACTTGTTAGAGTCAGAAGATGGAAGTTAAGAACAATAGGTTTTGGAGCCATATACTGTTTTGCCATATGACTGCTTTTCCATGGCAACAATGCAAAACAACACAGCAAAGCATGGGATTTTAATCTTCGCAAATGAGTCCCTTTCAATGTATAGTAAGAATCAGCTTGTAAACAATTTTTTTAAAAATCAGTTTGGGCTCCCATGATGAATGCTAAATGCTGTGTGACACTGAGGATGAGGCAAGGAAATAATTGCTCTTAGAAACAAGTCTCAAGGCTGAAATCCAGCACACAAACAAACACCTTACTGAGGCACAAACAGACAAAGGGAAATCGCAGAACTGTGCCCTACTTTTACAGGCAGGTATTGATTAAACCCAAAATAACATGTGGGTACTGATAGAAAGATAACAGTGACGGCCTTAGAAATCAAAAGTGTACTCAGCACACTAAACCAGTCGATAATATCTACTCTACTTACACCAGAAACATACTGTGCATGTGCAGTTCACGTAGGGTTCAAGGCGTCTGGGTGACAGCCGGGAAAAAAAAAAGAAGGAGAAGAAGATAAGCAAAAAAGAAAGCTGACCTGATGTATAGGCCCCTGAATCACTGACACACAGGGCCTGAAAGGCTCGCTGTGCCCCTTCCTCTCCTCTCCTCTGGCGGGCGCTAGTGGTTTTCCACCTCACCTCTGCCCCATTGGCCTACATTGAAACCTTCAGGAGATGGATGGTACAGTCACTACAGCTCTGTGTGTATGTGGGTGGTGTGCACGCGCGCACGCGAGCATGCGTGCGTGCGTGTTTAAAAAAAATTCAGTAATTTTTTAAAAATTCTTTTAGTTCAAGGATAATGGAATAAGTCCTTCGGATGAGACTATAAACGGAGGCCCCGTGTGCGAACGCATGCATAACATCTTGCACACATGTTAAATCCTGCTCCGCTTTTCGAAAGATTAGGCCATTGTGTGCCGGTGGGAACAGATGACAAAATTTACGAAACCGCATACACACGAGGACTGGATGTAAAAAAGCACATGAGTGCTTATTCCATTATCCTCGATATTAAAAAAAACCAAACATCTGAGCGCTTTGATTTGTTGCTTTACAAGATTCAGCGCTATATAAATTCCATACATTATTATTATTATTATTATTATTATTATTATTATTATTATATTAAGTACTCATGTGCTCTTTTACATCCAGTCTCCGTGTGTGTGTGTGTGTGTGTGTGTGTGAGAGAGAGAGAGAGAGAGAGGAGATGTAGAAGAGAGAGGTGTGTCTGTGTGTCTGTGTAATATCACTTAATGTGAACAGGTATCAAATTGAAGAACAGCAGCAGCTGTGTGTGAAAGCAAGTCTCTGCAGTGGCACTAGCTGTGCAGTTTCCACGCTCCCACCATCTGTCCCAGCCAGCCCCGAGAAAGATGGCATTATTTTAGGGGCTTAGATAAAAACTGTACCCCATTGTACCACGAAGCTGTCACATGCACAAAACTCGACATCACATCCCCCGAAAAAAAAAAATCCCTGGGAAAAAATTCTGTCTTTATTAATGCACGCAAAAACACATGACAATATTATACATTGTGATCTCTTAAGTTGGTAAGTAGGTTGATTATGTTAAAGTCCTAGTGGAGTTATCAATTTTGGGGACTGAGATTCTGACAGCATGGAGGCATAATGATCTCTTTTCACGCAGTCACAGATGCAGAGAACTCCCACTGTTTCTGTTCCATAGATTGTGACTTCACTACAGTGGTGAACAAGTCCTTCCCATGAGACTGTAGACCAAGGTCCCGTATGTGTACGCACGCACATCTTGCGCACACGTTAAACCTGTTCCACTTTTTGGGAAAGGAGGTCACTGTGTTGCCTGTGGATTCCGATGATAAAGCTTATAAAACCGTATGCACACGGGGACTACATGTAAAAAAAAAAAAAGTACGCGAGCGCTTATTCCGTTATTCTCGAAATAAAAGACTAAATAAACGAACGAAGAAATAAACGAATAACTGAAAAAGTAGAATTAAAGAAGGGTTTCAGTCAGTTTTTGTTTTTCATCAGGTTGCACCGTTGTTATCGAAAAGACAACGAAAAGCAATCGGTTGTTTGTTTTTACGAAGACACAGTAAACAGTTTTTGCGTCTTTTGGATTATCTGAAACAAGTCTGTTATAGATGTTTTGAGCAAAGGAGAAAGAAAACAATATGGAAACACCCCTCCTCCCTCCCTAGCTTAGAATGATAGTAAGGAGGGCATACAATTGATAATCACAATAGGAGCCAGCAGTTAGATCTGCAATAGGTGAAGAAGATTGACAGGCCCTATTGTGGACATGGAATGGGAAGTACAAACAGTAAACAAAAAGCACCAGTTCTTCCTCTACTATTTCGACCTTTCCAGCCTTCCCTAGGGGACTGCCGAACATCAAACCATCCAGTATTTAAAGCTTAAGTGAGAACAGCATGGAAATCTGACAATAAGAAAACCCCCCCACAATATCATCATAATTTCAAAAATTAATAATAACTCCAAAATATACTTCCTATCTGAAACTTTGTATTGACATAATTTAAAGGTTTTTTTTTAACAAAGGGCCATTCCTTCAGCTGGACCTAGGTGGAGGTGTGGCTCCTGGATGAGCAGCACTCTTCCTAGATGCTGCAAGACGTCATCGCTGGTGCTTGGCAGTATAATGTATTACAGTGTACACCACAAAGTCACGGCAGATGTCTCTGCCTCAAATTCGGGCTGTTCTCCCCCGGGAGAGCGCGTCCCCACAAGAGCAGCGCCACCCTTTATTTTTTTTCTTTTTCTCTCTGCAACTGCATTTGTTTCCCTATCAGAGTGGCTTTTTTTCCCTAACAAAATTTTGCCAGGAACAACTCTCTTGTTACCCTGGGTTCTTTTACGTGCACTAAATAATTATATGTAACACACGGGACCACGGTTTATTGTCCTCATCTGAAAGATTAGCACCCAGATCCCCCGCTCATGGTCTAATGGATGGGGCGAAAGTTTCTGGCCCAAACACACACACACACATACGACAAGAGAGAGAGAGAGAGAGAGAGAGAGAGAGAGAGAGAGAAGAGAGAGAGAGAGAGAGAGAGAGAGAGAGAGAGAGAGACAGCACTTTAGTAATCAAGCAAATAATATCAATGACTATTTCCCCAATTAAACATACTGCATAAATTTATGACGAGGGTTCACGGCGTCCATGTCAGAAAACAAAATATTTTATGTCATCTGTTTCACAAAGGCCGACCCTTTGTTGATAATCAATTTTGTTACACTTTGTGCTCTGCTGATAATCAATTTTGTCACCCCTGTAGCCTACCCGACTTATCTCCCATCTTGCCATCATTCGTCTGGTGTGTGTGTGTGTTGTTGTTGTTGTCTTCGATTTTACGTCTGTTCACTCTCAGTGATATTAGACGAGAAAAAAAAACAAAAAAAAACCCCACATATATACAAGGGGTGTATGAGTATTGAGGTGGTGGTGGAGGCCCTACTGAAAAAAGTGAAGGGGGAAAAGTAGTCTAATCATGAAAAGAAACCCCACAAAGCAAAAGATACAATAAAAAAAAAATTAAAAACCGAAACAAAAACATAAAAAGTTATTAACGTTAATGAAACTATAACAAATGTCCTATAGGACTCTGCCAGAGACCTTTTGCAATATCAAATGCCAAATTCAAGTTATTGAATATGCTTCTAAGGGAGTTTTCAGAAAATTGGGGTAAAAAAGCTTTTGTATTCTTACATTCAAATATTATATGAGTATTAGAAATAGTCTCACCACACAGACATTTACTGTGTCTACTGAATTTGGTTACGAATGCATTAAGTTTTATTCTATAAAACAAACTGTGTGTGTGTGTGTGTGTGTGTGTGTATGTACCATTGACATACGCACTGTCAACAGGATGTCGCACAACAGTGCTTTGTGATAAGACCTAGGGGTGTGTGCTGGCTGTGTCTTTGGTCATAATACACAATTTTCCACATGGGCTGGAAAATGTTTTACATCACACTCTAGACTTGATATACCCCTGACCAAGCTAATTGTGGGATTTGTTACATATATGAAGGACTAGCTTTTGACTCCATCTCTCACTCTGTGTGAGTGTGTCTGTGTGTGTGCAGGGGGGGGGGGGGGGGGGGGGGGGGGGGGGGGGGGGGGGGGGGCTAACTTTGGATCCTCTCTTCATGGCCACACAGGAACCCACCCCATCCCCACCACCACCCTGGCACAAACATACCACAGTGATTGGCAAAATAAATCGCGTGAAAGCACAATAAAGCACGACGGGTTTTTGCGCAATGCATCAAGCTCTCAACCCCCCCCCCCCCCCAAAGCAAAAACAAACAAAAAACAACAAACAAAAACCACAAGTGGAATCTGTTAACGCACATGCTCCATCTTCTGCACACAGGTTTACAGGAAAGAGGAATGAGACACTAGCAGTACTACACACACATTGACCCGGGAGGTCCACACACACACACACAAATGTCTGCTCTTTAATCTCTCAGATACTTCAAAGATTCGAATCTACACCTGTGAGTTAAGATGAGAAATCCATTTCTTACCAGTTTAGCTTTTGCACCTGTCTCACACACACACACCACACACACACACACACTCACACACGCACGCACGCACGCACGCACGCACGCACGCACACACACATACACACACACACACACACCACTCTCAGCCCCTTCAAGCAAACAGAGAATGTTTTTTTGTTTCAAAGTGGGCTTTAGTACTGCATGACGTGCCGTCAAACTGTGGACTGAGGCCCGCAGAAAGGGAAGACGAACTCTGATAAGATCCCCTCTAAATTTAGCGTGGCTTGGGACATAACTGTTGGTTTTTGCAGTGGAGTTCAACAAGAGTTCAAAGACACTGATTTTCTGGGGCAAGATGACCTGCCTGTAGTTTACCAATTTTTTATATTTAAAGTTTCATATTGTTTTCACTGTCCTGATCTGTACTGCAACCATTGCATTTTTTAAATTTAATTTAAATATAGTTTTGTATATATTAGGTGACTTTTGTCTTTGATGTTTGTGCAGTTGTTTATTCCACAGCTTTTAAGTTTTGATTCTTTTGTTGTATTTTGTATTGATAGTCTATGGGTTTTTTTTCCTGACCAATGTTTTTGTTGTATACTTTTTCTTCTTTCACTGTACTCTCTCTCTCTCTCATGCTATGGCTTACAACATGTGTACACACTTACAAACGCTTATCTGTATCCTTCCCACAACCCAGACTTGCACAAGTGGGCACGCTATCACGTATGCGTACATGTATGAGAGGGTTTTGTTCTTTTTAAAGAAAGACTTTCTTCTTCTTCTTCTTACTCCTCCTCCCCCATTCCCCTAGTCCATGGAGAATAGTTTACTTATGTATAGCTTCCTGGAAAAAAATGAGGATATTGTGTTCGTTTTTTAATTGAAGAAATTGAAATCAGATTAAATTGTAAAAGTCTTATTTATTTTGTTATTTTTAGGATAATGGAATAAGCACTCGAGTGCTTTAAAAAAAAAAACACCAAAAAAACATTCAGTCTCCGTGTGTATGCAGTCTTGTAATTGTTGTCGTCCGTTTCCACCACCACACAATGGCCTACTTTTCCGAAAAGCGGAACGGGTTTAAACGTGTGCGCAAGATGTTCTGCGTGTGTTCGCACACGGGGCCTCGGTTTATAGTCTCATCCGAAGGACTTCTAGGGGGAGTGGAGTAGGCACTGATGTGAACTCCAGAGGAAAAATCCTCTTTGAACAAGATTCGAACCCGGGTCAGCAGATCACGCGGGCTACACAACCCAACCCGTTTCACCCTAACCACTAGGCTATGCCGCTCCCCTTATTTTTAATCAGGAAGATGTAGCTGTACTGTGTGTAGGCTATCCCGCCTCTAGCCTTGAAAGGTTACCTTGTTGGGGACACTGAAGAACAGTGTCTGCAGGTAGACTTGCTTAGTGATAAAAGGGTAGCCACGGAAAACAAGTGCAAGTAACCAATTTCTACCTCATGTTTGAATAACAAAATAAAAGATGCAAGTACAATTTTTTTAAAATCACTAACAACAAACAAACCTACAACATTTAATATGAGCAGTAGAACAAAAACGCAAAGGAAATCATTTTGAGTATTTCAACGATAGCATTTGAGGCGTTACATGCCCCCTGGATGAACCCTTTCCAGAAGCCCCCCCAGTGGTGATTGAAGCTTCTCCCGCTGTTCATAAAGTGTATGAGGAGTGTCGCTTGGCACTCTCAAGTATGATTTGATATGGGTGCATCCCTACAAAGCGTCCATCGAAAGAAAATACGCTAAATGTTGTTAACACGAAATAGATTTTGAAGTAAACGACTACAGTGTATTTTGTCACCCCCTTAGTTTAATGATCCACTTGAATGGATGTAAGAAAGGTCAAAGGGGTGTTTCTCCACCTAAGTGGTAAGCTTTCGCCTGGTTAATAACCTAAAACATCCCCCACTACTTACAGCACTCACTAAGCAGTTGAAAATAGCCTTAATTGAGATGCAATTTTCCACTTTACCAAATAATGTGATTTTGAGGAAAACAAGTAACCAATTATAGCCTCACTGTTACCTTTGGATGCAAAGGTCACACTTTCAATTAGACATAAACACGCTATTTTCATCAATAGCAGTTTAAGCATAGCCCCCCCCCCCCCCCCCCTTTCATTTCATATACCTGGCGTGTCAGGTCATTAAGGGGCACTACTGTAACACAACAGCGTTTGCTATTTTAACCTCACAGGGAGATGCTTTTCATAGATAAGGAGTGTCGGCTGCTTTCACTAGAATGGTTCAATACCCCTGTAGCCCGGCAAAGCTGCTCTCGAAATAATATAATATTTATTTATTTATTTATTTATTCTTTTATATCGAGGATAATGGAATAAGCACTCATGTGCTTTTTTTTTTACATCCAGTCCCCTTGTGTATGTGGTTTTGTAAATTTTGTCATCTGTTCCCACCGGCACACAATGGCCTACTCTTTCGAAAAGCGGAACAGGATTTAACGTGTGCGCAAGATGTTCTGCATGTGTTCGCACACGGGGCCTCGGTTTATAGTCTCATCGGAAGGAAATAGGAATAGAAAGAGGAAGAACATATGCTAATGATGTCTGTTGTGAAAAAAGAAACAACTTACACATAAATGTAGAGAAGAAAATGAGCGCCATATGAATCTTTGAACCCTATTTTGGGGGATTCTATAAAAAGATGCAAGGGAGGTCATAGTGTCTACACGCATCCGGCCAAATGACAATCTCAGCTGGATGATAGCTCAAACATTGCCAGACCCTTACAATGCTGACACAGGCAAGAGAAGTTGGG
The DNA here is from genome assembly GCA_028751875.1 of Rapana venosa. Lineage (NCBI taxonomy): Eukaryota > Metazoa > Mollusca > Gastropoda > Neogastropoda > Muricidae > Rapana > Rapana venosa. The sequence goes on from CM054134.1 coordinate 94,659,644, forward strand.
GAAAAAATGGCGCTCACTTGGATCTCATAACAGATGCAAATTCCTCACTTGACCAAAATGACATGACTGCTTTTCATGTTTTTGAGTATTTATTGGTTTCGACGTATAGGAGCAGGTTACTGGTTAAAAAAAAAAGAGTCAGTTTCAGACAAGATCTAGTATCGAGAGATGATACATATTACAAAGACACTAAGCCCTTTGATTTCTTTGCTTTACAAGATTCAGGCTCTAGAAATTCCACATATCATTACATAACATCTATCAGTGTCTCTACTCAACACATACTTGACCTACTGTATAACTGGATGAGCTACTGTCAAATCAGTACCCATGGTGGGTTTTTTCGTGTTTCCACAAATCGTTGAATGCTGACATGAATGACAATATCTTTAACAGGCACGATTGATTTTTTGCAATCTTGTACGCTTGGACCTGAAACTTTTCCCCCATCCATTAGACCATGAGTGGTGGTCTGGGCGCTAGTCTTTCGGATGAGACGATAAACCAAGGTCCCGTGTGTTACACATAATTATTTAGCGCACGTAAAAGAACCCACGGCAACAAGAGAGTTGTCCCTGGCAAAATTCTGTAGAAAAAAGCCACTCTGATAGGGAAACAAATACAGTTGCAGACAGGAAAAAGAAAAAAAAAAGGGTAGCGCTGCTCTTGTGGCGACGCGCTCTACCCAGGGAGAGCAGCCCGAATTTCAGGAGAGATTCTGCCGTGACTTAAAGGGGTATGAAATGAAATGAAATGAAATGAAAACGCTCAAAAGGGATTACGGTCTGCACAAAAGTGAATCTTGGAAATGGTAAAAAAAAGGTCCACTCCTATTGAAAGTGGCTGAAGGGGTTGACAGATCATTGTAAATCCTTCTGGAATTCATAGACTTCCAGCGTAAAGGACCTGAACAGTGTTAGTTAGCTCTTCTGTTTAAGGTCCTTCCACTAATTATATTATCAGACGGGAAAGTGTGTGTCAGTGTGTGTGTGGGGGGGGGGGGGGGGGGGGGGGGGGTGGAGGGGGTTGGGGTGTGCACATAGGTAATTATCGGCATTAAACAACTATAAGTAAAACCAAATAAAACCATAAAAAAGAAAGTTGAAGGGAAAAAGTAACAGCTTCAAAACTAACTTTGCAATTCATACAACTAGTAATCATCATTAAACTATAAAAATCTGATAATAGGACTATGACTTAATGATAATACAATTTCTTTCATTAATGGAATGTCTTTTAGAATTTGCTCTAAGCAATGGACTGTGAAAACAGGTAAAAAGTTGTTCAAATCTCTGCATAATCATAAAAGAATGTGAGCAATGGTAATATTTCGTGAACAGAGTGTGTGTGTATGTGTGTGTGTATGTGTGTGTGAGAGAGAGGTTCAAATGTTTATTGTGTTTTGGTCATGGGCATATACATATTATTACATTGAAGGGGGTGGGGTGAGGTGTTGTCCATCAATCTATAACAGTTGAAATATGATAGCATTTTCCCCACTCTGCACACAAACCCCCAAAAGAAAACCCAACGAAAACATTTAGATATTTCCCATTCAGAACAATTTTGGTATTGGAATTTTCAATATCAGTCTTTTTATAAGTATCGTGAAGAAAAAGGGGGATAAAGAGCAGAAAGAAGGTATTACTAGACAAAACTAGCGTTGTTAGTATTCGGGAACTGGGGGTGGCCGGGTTGAAGCTGGAGATGTCCTAACTTTCAAAATGTGCCTGTCTTCTTCTAATAGCATGAAAGACATACTTGCCCATATGGCCACTCACATTTTTGCTCTTTCTTTCTAGAAGGTTTTAAAGATATAAAAGTCTTTAAGGGACTTGAGATAGACAGAGAGAGCGAAAGCGAGAGCGAGAGAGAGAGAGAGAGAGAGAGAGAGAGAGAGAGAGAGAGCTAAAGTCTGTATAAAACAAAATTGCTATGTATCAAAACTCAAGCAACACACACACACACACACACACACACACACACACACACACACACACACACACACACTGTACCTATTCTGTCCGAATCCTTCTTACACCACGACCTACTGTTCCAGATCTATAACAGGGAAATCATAACAAGACAGGATCTAGGGAACAGGGCGTGGACCATACCTGTTCAGTAGTCCTTCCTACTTGTATATCTGTTCTCAGTGGGATTTTAAGTTGGGTGTGATTCACTGATCTTCAGCCAAGGGAACATGCTGTACTGCAAGCAAAGCCAGTGGAGCGTTCAGCCAGGTGTTGTGTGCCCTTACTGAGGACTGCTTGTTTGGTGGAGTCGATTTGCCTGTCCACGGTAGTCTAGTCCTTTGAATCTTAGGGTTTGATGACACCCTTTCGATAATTGGCTTCTGTGGAACACCCTGAACCACACTCTTACACAGTCTATTGAAAACGTAATTGGAAATTCAAAGTTAGCCTTTGACATTGCTCAATGTTGGGCTGGGGAGTACTCTGATCCCACTCTAAAACAGTCTTTTGAAAAAGTATTTGAAAATTCAATGTTAGCCTTTGACATTGCTCAATGTACCCTGATCTTAGTCTAACACAGTCTCTTGGAAAAGTATTTGAAAATTCAAAGATAGCCCTTCACATTGCTCAATGTTTGTTGCACTGGTGTATATTCTGATCCAATTCTAACAGTCTCGAAAACATATTTGAAATTTCAAAGATAGCCTTTGACATTGCCCCCTGTGTGTTGTTGCACTGGGGAACACTCAAATCTTGGTCTAACATAATCTTTTGAAAATATGATTATTTGAAAATTCAACGATAGGCTTTGACATTGCTGAACATGTTTGTAGTACAGCCCACTAGATTACTTGTTGTAGTTACACTATTGTTGTTTGCATGTTGACTTTTTGTTGAGTTTAGCTTTTGCTTATGTTATAGACAACTTAAGAGGGTGTTTTTTGGGGGTGGGGGTGGATTATTTTGTTATGCACGTAAATACTGACACACATGCAATCTTCTCAATCATCTATTCTTGAACCCCACACCCTCTTACCTTCCCTACTTTACCGTCCCTAACACTTTCCCCGTATACTATAACCAATGATGAACAGACATGAAATTGAAGACAACATCTCCAATCCAATCCAAATTCATCCAATCCAATTATAATGGTTATATCAATGAATGAATGAACCTTTTATCTAACATCTTTTCACAAAGATGATATTAGACGAAAAAAATAATAAAAAACCAATGAAAACAACAAAAAATCCCAAGTTTAACATCAAAACTACAAAAAGTCCCTACCAACTGGTGATGTTACCATTTCTTTCATGATATTAACAAGATATGCATTACACTTCTCAAAACATCCTTCAGAATCAATGGATGCTTTGATGAAATCCAACTGTTTACCCCCATACTAAGTTCGTAATACAAAACGCTGGAAAAAAAAGTCGGATATGAACTACATTACCGCTCATAAGTCTACATAGCTTTTGGGGATATGTTGCTTCCAAGAATCGAGCCTCATTGTATAATGTATTAAAAGATATTGTAATCAGATTACATAAAGAAATGAAATTCCCCACCAATCACAGGGCTATCACCTCGTTAGTGGCTAGAGCTCAGATTAAAACGGTACAGTTATATGTTGATTTAAAACACGTAGAGCAAACACCAACTGATCAGTTGTTCCTGGTATCAACAACTTAACCATCAAATAAGGGCCACACAAGGGCGGTCACCGTGTAATGGCAGTTCTCTAAAAAACCTAGCCAGTGAAAAAGTCGGAGCGGACCACCAAGTCACGCAAGTTGGAAACAGAAGTACAGAAGTTGCACATTTTCTTCATAGTTACTTCCCCTCCGTCTCTCGCCTCCCTTTAAATTTTCTGAACAAAAGTAGATCAGCAGTCTAACGTTAGCATTAGCGTCAAGAAACTGAGAGGTTGCAGGTTCGAATCTGCTTCGATGCTAGATATTTTTCTCTCTCTCGTTCTCAAGACTATGAGGGGAGGGTGGTCTGGGCACTAGTATTTGATAATAATGATAATAATGATAATAACAATAATAATAATAATAATAATAACAATAATAATAATAATAATAATAATACTAGTAGTAGTAGTAGTAGTAGTAGTAGTAATAATAAATGGAATTTACATAGCGCTATATCTTGCAGAGACAAATCAAAGCGCTTTAGAATGAGACGATGTAGTGAAGTCCGTGTGTGACAGCTGGTAAACTGATTCAAAGAGTTGTACACTAATTAAAGAGTTGTCCCTAGGAAAATGATGTAGAAAAGAGCGATAGGGAAAGAGACGGTGCAGAGGGAAACAAAGGATGGCGTTACACCATGATATATGTTGTTCCAAGGAAGAGCAGTGTGACTTTTACACAGAGAAGTCTGCTGTAACACACACTACACTGCACTACACCACATTACACTGCACTACACCACATTACACTGCACTACACTGCACTACACCACATTACACTACACTACACTGCATGATACTGCACTACACCACATTACACTACACTACACTGCACTACACTGCACTACACTACACTACACTACACTACACTGCAGCACAATGCAATGCACTACAATACAATTTAATACAATAATTATAGTACAGCACAGTTTAATACAATAATTATAGTACCACGCAATTTCATACAATAATTATAGTACAACACACTTTTCATACAATATTAATTTTATAGTACAACACACTTTAACACAATTCAGCACAACACAAGCTTTAACACAACGTACAACACACTGCACTTTAATACAACATTTAAGCCGTGAAGTTGTACACATGTAGAGTTAGATTCTGATCGATCACCTGTGGGGCTGACTCACTGTGCTTACTTCAAACAGCACAGCTCTGAGTAGATAACAACTTCGGCAGTCCATACAACATTCACTTCAGACTGTACGCTCCACTTGAAAGCGCCCTCAAGTGCCAGCCTTTCCCCCTGAAGTTCACCCAGTTTGGTCGTTATGAAAGGCTGTAATTATCAAATTGAATAACAAGCCATGTTTACTGATCGAGTCGTTGGGCTGGCTGAGTGGCTAGGCGATTAAGGCTGGTAGTGCCTTTTATCACTATCACTATCGTTAGCGTGTGAGTGTGTGTGCGCGCTAATATATATATATATATATATATATATATATATATATATATATATATATATATATATATATATATATATTAACTCTAATCTAATCCAAATTGATCCAACCCAATTATAGAACTTATAACAATGAACAAATGAATCTCTTAGTTATCCTCTTTTCACAAAGATGGTGATTAAAGGTAGTGTGTGTATGTGCGCGCGCGTGCGCGCGCGCGCGCGCGCGCGCGTGTGTGTGTGTGTATAATTTATTATTATTACATCTGACGGTGGCTTCTCGGGAGTTGAACGTAGTAGTCTTTATTGCAGAAAACGTCAAAGGCTGTCATCAAATTTTTACACTTAACAGCTTTTTTGTTCTTTTCGAATCTGTGAAAATACGTTCTTGCAAAGATGAAGGCATTATATAATTGGTTACCTGCATTTGCTTTCTTCTATCAGTTTTTTATCATTCAAATTATAAGTAAGCCGCATTCCATTGCTGGACTGAGCCTGTTGGATTGGCGTGCACCAATGTGTGAAACGTTGTACTTGTTCTTCAGTCAGCCTTTTCTTCAGCAGGAAGCAAAGTTGGCAAGATGTCAGTGGGCGTATTGTCAATGTCCTTCCTGTTGTCCTTATTACAACGGCTATGCATGCGAACGGTTAAGGTTCAGGAAGGAGGAGACGATATAGAGAGAGATAACCTTCGAAACTTTGAGTCAGTAAGGGAAAAAGCAGATATCAGAAAATGTTCTCAATAGTGTAATGGGAGGCAATTTATCACAAACTATCACAACCAACCAACCAACCTCCCTTCTTTCCCCCAGAAAAAACAAAACCACCCAACCCAACCCCAAACAAAAAACAAATCCCCAGTAAACAAAGAAATGTTTTCAACATCATCATGAAAGGTAGTAACATGCAATATAATCTTGTCTTTTTCAAACACAGTAACAGAATTAGTAGGGCTCATAACGACTGCTGGATCTTTTTAGTGAATGAGCAAACTTAATACATTTTGGCTATACATATAAATTCTAAGACAGTAACAAAACTGATATGACCTAGGAATGACAGGATTTATAGTGCATGCCATACTGAGTTGAACTAGCACACAGGCACACTGAGGCGCAAATGCACACGTGTATACGCTCACAAACGCCTACACAAAGTGTAGGCCTACATACACTTTCAAGCACATAACGGTCGGCTGTCCCTTTTCTTTTGTAAGCCTAGACTTGTAGGCATGTCTACCCTACAGTAAGTTTAGGTATAGCAAGTTTCAACAGTACAATGCGTCCTGTGTACTTTTTGAGGACTGGTTTCATTAGATTGCGTGCGTGACTGGCCCATTGATCCCGGGAGATCGATCCGTTAGTTCTGTTCAGTGTCTGGCTTTGTCATCTTCGTGGTGCATTTTGTGGGTCTTTTATCATAGTTGGATTTAAAAAAAGATATATATTGTTTGTGTGTGTGTGTCTTCTGTTGTAAACTGTTGCTATTGTTGTTTGTTTATTTTGTTAGTTGGTTAGTTGTTTCGGTTTTTTGTGTTTTAGTTTGTTAATGCTTTGTTTGTTGTTGTTTCTGGTGTGTGTGTGTGATTTCTTTTTTTTGGGGGGGGGGGAGGAGGGGTATACAGCTCTAGTCTAAGTATCGAGGCATTCAAGGCTTCCTGATTATTTGGGCAACAACAAGAACAGTTGTCAATGGGGGAATAATTATGAGGTAGGTCTAGCGGTGACACACCTATATGGAAAGCTAGAGGTTGTGGGTTCAATTCTCGTCTGTCACTAGAGTCCTCCCCCACTCCCCTAACCATTCTGCCGGAGTATTCGTGGTGGTCAGGGTGCTAACTTTTTGAAGGAGACAATGGCTAAAGTCCTGTGCACAACATAAAATAAGAACACTTACAAAACCTTGCTCTGACGGAAAAGGCCCAAAGCGAAATTCTGTAGGACAAAAGCCTCCAGTCATAGTACATACACCCGAAAGAATAGGAGGGAAGTTTTCTGGGCTTATCAGAAGTGTTATGTAATGTCATAGGCAACTTGCTATTTGGTGTAGAGCTTCCACCTGTTTTGTTATAATTATGCCACTGAAGTTTGAAGGATGAATAGATAAGAGAATGTGGAAAAGATTCATGTTTTGGTGGGCAGGTGTTTCTGTGTTTCAGGGAAAACTTCTAATAAAGATCTGTGGAGTGATAAAGAAAGACGCCCACTTGTTATGAATACATTTAACAATACTGGAAGACATTAATTTAGATAATTACAAATGGATCATGATAGATTACCTCAGCAAGCTTACCAGATGTTGCCGGGGTAAGATTGCAATGAAAAATACTGCTGGGCTTCAAAAGTTCGAGAAATTTGGTTTGAAACAGGATTGAATAAGGAGCAGGGTGTGTTGAAGGTATAAAATTAAAATTTTTTTGGTCAAACAAAGACCAGTTGGTATGTTAATGAATACAAAATAATATAGCCTGGTAATATCAGAGATGGGACAAGGACTCTATCTACCTACAGGTCTTTTTTTTAATTAAAAAGTGATCTTTGAAAAAAAAAGATACTGTTTTTGAGTGGGTTTGCCCCACAACAGATTTAATCCTCTCCCATCCAATTAATAACAAAGAACAAAGTGCACTGCTATGTCAGTCAGCAATATTTTGTGAAAACGCTATAGGTTTTGTCAAGAGAAACTGAAACATGAACACCATCTTGTTTTGCATTGTCCAGTGTGTACAGATCTGAGAGCTACGCATTTCTTCAGAAATAATCATATCTCCCACTGAGCATTTGTATGCAAGCAGACAATGAACAACGTCCCTATTCCTGAAGCATGAATACAGCTACCTTTATGATGGATAAAACAGGGCGCATACGTAAAATCTCACCAATGGTCAACCTTGGAGCTCTAGCTAAGTGTCCCCCCCCCCCCCCCCCCCGCCCCCCCCTCCCCCAAACTCCCGCCCACCCCCCACCCCCCCAAAAAAAAGAAGAAAACAACAACAAAAACCCAACAACAAACGTTCTTGTCGATTGTAACAAAAAGTTTATTTTTTGATAAATCATTTTTATAAATGACTGAGAAGTTGTGAGTGGTTTACTTGCACTTGTTTTTCTCCACTTCTATTTCCTCAACACGATTTATTTGTTATGCATTCTTAACGATAAATCCCTTGTGGGCTGATATCAGGAAGCGTGCAAGAGTGTATTAAGAACAAGCATACAAATCACTGGAATGTTTGCACCTAATGTATACCACCTTCTCCCTCTCCCGTCTTGTCTCCACTCTTCACCCCTCCCCCCCCCCCCCCCCATGATGCCCCAGCCTACCACCACCTTTATCCCCATTCCCATTATGCTGAGTTGTATGGCCAATGTCCATTGAAACACACACACACACACACACTCTCACACACACACACACACTCACTCTCTCTCTTTCACACAAACACACACACACACACATACCTCTTTTATGATGAATAGCTTTATAATTATATAAACTTTTTTTTTAAACCAAATATCTTGGTTATCCAGAAATTTGACCTTGAATTCAACTTGACTTTCACATCCACCTCTAACCAGCACCCCCATCCCCCTTTACTCCCCCCCCCCCCCCCCCCCCACACACACACACACACAAAAAAACACACAGACGCCCACACACTCACTGCGCACTGTTCATTTACATGATCAAACACCACAGCCGGATAAACTGCCCTAGTCTACAGGCACAGACACTGAGAAAGAAAAAACATAAAAACAAAACAAGGCAGAAAAATTCCCTTGCAAACGGCCCTACAATGCACCCGCCTGTGCAGAGCGAAGTTAAGGATTGCGCCTTGTCGGGACCGTGACTTCTATGTTTAGGTTGGGGGGTGGGTGGGAGTGGAGGTGGTCGGTGAGGAGGTTTGGGGGGGGGGGGGGGGGAGGGGGTAGTCCTAGCGGTCGTTGACCTCTTAAAATCCAAACGGTTCCTTTCAGGGGCCATGTCAATTTGTCTGTCTCTGTTATTACGTTTAAAGGGGAGAACACACTGTGAAGAAATGTAACCTCCTAGCTTCTTTTCTTCGTGTTTTTTTTTTTTCCCTTTCTTTCTCATCTTGTCGAGGACATCAACATTGTGGCGAATAAATATTCAGAAGGGGTGGGGTGGGGGGGGGGGGGGGGGGATGGAAGGAAGGGGGTGGGGGTGGATTTCTGTTTAATTTCTTCTTGCATAAGAAAATTAATCTGAAAGTGGCTGGCCATAAATCTCCTCGGAAGAATGAGCCAGGGAGTCAAATTTCAATTGGAGTCGATGTTCTCTTTCACACCGGTGACCTGTTTACCCCTGGTTTGGGTCCCCCCCTCGCCCCGCCTTGCCCCGTAACCCAGTTAGTCGCTTTGAATGCCTTCTTAAATTCTATAGAAAGAAGAAGAAGAAGAAGAAAAGAAGAAGAAGACTGAATAGCCGCAGACTGATTTCCGTCTTTTCTATTGGCTATACAGCGTTTCCGTTGAGAAAGTAATGTGAGCTCTGTGTCAGTGTGTCGTTTGTACTTTACAAACCCCCAGAAGAAAGTTATCAGACACATTCGGGTATTTCTCTAATGGCTAAGACGGCCATTTACATAACTATGATATTATGAACCAGGGCACCTGTTTGACTACAGAGGGGATTGCATGTTGGTTAGGGGGGAGGAGGGGTTAGGGGGGGGGGGGGGGTAGGGGGTTGGAGGGGGAGGGGGGACGGGGATAGCTTGGTGGTTAAAGCTTTGCGCATTGTGATCTGAAGATCTGGATTCGAGCCTAGGCTAGAGCAACCACTGAGAAGCCTGTTCAAGGGGATTTTTCTCCTGGAGTTAAGATCAGTGCCGACCCCACTCCTCCAAAGTCCTTTGGATGAAGCTATAAGCCAAGGTCCTGTGCAGGAACATTAAAGTATTCATGAGTCTTGAGTAATGAGGAACGCGCACATTACATCTTGCCTATGCGTTAAAACCTGTTCCACCTTTTGGAAAAGTAGGTTATTGGTGCCGATGGGAACGGATAACAACATTAACAAAACCCCATGTGCACAAGGACTGCATGTGAAATAGCACACAAGGGCTTATTCCATTTATTCTGGAAATAGAAGAATAAATACATAAATGAACGAATGGATAAACTATCCTGAACTCTTTCCACGTGTTTTCGGGGAAAATAAGCTGGACTTGGAGCTGCTAATAAACTAATAATAATCAAAACACCCCAGCAACCCCAAAACCTATAACAGAAGCACATTCAATAACCTCGTTGATTAACTAATATTTTGATTGTTCTGCTCCAATTGCATGGTTTTTACTTCAAACTGAATAATATTCTCTAGTCAGCCTTCCCCCCCCCCCCTCTCACAAATAGGACCTATTGCCAAACTAATGTTAATTAGTTGATGTTAATAAAATGGGTTATGTATTTTGAGGTAAGTAGAACACAAATAGTGGTCCATATATGACTGTTCCAGATGTTAGAACCATGAATGTCACTCTGAATTTGTCCCACTGTCTGGCTTACTTCTTTCCTTGGGAATCAGGGGTGGGCTTCATATGGTACAGACAATAGTGTGTACTGCAGGTAGCCTGGTTGTGGTTGCAGTTTGTGGTGGTCGTGATGGTCGTTATCATATATTGTGCGTTATCTAGCAAAACGCATTAAAAAGTCACTCTGAATATGTGTACAACAATGTGTCTCACTTATCATCCATGAAAATCACTGTAAGACAGCAGGTTCTAGACTAAATATGAAAAAATCTGTTGCAGTAGGTTAAGTAGTAGTTGTTGGTCCTGGTGATGGTTGCTCTGTGTGTGTGTGTTTTCAGTGTGTGTGTGTGTGTGTGTGTGCACGCCCATCAGACGGGAAAGTGTGTGAGTGTGTATGTGTGTATGTGTGGGGTGTGCACATAGCTGATTATCCATATTAAATAGCTATAAGAAACAAAATTTAAAACCATAAAACAAGAATGTTCAAAAGAAAAAAATAACAGCTAAACAAATATAGCAGTGTGTGTGTGTGTGCGTGTGTGTGTGTGTGTGTATGTGTGTGTGTGTGTTTTAAAGTATTTTGTTGTTAATTCTATTCCACTTGGCAGGAGTTGGTGACACCTTGTCCTACCCCTGACTAACTACCTTGCCGCGAAGGAAAGGAAGTAGTGAGTATCCTGGATGTTAGTTCATTCTACTTAAAAAAGGAAAAACAGTACAATATGCTCAGGTGACAAAGAAAGAACCAAAGGTGCACATTGCTGGGTAGAAAAGAGACAAAGAGAAGTGAATTAGCTGACATGTGGGTCCTTTCTCAAAGTGTTCTGCTTGTGGGTGGGGCAGGGGTACATGGAACAAAATGGAGGAAATGGTCTTCAGCATACACTGCTTTCATTCGCTGCAAAGAGTTCATGGTGGACAAGGCAATAACTATGTCACACACTATTCAGAAGTAGCGCAAGGCTTACAGGAAAAAGGGGTGAATGAAAGTCATGTTCATTCAGAAGGAGAGAGAAGGAACAAAAGCTGTATCATAAAGGAAGAAAGAAGATGGGGAAAGGAGATTGGACGACAGAAGGCAGAGCGAGATGCTGTGTAGAAGCAAGGAAAGATGGGTGAGAATGAAAATGACAGTGTGGCAGTAGAGTTATTCTCAAGTGTTAAGGTTTGCAGAAGCAGCTGCACGGAAGAGAGCAATGAGAGGTGGTTCCATCTAGTGTATTTGCCCTACATCCACAAGAAGTTGTTCTGCGACACTGCAACAATCCATGCTGGAGCTGTTGAGCTATTTTCTGTGTTGGAGTGACTGAAGTCAAAGCACAATGATCCACTATGTTTGTTGGTACAACGATCATCAAACGAATCTGTATGCTTTTCCCCTCATGAAGTTTGACAGTACAAGGCACAGTACATACAGAGTATGCAGGTCTGACTGATTCACCATGACAAGTGTTGTGCAGGAGTCAAAAGACAGGAGGTAGACCAGACTTTCGTCAGCTCTGAAAAGCAGTCCTCTCAAGCCAAAAGCTCTGATATGAAATCAGTCATGCTGAAACCTGAAAACCCCATCTGTCGCAGTTATGCAACTTATCTAAGGAAATCTGTTAGGTTGAGTGCATCAGCCAATATTTGGTATTTCACGTTTATCTTTTTATTGATTCCTTTTGCTTCCTCATCTTTTGTGATGCAGCTGTCCTGCTGTTTTTCACACCGTTCATTCAGATCTCATCATTCCAGCCCTACACAGGCATGTCTTTTCGCATCCTTACAGCCAGAAATTCAAAGGGAGCTTATCAATGTTAGATCATGATGCTATCAACCAGAAGGGGCCTGCGCTGTTGCTGGGTCACTTCAGAGGTTTTACTTTATGTCTGTTCTGAGCCAACATATGAAGGCACATTCTGCTAAGCCCCTTACTTTCGGCAATATTCGCATAGTCAATGACCCAGGCTGAGTGAAACACCAGTGAAACAACCAAAGCCTTCAGGGCCTGTGCTTTATCACAGTTGTTGATTAAACCATTGACACTGGGGGCAACAACAAAGTGAGAGGCTGTATGACCAGTGGCTTTCCCACTCATATGTGGAATTCCATTTTGCAGCTTAGGCTTTAGCAATCAACTATGACTCTCTGACTAAGAGGCTTGATTTGCAAAATTCTTATGCGCTGGAGCCCTGGGGGCTAGTTGGCCTTTGGAGAACATCTCCAAGGCTGACTGTCCTTATGCCCACTTGGCCGAGAGAGTGGGGGTGTGCTGTGGGAAAGGCACCTCCACTATAATCACATGTCTGCCCAATATCGGAAACAGAGGCTGCCTCTTCTGCTGTTTTAGAGGTCATCATCGAACACAATGGGCAAACATGACAACAGTGACCATTATAAAATTCCTCCAACGACCATATCCCGCCTATCTCCAGACCAAAGGCTCTGACATGGGCTCACCACTGGTGCCCAAGTGTACAGAAACCAAAACTTGAAGTGTAGGGAAACCAAAACTGGGGTCACCATAGCACCACAGCTATAGGGGCCTATGAGTGGGAGACAATTTTTTTGTATTTTGGTGGGCAGTGGTGTAGGAAGATGTAATGATGAAGCTGTGGAGGTGCACCAGCCATAGCACTTCTTGTCAGGGCTCTACTGTATGCTTTCTGTCATGAAACATTATATCTGGCATCAACCAGGCCTAACTTATACACACACCTGCAGAGTGTTAGTCCAGATGCATTCTCAACATAGAATTCGTGAAGTGGACAGCGATTGATTTCGTTGGTCTTAAGTCTTCCCATTGTATAGTAAAACTCACTCTGGGTAGGAGCCGGCTGGAGTCCGAACAAACGTGATGACCCTTAAGGGATTTGAACCCCACAGCTGTCAGTTTCCCCCTACTTTCAACTACTCTCAGCTGCCATCCATTCCTTCCCATCCGAGCCCAGCTGGGGCCAGCTGGTGTTAAACATAGCAGGAACTGACCACACTTAAGACTAGGCAAAAGAAAGGGGTCTGCTAAATTTAGCGCTCTTTGACAAAGTGATGTTGGGTTTGTGGGCCCTGCTACCCTCAAGCTTCCAGCTGAAATGGGACATAACATAGGGGTTGACAGCCTGTAGTTTTTCACAGCCCTGCCTGCACCAGTCAGGTCCAGACCCTGGTGACAAGTACAGGGTGACCTGACAGGACTGCTTTCAACATGCAACAACAACCCTGCACAAAAACTTGTCCTGAGCAGGTATGATATAATTATTTCACTTTGAGAGTACCTGCACCAGAAACTGCATTCTCTCTCTCTCTCTCTCTCTCTCTCTCTCTCTCTCCCTCCTCTCTCTCTGTCTCTGTATGGTCAAGTCATTCACGTTCACCATCAGGTTGTACAACAACAATGAATTGTCTAGTTTAAAGGACGAATTGCCGTTATGTACTGTACAACATTTCTGACCCCCAAAAGGGGACAAAAACTGAACAAGAAACCTTATTCTCTACCATGTAGCCCCCCACTCCCCCCACCTTCCTTATTACATTTTATTCAGCATGACAAAACCTCCACTCCCCCAACCCCCACCACAAAGCCACACTAACAAAGCAAAGCTGTACTGGGCGGAGTCACCCACCACCACTCCAGTGCAGGCATTTCCTGTCACCGGCACTCCATGCCCCGTCAAAGGGGGCAAGACAAAGATTGTTGTCGTCGCCAAAACAGCAAGATATTGTACAATGCAATGCGCCCTAGGCTTTTTTCTTTTTTTAAACAGTGAAATGAGCTAAAAACGTGGCCTGCACCAAAGCCGAGTGGTTTAGGAGACAGGTTTGCTTTTTTGTGTCTATGGGTTGTAGTTCGAATCTTGGTGGTACCTGATTGAGGGCACCCTCCTGGATTTAAAGGTGGGGTGATTTTTGGATTGGTTTCTTTTGTGGTTTGCTAGTGTTTGTTTGTTTTCAAAACCAAAACCAAACCACTTAATAATTCAAGTCCAAGGAGAGCTTTGCTTTTTTAGTTTTGTTTTGTATTTTGTTTTAAAGAAGATTGAAGATCTCTTTTCTTGCAGACTAGTCTGTGTCTTATTTGCATTAAAAAAAAACATATGCAGAAAATTAGAAATGTCTGACGACGCTATAGCCGAGTGGTTAAGACCGTTCGACTTCTAACGGATGGGTCCCTGAAGTCGTGAGTTCAAAACTCGGCGCAGTCTGGTGATTTAAAGGTGGGGATTTTTACGATCCCCGGGTCAAGTTCAAGTGTAGACCTGCCAGTGCCTTAATTTCCCCCGTGCATATACACATGCAGAAGATTAAATATGCACTTTAAAGATCCCGAAATTCATGCCAATGTTCGGTGGGTTACGGAAATACGAACATACCCAGCATATAAAGATTATATCCTAAGTCGGAATGCGGTTATCTTCATGGTAGGCAGAAACGGTCGCTTACGAAAAATCCCACCATTGGTGAAACCTCGGAGCTGTAACCAAGGAACGAGAAGGTAAAGGTAAAAGGTAAAGGAGTCCCATAACCTATAAGGTCGTAGGGGAGCGAGGCGTCAGAGACCTCACTTCTCTAGGGCCAGCATATTGAGGGCGGCGCCCATCTCCTCTCCCTCGCTGCTTTACCTTCCCTGACCCTAAAGAGGGCAGGTACCCATTTACAGCTGGGGGAACTGGGGGAACTGTACTGAACGAGAAACAAAAGATTAAAAAAAGATGCAATTCCTCCCAACAGGCACCTCAGCCAAAACCTCAAACTTGCATCCTCAGCTACCGTCAAATCTTGAATTCAGTGCTCTAACCCCTACACTACCCTGCCCCCCCCCCCCCCTCACCCCCACCCCCCCTCACCCACCCCTCTTCCAAGCAGCCAGCGATGTTAACAAGTAAAGAAACAAAATTGAACGAATGAATGAATGAATGAATAAATAGATAATAACAAAGATAAATAAAAGCACGTTTGAAAGCATCTGCTGTTAAGAGTTCTCGGTCACTGGATCTTTTTAGAATCATTGTCTTTGATATGCTTTTTTGTTCATTTATTTTCAAAGGTATGGTATTGTCCACCAGTGTGTGTGTGTGTGTGTGTGTGTGTGTGCGTGCGTTCGCCTGCCCGTAATGGCGCGTGCATACGTGTGTGTAGACCTCCGCGAGTGTGCTTGTGTGGGTGCGTGTCATAATTATGCAGATACGCGCCTGTGTGTGTGCGTGCGTGCGTGTGTGTGTGTGTGGTTGTGTGTGTGTTTGTGTGTGTGTTAGTTCTTCAGTTTAACGTCCTTCCACCGAAAAGTGATATGAGATTGTGTGTGCGCGCGCGCGCGTGTGTGTGTGCGTGCGTATGTGTGTAAATATATGAGAGAAATTGTGCGTACGCGCGCGCGCGCGCGCGTGATCGTTTGCGCGCATGCACGTGAGGTGTGTATGTATGTGTACGTGTGTGTAAATATACGAGAGAAAGTGTGTGTGTGTGTGTGTGTGTGTGTGTGTGTGCGCGCGCGCACTCGCGCGGTGTGTGCATGCCAGTGTGCGTGTGTGCGTGCCTGCGCATACATCTACTGTTTTTTCTTGTTACCAACAACAACCAAAAAAAAACAACAACAACCCCAACAACAAAAAAACCAAAGGCTTAAAAAGCAGTGTTATATCAAAACACGAACGTCACAAAACTATTCCAGAACGATCCATCATCTTTTTCTTTTTTGCTTGCTTCCTTCCTTCTCCAATTGTGCCTACCGATTTTCTTTCTCTCTCTTTTTTTCTTTCTTTCATTCTTTCTTTCTTTCTGATAGTCTATGCGCTATGTGACAGATCACACCGACAGACTGGTAGAGTATCTTGTTATGAATGAACGCACAGGAACAAACAGGCTCTCTGACGAACGAAAAGATACTCCCCCCCCCCACCCCCCCTTTTCAACCCCCCAAAAAGTGAATACAGTGACGACGTAAGGCACGGAAAGCTTGTTGACGATCACCACCAACACAGACACAAACAACCAGCTACATCTTCGATCTTAGGAATGTCAGGCCAAAGTAGGGGTGAAACCGTGGAGGGAAGCTGTCATTCCGTTCTTCTGTCAAGACTTGGTCCTTGTCAGTCAGAAGGATCAATCAATCCTACCCGCCTCACATTTCCGGCCTAGGTTTTCAAGATGCCTGCCCACATACACCGAGGAGACGAGACGGTTTTAAGTAGATTTGTACACGTATACAGACACGCTCGCTCATGCGTGTGTTTGTGTGTGTGTGTGTGTGTGTGTGTGTGTGTGCACAAGACGTGGTATGTGTATATGTATGCAGGCACGCGCGTAACACCACACACACACACACACACACAACACATGCATACATACACACACATAATCATGAGCGCGCAGACACACACAAACTCATTTGAGTGCGCGCGCATAAGTACATACACACACACACTCTTGAGACCGCGCACAAACACACACACTCGAGTGCACACACACATGTGCGCGCACACATGCATGCACACAAACGTAGGTATGTACAGACACATGTACGTTATGTTCGTGCGCGCGCACACACACACACACACACACTCGATCGTGACTCTCTCTCTCTCTCTGTCTGTCTCCACAGGAAATATCTATCTTCTGTTCCCCTCGTGCATACACCAACTCTCACTGGACCATTATAATATCACACAAATACATACACGCACGCATACACGTACATCCCCACGCAGGAAATTTCCTTTTCCCTCTGATCTCTTCTTGCATACACAAACTATCATTGCACCATGTAATATATACAAACACACTCACGCATGTGTGCACACACACACACATCCCATTGCAGGAAATTTCCTTTTCCCTCTGATCTCTTCTTGCATACACGAACGATTACTGCCCCATGTAATATATACATATACACACACGCACCTGCACACACACACACACACACACACACACACACACACACACACACACACACACACACACACACACACACACACACACACACATCCCCACGCAGGAAATTTCACTCTATTCTGATCTGTTCTTGAATACACAAACTATCACTGCCCCATATAAAACCACACACACTCTTTTAGCGGTTGTTTGTTTTTTTAACCGCGTCAAAACAAAGATACACTAGTATGAATTATGTATGCGTGCATGCATGGATGTATGCATGCAGTGAACAGAAGTAGATTTGATCAAGATTCTGTTTCTCTCTTCTATGCATTCCTATACAGAGTGGGATGCGAAGTGTGCCTGGTCTTCTCCTGTGTGGCCCATGCGTTGCTGTTGTGGCTATATCCATGTCCCAGCGGAGATCTCCGACCGACCCAAAGGATTGTACCGGACAAAATGATGATAATAATGATATAATAATAATAATATAATAATATGAAGTTATTAATAATAATGTATGGAATTTGAATCTTGTAAAGCAACAAATCAAAGCGCTCAGATTTTTTTAAACGAGGATAATAGAATAAGCACTCATGTGCTTAAAAAAATTTTTTTTTAAACATCCAGTTTACGTGTGTATGCGGTTTTGTAAATTTTGTCATCTGTTCCCAGTAGTACAGAACTAAATCTTGTAAAGCAAACAAACCAAAGCGCTTGCATTCAAATCATTCCAGCGCATGCATCTGACTACAATTAAATTTGATAGAGTTTAAATTTCACACCCACACGCCACACTCACACACAACACAACTTACACACAGAACACAACACAACGCAACAACACAACACACACACATTCCAGCGCATGAGTCTGCCTACAATTAAATTTGACAGTTTAAATTTCACATCCACACACCCACACTCACACACAACACAACACATCACAACACAACACAACACACACACACACACACACACACACACACACACACACACACACACACACACACACACACACACACACACACACACACACACACACTAACGCACTAACGAAAGGTGGTGAAGGTGGAGGAGGCTGATTGAAAGTAGGGACAGGTGTGTGTAAGGATGGGAGAAGATACCAAGTTTGTATGGAGGCTGGATTTGAAAGTGGCTTTGATGGCTTTTGGTGAAGGGAGAGAGGGAGGTCAATCCAGATAGATGGATGGACCAAAAATAAAGAAAGAACACGACCAACGGTGGTTTGTTTGAATTTGGGCGTTTGTAAGCACAAGATATCTGCAGCAGAACGGAGGGAACGAGATGGAGTGCATAGGTGAAGACAGTCACGAGACTTAACATAGGGTACTGATCTTGTACTTAACTTTGTGCAGACATTTGTAACAGAGGGTACTGATCTTGTACTTAACTTTGTGCAGACATTTGTAACAGAGGGTACTGATCTTGTACTTAACTTTGTGCAGACATTTGTAACATAGGGTACTGATCTTGTACTTAACTTTGTGCAGACATTTGTAACAGAGGGTACTGATCTTGTACTTAACTTTGTGCAGACATTTGTAACAGAGGGTACTGATCTTGTACTTTAACTTTGTGTCAGAGACATTTGTAACAGAGGGTACTGATCTTGTACTTAACTTTGTGCAGACATTTGTAACAGAGGGTACTGATCTTGTACTTAACTTTGTGTCAGAGACGTTTGTAACAGAGGGTACTGATCTTGTACTTAACTTTGTGCAGACATTTGTAACAGAGGGTACTGATCTTGTACTTAACTTTGTGTCAGAGACATTTGTAACAGAGGGTACTGATCTTGTACTTCAACTTTGTGTCAGAGACGTTTGTAACAGAGGGTACTGATCTTGTACTTAACTTTGTGCAGACATTTGTAACAGAGGGTACTGATCTTGTACTTAACTTTGTGTCAGAGACGTTTGTAACAGAGGGTACTGATCTTGTACTTAACTTTGTGTCAAGACATTTGTAACAGAGGGTACTGATCTTGTACTTAACTTTGTGCAGACGTTTGTAACAGAGGGTACTGATCTTGTACTTAACTTTGTGCAGACATTTGTAACAGAGGGTACTGATCTTGTACTTAACTTTGTGTCAGAGACGTTTGTAACAGAGGGTACTGATCTTGTACTTAACTTTGTGTCAGAGACATTTGTAACAGAGGGTACTGATCTTGTACTTCAACTTTGTGTCAGAGACATTTGTAACATAGGGTACTGATCTTGTACTTAACTTTGTGCAGACATTTGTAACAGAGGGTACTGATCTTGTACTTCAACTTTGTGTCAGAGACGTTTGTAACAGAGGGTACTGATCTTGTACTTAACTTTGTGCAGACATTTGTAACAGAGGGTACTGATCTTGTACTTCAACTTTGTGCAGACATTTGTAACAGAGGGTACTGATCTTGTACTTCAACTTTGTGTCAGAGACATTTGTAACAGAGGGTACTGATCTTGTACTTAACTTTGTGCAGACATTTGTAACAGAGGGTACTGATCTTGTACTTCAACTTTGTGCAGACATTTGTAACAGAGGGTACTGATCTTGTACTTAACTTTGTGCAGACATTTGTAACAGAGGGTACTGATCTTGTACTTCAACTTTGTGCAGACATTTGTAACAGAGGGTACTGATCTTGTACTTAACTTTGTGCAGACATTTGTAACAGAGGGTACTGATCTTGTACTTCAACTTTGTGTCAGAGACATTTGTTACATAGGGTACTGATCTTGTACTTAACTTTGTGTCAGAGACATTTGTAACAGAGGGTACTGATCTTGTACTTAACTTTGTGGAGACATTTGTTACAGAGGGTATTGATCTTGTACTTAACTTTGTGCAGACATTTGTAACATAGGGTACTGATCTTGTACTTAACTTTGTGCAGACATTTGTAACAGAGGGTACTGATCTTGTACTTCAACTTTGTGTCAGAGACATTTGTAACATAGGGTACTGATCTTGTACTTAACTTTGTGCAGACATTTGTAACAGAGGGTACTGATCTTGTACTTAACTTTGTGCAGACATTTGTAACAGAGGGTACTGATCTTGTACTTAACTTTGTGCAGACATTTGTAACAGAGGGTACTGATCTTGTACTTAACTTTGTGTCAGAGACGTTTGTAACAGAGGGTACTGATCTTGTACTTTACTTTGTGTCAGAGACGTTTGTAACAGAGGGTACTGATCTTGTACTTTACTGCTGGTTATGTTCGTGCTTCCGTAACCCATCCAACGATGATATGAATTATAGGATTTTTAACGTGCATATTAATATGATCTTCTTTAAGGTGATCTAGGAAATCGTAAAAAATTCCCCTCTTCTATTCCCCAGACGTGGCTGCCGAGATTCAAACTTCATGGACCCACGGGATTGAAGTCAACTGGTCTTAACCACTCGGCTGTAGAGTGGGTCAAGGTTTTCTTATTTTCCTTTTCTTCCCCACTGTCTTGTCTTTTCTGACGTTCCTGTCCTGCCCTACTGTTCCAATGCCGCTCATCTCGATCTCTCCACCTTAGCCATACCCAGATTTGTTATGTTTGCATCCTAAGGATCAGAAGTCTACAGGGATTCTATCAATGTCAGGCCGCGATGGGGTCACCGGCTAGAGGGGCCCTGCACTGCTGCTCAGTGACAATGTTAAGTGGTGCCTGCTCTGAACAAACATACGCAGGACATCACCTATTAAGCCCCCTTCTTATAACAACAACAACAACAACAACATAGCTTAGCCGCGAAACCAGACAGTTAGACGCCTTCCCAGGGTGATGACCACCACAACGTCCCTCCATCAACCTTCTCCCGTGAACCGCTAGCCCCAAAGGCTTTGACACAAACTCACCACAGGCACAGAAAGATATATTATGGGGAAACCCAAACCGAGGTCACCCCGAACCCACAACAGACAGGGCCACACCGAATCTGTTATCGCATGATGATGATCAATGGCGCTGAGGATGATGTCATGACACCGGTATGAAAGCAGGTGTGCTTTGAGACAACATGGCAGGACTGCACACCGCACTTCCTAACGTAATACGTGGGCACGAGAGATACAGACACCTGCAGTGTCGGTCAGGTGATTTGAGCAACACTCTCAGACTCGCATCCATAGAGTGAATGAAACTTCTGGACTTGGTAGTCCCAGTTTTCTAATGAGCCCACAGGCTGGCTAGTCTGAAAAATCCCTATGACTCTTGTACGATTCGAATTTGCGACCTTTCAGTCCTTAACCCAAGGTGCTAATCACCACGCTGTGGAGGCTGTTACGCCTGTCAAGCTTCTGTTGAAGTTGAAATAGCTGGACTCATTTGAGGCTCTGTTACTATATTTATTTTATTCTTTTATATCCAGGAGAATGGAATAAGCATGCATGCTTTTTTACATTCAGTACCCGTGTGTATGCGGTTTTGTAAATTTTGTCATCTGTTCCCAGCGACACGCAATGGCCTACTCTTCCGAAAAGCGGAACAGGATTTAACGTGTGCGCAAGATGTTCTGCGTGCGTTCGCACACGGGGCCTCGGTTTATAGTCTCACCCGAAGGACTTTTAGGGAGAGGGGAGTCTGCACTAACATTAAATCCAAATGGAAAAATCCTCTTGAACAGGATACGAACCCGGGTCGTCAGATTGCGAGCGCAATGTTCTAACCACAAGGCTATCCCGTATATTGCCAGAACGTCAAAGATTATGGATCTTTACGAAGCTGAAGAAAAGAAGGTGGCACGGAAAATAGAGATGGCGATGCCACAAAGATAGTGTCCATAAAATAAGTGTCATTTGCTTCCTGAGATCATACATAAAGTACGTATATATATATTTGCACAAACAGCAAACGAAGATTTCAGGTTGTAAATTTATACTACGACAGGTGTTGCAACACTGATCAGGGTTCAACAAGATTTTATTTGTATCTCTTTAGTGTATAAAAAGAAATGAATGTGCGCACACCTACACCCACCTATTCTCCTCCCCCCACCCCCAAACAAAGACACTGTTGTGTGCGCGCATAAACACACACACACACACACACACTGTTTGTAAGTGCTAGTGCTTATGTGTGTGTCCGCGTGTGTGCGAGATGCGTAAGTGTGTTCGTGCGCACGTACCCAAAGACATCTCAAACATTTTCTTGTCTGCAAAAAAGTCCACTATCGTATTTCGGGTCAGAATAGTAAGCTTTCTGTAGATACTCTAACGAAACTCCAGCAACCAGCTTCAGTCTCTTTCCGGCGTTAAAAACAAAACAAAATGGCAGAAAAACAGCAGTTGGTATCGTCACTGAGAGCTGTAACCTTGACATTTGACTACTTTTCCCGGCAGTTTTTACCTTCCTTTTAATGGCGTCGGTGGTTTACAGTCGATAGTTGTGACGTATGCACTGGCGTGAATCAGTTTGGAACAACACAAACAAGTCTGTTTCGTATAACGAAAACAACATTGATCTCTCCCATCAGAGAAGTCAAAGTATGTATACGCTACTCCACTGTTTGTTTAAAAGAACAAGAGAGGAAGTTGAGGAATCCACTAAATCATCGACAGACAAATAGTAAACCGTGACACCATCGTCAAAACAAAGATGACACTATGACAAAATAATCAGGATGTGTGATTGGATTCAATCGAAGATTGTCTTTTCCAGCCTCGACATTTCAACAACACGTAGGTAAGTTAAATAAGTAAGTAAGCAATACATGACATCACAAGCAGCCACGTGGATGTTTACATACATAGACAGAGGATGGATGGATGAATGGATGATTCAGGCAGGCAGGAAGGCCTACTGACTGATATTTGGACTGGCTTGGGTTCTGGCATAGTGTTGTTTTTTGGGGTGATAGTTTGATACTTTGATATTTCTCACGTTCATCACTTTCCGCCAGCTGTAGTTTTCTTTGGAAGAGAAACAAAATTACCCAAACAACCCTAACCCTAACCCCCCCCCCCCTTCCCCTCTTGGAAGAAAACAGAGAGAATACTACTTATTTGTTTGGTTGTTTTTCCCCCCTCTTGATGTGACAATAGAGCCATCGAGATCCTGTGAAGGCCAGAGCATACATTTGAGTACAGGTGAAACAACAACAACAAAAGCGTGAACAAGAGAGCTGTTTTAAAAAAAAAGAAGGTATTATTCATTCCCATTTCCTCTCCGAAAAAAACTAAAGATTAAATTAAAGCAAGCAACAACAAGCGACAGTGACCAACTTAACCAGTCCCTAAATCAGCCAATCAATAAACCAATTTCACTAACCAACAACCAAACATGCACGTGAACAAGCAAGTGACCAACCAGCAAATTATCCAAATAAGCAAAAACATTCTCTCTCTCTTGCATACACACGGGGACTGGATGTAAAATAGCACATGTGTGCTTATTCCATTATCCTCTATATAAAAGACTAAATAAATATATAAATAAATAAAAAATAAATATCTCTCTATATCACACACAGGAGGCACTGTGGTCGAGTGGTTTAGGCGGTCAACTCGTGATCGCGGGTTCGATCCCCGCTCGGCTCGGTGTTGTGTCCTTGGGAAAGACACTTTACTCCTATTTTCCTCACTCCACCCAGGTGTACAAGTGGGTACCAGCTCTGCTGGGGAAGTATCTGGCGACAGACTAGCGTCCTGTCACAGGGTGGTGAAAAACCATCAGTTCGCTTAACGCTACAGAAACCGGGATAAGCTCCGGCTCTATGGCCTTCTGGCTCGAAAGAACATACTTATATCACACACACACAACACACACACACACACACACACCACACACACACACACACACACACACACACACACACACAACACACAAACACACATGCACACATAGAGAGGAAAGTACCAAACCATGTGGATGTTCTAACCAGTGATTTGTATCTCTGTTGGAAATGGGTCAGGATCATAGAGATACAACCACTCTACTGCTGGAAATGGGTCAGGATCATAGAGATACAACCACTCCCTGTTGGAAATGGGTCAGGATTAGAGCTACAACTACTCCGCTACTGAAAATAGGTCAGGATTAGAGCTACAATCACTCTGCTACTGAAAATAGGTCAGGATTAGAGCTACAATCACTCTGCTACTGAAAATAGGTCAGGATTAGAGCTACAATCACTTTGCTGCTGGAAATGGGTCAGGATTAGAGATACAATCACTCTGCTGGTGGAAATGGGTCAGGATTAGAGATACAATCACTCTGCTGCTGGAAATGGGTCAGGATTATAGCTACAACCACTCTGCTGGTGGAAATGGGTCAGGATTAGAGATACAATCACTCTGCTGCTGGAAATGGGTCAGGATTATAGCTACAACCACTCTGCTGGTGGAAATGGGTCAGGATTAGAGATACAGTCACTCTGCTGGTGGAAATGGGTCAGGATTAGAGATACAGTCAGTCTGCTGGTGGAAATGGGTCAGGATTAGAGATACAGTCACTCTGCTGGTGGAAATGGGTCAGGATTAGAGATACAGTCAGTCTGCTGCTGGAAATGGGTCAGGATTAGAGATACAAGGAGACCCAGGAACTCTGCTGCTCGACAAAAACAGTGTTGTACAGTGCAGCTCAGTGTCACACAATGCAACACGTTACTGTAAGAAACTATCTAACAATACAATACAGTTATGATACAACACAATCTAATACAAAAGAATACAAAACGACACAAACCATGCATACAATACCATACGGTAAGATGTCATACAATACAATGCAGTGGAGAACAATACAATGCAATGACGTACATACAATACAACGCGGCAGGACACGATACAACACAATACCATACGAAACAACACAATACACAGCTATGGAACTTTCTTCCTTAAGTCTGCTCGAACATCATCCCCGCTTAAACCACCCCCACCACCACCACCATCAATCAAAACACAAACAACAAAAGCAAAAAAAGAAGGAGGTGGAGGAGGAAGAGGGGGAGGAGGGAGTGGAGAAGAAGAAGCAGAAGAAGGAAGAGAAGGGAGATAGAAAAAAAAGAAAAAAAGGAGGATGAAAAAAAGATGAGGAAGAGAAGAAGCAGAAGAAAGACGAAGAAGAAGAAAACAAGGAGAATGAAACCAAGAGGAAGACGAAGAAAGACGAATAAGAATAAGAATGAAAAGAGACTATGTACTCCCTTTCTGCACTATTGTGGCTTCACACTAACCGCTGTTTCTGGTCCATCCACATGGAATGACCTCCCTCTTTCACTTCGACAAAAGCCTTCACTTGATACCTTCAAATCCAGCCTCAAAACACACTTATTTCCTACCTGAGACTTTCCCCCTCATATCTGTCCCTAATCTTCAACAGCATCCTTCACCTCCTAAGTGTGTTCATGAGTGTGTGTGTGTGTGTGTGTGTGTGTGTGTGTGTGTGTGTGGTGTGTTTTGTGTGTGTGTGTGTGTGTGTGCCTACATGCTTGCGCGTGCATGGATTTGAAATCTGTTGTTTATTATGTTTAAGGAGAGTTGCATGTGTGTAAATGATTTGAGTGCAAGCGCTTCGATTTGTTTGCTTTTACAAGATTCAGTGCTATATAAATTCCATATATCATTATTATTATTATTATTATTATTATTATTATTATTATTATTATTATTATTATTATTATTATTATTATTATTATTATATATTAGTTCATAATCGTATATCTTACATCAGCTACATTGTAGATTCCGACAGGTAATTCTTTTCACCATGTCATTTTCACACGGAAAATTAAAGCATGAAAAAAAAATCCACAATACTTTAAACCAACAAAAATGCACCCAAAAATCCTGTAAGAAAAAAAAATACCCCAGAAGGGAAAGCCTGTGCTCATCCTAAAATTTATATTACTACGCATTCCCGAAGTCGGAATGTGGCTATCTTAATGGTGGGCGAAAACAGCTGCACGCGCAAAAATCTCAGTCATGGGTGACCCTCGGAGCTCTAGCCGAGGAACGAAAATAAAAATCAATGGCCAGTAGAAAACAGCTTACACATCAGACCTGACACTGTACTCTAAAAATGAAAAAAAAACTGCCATGGCTTGCTTGAAAAACATACAGGAAATGGACTTAAACTGCAAAAGAAGCCCACATCAGCGAAGAAGAAATTAGGGAGAAACAAAGAAACCAATAAAGAAAACAAAAAACCCCCAGAATATTAAAAAAAAGTTCCAAAAAAAGTGGAGAATACTTTAAAAAACGTAAAAGGACTTCCACCATCTATTAGGGGGATTTGGTCTATTTTGAAAAAATTGGTTGAGAAGGTGAAAATTAAGGACAAAATGATGACAGCACCCACACAACATGTAAAAAATAATGAAAAGCATTCTTTTCTACAGTTAAAAATCAATCATGCATGCATGTTCCGGCAAAAGACAGTTCAAATGAACTTTTGTGTTTAGAAAAGAAAAGTTAACATTTTATGCACTTTTTCGCACATCGGCAGTCAGGTGATAACTTGTTTTTAACGAAAAAAATATCTGGTGTCATATTCTGTTTTACGTAGATTTTAATTGAAACGGTCACGTTGTTGCCCTTACATATCACGTGGTGACAGCTGGCTGCCCTTCCCCAGCCCCCTCAACTAATGCAGTGAATGTTAAATAGCTGCTGAACACTAACAATGTACCCACACCAAGCAGCTGCACTCTTCCAGACACGTGGAGTGCATCCATGAAGTGTCCTTTCGGGATTCATATGTTTCCATCTTCTTCATAGAGGGACGGAATAGCCGAGTGGTTAGAACATTGCGCTTGCAATCTGACCACCCGGTTCGAATCCCGTTCAAGGCGATTTTTTTTCTCTCCTGGAGTTTAACATCAGTGCAGACTCCACTCCCCCCAAAAAAAGTCTTCGGATGAGACTATAAACCGATGCCCCGTATGCGAACGCACGCAGAACATCAGATAATTATACTGGTTAGTACATTAACACAACCACAAAGACAGCACTGGAAAAAAGAAGAAAAAAAATGGATGCCAATGACGCTGTTGCTAAGGTTAGCGCAAAGAAATCTGCTCTACATTATCCTCAAAAGAAAAGGAAAGCGTTACTCCTTTTTCACCTCCTAAAGCTCCAAAATCTAGGCCATGAAATTAACCACAAGACATTTTTAAAAAATCGCCAAATCATAAAATCGTCTTCTGATCTGGTTTTAAATAAAGAAAGGCGAGAGCAGTATGCAAAAAAAAAATGCATAAAGCGAGCTAGAGAGAGAGAGAGAGAGAGAGAGAAGAAAGAAGAACAAAGAAAAGAAGAACAAGAAAAGAACGAAGAAGAGAGAAAGAAAGAAAGAAGAATGGGAAGAAGAAGAAGAAAAAAGAAGAAGAAGAAGAAGAAGAATGTAAGAAGAAGAAGAAGAAAGAAAGAAAGAAAGAAAGAAAGAGATGGCGATATCTGATTATAAAAATAGAAAATATTGATAGGTAAGAGCGAAACGACAAGGCAGCTTCATCAGTGAAATACACCAAAAAGTGTGTTTAGTTCATGAAGCAGAGAAAAGTACCCCAAACAAAGCTGAATGCCCCGAGAGTGGTGGCCTAGAAGTAACGCACCTACCTTGAAAGCGAAAAGTCTGGGTTCGATCCCGTTTGTGCCCGAAACTTGCCGCCCCCCCCCCCCCCCCCCCATCCTAGATCGACCGTCAGAGGTGGTCTGGGTGCTAATCTTTGGGATGAAACGATAAACCGAGGTTCCGTGTGCAACACACATTTAGCGCACGTAAAAGAACCCACGTCATCAAGAGTTGTCCCTGCAAAATTCTGTAGAAAAAAAGCCACTCTGTTAGGGAAACAAATACACTTGCAGACAGGAATAGAATAACAAAAAAATGGGTGGCGCTGCTCTTGTGGCGACGTGCTCTCCCTGGGGAAATCTGCCGTGATTTAAAGTATTGTATTGTATTGTATACCTCTTAAAGTCACGGCAGATTTCTCTGCGTGAAATTTGGGCTGCTGTCCCCAGGAAGAGCGCGTCGCCACAAGAGCAGCGCCACCCATTTTTTTCTCTTTCTGTCTGCAGCTGTATTTGTTTACCTATAGAGTGGCTTTTTTCTACAGAATTTTGCCAGGGACACAGCCCACCCTTGTTGCCGTGGTTTCTTTTACGTGCGGGACCTCGTTTATCGTCTCATTCCGAAAGACTAGCACCCAGATCACCACTCACAGTCTACTGGATGGGGGAGGCGGGATGGGGGTGGGTGGGTGGGTGGGATTCTGACCCAAACGGGATCGAACTACCACACACATGAAACAAAGATTTTTTCGCTTTCTAGGGAGGTGCGTTTACCTCGAGATCACCGATCCACCAAATCGGTATATACGCCTGCTAACACTAAGGCCTCTGATAAATAAAAAAAACCAAGAGTCAGAGAAAAATGAAGTGCTATTGTAACCACCCCCCCCCCCCCCCCCCCCCCCCCCCCCCCCCCCCCCCCCCCCCCCCCCCCCACCTACTCTCACCTGTTTAATGCTCGATGTTTGCTCTCTTTCTCTTACTCTCACCCATCCCACTGCCTCCATTAAACCCGTTCCTCCCCCCCCCCCCCCCCCCCACCCTCTACCCCCTCCCGCTCCCCAGCTGTGTGACCTGTCTGCCAGGTATAAAACAACATCTGCTACCGCTCTTTTCATTGGTTACTTGTGAACCAGGAAGTTTGCATATGCATTAAGGACGTGCTCTTCAATGCAAATGCGCGCGCGCGCGCGCGCGCACGCACGCACGCACGCACGCACGCACGCACACACACACACACACACACAAAATAATCCTAAAATAAAATAATATTCAAATGACTGTGGTTCTGTTGGGGGGGGGGGGGGGGGGGGGGGATGCCACGAGTTAAAATAGAAACATAAAAACACACACACCACACACACACACACACAACACACACACACACCACACACACACAACACACACACACACACATACACACACACACACACACACACACACACTGCGATAATGCACCTGTTTCCATTTCACCGACTTTTGTCATTTCACTTCGAACAAACTAAATCACTCTTGATCTGACGGCCTAGGATTGAGCCACCATCGAGACGCCCGTTTTAGGGGATTTTCCCCCTGGAGTTAGCATCAGTACTGACTCCGCTCCTCCGATAGTCCTCCGGTGAGACTAGAAACTCAGGCCCGGTGTGCGCACAGGTAAAAAATCTGTTCCGCCTTTGGGAAGAGTACGCCAGTTCGTGCCGGTAGGAACGGATAACGAAATCAAATTAAAAAACCAATGCATGCACACAGGTATCGTGTTTAGACGCCATACCCGACGTCGGAAGGTGGGTACCTCAAGAGTGGGTCAAAACGGTCAGATACACAAAATCTCACCATCGGTGAACCTTGGAGCTCTAGCCGAGGAACGAAAAAGAAAAAAAAACACCCACACCAAAAAATCATGCATTAGAAGGGGAGGGAGGGGGCGGGGGTGTGAAGAACAAGTATTTGTCTTCATGGGCTGGAACTGTCTAATTTCTGTTAAGGGTCCTTCGGATGAGACTATAAACCGAGGCCCCGTGTTCGAACACATGCAGAACATCTTGCGCACACGTTAAATCCTGTTCCACTTTTCGGAAGAGTAGGCCATTGTGTGCCAGTGGAAACATGACAAAATTTACACAACCGCATACACACGGGGACTGGATGTAAAAAAAGCACAGGAGTGCTTATTCCATTATCCTCGATATAAAAGAATAAATAAATAATACATAAATAAATAAATAAGGGTAACAGGTTAAAACTGAGTTTTGCCCTTCCCAAAATATATGATGCAATCAGGAGAACCATTACATCGTAACAAACATGTTAAGGGGTACAACATGGTGTTTGCAGGCATGGCTATGAATAAGCATGTCGATGCAGCTTTAGTGGCTATAATATGCCTGATGACAACAGGACAATTTTGTCGGTTATTGAAGCAATGGCACAGTTTTAGGTGGTATTTTTTTGGGGGGTGGCAACTGTTGTAATCATGTTCTCCCTTACTGTTTGCATTTCTTATATTCTGCATTACTGTTTGAATGTCTTATACTTTGCATTACTATTTGAATTTCTTCCACTTTGCAATACTGTTTGAATTTTTATATTCTGCGTTACACTCCAAACTGTTTGAATTTCTTTTGAAAAGAGGTTCAGGCTTATGCAGGCCTACGTTTCTTTTTTTACCTTCTGTTTTTCCTTTCTTTCTTTGTCTCTTTTTGTTTTTTCTTTTATCAAAAAAAGTTGTCTTCATTAAATCCTTGCATTAAAACCAGCGCAGTCTGGAAGTTTTCCCAAAAGAAAACGAAGAGAGACACAAAGAAACCATCGAGGCCAAAATGGAACATTAGCAAAGGCTGTAAAACGGTTATTCAACTAACTATGCCCACCACCCTTTATTCGTCAGCACTGTTTGATGAGTGTGGAGCCAGATGGCTACTACGGATCCAAAGCATCACATGGAGTCACTATCGGGGACAGGATGCTCTTTTAAACAAGGAAGACACTTTCAAAAGGCAAGGAAGTGTAAAACTTAATTGATCTCAGCCCTTCCCGAAATGTAGCATGCATAGATTGAGTTAAAGATGATCCCCCCCCCCCACCCCCACCCCACCCCTGCGGGTTCGAATCTCATAGGAGGCATAGGGATTTTTTTCGGACTACGGCCGGCTCCTACTCAGAGAGAGCGTGCTGTGGGCTCAGTGGGAAGACTGGGACCACATAGTTGAGCTTCATGCACTCCACAGATGCGATTTTGTAAGTGTAGCTGAAATTACCTGACCAACACTTCAGGTGTCTGTATCTCTCAAGCCTGGTTGACGCCGGGATAAATTATGATAGGAAGCGTAGAGTACAGCCCTGTTATTTAGTCTCAAAGCATATGTTATTTCCATAGCAGCATCTGTATTTCAACTTCATTATCATTGATCATTATTGTCTCTGATTCGATACCCTAGTCTCATAGCGACCGCAGTTTCGGTGTCTCCATACACGTCTGTGCCTGTGGTGAGTTTGAATCGGGGCCTTCGCGGTTGGAGGTTTGCGGGAGAGGGCCGTTGGAGGGATGTTTGTGATGGCCATCACCCCAGGTGGGCGTCTCACTCAGTCTGGCTTCGCGACTGAGCTAGCTATCACTGTCGTCAGTAGGAGGCTTAGTAGGTCGTGTCCTGCGTATGTTAGCTCGGAACAGGCACCAGTGAACACCACCAAAGTGACCCAGCAGCAGTGCAGGGCCCATTGGCTGGTGACCCCATGGCGGCCTGACATTGATGGGCTCTCTGTGGACTTCTGGTCCTGAGGATGTGACATGACACATCTGTGTATGACTGGGGTGCAGAGATGGAAACGAGCGGCAGGACCGGAACGTCAGAAAACGATGCAGCAAAAACAGACAAGGACAAAAAAGAAAATAACATAAAATTGCTGTTGACATTTGTTATCAACGAAAGCATGGTTTTCTTTACAGTGGCAAACAGCCACAACTGAGTGTAAAGAGGGCGCATCTACTGAGAGTGAGCTCCATCAGGCTCACTCCCCATAGGGATGTCGGGGTCTCTTTCAGAATTCTTCTTCATTGAACGCTAACACAAGAACTATTGTTGTCTGTTATATGAGCGAAAATGCGTCTCGCTGCCCTTAAGTGCCTGACAAGGCAGACTCAGCGCATCAGACTTCAGCATAAGAGAGAATTGTTATATTTTAAGTCTTTTTGGAAAAAAGGCAGGAGAATGGACCGAGAAGGCAGAACATAGACAAGAAGGAGGTGACAGGGGGAAAAAAGGAACAAGGCAGAAACAAAGAGAGTGAAAGAAAAGAGAAACTGTCCAGCATTGATTTTTCTTAAGGTGAGGATGCTATTCAAACTGACAGGCCCCTCGGCATCCCCACAGAGAATTTCAGTGTTATAAGATTCCCCACCTTCTGGAAATTCTGTGCTAGAAATTTCCCCTTTCCTGTCGTTCTCGTTGTTTTCTCAACCTCATTTCATCCCTTTTGCTTACTTTCTATCTTCCCAAGTTCATTCGCCAGCTTTGTTTAGTTTTTCGAGCAGTTCTGTCAAATATATACATTCTCCTTTAAAAAAAAAAGTATATAATGTTTGCCTGTATTGTTGTGTTCTGATCGCTAGGTCGTGATATTGTCAACACAGGGATAGACACAGGATGTCCATTCTGCAGTGTTATCTACTCATAATATGGCATTTTACTTATTATTGATTTTTGTTTATTGAAAAGTTGAGTATCCTGTTTTACCTCCTTTTTTGGGGGTTGTAACCTGGGGATGATGAACTAATTAAAGTGAAATGTCTGGGGTCGTAGGATAGCCTGGTTTTCACTGGCCTTAAGGAATGAAATGATTCAGGTATTTTGTCTTTTAATGACTTTTAATTTTTTTTTTTTAAAGATATAGCCATGGACGTTTTTTTGTTTGTTTATTTATTCGTTTTGGTTCCTCCCAAGTTTCACCCATGGTGAGAGTTTGCATGTAGGACCGTTTTTGCCCACAATTAAGGTGGCCGCATTGCATCTTCGGGGAAAGGGGATGGTTTTTGAAGGGATTGGATGGTGTAGATGTTGAAGCTAAATGAATGATGTTGGAGTTGTCGGAATTGAATGAGGTGAAATGCCTGATATGGCGTTCCTCGTCAGGGGGGGTTATAAAAGACATGGAATGGAATGAAACTCCAGGGTCAGTTTCCCCCAGAGAGATAGGGCCTGAAAAAACGTAGTGCTGTGAGGTAATAACTCCTAGCTCAGAGAGTTAAGAGAGATGTGAGAGATACACTGTAACTTTTCACACAAACTACAACATTGGTGCACCTCTTTCACTGATTTTCCACCACAAACTAGAATATCGGTGCACATCTTCCGCACTAACTTTCCATGACAAACTAGTATATCGGTGCACCTCTTTCACACTAACTTCCCACGACTAATACATCAGTGCACCTCTTTCACACTAATTTTCCACGACAAAACTAGTACACCAGTGCACCTCTCTCATACTAACTTTCCATGGCAAACAAGTAGATCGGTGCACCTCTTTCTGTCTGTTTTCGGTTTCAGTTGAATACAGTATTGGCTCACAGAGTAGTCTATGAATTGACTTGTTGTAAGATGCGTCACTGACAGAAAAAGCACTTTCCCCTTAGACTTATGTTGTCTCATAAAGCAGGGAAAGGGGTGTGACGACGGCTTGCCTTGAAAACTAAAGGAGGAGGCCTCCCTACACAAAAGTGAAACAACATTCACTTACTACTGGCTCTACCCTGTGTCTCCCTGAGAGAGGGCTTTAAACGAAAATGAGCTAGTTTCTGACAAACTTTACGAAAGTATCAAGGTTATTTGGAAACAAAACAACTTACTAACTGACTCAACCTTTTGGGTTTTACTTCAGTCCTGTAGAAATGTGTCCCTCATTGGCAGGGATCTGCCCAGTCTTGCAAAAGGCTGTATGTACACAGCTGTCAGTTTCCCCGCTTTCAACTGCGTTCAGCGGCTATCCATCCCATCCCATTCCATCCCAGATGGTGCTATTTATATAGCAGGAACTGACCACACTTGGACTTGATAAAAGGAAGGGGCAGGCTAAAATTAATTTAGTTCTCTTGACAGTGGTGTTGGGATTTGAGTGCTGTGTGGAGCCTAAATGAAAGTGCACACCTGATCTTCTATTTTACAATATGGCATGCACACGGGGACTGGATGTAATAATAAAAACAACACATGATATGAGTGTTTATTCCATTACCCTCAAAATAAAAGACTAAAAGAATGACAAAATGAACAGATAAATAACTGGCAATGCCACTAGGCCGATAATAATTATTGTCGTCATTGGGGGGGGGGGGGGGGGGGGGGGGGCTCTGAGGTGTTCTGTGTGTTCTGGGTCTGAGCAGGGGCCACTGGACACTACGATTGACCCACAACAGCAGTGCAGAGACATTCTGGCTGGTGGCCTGACGGCCAGCCCAACACTAACAAGCTATCTGTAGACTTGCTGACTGATCTTAGGATACAAATGTGTCTTAGTATGGCTGGGGTGTTGAGGTTGGAATAAATGGCGTGAGAAGCGTAGGACACAAGTGTTACAGAAACACACCACCAACTAAAAAACAAAAAAAGCCCCACCAAAAAAACAGCAACAAGAAACAAATCCAACAATATTTCCAAAGCAGCAGCAGCAGCAGCAGCAGCAGCAGCAGCAGCAGCGGCAACAACAACAACAACACCCACACACCCACACACACGCACGCACACGCGCCCACGCACACCCCCACGCAGACGCGCCCACTCACGCACGTACGAAAACAAAGAAACTTAAAACAGCAGCAGCCCCCCCCCCCCTCCCCCCCACCCGGCGCCTCCTCACCCTACGATACGGCACATTCAGCGGACATGTGCATGTGCAGAAAATAAACTGAAGACAAACAAAAATAAACAAACAAACAAAATGATTATGCACCCCTCTCTCCCCAAAAACACACACACACACACACACACACACACACACACACACAACACACACACACACACACACACACACACACACACACACACACACACACACACACACACACACACACACACACACACACACACACACACACACACACACTGAGTGTCACATTACTGTCACCGTCATAATAGTGCTTTTTATGAATCGAACCAATGTTTCTGTTGCTTATTTCAATGTTTTTATAAATAATAATAATAATATAATAATAATGATAATAATAATAATAATTGGAATTTATACAGCGCTATATCTTGCAGAGACAAATCAAAGCGCTTGCATTCAACTCATTCTTACACAGTCATACAACCAGTAACAGTTAATAGTTCCATCAAGTCAAAATGTGCACGCGCGCGCGCGCGCGCACACACACACACCACACACACACACACACACACACACACACACACACACACACACACTGGTCACACCCTAGCAGGGCCATAGAATCTTGGCTGTTGAAGACAAGCAAAAGCTATGAGATGAAGCAGGAGAGAAAAATCTTAGGTTTGAAATAAATATGTCTTGAGACTAGATTCAGATTACAAAGGAAGCCAACCCAGATCTTGAGGCCCTGAACGAACTATTATTTGCTGACGACCAGTCCCTGATGAATCAGAACAAAGCAGCTCTTCAAGAACACACAGACCAACTCAACACAAGCTGCGAGAGGTATGACATGAAGATCAGTATCACCAAAACAGAAGTTATGTCTGTCAGCAGAAATCCAGGAAAGCTGGACATCAACATCAACGGCACCCAGCTGAAACAGACCAAAGAATTTAAATACCTTGGCAGCCTCTTCACTGAAGATGGAAAATTGGACAGAGAGATAGAAACAAGATGCCAGAAAGCGAACGCAGTCAGTTACCAACTCGCCCCCCTTCTAAAACACCCCAGCATCCCAATGAGCACCAAGGCAAAACTCACCAACGCCATCTTCATTCCAACACTCACATACCAGTGTCAGACATGGGCCCTAACAAAAGCCTTAGAGAGAAAATTGGTCACATGTGAAATGCGCTGCCTGAGAAAAGCTGTCAACAAGACCAGACGCGACAAGATCAAGAATGAGGTGATCATAGACATGGTCGGACTAACACCAATTCTCCACCATATCGAACAACAAAGGATCAGGTGGTTTGGTCACCTCACTAGAATGCCGCCCAACCAACCAGCCCTACGGGCATACACCACCAAACACAATGGCTGGAAAGCCAGAGGTAGACCAAGGAGACGATGGAGCGACTCCATGGCTGACACCCTGCAGCCCATGACCTGTCACTACATCAAGCCTCCCGCCTTGCTGCAGACAGACGTCTGTGTCTCCCCGCGACGCCGAAAGGCACCAGCAGCAAATGAAAGAAAGAAAGAGAGACTAGATTTAAATGTGTCATAAGAAGGCTTTTGGTGGAGAGAGAGAGAGGGAGGTCATTCCAGATCGGTGGACCAGAAATAGCCTAGAGAAAGAGCAACGGCCCAAGGTGAATTGGTTGAATGTAGGTATTCTAGTAAGGACAAGGTATCTGCAGCAGAACAGAGAAAACGAGAAGGAGTGTGCAAGTGAAGACATTCACAAAGGTAGGAGGGTGCTGTTTTGTGGATACATTTGTAACAAGAGGGTACTGATCTTATAGTTTACTCTCTGTGGCACAGGCAGCCAGTGGAGAGATCGCACAAGAGGGGTTATGTGCTCAGATTTTTTCGTTTTGAGGACTAGTTGAGCTGCAGAGTTTTGTATACGTTGAAGGGAGTGGATTGATGATACTGGCAGACCAGCCAAAAGAGAATTGCCATAGTCCAGATATGAAAGAATGAGAGAGATAACAGTTTGGATGTTGCATCTGTTGACAGGTACTTTCGAATTGCACTAATACCCCGTAACTGATAGTAGCATGACTGGCAGGTCTGGGTGATGAATTTTTGCATAGAGAGTGTGTTGTCAATAATGACCCCTAGATACTTCACAGCACTGGATAGAGGGACTGATGCATTGCCAAGTTGTAATGAAGCTGTTGTAATGGAAGAGAGTTTGTGTTTGGTCCCTACAAGCATGGTTTCTGTTTTATCTGCATTTAGCTGTAACTTGTTCTGTATCATCCAATTTTGGATATCTTGAAAGCAGTGGGCCATATTTTGTAAAGAGAGAAGGCATATTTTCAGGATTGTAGCTGCTTAGAATCTGAGAGTCATCTGAATAAAAATGATGGTTGATTTGATGTCGGTTAATTATATGTGAGAGTGGAGCAGTGTATAGAGGGTGAAAAGATTCAGTGCTATATAAATTCCATTATTATATTATTATTATTATTATTATTCTTATTATTAAAATAACAGGGCTCAGAACAGATCCCTGCGGAACTCCACATTCCAGTCTGGTAAGTACTGACTGAATCTTGTTTTACTGGGACTGTCTGGAATTGGTGGGTAAGGTATGAACTAAACCAGGTAAGGGCTGAACCAGTAACACCAAACGTTTTTTGAAGACGGGAGAGAAGAATAGAGTGGTCAATAGTGTCGAAGGATGCAGGTAAGTCGAGTAGAGTAAGAAGGAAGATTTTCCCCGAGTCAGAAGCGAGTAGAAGTGTGTTTTAAGGTGTGGACAAGGGTAGTTTCAGGTAGTTAAATAATAAACTCGAACAGTAACTATGGTTTTAAATGGATAAAGACGAGGTATTGATTTCTTGGATTCCTTTTGCCACGGTACAGATCCTGGGAAACTCCAATAGGAAGGGAAACAAATCAACTCAGGACCTCGGTGAAAGTGTTAAGAGTAGCTGCTACTGAATAGGCCCTAACGTCGTCTGCTTTCTACTTAGGGAGGTAGCAATATTTGTAGCGAACTGAAATGAAATTTTGATAATTTTCCCCAAAACTAATATTATTTTCCCAAAGATGATGTTTGAAAATAGCAGCTATATGTTTGTGTTATAAATTAAAATATGTTTCAAGTGACTGAGAATGACAAAATTCACGGTTAGATAAGCATTTACCTGATTTTAATGACTTGGAGGGAGACTGCCAGCTTGACAAGATGGCGGGTTGGGCAGGTTTCAGTGATGCAGACTTAATGCAAATCAAACAGACAAGTTCTCCAGGTGAATATATAGTAAATTTTGGTATTTATTAGTTCTTTCGAATGGTTACCATCAGTATGTGCATGCACTGGCTTACACTTACCTATACTCACCTGTTTGGCTCACAAACATGCAGTGTAGTCTTTATTACTGTAATATGACTTTAGAAATAAACTCAGCAGAAATAATTTCTTCACATGACTAGACTAGTTCATTTGAATAGATTGTGTCATCTAGCATTTCAGAGAAAAATCAAATGCACAATACGCCCCACCTTCAAAAATGTAGGTAACTTTTTTTTCTTTGGGGGGGGGGGGGGGGGGGGGGGGGGTGGCAGAAAGCAAACTATTGATTAATGATTAGGGTTAAGTGATAACCACCCCTAAAAAATATCTGCCAGTCCATTCTAATTAATGAAACAAGGAAGTTGCATCATTCTTATGACCTCCATCATATGATCAGTCGCACTGCACTGGAGGTAAGTTTGTAGTTGCTAACATCATGTAGCATATTATTAATTTGCAATGAAAAGGCTATAGATTCAGTGCAAGAAACAGATTAAAAATTGGATGATTCTATGAACAGTTATTAGAACTTGAAATGAAATACTGTAGGAAGTGACAAAATGAGAAATTGACAAGTTTTGTCTTGTAATTCTAATACAGTAATAGGTGGTCAGAATGATTGCTTGAGTGTTTTTAAGTTTACATTTTTAGAGCAAAAGGAAACAGAATTATGCCTTGATATTTCAGTAGAAGGTGGAAGAATAGCTATGGTTTTATAATCAATCAAAATCTCAAAATTGATAGCCTGACCCCCTCTTGCCTATAATGGCTCCCAACTGAAGAGTGGGTCAGGTGTGATGCTACTTATTTCGTGGTGGAGTGTCACATTAGAGGCATACTCTGTTCCATTCAGTTAAACTTTCTTCAATAAATATGACCCATCAGCTTATGTACTCAAAAGTCATAATGCACTGTCAATCCATGGACCAGCCAGAACTTTCTTATTTCTTTGAAGCCATAGATCATTAGATGATAGACTCAGAGTTCATAAATCTTTTTACTGTTTTTGGTCCAGATGCACTATACTCTATAGGTAACTCATCACCACTACTCTCACATTCTATCTTTTGTATCATCTCCCCATATTCATGCCACCCCTTCCCATGCCCAGTTCCCCCCCTCACTTTTGCCATCATATTCATTGATGAAGTGTTTTGGTTTGTTTTTGTTCCATGTGCAGGGCCACCCAGACAGACTGCCAATGCAGCCACGAAACAAGCCCTGGCCAGGAAGCAGAAGGCCCAGCAGCAACGCGACATGGCACGGCAGAGAGCCCTCGACTTTGCCCAAGGCAGCGGTGCCCCCTTGCCGTCTTCTCAGCGCCTCTCCTCACCCAGCCCTGCACCGCCACCAGCATCCAAAGAAAAAGTCCAAGAGCAGACAGAGGCTAAGGAGAAGACTACTGCGCCAAGCCAGAGTTCAGTGGCAGACAGCTCACAGTCACAGGCTGTGGAAGGTGACACAAATGATAAACCTGAGGAAGAGAACGAGTCTGCTACTGGTGTCAAGGAGATGGATGAGGAAGAGGGATTAAGGTACAGTGTGAAAGGAAAGAAAATTAGTGAAAGAAAAGTGTGAAATGAAAGAAAAATTACCCAAAAAAATTTTGATCACTTTTGACTTTGTGTGTAATGGAGAATTTCTTGTTTTAATGTTTGTGAGTGAGCCTTTTTCTTATTTAGAAACAAATCTTAATTTTTTTAAACGGCAAAATAGGAATTTCATAATGATCAATTTCGGTTGAGATTTAACAAATGAAATAAAATCTCCAACATCATGGTTTTATTGGTTTAGCCTAGGTGTGATTCATCTCAGTTTAATTGGTTTATCAGTTTATGTCTATTAAAAAAAAAATTATTGAATGCATTAGAAGTCCAAGAATTAAAGTATTTGAGATGTGTGTGTGTTTTGTGTATGTATACATGTGTGTGTGTGTGTGTGTTCGATTTTACGTCTGTTCACTTAAAGTGACAATAGACAAATGTGTGTGTGCACGTGCGTGCATGCGCGCGTGTGTGTGTGCCCATGCACGTGTGTGTGTGTGTGAGAGATATATATTAACCAAAAAAACACATCTGCAGTTTTTTGTGTGAGCTGAAATTTGAAAATGTTGATCTGCCAGTACAAAACCTGTCCCGTGATATCAATGAAAACTTTTACAGGGTGGAGCTGTCCAGAGTGGAGCAGTTCCGTTTACAGCAGAAAAAGATGGAGGAGGAGAACAAACAGCGAAGACGCATCTTGGCTGATGCCATCAAAGAAAGGTGAGGCCTTGAGTGTGGATGGTGATTCCATTAATAATGATGATGATGCCATGATGGCATTGATGCTGATAAAACGAAGACAAACTATAACAGTTTTAGAATAGGAAAGTGACAAAAGCGAACAGTAACATTGTGTGAGAAGATGGAAATAAGTAAAGGGAACATATCTCAGCAACTACAAAATATAGTGAATCAGCACTCAAGATGCCTAGTAAATGCACAGACAAAACAGCATAAAGAGGGAAAACCTCACACCCCTACCCCTCATCCTCAAACACACAGAGGCATATGCCCACCCCCAACTCACAGATACACACAAACAGTGAAACACACACACACACACACAACACACAAAACAGTGAAACACACACACACACACACACACACACACACACACACACACACACACACACACACACACACACACACAGTGAAACACACACACACACACCCCATCTCCCCCCCCTCTCCCCCCATGAAAAGTATCAAAGTTTTAAAACAAAAAAAACAAACATCCTAATCAGCTGGTGAAAATTGGTACTTTATCCTTTGTGTCTTTGACTTTTTATAGTCCAATCACTAAGTGGCAGTACATGGATTTGGAATTATTTGTTTGGGGTTTTCTGGTGTTTGTTTTTTTGTGTTTGGTTTTTGGAAAGACTTAACTTAAAGCTGGATTTCAGCAACTCGTCCAGGTTCCTGTTCATGAATACCATCAAACTGTGGATTTTGAGATACAGTTGCATTATACTTGTAAGCTGTTTGTTGCTTATTAAGATGATATTTTTGCTTACTAAGATGACATGTTTGTGACGAAGGAGCAAAATGGCCAAAGAGGAAGCAGAGAAGCTGACCAAAGTCCAGAAGGAACTCAAGCACTTGGACAGTCTTGTGAATGCTGACGTGGCCATCATCAGGGACAAAATTGAGGATGCTAGCATGGATTTCCTTCAAGCTCAGTAAGTACATTTATGGCGTGAGCGTGATTTGATTAAAAGTATCTGAGGCACAAAGCAGTAGTATGCTTTGATGGGTGTCATTGCCAAGTAGATAAATCAGGAAACTTTGTGGTCTTGTTACAAGTCATGAAGATTACATTGCTGATCTGAATCTTGGTAGCTTCTGGTGGATTTAAGAGGAGGGGGGGTGGGTGGGGGGCAGAAATTTCTATGATCCTACATGACAGTTTTGTGAAGAGATGTATGTCTGTGTCTTACGTCCCTCCGTGGGTGTGTGTGTGTGTGGAAAGATAAACATCATAAAGTGTGCATGTTTTTGTTAAAAGATCCTGTTATAATTCATTTTGGTGGTTTGTGGAACAGCGTACACCAGAGAACTCACTAGGTCACTGGATTGTGTTGTTGGTCTAACATACGTGAAGTGGATGTCTTAGCAGTTGTGATGTAGATTATATGATTTATATCACAGACAGTGGGAAAACTGAATTCAAACAAAACTGCTTTGTTTGAGATCGCTATAAATGTTTGGAGTTTGGATTGTGTGAAAAACAGTTTGTGTAGTGTCAGTATGCTTTGAAAGTACCGTAAATATATACTAATATAGTTTAGGAATGCTTTGTTTGAAAATAATGTTTTCCAAGAGTATGGTTGCTTAAAAGTACCTTTGAGCTAGAGCATTTATAATTTATCTGAGTGTTTGGTATCAGAATGATTTGTCTGAAAGAACATTATGTATGAACTATTGATATGCTTTGCCTGAAATTGCTGTAAGGATATCGTTCTGGTTTGTGTTGTCTGTGAGTTCCATATTTTATCTCAGAATATTTGCATGAAAGTACAGTATAGTTTACCGAAACTGCCAAATTATGTTTTATCTGTCACTTATTGTTCATACAGTAAAACTGAGGAAAAGGAGATTTGACTGTTAGTGTCTCTTTCTTTCTCTCTCTCCCCATTTCTCCCTTCCTTTCACACACGCGCACACACACACACTCACACACACACACACACACACACACATACACACACACACACATACACACACACATACACACACATACACACATACACAAACACATCCAGTTTTCTTATATCATAATAATATAAACATTCCTTTCCAAAGAAAAGGAAAGACAGTATTTACATTTCTATGAATCATTCCACACACAGAAAGCGTTACGAGAGAGCGGAGAAGGAGTTTGTGGAAGCCAAGATGGCCCTGGCGGAGAAGAGCGACCTGAAGGAGTCCCTGACGGAGCACCTGTACACGGTCATCCAGCAGAACGAGACGCGCAAAGCCGAACGCCTGGCCGTTCTGATGAAGGAGCTGGGGCTGGAGTCGGACGACTACCCTGTCCTCTTGAACGTGCCCCCCCTCCTCTCCTTCTCCCCCATCAACACCCTCCACAAACCCCACACCCTCGCCACCCCACCCTCCTCCACCCCTGAAAGTGCTCCTGCAGAGGGTTCTCTGAGCCCTTGTCCTGAACAAGAAGCTGCTGAAGGAGGGCAGTCCAGGGAACAAGACAAAGACGGCGCACAGGGCGTCGTCAGTGAGGGAGAGAAAAG
This sequence comes from Rapana venosa, assembly GCA_028751875.1. NCBI lineage: Eukaryota > Metazoa > Mollusca > Gastropoda > Neogastropoda > Muricidae > Rapana > Rapana venosa. The sequence goes on from CM054134.1 coordinate 94,702,550, forward strand.
AGACAAGACCGACACAGACCCCAGTGCTGGCACAGAGACTAGGGCAGCGGGTGCAGAACAGGGACAGAGTGTGGATGGGAAAAGTAGAGGGGAGGAGGAGGAGAAGAAGGAGGAGGAGGAGGATGATGCTGGTGAAAAACGGACAGAAAAGCAGCGTGTCGAGAACGGAAGTGCTGAATCTCAAGATGGGGGAGCAAGTACGGTGTCGTGAGTGTACGGTGATTTTGTAGCGTGCTTTATTCAGTGTTGTTTTTTTGCTATGCTTTGTTAGTATATACCATAATGGTATGATACATGAAATGAAATGATATAAGATGCGTTGTGGTCTCTCTATTCAACTTAACGAGCAGACCTGTGAGTGCCTGTGTGTACATGAATGCAGGTCTAAATGCACGTGTTAAAGATTCTGCAGCTTATGCATTGTTAAAGATTCTGCAGCTTATGCGTTGTTAAAGGTTCTGCAGCTTATGCATTGTTAAAGATTCTGCAGCTTATGCATGTTAAAGATTCTGCAGCTTATGCAGGCAATCAGTGCGTTGTTGAAATACACGGCAGGCATATTTTGTTATTCTGGTGCTCTTTACTATGCATTGATAAAAAAAATCTGTCAAGTGGATTTCAAACATAAAAAGTGTGATGTACCAAACTACCATATTTGGAATAGTCCATATGCAATTCATTATCCATGGTAAACTAAAAATTGGAGGGGATGGGAAGAGGTGGGTGTGGAGTAGCAGGTTGTTTTATATAAATATCAGGATTGTCACCAGTTCTCTGTATAAAATTTTGGTCACTGATCATGTGGAGATCGCTTGGAAGTAATACCAACCACTGGTGTGTTTTTTCCCCCTCTTATGTATGTGTGTGCTTATTAGTTTTCCTGTGGCAGTTGTTTTCCAAGACCAAAATGACCATGTAACTGCGGGTCTTTTTGTATGCAGAATCTCAGGGGTTTTCCGCAATGGGAAGATTTGAACAAAAAGATACTGAGAAAAAAAAAGGGTTATGATTTGAAGTTGAACCAAATAATTATGAAGTTGTTTTGCTTCTTAGGCAGGTGTGTTAACCTCCTAGTTGCATCCACTCCTCTGTCTTCAGAGTCTGCCACAATGTTTTTGTGAACTCTTTATAGTAAGCGCTCTTTAAAAAAGGAAGGGGTTTTATCCATTTTCTAAAGTTTAGGTGGGTGATTTACTCCACGCATGGTACCCTCTATTTTTTGTGATTTAAAAGAAGATTGGTTTATTTTTGGTTATTTTTATACGCTAGGATTTTATTCCATGATTATTATTATTATTATTTATTCTTTTATTTTGAGGATAATGAAATAAGCATTCATGTGCTTTCTTTCATCCAGTCCCCGTGTGTATGCAGTTTTGTAAATTGTGTGTGTGCTTGTGTGGATGTGTGTGTGTGTGTGCATGTGTGTGTGTGTGTGTGAGTGTGTGTGTGTTTGTTGGTTTGCAGGAATGATTTGTTGTCAATACACTCTGCTAATATTTTAGAAAATTGATGTAAATATGATTTTTAGGGGGTTCAAGAAACTGGGAGTGTGTGCAACGCATACCTTGGTTATTTACTCCAAAATGAAGATACAGTTCTTAGCAAAGATATGGTTTGTTAGGCAAGTGGCCAAATTACAGGGTAATTTTGATGCAATGACATGCAATGAGAGCGTGATGAATAAAATATGACACAAGTCAAATTCATTGTGTAAACATGACTAAGTGGGTTGAAACAGGAATTGATTGGGTTGTAATGATGATCTGCAGGGGCATATGGCATGATACTGTAAAATACATTTTTAATATGTCTCTTGTTTGATATGAGTTCTGTTGTACATAAAAACAAATGTACACATGTTTGTGGGGGAAAATCATTGGAGCTTATTTGTATTACTGTTAATGTTATACGGTATGTTTTACAAAGTGTTATTGAATGTTACTGGAAGAATTTTTTCAATAGGAAAATGAGGGTAAGAGATCTGTCCTTGATAAAAAAAATCTATTAATTTTTGTTATTATTGTACTAAAACATTCTTTCACATCATTACTTTGTCGCATACATAAGCATACAGTGATACACTTTACATCCATATATACACACTTTAAATCATGCACAAAAGCAACCGCATATGCATGTACTCATGCGTGTTGCAGACACCAACATTGACACATGTGCATGAGACCATAAGTGGTGTAGTGCTGTGTCTTTATTTTGCTTCAGAGAAAGGGAGAAAGGAGGGTGAGTACAGCTTAGGGTGTGACCATGAAACGTGTTGGCATTGATATGTATGTGCCAGTACCATCAAATAAGCTGCTATAGTCATAACATTTCTTTTCAATTTTTGGGGGGTGTTTTTTTGTGCTACTGCTGCTGTTACAACAGTGTTACTGCCAGTGCAACTGTTGTTTCAGTACACGTAAAATTGGAACTGTGGTAAATCTATTATCATGTTACTGTTACAAATATTTATTGGGTTTTGTACAGAACAAGTCACAGTTATTTTTCTGTGCTTCTATGTCAGTCTCCTGCTGACAGTGTGGGGGTTTCTAAAGGGGGAAAAATATTGTATTATATTTTTGGGTGCATGTTGTGTGTGCATATGCCTGTGTATGTATGTGCACACATGCATGCATTTAAAGTTGTGAAGAACTTGACAGAGCAATTTATCCAGAGATGAGAAGATGAGTTAAACTTACAATCAACGGTTTTAGCAAAGTGGAGAGCATCTTACAGTAATAACTGTGTAGTGTGTGGTTCAATTTCTATTACAGTATTTGTGGCCTTAAACTTACAATCAACGGTTTTGGCAAAGTGGAGAGCATCTTACAGTGATAACTGTGTAGTTTGTGGTTCAATTTCTACTACAGTATTTGTGGCAGGAAGCTTTGGGCTTTGTCTATCTCCTACCTAATCTGAGCCTGTTAAAACCCCATCTTTATGGTCTGCACTCCTTGATGTTAACCACTTTACTATGATGGGTGATAGTTTGGTTAGGTCATGTTTGAATCTTTGAATAAGTATACTTGAGTCTGAAGAACTGCAGTGATCTGAAGTGTTGAAGGAGAAAGAATTTAAAAATTGTCTGAAAATATTGTGAAGGGAGTGGTGGAGAGAGAGAGAGAGAGAGAGAGAGAGAGAGAGAGAGAGAGAGAGAGAGAGAGAGAGAGAGAGATTTTTTTTGGTTTTAATATGTAAATACCTGGATGCTTTTTTTTATTATGAAAGTTGAATGCATTATTTGTTTATAGATATGTTATGATTTATGCTGTTGCTGAGGGGTACTGTTGACTGTTGGTGTTAAAGATTCTGCAGCTTATGCATGTTAAAGATTCTGCAGCACTGTTGGTGTTTGCTTGCAAAGATCTGTACACTACCAATATACAGTAGAAATGCTGCAGTAATTGTCCTTAAATCTGCATTATCATATCCTGATTATATTTTTCAATTTGTGGATGCAAGATTTGTGGGAGATACTGCCTTCACTTATTTTACCAATTTAATTAAATACATTGCAAATGCTTCATAATATATAATGCTTGTAACTATGCAAAATTATCTCCATATTATATTTTAAATCTGTGGATTAAAGATTTGTGGGAAATACTGCCTCTACTTTAACAATGTCTGCACTGTTGGAATGCTGCTATTAATTAAAGCATGAAATTGTATGCTGATTATATTTTTGGGATCCTGATCTCCATGTACACGAGTGATTGTCAGTGACTGTGTCAGTGTGTGTTAGTGTGTATGGATGAATGTGTGTGTAAACTGTATAAAAATGAATTTTGATGAAATATATTGGTCATCTAAGGAGATATTAATGAGATTGGAATGGAGCCCATGTTTGACACAGTTATGGGAAATTGCTATGTAATAAAATCATGCGTGTAACACATTCATATCATATCACTGATACCAACTTCACTCTGCCAGCTGGAATGAATATCTCTTAAGCTGCAGATTACAACAACTATCAAACTTTTATGATGCATGTGTAAACAAACTAGAGTGGACTGAATGGTACTCTGTGTGTGTGTGTGTGAGTGAGTGAAACTTTTAGTGTTTTCATTTGTTTGCGTTTTAATGGTTTTTTTTCATTAAAGTTTATTAGACTGGATGTTTTTTCCAAAAAAAAAGCTCATCATAATTGCTTTGTAATATCTGAGGCAATAAGACCACAATTCCATGATTGAGTTATATGAACCGACTTTGGAACGCAAGTGAAAATGTGGAACGACTGTCACTTTGATATACTTCTAACTCCCATCATGGAAATCTTGTCTGTCAGCTTGAATTGATAACTGATGAAACTTGTGGTACCCCTGCTGAAGCAGCAGTGGGCTCCCTTCTGTGGTGACAGTGGGCCCTTAATGTGGCAAGTGGGTTTTTATTTTTAGGCAATAATGTGCACCCTTCTGTGGTGACAGTGGGCCCTTAATGTGGCAACAGTGGGGTTTTATTTTTAGGCAATGATGTGCACCCTTCTGTGGTGACAGTGGGCCCTTAATGTGGTGACAGTGGGCCCTTAATGTGGTGACAGTGGGCCCTTAATGTGGTGACAGTAGACCTTTGGTGACAGTGGTATTTTATTTTGAGGCAACAGTGGGTACCCCTCTTACAGTAGCAGCAAGTCCTTTGTTGACGGCTGGCCCATTCGTGAGGTGAGGGCGAGTTGTATCCCATGTGGTCATAGTTTTTGCTTGGGAAAATGCTGCATAGTATAGACTCATATATTTGTCATTTTTCCTTGATACTTTTACATTCAGTTTTTCTTTTTGCTGTTGTCCTCAAACACATTTTTGAAACATCGTTATGTCTTTTTGAGTAGTGTATTTTATTGAGAATCGCTGTTAAAAGCGGGATGTATTTGGTGAACTACAATCCTACAGTTTTTGTTTGAAAACGTTGCTTTTAGCCAGTAGTTTGTAGAATGACACCAATTAATGAAACATGTGACCTTCCACCACATACTGAGCTGCATTGCATATGAGGGCAGTTTTTAATCGTTAGCATGTTATCAATATGCAATAAAACAGCTATTCAATGAATGGAAGTGGTTTGAAAATCAGATAAATAATTCTATAATAAGTTATTACAAATTGAAATGCTAGGCATGAGGAAGTAGCAGAATGAGAAATTGAGGAATTTTGCATTGTTACAGATGGTCAGGATGAGGAGATGGAGGCATTTTAAAATGTCGCTTTTAAAGTAAAAGGAAACAAAATCAGACCCTAATACTGCAGTACAAGGTAGAAGAAAGGTCATAGTTTTGTAATCTATCAAAATCTCAACATCAACATGACCCTGACCTGCCTGAAATGGTTTGGATGGAAAAAGTGGGTCAAGTGCAGTGTGATTCATTTTGTGGTGAAGGGTCACCTAATTATGTTGTCTGTAGTGTCTTCATGTGCTACTTTTCCCAAAGATTGTAAGAGTTACTGGAATCCATTCTTTCATTTTTGGTGAAAACCTGTTTCTTGCTCTTGTGTATGCTTTTATGTCACATTTAGCATATTATTGATTTGAGTACGCTGCCGTCCTATGTTTTGTTATTGACACCCATGTATTTGAAACTGATATATTTAGTTTAAGCATTGTACTTAAGTTCATCACTGCTTGCAAATGTGTCAGAATAAAAAAAGATGCAATAACACTTTTACACATAACTATGTACTGTGCAAAACTTTTGATCAATGTGATATGATGTGTACATGGTTTTATATTGGCATGCTATCTGGATTTTTTTCAGTAGAAATTATGCAAGTTAGTTTTCCTTTATAGATTTTAGGGACATTTATGAAGAAATAGAATGAATTTATGAAGAGATAAAGTGAATATCAATGCAATGTAAGTTATGGGATTTCAGGTTTTGGAGGGTTTGTTTGTTGGTCATGCCACTGTCTTTCTGCTTGATCATGTGGATGGTTTTAAAACTTTTATTTGATAATTTTAGTTTGGTCTTGTTTGTCTTTTTTTCAGAGAGGTATGCTTTTGATTTAGTGATCTTTTTTCCTTTGAATATGAACTTTTCAGTTTGTATTAATTATCTTTCTTTTATGGTCTTTCTTTTTACAAGAAATATTTTTTGGTTTATGGGTTTTTCTTTCTGAAAGTCAATTTGGTGTCTTACTTTCTTATGTTTGCTTTTTTTGAAAGTTGCTTACTCTAGTTCTTTTTAAATTTTAACTTGGAATGGCATGTTTTTAGTTTATTTTGCCATTTTTTTGTATTATGGAAACATAAGTATGCACCTTGTATTAGCCTGGAGAGGAATGGGGTCTGTCAAGTCCAACTTGCGTAAGAAACATGGTTTGAAATATTGAGTATCATGCCTCAAAAGACTCCTTGGGTAGTTCAAGGTGAGAGAAAAGAATTGATGATATCTATGAATGTTCTGCATTACTGTAATTTGTGAGTTAAGGTTTGTGACTGCTGGTAACTTAAACTGAGCATCAAAGAAGTATTGAATAATTTTATCAGGGATGCATGCACTTTGAAATGCGTAATCTGATGCCAAAAATATGTGAGCTCATCCACCAGTTTTGTTGTTGTTGTGTTGTCAAGGGTGATACAGTATTGGTCTGCATTGTGGGTTGATTTTGAAAAAGTCATGCACGTGGGTTGAAAATAAAGATGTGTTCAAAGAGATATACAATGTGGGTTGAAAATAAACATTCTTAGAAAAAAGACACGAATCTTTGTCTTTGTAAAAAACATTAAGATGTGCTTTCTTATGTGTTTGTGTTTGAAAGGTGGCCCTGTGTTTTAAGAGCAGAAAGAAATGTACACCTATGCAGCAATGCTTCATCTCAACAATAAGAGCAAGACTACTACTTTAGATCTTCCATAGAGACATAGTAGATAGATAGATAGATAGATAGAGAGAGAGAGATTTGCAGTGGATCTTGACCATGCAACAAGGCTACAGGATTTCATGAATTTAGGACCAATGAACATTTTTGCTGGACAAGTCTACCACACATGTCAGTGGCCATGCTCAGACAGACAGACAGACAGACAGACAGACAGTATGTTTGTCCGTCGTGTCCGACGATGACCTCCAAAACAGCAGAGGAGGCAGCTGCTGTTTTGGAAACTGGGCAGAAATTTGATTATAGTGGAGATGCCTTGCCCACAGCACATCCCCACTCTCTCGGCCAAGTGGGCATAAGGACAGTCAGCGTTGGAGATGCTCTCCAAAGGCCAACCAGCCCCCAGGGCTGCAGCACATAAGGACTGTGCGAGTCAAGCCTCCTAGTCAGAGTCATAGTCGATCACTAGAGACTAAGCTGTAAAGTGGAATTCCATGAGTGGGAAAGCCACTGGTCATACAGCCTCTCACTTTGCTGTTGCCCCCAGCGTCAATAGTTTAATCAAGAACTGTGATAAAGCCCAGGCGCTGACGGCAAGACAGACAGACAGACAGAGAGAGATCTGACAAATGCATAGCTAGAACCAAATATTCATGATCTTCCCATTTTTTCTGGGTGGATCCTTCATGCACTTGATAACTATTCCACTCACACACTTTCCAGTTTATTATACATGTATGATGATGCAATCGCAAACACACAGACACACACACACTGGTGTTGGAATTAATGAATTTTTTTTTTTAATCCATCCAAAAGTAAACAGGCATGAAACAGGAGGTGATGGCAGGCAGGACAGACAAGTGTGTGCATGATTTTAAACAATAATAATAATAATAAAAAAGGGTAAAAATCATCTTAAGGCTTTGAGCAGTGCAATAATGAAAAAAAATCCGGAAAAGAGCAAAAGAGTTAAAGTCATGTGATGTTATCTTTAAGATTTTGCAAAAGTGGCACTACAACACCTTTTGTACCCCCCCTCCCTTTCTCCTCCCTATGCCATATATATTAAAAAAAAAATCTGGTTGCCAATAGTGGCTTTATAGAACCCCCCCCTCCCCCCCACAAAAAAGATAGCAACAACCCTCCCCCAAAAAACAACAAATCCCCAACAAAACCCAACTCCCCCCTCCAAAAAAACAACACCCAACCAAACCCAAAACTAAAAAAAAACCCAACAAGACCCCTCCCCCCAAAAAAACCCACCCCAACACAACCAAACCAAAAAAAACCCCAACAACCCCCCCCCAAAAAAAAACAAACAAAAAAAACCCAACAAAAAACCCCAAACCAAACCAAACCATCGGCCCCCAATGTCAAAACAACAATAAATCCCAAACCAAACCTCAGGAAACCCCCCACTTAAAGAATTCTGTGGAGTTGTGAAGCCCACAGTCAAGCAAAAATTAATACACCTATACTTCACCTCCCTTCAAAAGTGTACCACTTATATCTCTCTCTGTGTGCAAGACCCCCCCCACCCTCCCACTTCTTTTTCAGCCCATTAGAACACCATCCACCTTAACTTTTTCACAATTTTTAGACTGGGAGCAAAAAGGGCAAAGGGACAGCCCAAAGCTATCCAATGACCACCCAGAAACAAAGCAGGTAATGCACAGGGTAAGATTGGGAAGAGAATAGATAAAGGGCCATAACTTAAGTACCATGTGCGCGTTTCAACCAAAACATTATGTTGTATGCACTGGTATGGAGAAGAGGCTGACTGGAACAGATATCACGGGTGATGAAAACTGATATATACCATAATTTTCAGACCCTCCAAGTCCTGATGGTGGTGTCTTCTCTGTCATGCACTATATGACATACTGTGGGTTCTCCACTTCAGCCCTTTTCGTCTAACTGGTAAGATTATTCAGAACCTACCCTTCCCTGCCTTTTCACTTTTCCCAGTTAACACAAGCAGTGATGAAGATCACACCACCCTTGGTTTGGTCTATCTGTTACCAAGGTGGAAAGATTTATTAACTAATGATTTATCGAGCGTATACAAACCACCATACCCATAAGCATGATTGTAGTGCTGAATGGATGTTTGGATACAAACACATTGTACTGATATGATTGATTATGACCCACTGAATAATTTTGGAACTATGCACAAATACAAACCCTGAGACTGAAAATTCAGCCAATTGTTAGAATCCTCTCTTCTCAATAACCAGCTGACCCAAATTCTAAAGTGCCAAAAATTATGGTATATCACATTATTTTAAGTCCAGACAAAAATGTGAACATGCTCTTCCACCCATCATTTTCCTGCAAAAGATGAAATTCCAAAATTAATTTTCCCCCCAAATATTAGTTCAGCCAAGCTGAAGTGATGTTTTTGGATTAACTTATCATTTTTATGGAATTAGAATTTTTTTATAAAAAATATTTGAAAAACAGAAAAAGATGACACACACAGAGCAAAGCTGAATGAGTGATGGAAATGAGAGAGAGAAAAAAAAAGTGAAGATAACATGGAGCAGAAATTTCAGATTACAAATAGCAGACCATTAAAAAGAAAATAACAAAAAGCAACAGCAAGGCAGTACACACAAACAAAATGCTCAGAATAAGATCATAGAGGAAAACGGTAACGGGAATGGAAAGGAAAACTGTCCAGCCACATGAAAACATCAGGACACAGCAGAAGGTCCACTGAAGAATACCCAGTTCTTGCTGACCTGGCTAGTCTGTAGGAAACACACCAGCACACTCTCCCTAACATCACCACCAGTGGGAAAGGAACAACGGACAATCAACACTTCAATATCATGGTATCAGACCTATGTGTGAATGGACACAAGTTCTGCCTTTTTTCTCCCCAGGAGGAGAATAACAAGAGCAGTAAACAAGCATGAAAAATAACTGTCATCAAAACATTTGTGAAATGGTAAAAAAGCTTGTTGAAAGTAACGTTTTCAAAAAACAAGTGAAAGGAAGTGATGGTTCGATGGATCAAAAACACGTAACGTTTCAGTGTACACCTTGTGCTGGTGAGGTTTGCCTGTGAGAATAATTATGTGATGCAGCAGTGTCACAGAGTTCACATGTTAACAGTTTGTCCAACAAATAATGTACATCATCTACACAAAACCATACACCACAAAAACACAGATCCATGGCCTGTGCTCAGGCCTACAGACAGAAAAAAAAAGCTTTTGAAAGACAAAACATCACAGCCAGGGAAAGAGAAAGTTCCATCCACAGCTTAACAACATATTCTTTACAACTTGTTTGCTGTCATGTGTGTTGAACTTACTCTCCAACGAAATGGCATTTTGATGAATCTCAATGAAAGAAAATCTGTGCAGAAAAAAAAAAAATTGAGAGTAAAGAAGAAGACATAAATAATCATGGACTATTTCCTAATTTTGCAAATGTTTGTATGGCTTCTTTAGATTCTAAACACAGTCTAAAGACACGCTGATCTAAAAAAAGCCTTATTAGTTTTTTTCCTGCTAGAGACAGTCTGTTCTACTCTTTGTGTCCGGTGAATACCGGTCAATGGCATAGAGGCTAGAATAATGTATGTATGTGCCAAGGGTGGATGAGGTAGTAACGTCATCTGGGCCTTGCTTATTTGTAGAGCAGAACTATTTAGTTTTTATATTAGTGGTAGCTCATGCTGTGAATTGTGTGCATATCCAGGACACAGTTTTGCCTCCCTTTTGGTCTTATTATGATGAGCGCTTTATAGACTGCGTTTCAAGTGAGTGCCATATAACTGCTCTGCGATCATCAAAAATATCTTAATATCTAATATATCATTCTTACAACTTCTGTGCTGTGCAGAGGAAAATATCCCAATCAAGACTACAAGCAAGTCTTGACAAGAAGAAAGAAAGAACAGCAAAGAGAGAGAGAGAGAGAGAGAGAGAGAGAGAGAGAGAGAGAAGAGAGAAGAAGAGAGAGAGAGAGAGAGAGAGACAGACAGACAGACAGAGAGAGAGGGGTTTGCTAGATTTTCTGCAATGACTGTTGGCAGACTGTGTTCTGGCAGTATACCACTCAAACAAGTATCACAATATCAAAAACAAACCAGTGCAAAGAGGTTAAACAACAACACAGATTTTCAAAAAAAGGAAGAAAGACCTCAACCAGCCCATCAAGACACCAGCAAATCCATCTTTAGGTTAATTGCTGATTTCAGGCTACTTCTATTGAAAATATAAAATCATTTCATGAAGTCACCAGAGCATGCAACTAATATTTTTTCTTTCATTCATACAGTCGTAAGCGGATTGGGTTAAAATCAGGGTTCATTGTTTAAGTGATACCTCTTCTACTGAAAAAGAGTTGTATCATTATTATTCAGACAATGGCTGAATGTTTTAAGCAGTGCACTGAGGGTGACGAACCATTATGGTGTTTCTACCATCTGAAAATGATCTATCTATAATCATTTAACAAGCAGTTACTGTGATAATACAGCTGAAAAACTGAAAGAGATAAAAAAAAAATCATTAACAACATGGTCAATTTGGCTTCAGTTTAAATACAGATAATACTATATTTCATACAGGTTTTTCTGTTAACAAAGAAAAGGGGTAAAAGTATCAAGGGATGAAGTCTTGAAAACAACTCAGGGCTGTAAACACCTGCTTAAACACAGATGAGAATATAACACTCACACCTTGACAATGAAAAGAGATTGTGATATCCAATAAATGGGTGAGCTCCTACGTGCAATGCTAAAGTTAAGTATACCAAAAAGTGCACACATGCAACTCTACATCTTCAGTGTATGCTGTGGAGAGGAGAGGTCACTGCAATTTTCTTTAGATAGACTACAAGAAACAGATTTAAAACAAATGCATCAATACCCAGCAAACATTCGTAAGTAAACTGTCTGATATAAACAGAACTACAAACCTCATGCAAACAGGAGCCATGTTATCAGATACACCATCATGATATAAACATAACTATTACCGCAAATTGCGCAAACAGCAAGATGTTAAGTAACAACACAAACAGGCTTAACCCATCAACAATAAAAACCCAATAGTTATGCAATTTTACTGGGATGTACACATGACTGCATACCAGTGCCCATGTCTCGTTTGGGGACCAAAATTTAAAGAAAAAGAAAAAAAAGGACAATGCTGATACAGTTTAAAAAATTCCTGCACTCACTGTACATCATTTCAGCAAACTATTCCATAACTATTACACTTTCTCACCCACACAGACAATACTCTTCCTTGTCACATGTGTCTTATGTTTATAAAACACACACTAAGCCGCAATATTCATTCTTGAACACACACACACACAAACACCCACACAGAGACACACACCCATACAGTCACACACACACACTCATTCACTCACACACTCACATAATCATAAATGTTCACATATTATATGCACCTGTACAAATAAAAGTATATACACACAGAGAGAGAAACATAGGAGACAAAATATCCACACTGAATAAACCCAGTAGTATCCTGACAAAAGGCGCTGAGGCAATACCCTGCTGTACTGGGTGTCAGTGAGAAGACAACACCCATGAATTCACATCCCAAACCAGCACCATAAACACAGGAGTATGAACAAACAGGTCCAATGAAAAGCAAAAAACAAAGCAAGAAGAAGAAGAAGAAGAAAAAAGAAAACCAGAACCAACACACACAAAAAGTGTTTGGCCATATCTGATGAAGATGAAGTGTTTGGGCATATCTGATGACAATGAAGTGTTTGGCCATATCTGATGAAGATGAAGTGTTTGGCTATATTTGATGAAAATGAAGTGTTTGGCCATATCTGATGAAGATGAAGTGTTTGGCCATATCTGATGAAGATGAAGTGTTTGGCCATACATGATGAAGATGAAGTGTTTGGCCATATTTGGTGAAGATGTGTTTGAAAGGAAATAAAAACATCTGCAGTGTTTGGCTGTGTAACAGGCCTAGAAATGTGAAAGGAAGAAAGAAAAGTGAAATATTTGGTTTTCCACAACATCCAGCCCCCAGGAAGAAAGCTTTTTGGAGATGGAAAAGAACTTGGCAAATGACACTACACTTTCAGAAACCTAGAGGGACAAATGGTGACTAAATCAATGACCAGCAGTACTTGCGTTCATATGTCTCAACTGCATACACATTCATGTGTGTTGAGTATTTTTACTTTGCCTTTTTAAAAATTTAATGTGTTCATGCAATTTTTTAATAAAAAAAAAGTTAAAGTAAAAAAAACAACCTTCAATCATTTGTTGATATCAAATTTCACAAGGACAATGCTTCTCTTTATTTTGTTTACAAGAATTACCAGCTAAATTAGTTTGCAAAAGCACATTTATACACTTTAAAATCTTTCTACCTTATAAATTTTGAAGAGAAAAATGAAAAAGAAATATCTTTCCATTCACTGAAAAAGACGTCTGCAAGAGCGGACCAAACAGTAGTTATCTGAATGAAGTCAAGACTAGATATCCATACATATATCCACCGTTTCATGGTCACAATTACGATTAAAACATTTATCTTATCAATCAAAAGCAAACAATTCTCATCATATCACCAAAAATGAAATCAAACGTTAAAGCTATGAATCATATGCTATGCATGAAGTTGGGGAATGAATTTGTGCATAAAAGAATTGCATCTAACTGCAGCAAACATTTTTCTTGCATTTATTTACTTCCCTGCGTAATAAAGAAGCCAAGTCTTTTCCAATGTGAAATGCATGTCTGTATGTCAACAACACTCCATCAACAAGGTGACAAGTCTGTATAAACAGGTCTGCCAGGGGATACAAAGAATCACAGAATGTGGGGGTAGGGCCTGAGATTCATACAGGTAAAAATTCTTGGACCTTTCAAAATACTATTTGCCACCATCCTGAGTGTTCTCACAATAACTGAATAAGTGTGATGCACCTTGCATATACCCTTTTAAGTCACAATGCACACTGGACCAGACTGGGTTTTCTCCACCAATAACATCTATTATTCCACAAGCTAGCCAACCTTTCTTTAGCAGACAATAAGATAACACAATTCTTGTATGTTTTCTTTTAAAATCTGATTGTTGCATACAGTGTACAATGGATGTCTCTGGAGCAACGTGCTCCTTTTGTAGAAACAGATTCTTTTCCCATGATAAACTCAGCAAGCAAAGCTTACCATTTTAACAATCTTTGGAAAAATGCATGGAACATGTACGTACACTTTTTAACCATAGTTTTCAGTGTGCTTTCGGTGCCCTCTGAGTGTTGCTGGAGTGATTACTGATTGTAATTTTGAAGGATCACACATTCTTTAAAAATGAAGGAATAGGTTCTCACTTTCACACACATAATCTAGTTCAATGTGATATGCCGACCTCTTAATTCACAGATCTGGTTCGCATGACTTACATTCTTCAATCTAAAGTAAAAAAAAGACACTGACTTTAAACCATGAGTTGGAGAACACTTGAGCATTGGTTATGTGGATGTGGGAGAGAGTATTGAACTGACTCTAATATCGCTGCTAACGTGCTCAGATTGAGAATGAGCAAGAGAGAAAGGCCATGAGTGTGAGTGTGTGTGTGAGTGAGTGAGTGTGAGTGTGCACATGCATGCGGTTTAGAACGCATGTGTGTGAATTATACATGTGTGAGCACATTCCTTTCACATTGTCACAAAATCACTTTTCGTCCTTAAGATCTGGTTTTCGTCCAAATTTCTCTGACACCCCATCGAAGCACTCGGTGAGGTAGTCGTCCAGTGAGGCGAACAAATGGCGCCTTGTGTTTCCCCCCAGCAGTCCGTGGTGTTTGTCAGGATACACCTGCACACACACACATACACAGAGTTTTAGTTTCCACTATCCTCGAAATAAAAGAAGAAAAAACACAACAAAACACACACACACACACAATGTCTTGATTAGTACACCTTCCCCCCCCCCCCCCCCCCCACCCCTTAGTTTACTAATGGCACAAATCATAGTCTCTGCTGAAAGGTCCATTCAAGGGGGGTTATCCCTCTGGAGTCAACATGGATTCAAGGGGGTTATCCCTCTGGAGTCAACATTGATTCAAGGGGGTTATCCTTCTGGAGTCAATATGTATTCAAGGGGGTTATCCTTCTGGAGTCAATATGTATTCAAGGGGGTTATCCCCCTGGAGTCACCATGGATTCAAGGGGGTTATCCTTCTGGAGTCAGTATGTATTCAAGGGGGTTATCCCCCTGGAGTCAATATGTACTCAGGTTGTCCTTCTGGAGTCAATATGTACTCAGGTTATCCTTCTGGAGTCAATATGTACTCAGGTTATCCTTCTGGAGTCAACATTCACCCACAGGGGTTATCCTTCTGGAGTCAACATTGGCCCACATGGGGTTATCTTCTGGAGTCAACATGGATTCAAGGGGATTATCCCCCTGGAGTCAACATTGGCCCACATGGGGTTATCCCTCTGGAATCAACATTGATTCAAGGGGGTTATCCCTCTGGAGTCAACATTGTCTTGCAGGAGTCATCCTTCTGGAGCCAACATGGATTCAAGGGGGATTATCCTTCTGGAGTCAATATGCATTCAAAGGGGATTACCTGTCTGGAGTCAATATGGATTCCGGGGGGGGGGGGGGGGGGGGGGGACCCTCTGGAGTCAACATGGTTCCAAGGGGCTATCCCTCTGGAGTCAACTTTGATTCAAAGGGGTTATCCCTCTGGAGTCAACTTTGATACATACCTCCAGTTGCCTGAAAGTCCTTCAAATACGCCAATAATGAAGCATTGCTCGTTGTACTCATTTCATGAATCGGTGCTACGCTGTTCTGAACTAATAAAACTTTTGTTTGAACCAAAACTGGGGTCCCATGTTTGAAGACCAAAAGAACATCTTACACACTCGTTAAAACTGGGGGCAGGGATAACACAAACATAATGATCCAACACGCCCCCTGATACTTGGGGACAGATGGAGTCAGCAAGGTTCTACTAGATCAAAACACACTGTCTGAACAAATTCAGTACAGTACCTACACAACTATTACAAGGGTTACTGTGTGAATGAAGACACAGCATAAATAGCCAAGGTGTGCTTTGCAAGTAGTGCACACTACACACACACACACACAGAGTCTATTCATGTTTTACACAGATATATGTGATATAACATAAACAGCATTGTGTAAAGCACTCATGGTTTTTTTTTTTGTCATCCCACAGATAAAAGAATACTATCTGAATACAAATACAAAATGAATAATGTAGAAATACACACACACAGACACACTCACATACTCTGCATGCACAAGCACACATGCGCGAGCGCATGCATGCACGCACACACACACACACTGCGTGCACAGGCACACAACACACCACATACACATGCAAATCCATATCAAATTAGATAACTCAATCACAGGTTTATAATCAAAACAATCACAAAGCAGAAAACTGCTAAAACTGGACAATTAAAATCAATCTTCTCGGAACTAGAGGCAAATACACATGACAAACAATGCTGCTTGCATTATCCTAGTCTTTTTATAAGTCTTTGGAACAAGTGAAAATACTTCACCCCCCCCCCCCCCCCCCCATCCCTGAAAAACAAAACAAAACAGGACACAGAGAGAGAGAGCGAGCGAGAGAAACAAAGAAAGCAGAATAAGAAGGAAAAGAAGTAAGAGTGACAGTCATCTCACCAGTGTTCTAAAATAGACGTCTGCTTCTACCATGGCTTTCATCAGTTGAGCGGAATGTTGAAAATGGACATTATCTGAAACCAAAAACAAAAGAAAAAGATCTGTCATGACTCCCTGCACTTGAGCATTTATCTTCATCTTCTTCTTCAGGTGTAGATAGTGTCTCAGGACAGGATAAGCAGTTTCACACTTTTCCGTGCTGTTCATAGCTACACTGACCACATCAGGGCTGAGCAGTTTGACACAAGTATTTTTGACATATATATATATATGAAAATATGCAGCAGTAACAGTAAGAATTTTTAGTGCGCCTAATTTTTCCTTCAAAGCTCATACTACTACCAAAAAAAATTAAGAAAAACAATATGACAAATAATGGTAACTTCCCCCTCCCTTCCCCCTCCCCCCCCCAAAAAAAAAGGATGAATGAATAAATGCTTACGTGAATAAAAGATCAGATAATTTAAAACATGAAGAGAGAAATTAAGAACTCACCATCCCCTGTGCCATGCACCAGCAACAGTCTCGATGTCTTGAAGTTTTCGACATACTGAGAAACATTGGTATCCTGCAACACAGACCACATATTTCAATCTTCATGATGTGTGTGTTCGATTTCATTTTATGTCTCTTCACAAAATGTGATATAAGACACCTTAAGACAAAAAAAAGTGTAGGGGAGCGGGGGAGGAATTCTGGGAGTGGGATAGGGGATTAATGTATTAATAAAATCTACACAGAACTGTAAGAAAATGTAAATACAAATAATTCTTGAGTACAGAATAATAAAAATCCAAATTTCTAACAGAATCTAATGAAGGAACGATAAAAACTATTTGTAACCGCAACCAATGAGAGAAAATCTAAAATGCAGAGGGATAATGTCTTTATCGTCCATAATAATCATAATGAACCAATTGGACTATGCAATAGTGTGTGTGTGTCAGAGAGAGTGTGTGTGTAAGTGTGTGTGTGAACTCTGTGTGTGTGTGCGCGCATGCATGTGCATTCTTCTACAAGTATGTTGCATTTCTATGTTCTTTCTACTTTAAGTTGGTAACTTGTAATCATTATCCTTACCCCTACTTCTTCCTCTCCCCAATTCTCACCACTTAGTTTCCTTCCCCCCTAGTGCTGTGATCATGTGAAACAGTGTGGAAGCTTTTATGCAATAAACGAGTCATCTCTTCATTCACACCAACAAAAATCCCCATCCCCAAAAATGCTTCTCTAAGCAGGAAACAGACACAACTTTTCAACAAAAAGGAAGACTGAATAGTTTCCCTTCAACATCTCTCTGTACCATGATATGGAATCCATGCTCATGAAAATCATTTAGGCTACAACCATATTTTTATTGATATTGTTCAATATATGTATTGCATCCAGTCCCCTTCCCACTGTCCCCTTGTGAATGGGCCTAAAAGCTTAAATAACAATAAACTATTGTTACGGGGACGGGATAGCCTAGTGGTCAGAACATTGTGCTCGCAATCTGACCACCCAGGTTCGATTCCTGTTCAAGGGGGATATTTTCCCCTGGAGTTAACATCAGTGCAGACTCCACTCTCCCCAAAAATCCTTCGGATGAGAATAAACCGAGGCCCCATGTGTGAACGCATGCAGAATATCTTGCGCACACATCAAATCCTGTTCTGCTTTTCGTAAGAGTAGGCCATTGTGTGCCGGTGGGAACAGATGACAGAATTTACAAAACCGCATACATATGGGGACTGGATGTAAAAAAGCATATGAGTGCTTATTCCATTATCCTTGATATAAAATAATAAATAAATAAATAAAATAAAATAAACTGTCATTGTCTCTCTTCCTCCCTCCCTCACACACTCTCTCTTCATTCCCTTAACGGGCGGGGTGTGTAGTGTGTGGTCTTCTGTGCTTGTGACTATTCAGGAGGTCTTCCCACTGGCTTCAGCTGACACATTCTTACTTCAGAGAAGCTTATCCGAACATATAAAATGCACAGGAGGGAAATAAACAAAACGTAAATGAAACAGAAAGAATGAAGAAAACAGAAAAGTAGACACTAAAATGAGGACCAAAACTTGTTCATGATTTACCTTATAACCGTGCAGGTTGTCGTAAGCGTGAGGAAATCCCATGTACCGCTCTGTATAGGCAGAGTCTGCACAGCAGTTCACAACATTCAGTGAAACAGTGGAAAGAACAGGAGAGACAGGTACAAGATACAAGATTGAAGTCTTGTGCTGTGAAGTACAGTATAGTGCAGTAGGAGTACAGTCTGGTCTGATATGGTATAGTACAGTACAGTATTACTTTTGTATAGTATTGTATAGTGTAGTATAGAATGGTAGAGTAGGGTTTAGTACGTACAACATTTTGATATATTGTATCATATTGTCGAGCAATTATAGCCACAATAATTCTGTGTCAGTAAAGTGCTCTCCATGTAGAGACAGTGTCAACATAAAATGGTGGCACCCAGCTTTACTTCTTCATTTCTTTTCACCAGGAATAAGCTGGTTTCTGATAGTAGCAAACAATCATGCACATGCAAGTACAAAATGAATGGTTTCTGCAATTTCTGCATACATTTGATATACAACTATGCACAAATACCCATATGGACAACAAATAATAAGTTTTACTGTGGTTCTCATGTTTACATATCATTACACAATCACACATATGCCAGATAATATATGCCGTATCACTACATTACCCATAAAAACAGTAAGGTAAAGGTGGTCCATAATCAATGTGGTCATAGTGGAGTGAGGCGTCAGAGACCTCAACGTCTCAAGGGGACAGCATATTGAGGGCGGCGCCCATCTCCTCTCCCTCACTGTTTTACCTTCCCTGACCCTAAAGAGGCAGGTACCCATTTACAGTTATGTGATCTGGGGAACTGTACTGAAGCCAAGGCACGCAAACAGTCACCCATCCAAGTGGTAACCATGCTCGATGCTGCTTAACCTTAGCTGGGTAAAGCGAGAGCTCTGACCACTGAGCTATCCCATTCACCTTAAAATAGTTTCTTCTTTCTCATGCCAAGATATCAATGTACCTCAGGCTTGTGTAACAAATCACAGACCATAGCATCTCAGACTTACCAAAAATGTTCAAACAAATCACTATCAAGATCAGAAAGACACATACGACAGGATATTGAAGTGAATGGCCTTCAGATCTGAGGAGAGAAAAAAAGGAGAGAGAGAGAGACAGGGAGAGAGAGGGAGGGAGAGAGAGAGAGAGAGAGAGAGAGAGAGAGAGAGAGAGAGAGAGAGAGAGAGAGAGAGAGAGAGAGGGAGGGAGAGAGAGAGAGAGAGAGAGAGAGAGAGAGAGAGATTGCAGATGGCTTTATTGGAACTGCTCCAAGCTCTTCTAGAGTAAGTGATGTATAAATCAGAACTACTGTTACATCTCACCATAATATATCCAATCAGTTACTGGGGCAACAGCGATGCCACATCGATACAAGTCGGAGCCCCTTCCCAAGGCTGTAAGAGTCAAATAGCCTCCGAAACTCTGAAAGCACAAGTGACAGGTATCAGGCACCCTGCTTAGGCACACACACACATACAGAAGTACATAACACACTGCTTTAGTCTAACACTGATTTCATGTAAATGTAAGAATGCACAAAACATACAGAATGCATCTTGTACTTTTTTCACTATCATTATAATAAATAAGCTGCGCTTTGTTTTGATTATGCTTTATTTCTTGCAGCTTTTTTTGTGGGTTGGTGGCTTATAACAACTCCATGTAGTTACACAGGCATGGGGAAATAAAACCATTGAAAGAAAAAAAACACGAAAAAACTAATACATGAGAATCATTACTTCTGTAGGTCTCCTTGTCCGCCTTCTAAATGATAATATACTTTTTGTTTTTTGGACAAAACAACAAAAGAGCTAGAAAACTTACCCATCCCCAAATGGCAATCTTCTTAGAGTCAATGAAGGTATTCTTTGCCACTTCCCTGTAATTCACAAAAAACCCCAAACCATGTCATAAGTCTTACATAAAGATCAAATAGCTAATAAGGCTCTTGTATGCCTTTTCTTGTGCATAAAACATTCAGAGATTTACCAAATTCAAGGACAGTAATGTTTAAACAATCCAAGCATTTATCCCAGGTTATTCCATAGAAGTCTCAGAGAATTCAATGGAAGCAGGCTAAAACAAGCCAGAAACTAGCTATGTCTATTGCAGTGAGGGCAGGTTCATATACCTTCAAACGTATTCAAGACAACTGAGGTGTATTCAGTGGGAGATGGTCAGGAGGCCTGTTAATAATACTGCATTGACGAAGATTGACCGCAAGATTAGATCAGCTGCAGAATAGTAGGTCCACAGCATACACTTTTGCATTTCCTGTACAATGCATCTGCAGTCTTCTAGTCAAGCTGTTTCTGGATGCCATTTTAAACTTTGTTGCAAGAGATTTAGTGGAGCAGTGTTTGTTGCTGCGAATTTTCCCCAGTTCTATTTTTGTGAAGGATTTCCAAGGAAAATGAAGGATGACAAACTTATGGTACTTTTAGAATGCCTTTTTCGATATGATATTTATGATAAGTGAGTTTTTGAGGGCTACACTCACGAAGAAATTTTAAGTTGAGACAAGTCTGAAGTCGGTCTTGACTTTGTTCTGAACAATGACCTATTTGTGAGCAATGATCATCTGCTTGCTGATAACGATGTTTTTCTCCTGTACCAGGTCACTACACATGGAAAACAATTGCCGCTGTGGGTGTTGTGATGTCTTTCAAGTTTTTTCCATAAAATTTATGTAGATGGAGATTTAAAAAGGCATTCTAGACTTATTTTTAAATTTTTGACTTTTTAAAATTGATGTTTCTTTGTAGTGAGTGTACATGTCTTGCAGAGTTATTTCTCTTGGCATGGTATTCTCATTTTCATAGACATGTGGCACAAAATCATATGGTAGCCACTGGGTTATAAATCAACATTAAAATTATCAGAGTGCACAATGGCTGCCAGATTCTAACGCTATTAAGGATTCTCATAAAAGCAAGTACTTAGCTGGCTGATTCATAACAAAGAATAAGACAACTATAGTTGCAGTCTGAGCGTTTGACTAAAAGAAAGAATCACATTTCATGAATGAAACTTGCACATGAAACCTTGGTTTACTTTCTATTTAGAAAGACTTGCAACCAGACTATTTACTCTAGTGAAAACAAAAAATCAGGTGTGAACAATACTATAGATCTCTCATTCACTACAAAAGAGTGCTACATCTAAGGCAATGAACTCCAGGCTATCTCATTGTAGCCTGAATGGTGTTGTCTAAGGCAATGAACTCTAGGCTATTAAGTGATTCTCATTGTAATAATAATAATAATAATAAATGGAACTTATATAGCACTATATCTTGTAAAGACAAATCAAAGCGCATGCATTCAACCTAATCTTACACAGTCATACAACCAATGACAAATAATCAATAGTTCAAACAGATATTACAAACAAGGTAGGCTGCAGACCAAATCTATGAAATAAAATTGCAATACTCAAATGTTTTTCAACAAAAAAAAGCACATACACACACACACACACACACTCACACAGGTCATATACTTTAGCAGGGTGATAGGACATGGGTTAGTGAAGGGTGGGATAGTTCTGATATGAAACAGGAGGGGGGAAATCTTAGGTTTGAAATAAATATGTCTTGAGGCTGGATTTAAAAGTGTCATAGCTAGGCTTCTGGCGAAGAGAGAGAGGGAGCTCATTCCAAGTCGATGGACCCGAAATAATAATAATAATAATAATATATGGAATTTATATAGAGAAAGAGCGGCAGCCAACGGTAGATTGGTTGAATCTAGGTATTCGTAGGCACAGGGTATCTGCAGTAGAGCGGAGGGAAAGTGAAGGAGTGTACAGGTTAAGACATTCACAGAGGTAGGAGGGTGCAGTTTTGTGGAGACATTTGTAACAGAGGGTACTGATCTCATTGTAGCCTGAATGGCGTTGTCTAAGGCAATGAACTCCAGGCTATCAAGTGACTCACGCTGTAGCCTGAATGGTGTCGTCCACCTCAAGCATTCCCAGACGCTTGTACACCTGGTGCATCCACCTCTTTCCTCGCCCACCTGTCCCACGCCCATCGACGAACAGTGTCACCACCTCCCGTGCACTGGCCAGGTACGTTTCCCATTTGATGGCGAACTTGAAGGTCACTATCTGGGTGTTAGGGCCTCCATACCTGCAGCAGGAGAAAAAGGTCAGTCTGCAGTCTGCTGCTGGTTTATCTTGTAGTTCAGGTGACTGCATAGAGTTTCATGATAAAGATTAAAAAAGAAAAGAAAAGAAAAGAAAGGCGGATGAGTCAACGTCTAGGGTTTCTAGACAGGACAGCAGAAACTCTCGAAAGGACTCAAGAAAGCCCATTATCACATGTGTTATGATACAATGATGTGCATTTAAGTTGATAAAAATGTATCAGGCTTAAAAAATTCTGTCTTTCACCAGAGCATAAAAAACCTAACACCCCCCCCCCCCCCCCCACTCCCACAAAACCAACAACCCCTGCCCCCCAACAAAATACCCCATCCCCCAAATATCTACCATACTTAAGAACAACAAAACAAAACAACATCCTCCTCCAACAAAACCTTAACTTAAATACACAGAGCATGGCTGATACTTAAAACAATTATATGTAATGA
Organism: Rapana venosa; assembly: GCA_028751875.1. Classification (NCBI taxonomy): domain Eukaryota; kingdom Metazoa; phylum Mollusca; class Gastropoda; order Neogastropoda; family Muricidae; genus Rapana; species Rapana venosa. The sequence continues at coordinate 94,725,763 of CM054134.1, forward strand.
AAAGCAGTTACCAAGAGAGAAAGCAAATAGGCTACTTACATACATATTCTAAAAACAAACCAAAAAAAAAGTTTTAAAATGTTTGTGTCTAATGATAAATCCCACAGAAAATATTCAGACAAAAAAACTATATACGTTAACTAAAGTACAACCTCCAAAGAATGCCAACTCAAAGACTAGTCAAGGTGTATGTTCAGTTTTTGTTGTTTGTTGTTTTCTTTCTAGAGCTTTGAGGTTCACCAAGGGTACGGCTTTGTGTTTGGAGCCGATTTTGCCCACCATTGAAGCAAACAGGACACTAGTGTAAATATGTTTTAAAACAAGAAAATTGTGATCCATTCCTTCTGGCAAATAATAGCCTACTCTTCTGAAAGGCACAAAGGGTTCTAAAGTGTGTGCAAGATGTTCTCTATGTGTTTATTTTATTTTTGTTTCATTTCATTTTATTCTTTTATTTCAAGGATAATGGAATAAGCACTCCCCCCCCCCCCCCCTCCCCCCGTGTATGAGATTTTGTAAATTTTGTCATCTGTTCTCACTGGCGCACAATGGCCTAATCTTCTGAAAAGTGGAAAAGATTTAATGGGTGTGCAAGATGTTCTGCATGCATTCACACACAGGACTTCCATTTACAGTCTCATCCGAGTGACTTTTTGGGTGAGTAGAGTTGGCACTGATGTTAACTCCAAGGGGAAAAATCCCCTTGAATGGGATTTCAACCTGGGTCAGCAGATCACAAGCACAATGCGCAAATGCTCTAACCACCAGGCTATCATATGAGACTGGCTTATAGTCTCATCCAAAGAACTGAAGCATAGGTCAAGACAAGATGATATACAACTCCTCCAGGTTAGAAATGTGACAAGTCTTCCCCACCTAATAATCTATGGCAGCTCTTGGGCAGCACAAGACCAAATCTAGATGTAATTATATTCAGGGTGATCCAGGACCAGCAGTCTGAAGAGTGCTACTGACAATACATATTAGTTATAAATGAGGATGAAAACAATCCTGACCCATTTTCTCTTCTTTGTCCTGGTTTCGTTCACTGTTTACATTCATATATTACGCATGAAGTCACAGACTGTGTGACAATTTGCATCTGGAAATAGACCCACAAGACCTACCCAACTCAACAACATGATACAGATTCTGTGAATCGAAAGCTGTCACTTGGGCCAAGAGTATTGATGTTAAAGGTGAGTATTTGGTATACACAGTCTGACTACTTTTAAGTTATAGCCATTTTTTGAAGTGGAGGTGGGTATGGGAATATGCGAAAACATGTGAACAACGGAAAACAATCAGCATACATTCCTCCGTATGCACAGGAGGCTGAGATGAAAGGAGACAGACAGAATACTCCAACACAGAGTAATATAGGGATTGAAATCAAGCACTTCCCGAAAGTCAGTGTTGCTACCAAAATGGTGGGAGAAAAAAGTGGTTGCATATGCAAAAACCTCACTATTAGTGAACCTTGGAGCTCTAGCCAAAGAGCCAAAACAACCAAAAAAACCCCCCCAAAAATGAAGTACAACATAGCAGTAATCAACAAGCTGCCTCCATTCAAAATGCAGATTTTGTTTACTGAAACTCGTTTTTTTCAAATTTCAATAATCTTGATGTACAGTATGCATCCATCAAGCTATAGATAACTTCACAGCATTTGGGTGGAGCAGGGACACTGTTACTGACTTACACGCTGACAATCATGGGGTACAGTATGATTTCTTCCTTCTTCAGGGCTGGTGGCAGGTACATCATGCCCCACACCTCTGCAACAACAAACCATCATGGTCACAATCAATAAGGACAACACACAGTCTAGTCAGGTAACAAGGACCAGGTCACAAATTCACACTTATCAAAGCCAAATAGCTTCTCGTGTTATAATAGACACACAACTGTATATGCATGCACATGAATGCACAGACTCTCTCTCTCTCTCTCACACACATGCACACAGAACTACTCACTCTCTTTATTGTCCAGTTCCACCTGAATGTAATCCACCTGGGGCATGGCTTTCTGAGCCACCAGTTCACCAAAGGCTGTGTTGTTCTCCAGTCTTCGCACTGCACACATTGTTGCCAGCTATTCTCTTAGTTCTCTTCTCTTTTTATCCCAGTTTGCCACCATCTTTACCATTTTCACACACATACTCAGACGCAGGCACATACAAGGACATATTCTCAGGCATTCTCACACAATGGCATATACACTCATATACACTTAAAATCAACAAAGCAGCATCACACGTAGAGAATGAAAGCCTGAAAAGTGCATTGGAGTTTTGTATCCATTAAACTATTGATATGCCTTCTTATTTTAGTGATGTAAGTTTAACACTTTTTTGTATTCCTTTGGTAAGTTAAGGAAACATAAACCTACTCAGGACAACCAAAACTCACTACCTGCATGCAGTCTGCATCTGCACAGGGATAGGCTCCACCAGGTTCAAGTCAAAACAAGTCAAGTCAAAATACTTTGATCATCCCATGACGGGCAATTACAACATTGACAGGTACATACATATACTGATGAGAATCATGATAAGAACACGACAATGACAACGACAAATTATTTTATTTTGAGGATAATGAATAAGTGCCCATGTGCTTTTTTTTACATCCATTCCCCACCCTTAGGGATATATAAGAGAGAGAGAGAGAGAGAGAGAGAGAGAGAGAGAGAGAGAGAGAGAGAGAGAGAGAGAGAGAGAGGAGAGATACACAGAGCGAGAGAGAGAGTGTGTGTGTTGGGGTGGAATTGAACCTAAGACTGTTCATGTTTTTTGTCCACCTGCTGGACATGAAGAAAGCTATGCGCTTACATTCCTGGGCCTCCTGGGTGGAGCGCAGGCTGTAGTAGGGCACGCTGGGTCCCAGACAGTGCAGGATGTAGAACTTGCCGCTGGGGCTGAAGCTGGCATCCACGTACTCGCACTTCTTCTTGTCCAGCTCACAGGTCAGGCACGTCAGGCGCTTGTCTCCTATGTGAACGCTGCACACCACGGTCACAGGAGGTACGAGTCTCGTGTGTTGGACATTCAAGGTGTGCCTAACTCGCTGCCGGTTCAGTATCAGGAAAAAGGTTTTCAAGCATAATCCTGTGATTATTCTCAAGAGATGTATCCTCTATCATGAAGTCCTATTCTATAAATCTAGCTTTCTGAATGTGTTCATGTTCATTATTATTATTATGCATATGTGTGTGTGTGTGTGTTGCATGTTGTGTGTGTGTTTATGTATGCATACACGTATGTACGTGTACCTGTTTTCATTAAATCATACATGTCTATATTTTCAGATGAATCTTTCACATATGTTAACACCCGTCTGTTTAATCAAACAAAAGAGCTTCAAGCACATACATTTTTTTGGTTTGTTTTTCTTTACAATCTACATTTATTATCACATTCAACTCAGGAGATGGCTAGCAAAGTTAGGACTGTTGTTAAGATTTTCACATCTCAAAGATTACTTTCTTTCCCTTCGGCTGTAGCCGTCCTCTCAAAGTGAGCACAAGTGTACACTGACCTGAACAGGTGGCGCATCCTGGGGTCCCCTCCTGTGCCGATGAAAAAACTGAAAAAAATGCAAGTATCACCTCGTGTCACAGGTTTGTTTGAAATGCACACATGCACGCATGCATGCACACGTGTATACATACACACACAGAGAAATGCATGAATGCACGCACACACACATGCATGCATGCACACACACACCACACACACACTCCCACCACACACACAAATGAGAAAAAAAAACCCTCAAAGATATGAAATCTGTATTATAAAGTCATTTTGTACAATCTTTCGTGCAGTGAAACCCCATAAGAAAACATGTATTAATAGGTTCATTTGTACCAATTTGTTTTTTTCGTGCAGTTGGAACCCATCAAGAAAACAATGATTGAAGGTAAAACAAAACCAATCCATGAAGACACAACACAACGATAATGGTTTGTACAATTTGTTTTCCGTGTAGTTCAGGATAACCCTTGGGTAAACCCATTAAAGAAAACAAAAGTAATCCAAGAGATAGGGGCAGAATAACACAACACCTAACGCTCAAACACTTTAGCTGGGCAATGAAAACAGCACTGACTGTTGGACTCTGAGGACACTCGTCAGAAAGAGCTGATTGGTGTGATAACACCAGTATAAAGTAAATAAATAATAGTAACTGTCACCAAAAATGAATGACAAAATAACACAGAGCCCCCAAAACAAATGAGAAATCAAAAAAAGAAAGAAAAAAAGTAGCTATAAGTGGCATATGATGTGCCATTTCTAAATAGATGCATATATGATATATATATATCTATAATATATATATATATATATTTAACTAAATTTTAAAAGTAAAAATATAATATATATATATTCTGTCACACACTGTCCAACTACTCTCCTGCCTTGGTCTTGTTCTGAACAAGAAAATGATGTTCTGAAATTCTTTGTGTTCCTAAGCTAGAGCTCTGAGGTTCACCAATGGTGAGATTTTGTGTATGTGATGAGTTCTTACCCACCATCAAGGTAGCTGCATTCCAACTTCGGGGATATCATTTTCCTTCAATATTTGCTTTATATTATTTTGCTGTAGACAACATCGGTTGTAAAACAGTAAAACCCCACACATGAACGTCACTCCTATTTCTCCCCAATCAAAACAACACAAAACCTATGCCAAAACAGACACTCATGCAGAGTAAACAGATAATATCCAATAACAAAAATGAAGAACTGATTATGTGCCTGCACTTATCATCTTTTCTTTTACGCTAGAGCTCTTGGTGCCCCTATCTCCATGCCCCACCCTGCATGCTGTACCTGCCCAGATACTTTCACATACTTCCTTCAACGGCAATATCTGCCTACACAGGTTGTTCCTCAGATACTTTCACATAGTTCCTTCAATGGCAATGTCTGCTTACACAGGTTGTTCCTCAGATACTTTCACATACTTCCTTCAATGGCAATGTCTGCTTACACAGGTTGTTCCTCAGATACTTTCACATACTTTCTCTATGCCTGTGTCTACTTACACAAGCTGTTCCTCAGATACTTTCAGATACTTCCTTCTATGCCAGTGTCTACTTACACAAGTTGTTCCTCAGATACTTTCACATACTTCCTTCTATGCCAGTGTCTACTTACACAAGTTGTTCCTCAGATACTTTCACATACTTCCTTCAATGGCAATGTCTGCTTACACAAGGTGTTCCTCAGACACTTTCACATACTTCCTTCTATGCCTGTGTCTACTTACACAAGTTGTTCCTCAGATACTTTCACATACTTTCTTCTATGCCAGTGTCTACTTACACAGGTTGTTCCTCAGATACTTTCACATACTTTCTCTATGCCTGTGTCTACTTACACAAGTTGTTCCTCAGATACTTTCAGATAATTTCTTCTATGCCAGTGTCTACTTACACAGGTTGTTCCTCAGATACTTTCACATACTTTCTCTATGCCTGTGTCTACTTACACAAGTTGTTCCTCAGATACTTTCAGATACTTCCTTCTATGCCAGTGTCTACTTACACAAGTTGTTCCTCAGATACTTTCACATACTTTCTTCTATGCCAGTGTCTACTTACACAGGTTGTTCCTCAGATACTTTCACATACTTTCTCTATGCCTGTGTCTACTTACACAAGTTGTTCCTCAGATACTTTCAGATAATTTCTTCTATGCCTGTGTCTACTTACACAGGTTGTTCCTCAGATACTTTCACATACTTTCTCTATGCCTGTGTCTACTTACACAAGTTGTTCCTCAGATACTTTCAGATACTTCCTTCTATGCCAGTGTCTACTTACACAAGTTGTTCCTCAGATACTTTCACATACTTTCTTCTATGCCAGTGTCCACTTACACAAGTTGCTCCTCAGGATCGTAGGCCACAACACTGGTGGCATCCCACATGGTCAGTGTGAGAAATGTCTTGATGTCCAGCGTGTTTCCCACTCTCTGCTCACAGAGCAATAATTTATCATGATGTTAGAATGTATAATGTTGAAAAAAACCCCACCATCAACCCCTTGTTCTCACCTAAAGATTAAACAAATGGAAATGAAAGAACAGCAAAATATTTCAACAAAAGGGGTTTGCTTCAAATCATACTTTTTGAGAAAATGCACTAGAGGTTTGTTTGTATCCTTTTTCTTAGTTGTTGAATGCTCTGACATCAACTATTGCTGTGTGTTATATGAGAAAAAAATGTGTTGCTTGCTGTTAGTTGATCTGACGCATCTGAGAGAAATATGAGAGAAATGCTATCTTTCAGGTCTTTCTGGAAAAAAAAGACAGGAGAATTGAACAAGAAGGCAGAAAATAGTGACAGGAAGAAAAAGGAACAAAGCAGAAATGAAGACAGGGATAGAAAAGAGGGAATTCCTTGCATAGAATTTCCAGAAGGTGGGGATGCTCTTTATCCTGACAGGCACACCCCCCCCCCCCCTCCACCCCACATCCTCACAGGGGAATTTTGTTTCCAAATGTCTTGTCTGTTCTATGACAATAGTAACATTACGCAAGGTTTTGAGATTTCTCACTGACAGTCAGTCATCATTGCCAGTCATAAATAAGCAAAAACACGAACAAAAGGCTACGTGGGCCTACATTCATATCTACTCATGATTTCTTATTGGCATGTAAACATACAGAATACCAATTATGCACTCCAAAGACCCTACAGTATCTGCAGCTGTTTGACAGATCATAGAAACCCAAACACCCAGCATGCACCACCCACCACAGATACAGACGGAATGAGAAGACAAAAAAAAGAAAGAGTTGAATAAAAGTCAATAGTCTGAGCATTATTAACATCTCTCCTCCCTCCCTCTCTTTCTTTACTTTAGGGTGGAATCCACACAAACCTTGTCTAACATTGAGAGACAAATCGTGGGTGTGAAATTACTGTGATGGAAAGTCCCTAGAGTAAAGAAACACATTCCAAGTAAGATAATGCTGCATATGGTAGAGCGATTCCAAGCACTGTTCCCCCCACACTGTTATAACAGGTGCCAGACAGAAGAGAAGAACAGAAGTGGAAGGAGATGAGAGAAGAGAGGGAGGGAGGGAGGGGAGAGAGAGAGAGAGAGAGGAGAGGAGGAGGGAGGAGGAGGAGAGAGAGAGACAGACAGAGAGAGAGAGAAGAGAGAGGAGAGAGAGAGACAGGAAATGAAGGAAGAAGAGAGTTGAGAGAGATGTTGAAAGAAAATGAAAGAAAATGAAAGAACAAAAGAAAGAGAACTAAAGAGGAGAGAATGAGAGCGAGAGAGAGAGAGAGGAGAGAGAGAGAGAGAGAAGGAGAAAGAAGGGATAAAGAAGAAAAGGAAGAAAGATTAAGAAAAAAAAGGGATAAAGAATATAGGAGAAACAGAGGAGGAGGAGGAAGAGAAGGAGAATGTGAAGAAGAAAAGAAAGAAGAAGAAAAGAAGAAGAAGAAGAAGAAGAAGACAGCATGACAGAGAAGGAGAAAGAAGAGAAAAGAAACGATAAAGAGAAGAAGAAGAAGCAAGCAGAAGCAGAAAAGAAAGAAGCAGAAGAAGAGCAAATAAAGAAGTAGCATAAAAAGAAGCAGAAGAAGAGAGAGAAGAAGAAGAAGAAGTAGAAGAAGAAGTAGAAGAAGTAAAGAAAAGAAGAAGAAGAAGAAAAAAGAAGAAGAGAAGAGAAGTAGAAGAAGAAGAAGAGTGAAGAAGAAGAAGAAGAAGAAGAAGTAGAAGAAAATAGAAGAAGATGCACAAATGAAAGTAGCATATAAAAAGAAGCAAAGAAGAAGTAGAGCAGAAGAAGAATCAGAAAAAGAAAACTGCTATCACCTGCACCTGGCTATATATCATAACCACCTGGAGTAGACGTGAGCATACCAAAATAGTAACGTCCTCTCGAGAAAACATTGAGTAAACTTGACCAACACGAACTCATTCAAATTGAAAAAAGCCACAAATCCTTACAAACAATGGTTCCACACACTTTACATTTATGGAGTGAGAAAGTGCTGAACATTACTTTTTTATATGCAGATACACAACCCACCACCCTCTGAACAAAACACACAAACGTCCCCCCCAACCCCAACCAAACAAACCCATATCCCAAACTAAGGCACACAACAATGTAAACTGTTGTGACAATGAGACACATCCATGGAGAACTGAAAATTGTGAGGGAGACGTTGAAATATAGCTGAGCAATTCTGATTTTACATTTTTATGTATCCACTAAACACATTAGGCAAATGCATGTGTGCCACCCCCCCACTCCCTGCCACTTCCTAACATCACACCCACATAATATATTAATATATATATATATAATATATATATATATATATTATAATTTATACACACACACTCTCTCTCTCACACCCACAGAAGCACTGAAGAAAATAAAGAACTATCGGCTTACCAAATCCACCCAGCCTCTACGCCCTTTCTCCTCAATGCTCTGCACACGTAACACAGTCACTGTTCTTTAAAACCAAATATGATAAAAATCATTATAATGATGGTAATGATGATAATACCAAGAAAATAGTGATGATATGCAGTTCCAAAGTAAGCCCTAAGCATTTAAAGCCACAGTGCCAGCAGGTTTATCATAAAGGCACATGCACAAAAAGTACATCTGTACACACACACACACACAACACACACACACAACACACCCACACAGAGAAAAGAACAGTAAGATTCAAAGAAACACACAAAACACAACTACTAGGTGACACCAGATTGAAACATGTATACCTCAGCAGCCTGCTGTTACAATTACCATTCATCATCAACCACAATCACAGAAAGCTGTGATGCCTCCCCCTCCCCCCCCCTGAACACCCTCCCTGTCAAATAATGCAGGGACTTTATACCAGCCCAATGACAACTGCCACAATACATCAAGGAGATCTACACCCAGATAACACACACGGCAGAAGGCCCCACAAGCTGTGACAGGCACTTACAATCTGACAGGTTCCATCAGAGATTTGACAAGCGTGGTGTAGGACAGGTTCTGTGGTCGGTTCAGCCAGTTGACAAACACCGTGTCGTCGTCTTGCCACGCCACCACCGTGAAATAGTAGTCCCTACAACATGAAGCTCTTGGTGTGTGACAAGCAGGAAGAATGAACTGGGATGTATTCCTGAGTGTATAAGAATCTTTACAGCTAGGTATGAAATCAAAGGAGTGGAAGGCTTAATCGACTGCCAATCACAGTTGTCAGTTTCCCATACTTTCAGCACCTCCCAGCTGCTCATCTATTCCATCCCAGCTGGTGCTGACTGTAGCAGAAACTGACCGCACTTGGACTTAGTAAAAGGAAGGGGCTTATTTTTAGCTCTGGGGTCCCTGGACCATGAACTGAGTAATGCTGGATTTGCGTGCTCTGCAATGTAAATATCAATTTGAAAAAAAAAAACCCAACCCAAAAGAAAACCCTTTCCAGTGGAATCTTCAGGTCATACACACTACACTTTTCACTGAGAGTGGTTGTGGGCATTGCATGGACAAGAACACCAGTTTTCTCTATTTGTGGCCGTCATGTGCCAACTCCTGGGTTTCAGCAAAGCTCTTTGTAAAAAAAAAAAAAGTCCGGCAGCGCAACACATTTTTGCTCATATGACAGATAACAATAGCTACTGTCTGAGCATTCAACGATGACGACGACGAAAAAGAAGAAGAAGATGATGAAGACGAAGGAGAAGAAGAAGAAAAAGAAGAAGAAGAGTCCATTCTTCAATGTCGTCCACCAATTTCTTTCTTTGTCTGCCTTGTCTTCTGCCTCCCTGGACTGTGACTTGCAAGATGATCTTTGAAATACGGTCTAATACTGTGACATGACCATTTTTCTTTTTTTTTTTTTTTAGCTGGTGAGAATGAACTCATTCCTTGCTGAAAAATATTTCTTTACATATCTCATTCTACACCTATATGCATTCCGCTCTTTTTTCTTTCCCGTCTCTTTTTGAAGAGCAGCAATATGTTTGAATATCGTATGAAAGGATGCATTTTTGAAACATTTTCATGTATTGAGTAGTGTAAGCATAAACAGGCAAAAATAGACAAATATCACATATAACATAAAGCACAATTTGAATAAAAGACACTCATCCACAGGTACACACATACACGCACACACAAACACAGCCCTTATCTCTCTTTACAGACACTATCCCTCTCCTCACCACAAATGTTTAACACTGAAACATCAATAAACAAACACTGACGAAAACACAGACGCATATACCACACACACAGTCATCCACCTCTACCCATGCACAAAGGCCCCCGACCCCCCCCCCCCCCCCCCCCCCCCCCACCCACACACACACACCAGAAGAACTGACCTGTTGCGGAGGGAAATGGGAGGCTTGAGCTCCACAGTCCTGAGGTCAGAGAGACTCACCACCTTCAGGTGAACAGTGGGGTTAGGGAATCCTGGCTGTAAGCGCACGCACGCACACACACACACACACAGAAAGTCAGACATAAAAAAGCTGTTACCCTCAGTATTGGTTACAGCACAAAACGCTCGACAGACTATCTTCTATGTCAGCTGTGGGTCACCCATTCCCAACGAGGAACACGCTACCGAATAGTGGATGTACATGGAAATGGCCTCCAGCTACAAGGTTCAGCTGCTTCAATGGACACAGATCAAATGTCAATGCCTGCAATTTTGTGGGCCCACTGACCATAGACATTTTATCAGGGATGTCATATTGCTGACCATTAAAATTGAAATTAGAATCAAAGGAACTGTTTGCAAACGAAAGAAATGTTTTAATTACTGAGGGCAAGATGTCATTAATGCACTCAAGAATGGAGATCAGAGGGCAGCAGTTGAATCTACTGATTGTGATAGGTGAATCCAAGCACAATATGTCAATGAACTGTATGCGTGTAATTGGGGAGGATTTTTCCTTTTTATTTCACAACTGTCATGTAGATCCCTCTGAGTCAAAGGACAGTTACAAAAAGTATCTAGGACCATCACATTTTAAACTTAAGCTATGCACATGGGATAGCTCAGAGGTCAGAGCACTCACTCTCTGCAAGTTACAGTTAAGCAATGTTGAACACGGTTGCCTCGTGGATGAGTGACCATTTGTGTGCCTTGGCTTCAGTTCAGCCCCATTGTTCACCCAACTGTATATGGGTATCTGCCCTTTTAAAGACAGGGAAGGTAAAGCAGCAAGGGAGAGGAGATGGGCCCTGCCCTCAAGATGCCAGTCCCTAGAACACCTGAAGTCTGACACCTTGCTCCCCCAAAACTGCATGGGTTATAGGGACACCTATACTATTATATAAATTTGTTCCCATTAATTTATGAATTTTTTTTAACCAAGTGCTTAAAATTTTTTTTACCCCATTCATCTGCCAGACCTGAGAAGTCCACCAATGGTGAGATTTTGTGCATGCAACTGTTTATGCGCACCACAAAAGCAACTGCATTATGACTTTGAGGACGATGTCTAAACACAATACCAGAGTGCATGCACAATTTTTAGTCTTAAACAATTTTGATATCACTTCCTACTGGCAAACAATGGCTTACTCTTCTGAAAGGCAAAATGGGCTTTAACGTGTGCGCAAGATGTTCTGCTTGCATTCACACAGTCATGGGACATTGGTTTATAGTCGTATACAAAGGACTTTCAAGGGAGTGGAGTCAGAACTGATGTTAACCTTGGGGGAAAATACCCTTGAATGTATGCCTCAGTGGTAGCTCAATCCCAGGTTGCTAGTTCACAAATGCAATGCTCTAACCACTAGGCAATCCCACCCCCAAAAGTGGCATCTAATTCTACCTTCTCAATAGTTGTTTAGTTTTACTATTTCAAAAATTTTCCTGTTACAGTTTCTCACTCAGTTGACACTCTGCAAACAGATAAATACTGAATCTGTGTGAGGAATATGTGCTGTTCCTGATTAATAAAAAATGAATTTATACCTTCTACAGTCTCCAGGTATTCTTAACTTTTGAATCAGAAGCTGTGGCTCTGACCAAAGTACAAGTGAGTTATCTGAAGGTTTTGCTGCTTTCTGTGTATCAAAAAGCTTGTCTGGCCCAGGCCAAAAGCTGTGTCAGTTATTGATGTCAGCTAATTCCCAATGCCTACACTAAAATGTTATGTTGTAAACTGTTGTGTTAATATTGCCTTCAGCCATGACAAGCTCTTAACATAACAACCTGCACTCTCCTTTAAAGGAGAAAAAAATCCTCTGAAGGTAGAGTATGGCTGCCTATATGTCGAGGTACTTGGAAAAGAGTCATACATGCAAACTTCTGATCCGGTGTACTTCCTATCTCACAATCATTCCCAGGTGGGATGAGTGAGTCAGAGTGCATGTTCTGGGTGACCCCCAGGGTGTAAAGCTGAGGAACGCACAACAACAACAACAACAACAACAAAAAGCTTGTGAGTATGTAGCGTAGACTTATTCTCATGTAAGCCACTTTGCAGTGTCGAAAAGTGCTGGATGCGGGTGAACACCCCATTGAATTAGTTACCAAGATACACAGCTGACTTACCTTGGGGTATGCTATATGCTCTTGCTTTGTGTAGGCATTGTTCATATCCCCGTATCTGGGGAAGGTGTAGCGCCGCACCTGCGTGTCATTAAAGACAGCATAGCACAGGTGAGATCCATTGGGAGAAAACCAGAGAGCATGGTCTGAGGACAGGATATCCTCTGCAACAGCAAACACGACGAGGTCAACAACAACCAGATGGGGAGGTGGCATACAGGTGATATACCTGTGTAAAACGACAACACAAAACAAAACAAACCCAGCACCAAAATAACCCCCCCCCCCCATCCCCCTTTAAAAAAAAAAGGAAAAAAATAAAAACCACGTTGGTCTTTTAAAATACAAGATAAATGCCTTGTCAATATGATTAGACACAACACTGTGATAACAGAAAACTAGTTCCAGGAGAAACTCTGTCAACCAGTAACCAGACTGGCAGGTGGATATCTCACAAACACTCCCCAGCACAGCCGTGGGCAACTTTCCCCCACAGCTTTGAGGGCACTGAACAAATGCACTCCAGCTGTAGCTTTTACCAAACAACTACATCGTGTGGTTTAGGTCACTGTGTATGAATAAGTTTGTTTAAATCTTTATAGATCGCTCTACAGCAATTACCAAAAAAAAAAGATTCAAAGTTAGTTAATGTTAATGCTATAACTATACTGCATGTAGCAAAGCAAATATCTCAACGTAAAGTTTATTTTGATCCTTAAAATCTGTTTCCATTGATACTGACCTAGACAAAAGACAAATTTACTATAACGAAAAACAACAACCATGAAAACGACAAAAAAACCCTAAACACTTCTTCCTAGATTCCCACACACTCAAATAAACCGTACCTTCATACATCCAGTCTGGCACTCCATTGTAGACTTCCCCAGGTTTACCGGTGGCAGTGAGCTTGATGGCCCCAGCCTTGAAGGAAGGTTTGTAATATATGTTGTTGTCCTGCACCAGCAGCTGAAAGCATAACAACCAATCCTGCTTTTGACAACATTTCACTAAAAAATCGAACCAAAAAGCAGCAAGGGAGGGAAGATGGACGCCGCCCTCAATATGCTGACCCCTGGAGAAGCTGAGGTCTCTAAAATGCCTTGCTCCACATAGGTTACGGGACACCTTTACCTTTTAAATAAATAAAAAATGCACAAGGAGCGTACATATGTGTACACTATACAGAAGCCAGTATCTTATAGAGTGCTTATTAGAGAAAAAAAAAAAGAAGCAGAATCTCTCCTGCAGAGGTCAAAGCATTACTTGCATCTGGAACTTTTGGATTTGACCTAAATAACTGTAAATGTACGGAAGAAGTAGATTGTGTGTCTAGTGGATGTTTTTTTAGTAGAGACATGCTGGCATATGCTTGGGAGTTAAGTTCTTTTTTCTCTATTCAAATACAATCTCTTTGCACATTTCTCACGGTCATTTCAGTAACCAAGATGTTTGCGCATTTTCATGCATAGTCTAGTCCTATGTCTTCGTGATGTCCTCCACCAGAAAGACCTGTTGGTGTTGGGGTGTTCTTTCAGTTTGGCACCGAATAGTCTTCTGACTATAGCAGTAGAAGTTTTTATCACATGATTCCCCCCCCCCCCCCCCCCATCCCCCCGGAGTTAACATCAGTACCGACTCTACTTCCCTGAAAGTCCTTTAGATGAGACTATAAACCAAGGTCCCATGTGTGAATGCACGCAGAACATCTTGTGCACATATTAAAACCTGTTCTGCCTTTTGGAAGAGTAGGCCATTTCATGCTGGTAAGAATGGACGCCAAAAAAATATATATATATAAAAAGCTGCATACAAACTGGTGTTATGTGTAGACTCTTGGATAATCTGATTATGCAAGAATATAGCTGGCTGAGAGAGAGAGAGAGAGAGAGAGAGAGAGAGAGAGAGAGAGAGAGAGAGAGAGAGAGAGAGAGAGAGAGAGAGAGAGAGAGAGAGAGAGAACTCAAGAACTCAGAGAGAGTCAGCAGGTAAGGCAGGAGAAAGACAAAAGCAGACACACCTGAATAACAGACATCATAGGCACCCCATTACATCAATGAAGTAGAGTCACTCAGAACAGGCTGCACTTAAAACAAGAATTTCAACAACAAAATTCCTCTAGGTCTCTTGACTAGGCGATTCACCCCCCCCCCCCCCCCCCCACACATGCACGCACGCACACACACACACACACACACACACACTTTCTCACACACATACTCTCTCTCCACACACACACATCCCAAGACAACCCATTGAAGTGGTTGCACTGAAAATGCAGCTAGCTAGCTGCCTACAATAAACCAAGCAATGACATTTAAAACAGCACTTTAGCTGCCAAGCTTCCCATGGAGGGCACAAAATGTTAACAGCAGAGCCACTGGCATAAACTGCTCACTGCTGGGTCTCCAGGGAAAAAAGAAAAAAACACCCAACCCAACTATTTTTTAAGTCCTAGAGTGGCAGGTTCATGCGACTCCTTTCAACCGACTCTGGATAGCCTGGGTAACATCTACTGTCTGTCCAATCCTCCCGGAACATGTGATAATAAAGCTCATGAATGTCCTGATCTGGAATTTGGATGCTGCTAATGAAAAAAACAATTAAAAGCTTTCAGTTTCCATCCCCGAAGTCGGTATGCGGCTGCATTAATGTTTCAGCTTCCATCCCCAAAGTCAGAATGCGGTTATCTTAAATGGGGGGCAAACGGTCGCATACGCCAAATTCTCACCATGGTGAACCTTAGAGCTCTAGATGAGGAATAAAACAAAACAAATTGAGCTTCTATAGACTCAGCCCAAGCTAAGTCATTAGTTGCTGTGTGTGTCTAGTGGTTGTGGCTAATGTTTCTATACAGCTTTTTGAACAACTGCTTGGCAATTTTCTCTCAAGCTGAATGTAAAGGAGGGGGGGGGGGGGGGGGGGGGGGGGGGGGGGGGGGGGGGGGAGCTTGAAACAGATGTGCAAGTGTCACATTTTTTTTCCCAAGCAGAACTTTGTGGGGGGAAAGCTTGAAATATGTATGTGCAATTGTCTCAAGATGTCAAGCGGATCTTTGTGGGGGGAAAAAGGCTTGAAATAGATTAGGGTTCACAATATACTTATATAAGCCACGGTGGGTTCTGTAGTTTCTCTCCTGGGCAGTATGGGTTGTACGAAAAAGTCATAAAAATGGCACTTGGCATTGCTACAGCCCATATTTGTTTGCAACTCTTTTCATGTGCAGCAGCTGCTTGTGCTGCTGCTATTGGTGGTGGTAGTGGTTGTGGTGGTGGTGGTGGTGGTAGTGGAGGTGATGTGTATCAAAGCACAGCAACTTACCAAGCTATTCCCGGCAGTGGACCAGGACACATATTGCAGCTTCTCGTTCTCATTTTCTCCCCTTATCTTCATCTCCTCTCTGTACACATACAGACACACAGACACACGCACGCACACAAGCACGCACACACACAGACCAAACCAAAACAAAGGCACTGTTTACAACAAGGCCGCTAGTGCACTCTCAGCTAAAAGTAAAAGAAGTGCGGTAAAAAAAAAAGTTATTCAGTACTGGCGGAGCAAAGTTTTAGTTTCTTTCAAACATTCTTTTTCTATGTTAATCGTTACTTAATTGACTCCAGATAACTTGCAAAATTAATCCATAAATCAAAAGAAAGAAAACTAAAGAAATACATATACTTAAACATGGTAATAATTTCACATGCAACACATACCTAACTTATGTCAGAACATGGCACCATCTAAGTGTGAGAATGGCACAATCCTGATCCATTTTGACATCTGGCTTTGATGAAATGGCAGTTTAAAAAAATCTTCAGAATCTTTTTTTCACCTAATCCTGCCACTTTCCTTGTCTTTTCAGCTCGGGACAAATCAACTGTTTTATATCAATTCATCAAATCTATACTCAATTAGTTAATACCAAAGTAAAACCAACAGTTGCAGTTAAAGCACCTCTTCCCCCTTTTTTTCTTTGCTTTTAGTGTAAAGGCATGAAAAAAACAACACCACTTCATATTTCAAACTTGACACAAAGACGTTAAAACAAGAGAAAGTAGGTAGCGAGCATAACAAACTGCAGGATATTTCCTTTCTTTTTATTGGATTTGGCAGTTTTTTAGGCCATTTTTCACTTTAATTTTCTGGCATAAACATACCCGCAACATTCTACGCTGGGACAGGTACAGCTTCATTAAAAGCCAACCAACAGAGATTCTGGGATTTGAACCAAGTCTCCCAAGGAGCCCCAGGTAAATTCGCAGCAATTTTGAACCTAGACTTGTGAGGATATTGCCAGTAAATGAATTCCAATTCCAAGGTTAAACTCAGTCTCCTGAGGATTCCCATCAAAACAACCTCCTATTCACGAATGCTGAACAGATTAGGGAACAAAGAACTGGTTACTTAATTGTGTTTGTCATTTTTACTGTAAGCAGCAATCAGCTTTCTAAGAGTAAGATCTTTAAAATGTAAAGCTCTTTCATCCTTGCATACCCACGCATGCAGTGTACATGTATGAGGACCCTCCCCCCCCCCCCCCCACGCACGCAAACACACACACATGCACGCACGCATACACAAATGCATGCATGCACACACATATAAATGAATCAAGTGTCCACGCAGGATACATGGACACAAATGTGCACACACACATACACACGCACGCGCGCGCACGCATACACACACAAGCACACACTGTAATGCATACATACCTCGTACATATACATGTTTGCATTACATAAACATCTAAGCATGTATGCATATGCGTGCACACACACACATACACGCGCGCGCGCACACACACACACATACACCAACAACAAACAACCACAACATACTTTGTACTCAGCGTGACCACAGTGTAGGTGGCTAAGGAGGAATGCCTGAACACCTGAAACAGACCAGACAAACACAACATTATTCAAATATAAACACTGGCAAATAATCACTGCCAGAATCTTCAAGACAAAACAAACCCTCGCCAACAGAAAACAACAATATAAACAAAGTAATCTTTGCAGCTGTATGTAAGCAGTCAAACTAGAAAAAGGGTGGGCAACATCTTCATGATGCAGAATCCCAACAGAGTCTGTTGCAGAGACTTCAGAGCGTTGTTGATTAGGCAGAGTTCTGAGTGCTTATGGAGTCAAGGATATGTGTAGTAACAGGGAAGAGTATTTAAATTATCTGGGAGAGGGAGTGGGGACGGATGAAGGAGAATCAATGTCAATACCACAGAGCAGACATCCATCCAGGATTAAGATTTTTTTTCAAGGCATCTTGGAAGGCACATGGTTCGTTTCCCGGATCCCTTGAGGTTTTTTTAAAATTTAAATTTTAATTGTTTAGAATCTCCTGAAAATGAAAGTGATATGAGTGTATGCCCTAAAGTCAGAGGAATGTGTGTCTTCCATGTTCTAAAGAAAACTATCAGAGTTTCTCTCCAACAATCAAAAACGAAAGCTCTTAAAGAGCATTTCCCAGGATTCATAAAATCCACAGAAGTGTATCTTCCAGGATCCAAAGGATATATCTCTCAGAGTCCTTAAAATCCCTTTAGACTATCTCTTAGGATTTCTCGAAAGCCTACGGAGTGTATTTCAAGGATGCCCTGTAAACTCTGAAAATGTACCGGCCATTATTCCTTTACAGTCTTTGGAGTGACATTCCTTGGATCCTGCGATAGCCCTGTGATGTATCTTCCCTGTTTGCAAAAGGTTTTTATATCCCAAAGATCCCCTGAAAACCTTCAATTTGTATCCCCCTGAAGACTGTCACCTCTGAGAATCCTTGGAATGGATCTCCCGTGAACTTCTATAAGAGTATAATTATCTTTCAGGATCCCATGAAAGCTCAAAGGCTGTCTTTTCCTACTTACTTACTTACTTAGGCCCATAACTCCCCCTGGAGCATAGGCCGCCGACAACAGTCCGCCAGTCCTCTGTCCTGGGCTATTCTCTCCAGGTGTCTCCAGATATATCCAATCTTCTTGGTTTCTGCCTCAAGGTCACGTCGCTAGGTGTTTCTTGGCCTTCCTCTTTTTCGTTTTCCCTGGGGGTTCCATTATAGTGCCTGCCTTGTGATGTTGCTGGCTGGCTTTCTAAGATCCGCAGAAAACCCTCTATCACACGTGTTTCTGAAAGATCCATTGGGAGTTCCAACAATATAATATTATTTCCCAGGATCTCCTAAAGCCCTACACAAGGAATGCTCCCCCAGGGTCCCCTGTAAGCCTTGAGAGAGTATCTACCAGGATCCGTGAAAGATCTGGGGAGGTAACTTACAGGATCTTTAAAAAGCTATGGGTGGGTATAACTGCTATGATCCCCGAAAGCTTTGCACATTTCCCCAGATGCTCCAAATGCCCAAGATAGTTTTACCTGGAAGTTCTGGGATGGAAAACCTTAGGATCACGGAAATGCCTGAATAAACACTGTGAGTGGCATGATCCCATCAAATAACTTGGTAGCCTCCCAAGATCCTTTGAAAGCCCTATACATAACATCTCCGGGAAATGTGTCTCCAGGAAACCCCTCAACACACTAAGATAATTGTACCCAACATATCCTAAAACACTGAGCTCAAGGCATATTATTCACCTACACACCCCCATACTCCTGGAAGCATCACCTCTCAACATCCCCTGAAAAATCATCAGCGTATTCCCAGGATCCCCTAATTAAAAGATCCACGAGTTTTATTTTCCAAAATCTTCTAACAGCCATAGCAGAGTATCTCCCTGGACCCACCGTGAGCTGAAAACATATATCTCCCAGGGGTTCCCTGAAACCCCAAAGAAAGCATTTCCCAGGTCTCCCATACTCCTCTCAGAATGTCATCCTCCAAGATCCTCTATAAGCCCAAGAAGGGTGTCTGTCTCCCACGATCCCCCTATCCAGGCATTTATTTCCAAGGATCTCCACGAAAGCGTTCTCCCCCTAGAGTGGCGGTGACCCTTGCTTCAGGCACGGACCCAGGGACATAATTTCCTCCCTCAAGATGTGAATAGGCGCGCGATCGATAGCTGTCACTTTCCTCCCCCTCATCTCACCAAACACATTAGTGCAAAGAGCACACACATAATAGCACGGGAGCGTCGACGTTTCTTGTGTGCATACACACGCAGAGCATGTTTCGCTGAAACCCGATTATTTTGTGGACAGCATGTGAATGTGTTGGCGTGAGTGAATGTGTGTGTGTGTGTGTGTGTGTGTGTGTGTGTGTGTGTGTGTGTGTGTGTGTGTGTGTGTGTGTGTGTGTGAGTGTGTGTGTATGAGTGAGTGTGTGTGTGTGTGTGTGTGTGTGTGTGTGTGTGTGTGTGAATTTCTCGAGTTTTTGAGATAATAAAGTATTTTTTACCCACACATGTGTGTATGCGTGAACGTGCATGTATGCATGCGAACAAACATGCGTGCCCCTGTCTAATAATACTTTTAGTGGATAGACGTTAAACCTAAGACATACACATGCGCGTCTGCACCATGTAAGATTTTCCAGGCTTTACCTACATTTGAAGGACGTCCACACCCCCCCACACACACACGCAAGTGCGCACACACACATACACACGCGCACTTAAAATGCACCTTCCTACTCACCCACAGTAAAGTCTCCCCCAACACCCACACCCACACAAACACCCACACAAACACACACACACACACACACACACACACACACACACACACACACCACACACACACACACACACACCATTTACGCACACTCACGAGTAAGCTTACACACACATGCGAATTTCTCTCTCTCTCTCTCTCTCTCTCTCTCACTCTCTCTCTCTCTCTCAAACCAAACTTAAACAAAGAACAAACTGAGCATGTGTGTGTGTGTGTGTGTGTGTGTGTTGTGTGTGTGTGTGTGTGTGTGTGTTGAGTGTGAGTAAGTGTGAGTGAGTGAGTGTGTTAAAGAGAGAGAGTGTGTGTGTGTTAAAGAGAGAGAATGTGTGCGTGTGTGTGTGTGTGTGTGCGTGCGTGCGTGCATACGCGAGTTTGTGTATGAGGAAGAGATCCGCCACACACAAGATAGCGACGAATCAGCACCGGTAGTACCATTATTGTTTGTCCGCACGCTCTTCGCGCCAACATGTTTTCTTAGAGAGATGGGAGGAAAAGTTGAGACAGAGAGAGAGAGAGAGAGAGAGAGAGAGAGAGAGAGAGAGAGAGAGAGAGAGAGAGAGAGAGAGAGGAGACAGCGAGAGAGAGAGAGAGAGAGAGAGAGAGAGAGAGAGAGACAGTGAGAGAGAGAGAGAGAGAGAGAGAGAGAGACAGTGAGAGAGAGAGAGAAAAGAGAGAGAGAGAGAGAGAGAGAGAGAGAGAGAGAGAGAGAGAGAGAGAGAGAGAGAGAGAGAGAGAGAGAGATATCGATCACAGGCGTGCGTATTCAAGCCTCGCTCGTTTTCTGAGGGAGGGAAGTTATGCGCATTGATTTTTGCACCAGCAAATGGCCGGACCCAAACCCTGGGGCTTCCAGGTGATGATCTCTGGAGACCCATACAGACCTGGTGGGCTGGCCGGGCCTGGACGCTGAGAGTGCTGGATGTTTGTAGCTGAAGTGTACGTGTCTGTGTGAGTGTAGTGTGTATAAGAGTGAGTGTGTGTGTGTGTGTGGTGTGTGTGTGTGTGTGTGTGTGTGTGTGGTGTGTGTGTGTGTGTGTGTGTGTAAGAGAGAGTAAGAGTGAGAGGTGCACACGCGCAAGCATTATCTATCTATCTCTATCTATCTATCTATCTATCTATCTATCTACCTATCTATCTATCTATCTATCTATCTATCTATCTATCTATCTATCTATCTATCTATCTATGCTGACCCCTAAAGAAGTGAGGCCTCTCCCTACGACCTTATATATATATATATATATATATATATATATATATATATATATATATATATATATATATATATATATATCACGTCTCTCTCTGTATGTATGTATGGACTACTCACTTCTTCATAGATGCACACATTTATCATGAACATGAATGCAAACGCACAGACAGAAAGTAGATACGCACGAAGATTTATATAAAAATAATAATAACAAAAAATATGGAAAAATGAGCACGAACTGCGAGCCTGGAAAAAAATCAATATTTCCATCAATAAATAATAAATATATTCATAAAGACACCGAGAGGGGGAAAAAAAGCACAACAAAAGAAAACAACAGCAAAAGCAAACTACGGAAAA